>OX392531.1:50388138-51638138 GCA_947623455.1 Mimachlamys varia | reverse complement strand
GGCTGTCCTAATTACCTGGGACTAGGGGCTGATCCAATAACCTAGGGACAAGGGGGCTGTCCTAATCACCTGGGACTAGGGGCTGTCCTAATTACCTGGGACTAGGGGCTGATCCAATAACCTAGGGACAAGGGGGCTGTCCTAATCACCTGGGACTAAGGGCTGATACAATAACCTAGGGACAAGGGGGATGTCCTAATCACCTGGGATTAGGGGCTGTCCTAATCACCTGGGACTAGGGGCTGTCCTAATCACCTGGGACTAAGGGCTGATCCAATAACCTAGGGACAAGGGGGCTGTCCTAATCACCTTGGACTACGGGCTGTCCGAATCACCTGGGACAAGGGGGCTATCCTAATCACCTGGGACTAGGGGCTGATCCAATAACCTAGGGACAAGGGGGCTGTCCTAATCACCAGGGATTAGGGGCTGTCCTAATCACCTGGGATTAGGGGCTGTCCTAATCACCTGGGATTAGGGGCTGTCCTAATCACCTAGGACTAGGGGCTGATCCAATAACCTAGGGACAAGGGGGCTGTCCTAATCACCTGGGACTAGGGGCTGTCCTAATCACCTGGGACTAGGGGCTGATCCAATAACCTAGGGACAAGGGGGCTGTCCTAATCACCTGGGACTAGGGGCTGTCCTAATCACCTGGGACTAGGGGATGTCCTAATCACCTGGGACTAGGGGCTGATCCAATAATCTAGGGACAAGGGGCTGTCCTAGTCACCTGGGACAAGTGGCTGTCCTATTCACCTGGGACTAAAGGCTGATCCAATAACCTAGGGACAAGGGGCTGTCCTAATCACCTGGGACTAGGGGCTGATCCAATAACCTAGGGACAAGGGGGATGTCCTAATCACCTGGGATTAGGGGCTGTCCTAATCACCTGGGACTAGGGGATGTCCTAATCACCTGGGACTAGGGGCTGATCCAATAACCTAGGGACAAGGGGGCTGTCCTAATCACCTGGGACTAGGGGCTGATCCAATAACCAAGGGACAAGGGGGCTGTCCTAATCACCGGGGACTAGGGGCTTATCCAATAACCTAGGGACTAGGGGCTGTCCCAATAACCTGGGGACTAGGGGCTGTCCCAATAACCTGGGGACTAGGGGCTGTCTCAATCACCTGGAGACTAGGGGCTGTCTCAATCACCTGGAGACTAGGGGCTGTCTCAATCACCTGGAGACTAGCTAGGGGATGTCCCAATAACCTAGGGACTAGGAGCTGTCCCAATAACCTGGGGACTAGGAGCTGTCCCAATAACCTGGGGACTAGGGGCTGTCCCAATAACCTGGGGACTAGTGGCTGTCTCAATAACATTTGGAAAAGGGGCTGGCCAAACCATTGATATATGATGTATCATAACTGTTCTTCATATAATTAATAAACTAATATATCTTCTATATTTTTACATTAAGATGACTGATCCCTATATGTTTTGTGTAACTATATACTTGTACAATGTAATTGTGGTAGACAACACCATAATAAACAAAACTTACCACATTGTATGATGAAGGTTATATAAGAATATCAACACATTGTCAGTAATCAATCTACAAATATTTTTCATGGGTTCTTCTAATTTTTATTGCCAAAAACAATGAATGGCTGCCACAATGTCAAAATTAAACCATTTCCGCAAATTCAATGGGTCCTTCTAATTCTATGAATAAAGGACTCGAGATGTAGATTTATCACTGCATTATGGTGACTTATACAGATTCTCGTGTAACTCTTTCTTTAAGTAAAGGACTCGGGATGGGCATGTATCACTGCATTATGGTGATTTATACAGATTCCCGTGTAACTCTAAGTTAATTGTTTACATTCAAATGTTATTCAGTAATGTTTGGTTCATATTTTCCATCGTTTTTAATTTTTTTATACAAGACATATAATCAAAGTGCTGAAAGTACTGAAAGCTAAGGCGAAAAACAGTTTAAATATGATATTTTGGATGGAGTGCATAATATAAAAAAAAGTGTTATACAAGATCAGCAAAAGTTGACTTTTCACCGACAACGCTGAGGAAGTCAGCGTGGTCGGTGAAAAGTCAGCACACTGAAAAAGTCGGCGTGGTCAGTGAAAAGTCTGCGGTGAAAAGACAGCTTTCCTGAGGAAATTACCAGTTTTGTAGTCCCAAGTATTACGTCATTAAATAAAACAATTAGAAATTACCAAACTTAAATAAGAAAGTGAATATGATAGTTCACATAACGGATTCATATATTTATACAGCTTATAATTGTCAAGTTTGTATGAATCTCGACACGATAGAATTTTAGGTGTTTGATACCAGTTGAAGGCAGAGAAATATGATACACTTTCTGTCAATTAATTTTGTGAATAGTTTTGATATGAGTTGTTTGTCAATATGGGGTCACACTTTTACAGGATACTGAGTTATAAGCCAAGTATGATTATATTTGAAGACATTTGCGTGATCCTAGTTCTGTTGTAATACAATTCATTTGCAGTTTGTTTAGTTTTTACTTCGGTAGTTGGCATATATCCGACCGGAAGTAGGAAGACTGATCACATAAACTTATATGCAAAATGAACTCACACAATGTTTTTTGATGAATTACGACATTAAATCAAATACAGTCGAACCTGGATATAATGAAACCCTGGGGACCCTTAGAATTTGTTCATAATAAAGGGGTTTCATTAAAACCAGGTTTGTTGCCGTCGTAATGATCAGCTCTAGAATTCTTTTTTCACTTTCAAAAAACTTTGAGTTATATATGCCGAAGAAACATTGTTTTCCTGCATTCTAGCTAAGGATATTTTAATGTGAGAGTCAATTAATGAAAGAATTGATATAAATTGTCATGATTTACCTTATTTTGCACCAAAAAATATTTTACATTTTGTTCCGCAAGCGTAATAAGTTTGCTGCGATATGTCAAAGAATTAAAATCACATGACAATCACATGTATAGCTATAATGTGTGCTAAAATTGTCAACTCAGAGACGTATAAATCTTTATACATATATTAATTGAATAAACAAAAGAATTGCTTTATCACCATAAAACATAAACGGCCTACATTGTGAATAAAGCAGTCGCCTTCGGTTGTGTATGACAATAATGTGAACTCTTAATTGATTTCAGGCATCGTGTTATCCGTACAGACTGACACCTTTTGAGCAGTGATACAGGAAAATCAACTGTTCATGCAATAGAGAAACTGTTGCTTAAATGATTACAACATTTGTCTTCCTTCTAAAGTCATATTTTCATTGAAAACAGCCTTTTCCTGGAGGACATGTAAAGGTTCACCGTGAATTTTCTTGAAATGCATGCTTGTTTTTATATTAGAATGTTGACACGCCTAATTATTTCCATTTGATTATTCATTAATTGAATGACAAAGGTAGTTTAATATGACATGTATTCACAGTCAAAACTAATACCTGCAGGCGATTACGTACTTGATCCCTTGTTTCACGGTCAAGTAATTTTAACTAACTCAAGGTTTATATGTGCATTCAAGCCTGACCAGTGACCAGACAGGTGTTTACATAATATCACATTGATTCATATTATGAATATGACTAGGGGGACCTAAATATTGGTTCATTAAATTTCATAATAGCCGATTCATTATATGCAAGAAATAAATGCATAAATTGCATTGGAACTTGGAAGGGGATTTTGTGTTTTTTCATACAAAACGGGTTTCCAGTTTATATCCAAGTTCACACTCAAATTTAGGGAAAGGCCCAAGGTTGTCTGAATGCAATTGCATAATCAGAAAAAATGCTAGCAATATGCTGTCAGCGGATACCGCCTAAGCGAAAAAGCAGTGCTGTTTACAAATGCATGGCAGAATTTTACTGTCTCTGTAAATATATAGACAAGCCTGTTCTACTAGGTATTTATTGATAATGAGATCAAAGACAGTGTACAGCTGTCACAACACAATCACATTATAAAACTGTAATGACAACATATTGTCACTTACAGACTACTAAGTAAGGATTGTAAATATATTTGATACGGATCATATAATAATTTATAGTCCATATCTACATATATATTGGTAAATATATTAAACATGTTACAACTAGAACTGACTAATATACCCCCCCCCCCCCCCCAAACCGCAACATAATAAAAACCTGTTAAAACTTTAAAAATAATACCAATTACTATGGCAAACAAAATTTTGGAATTCAAACAGCTGCATGCACATCCACACATGTTCCCTAACATACCTGTGAAGTTTTATGAAAATCAGTCCACAAGTAAAGGAGGAGATGTGCAGACAAGATGTGTCTACAGACTACAGACAGACAGCGGATGGACGGACAGACATCCTGATTCCAGTGACAGGAAGTTCACATTTTAACCTTCAGATCAACAATATTAAGGGTATATGATACATTGTGTTTAATAAAAGCATATTAAGTATTGCTGAAGCAATACATGACTCCCCTACCGACCCCTTGAAGCTATAAAGATGCAATGAATCACTGAACAAATTACAATGACTTGACCTAGATATCCCTATGATGTATCTGTATACCAAGTTTCAGTTCAATGTGTGCACATGTTGCAGAGATAATGAACAGAAACTGAATTATTGGAATACAAATCATGATGAAAGATAATTTCTGATTTTTGCCTAGTCCGGGCCTCAATACCATGACCAGGTATAACAGATCTGTATTGGTCAATATCTAGTCCGAAGGGTTCTGACTCTCTGACCCGCTAAATTTACCATTTTTACCAAATTTTACCAACCCGTGCACGGTTCACTGTTTAAGCTGTGTTTTATAATATGAAACATTTTCGATGAAAATGAAAATGGCCGCGTGTCGCGAGATCCCGCAAGAATTACATTCTAACCTACATATTTTGATCACGTGATGTTAGGCGGCGGCCATTTTCAAACAGATGTGAGGAAACTGGTTATTTTTTAGAAATGGGTGGCGACAGTTAGTTTATGACCTCCTGTGACTTGATTAAATGTGTAGGTTAGTAGAAAAATATCTGTTTTTTCCATTGATACTTAATTTAAATGTGATCGAAAAAGTTTCATGTAATAAAACACGGCTTAATGGGCGTCCCGTGCACGGGTCGGTAAAATTTCCACTTTTTTACTAAGCAGGAATTCTGACTCTCGCAGCATGTCGTCAAAATATTTAGCAGGTCAGAGAGTCAGAACCCTTCAGACTAGTCAATATCATGATCAGGTATTACAGGTCTGTATTGGTCAATATCATGACCAGGTATTACAGATCTGTAACGGTCAATATCATTACCAGGTATTACAGTTCTGTATTGGTCGATATCATGACTAGGTATTACAGATCTGTAATGGTCAATATCATGATCAGGTATTACAGATCTGTAACGGTCAATATCATGACCAGGTATTACAGATCTGTAACGGTCAATATCATGACCAGGTATTACAGATCTGTAACGGTCAATATCATGACCAGGTATTACAGATCTGTAACGGTCAATATCATGACCAGGTATTACAGATCTGTAACGGTCAATATCATGACCAGGTATTACAGATCTGTAACGGTCAATATCATGACCAGGTATTACAGATCTGTAACGGTCAATATCATGACCAGGTATTATAGATCTGTAACGGTCAATATCATGACCAGGTATTACAGATCTGTAACGGTCAATATCATGACCAGGTATTACAGATTATTACAGTGATGCTTTAGGCAAACAGACAGACAGATGTACAGTTTTATAAAGACTAAATAGTTCCCTCATCTCTGAAAGGAAAGCCAGGGGTTTAGAATAGAAGTTAATAAACCACTTTTTCTATGATAATGATACTAAGATATTATGATACAGTTCAGAAGTAAGATCTTAGTTATGTTTTATATTATGTTGAAAAAGACATTTCCAAAAAAAAAAAAAAATATTATATTCAAAATTGTATTTTAATATTCACATATCTTTACTTGAATTTCAAAAAGATAAAAAGCTTAAATGTGGACTGTTTGCTGACGCTGTTTTACATTGCATCATTGATAACATACAGGTAAGCAGACTACGGTGAAGTGTACACACTAAGTAATGTGTTTCATAGTGAGGAGAATTCAGTACAGTAGATGGGTGTTTGGGGTAATATTGGTGCCAGGTTTAGGGGCCATGAGCAAATATAAGACCACATAGAATCAGTGAATGTAGAAAACTGTAAAATAAAACAAAAATATATAGATTACAAACGAATAATTATATACATGCATGAACATGCAACAGTGTACAGCAATAAGATGAGTGTTATAAACAAACTTCAAGCACAAATTGTTCAGTTTGGTAAAATAAGGAACAAAAAATATATGAACTGGAACTAGTGTTGAAGGTCAATATTAATGAAGTTTTAATGGTAGAAAACATATAGGAAAATTATACAGGTTTCATCATTTTATCTGCAGATTCTATGGTTAATTTTTACAGAATAAATCTGTGTACTTGTGTCACTGAATGCTTCCCATGTCACAGACACGGATTATTGGTGGTTTTGTTTGGTTTATTTTGTTTTACATTGTATGTCCTATTGAAGAGCCATGGTCATTTAACAGTGTGTCAGATTTTGGAGGTGGAGGAAAGCTAGAGTACCCGGAGAAAAAGCACCGACATATAGTCAATACCTGGCAACTGCCCCACATGAGTTTCCAACTCACAACCCAGAGGTGGAGGGCTAGTGGTAGAACGTTATTCATATTGATGGTCTTGTTGGTATAATTATCTCTATTGTTGTACAAGCTATTTCAAAGAAAACACACATAGTGTATGCATATAAAGTGTTACTAAAAAGAACTTCAGCGGGTATATAATTATAATTATACAGGATGCACATTGTATGTCAAATGCCACATCATATGTAACTTGCCACTTTACCAAGTTTATATAATTATTTAAGTCAAAATCAACTCACACATTCTCTACTGTATATTACTGTATATAGCTGTGGATGTGAATTATGTGTGAGAGTTCTTTACTCTACTGTATATTACTGTATATAGCTGTGGATGTGAATTATGTGTGAGAGTTCATACTCTACTGTATATTACTGTATATAGCTGTGGATGTGAATTATGTGTGAAAGTTCATACTCTACTGTATATTACTGTATATAGCTGTGGATGTGAATTATGTGTGAGAGTTCATACTCTACTGTTTATTACTGTATATAGCTGTGGATGTGAATTATGTATAATATGAGAGTTCTTTACTCTACTGTATATTACTGTATATAGTTGTGGATGTGAATTATGTGTATGAGAGTTCTTTACTCTACTGTATATTACTGTATATAGCTGTGGATGTGAATTATGTATAATATGAGAGTTCTTTACTCTACTGTATATTACTGTATATAGCTGTGGATGTGAATTATGTGTATGAGAGTTCTTTACTCTACTGTATATTACTGTATATAGCTGTGGATGTGAATTATGTGTGAGAGTTCATTACTCTACTGTATATTACTGTATATAGCTGTGGATGTGAATTATGTGTGACAGTTCTTTACTCTACTGTATATTACTGTATATAGCTGTGGATGTGAATTATGTGTGAGAGTTCATTACTCTACTGTATATTACTGTATATAGCTGTGGATGTGAATTATGTGTGAGAGTTCTTTACTCTACTGTATATTACTGTATATAGCTGTGGATGTGAATTATGTGTGAGAGTTCTTTACTCTACTGTATATTACTGTATATAGCTGTGGATGTGAATTATGTGTGAGAGTTCTTAACTCTACTGTATATTACTGTATATAGCTGTGGATGTGAATTATGTGTGAGAGTTCTTTACTCTACTGTATATTACTGTATATAGCTGTGGATGTGAATTATGTGTGAGAGTTCTTAACTCTACTGTATATTACTGTATATAGCTGTGGATGTGAATTATGTGTGAGAGTTCTTTACTCTACTGTATATTACTGTATATAGCTTTGGATGTGAATTATGTGTGAGAGTTCTTTACTCTACTGTATATTACTGTATACAGCTGTGGATGTGAATTATGTGTGAGAGTTCTTTACTCTACTGTATATTACTGTATATAGCTGTGGATGTGAATTATGTGTGAGAGTTCTTAACTCTACTGTATATTACTGTATATAGCTGTGGATGTGAATTATGTGTGAGAGTTCTTAACTCTACTGGATATTACTGTATATAGCTGTGGATGTGAATTATGTGTGAGAGTTCTTAACTCTACTGTATATTACTGTATATAGCTGTGGATGTGAATTATGTATATTAGAGTTCTTTACTCTACTGTATATTACTGTATATAGCTGTGGATGTGAATTATGTATATTAGAGTTCTTTACTCTACTGTATATTACTGTATATAGCTGTGGATGTGAATTATGTGTGAGAGTTCATTACTCTACTGTATATTACTGTATATAGCTGTGGATGTGAATTATGTATAAGAGTTCTTTACTCTACTGTATATTACTGTATATAGCTGTGGATGTAAATTATGTGTGAGAGTTCATACTCTACTATATATTACTGTATATAGCTGTGGATGTGAATTATGTATAATATGAGAGTTCTTTACTCTACTGTATATTACTGTATATAGCTGTGGATGTGAATTATGTGTATGAGAGTTCTTTACTCTACTGTATATTACTGTATATAGCTGTGGATGTGAATTATGTATAATATGAGAGTTCTTTACTCTACTGTATATTACTGTATATAGCTGTGGATGTGAATTATGTGTATGAGAGTTCTTTACTCTACTGTATATTACTGTATATAGCTGTGGATGTGAATTATGTGTGAGAGTTCTTTACTCTACTGTATATTACTGTATATAGCTGTGGATGTGAATTATGTGTGAGAGTTCTTTACTCTACTGTATATTACTGTATATAGCTGTGGATGTGAATTATGTGTGAGAGTTCTTTACTCTACTGTATATTACTGTATATAGCTGTGGATGTGAATTATGTGTGAGAGTTCTTTACTCTACTGTATATTACTGTATATAGCTGTGGATGTGAATTATGTGTGAGAGTTCTTTACTCTACTGTATATTACTGTATATAGCTGTGGATGTGAATTATGTGTGAGAGTTCTTTACTCTACTGTATATTACTGTATATAGCTGTGGATGTGAATTATGTGTGAGAGTTCTTTACTCTACTGTATATTACTGTATATAGCTGTGGATGTGAATTATGTGTGAGAGTTCTTAACTCTACTGGATATTACTGTATATAGCTGTGGATGTGAATTATGTATATTAGAGTTTTTTACTCTACTGTATATTACTGTATATAGCTGTGGATGAGAATTATGTATATTAGAGTTCTTTACTCTACTGTATATTACTGTATATAGCTGTGGATGTGAATTATGTATATTAGAGTTTTTTACTCTACTGTATATTACTGTATATAGCTGTGGATGTGAATTATGTGTGAGAGTTCATTACTCTACTGTATATTACTGTATATAGCTGTGGATGTGAATTATGTATAAGAGTTCTTTACTCTACTGTATATTACTGTATATAGCTGTGGATGTAAATTATGTGTGAGAGTTCTTTACTCTACTGTATATTACTGTATATAGCTGTGGATGTGAATTATGTATAATATGAGAGTTCTTTACTCTACTGTATATTACTGTATATAGCTGTGGATGTGAATTATGTGTATGAGAGTTCTTTACTCTACTGTATATTACTGTATATTACTGTATATAGCTGTGGATGTGAATTATGTGTGAGAGTTCTTTACTCTACTGTATATTACTGTATATAGCTGTGGATGTGAATTATGTGTGAGAGTTCTTTACTCTACTGTATATTACTGTATATAGCTGTGGATGTGAATTATGTGTGAGAGTTCTTTACTCTACTGTATATTACTGTATATAGCTGTGGATGTGAATTATGTGTGAGAGTTCATTACTCTACTGTATATTACTGTATATAGCTGTGGATGTGAATTATATGTGAGAGTTCTTTACTCTACTGTATATTACTGTATATAGCTGTGGATGTAAATTATGTGTATGAGAGTTCTTTACTCTACTGTATATTACTGTATATAGCTGTGGATGTGAATTATATGTGAGAGTTCATTACTCTACTGTATATTACTGTATATAGCTGTGGATGTGAATTATGTGTGAGAGTTCATTACTCTACTGTATATTACTGTATATAGCTGTGGATGTGAATTATGTTTGAGAGTTCATTACTCTACTGTATATTACTGTATATAGCTGTGGATGTGAATTATGTGTGAGAGTTCATTACTCTACTGTATATTACTGTATATAGCTGTGGATGTGAATTATGTGTGAGAGTTCATTACTCTACTGTATATTACTGTATATAGCTGTGGATGTGAATTATGTGTGAGAGTTCTTTACTCTACTGTATATTACTGTATATAGCTGTGGATGTGAATTATGTGTGAGAGTTCATTACTCTACTGTATATTACTGTATATAGCTGTGGATGTGAATTATATGTGAGACTTCTTTACTCTACTGTATATTACTGTATATAGCTGTGGATGTGAATTATGTATAAGAGTTCATTACTCTACTGTATATTACTGTATATAGCTGTGGATGTGAATTATGTGTGAGAGTTCATTACTCTACTGTATATTACTGTATATAGCTGTGGATGTGAATTATATGTGAGAGTTCTTTACTCTACTGTATATTACTGTATATAGCCGTGGATGTGAATTATGTGTGAGAGTTCTTTACTCTACTGTATATTACTGTATATAGCTGTGGATGTGAATTATATATGAGAGTTCATTACTCTACTGTTTATTACTGTATATAGCTGTGGATATGAATTATGTGTGAGAGTTCTTTACTCTACTGTTTATTACTGTATATAGCTGTGGATGTGAATTATATATGAGAGTTCTTTACTCTACTGTATATTACTGTATATAGCTGTGGATGTGAATTATGTGTGAGAGTTCTTTACTCTACTGTATATTACTGTATATAGCTGTGGATGTGAATTATGTGTGAGAGTTCTTTACTCTACTGTATATTACTGTATATAGTTGTGGATGTGAATTATGTGTGAGAGTTCTTTACTCTACTGTATATTACTGTATATAGCTATGGATGTGAATTATGTGTGAGAGTTCTTTACTCTACTGTATATTACTGTATATAGCTGTGGATGTGAATTATGTATGAGAGTTCTTTACTCTACTGTATATTACTGTATATAGCTGTGGATGTGAATTATGTGTGAGAGTTCTTTACTCTACTGTATATTACTGTATATAGCTGTGGATGTAAATTATGTGTGAGAGTTCTTTACTCTACTGTATATTACTGTATATAGCTGTGGATGTAAATTATGTGTGAGAGTTCTTTACTCTACTGTATATTACTGTATATAGCTGTGGATGTGAATTATGTGTGAAAGTTCTTTACTCTACTGTATATTACTGTATATAGCTGTGGATGTGAATTATGTGTGAGAGTTCTTTACTCTACTGTATATTACTGTATATAGCTGTGGATGTAAATTATGTGTGAGAGTTCTTTACTCTACTGTATATTACTGTATATAGCTGTGGATGTGAATTATGTGTGAGAGGTTAGCGCACATGGTTGTTAATGTACAAATTGTATTATGTCTTTCATGTATGTTACTTACATTTTCTTATGTGATGAGTTTTAAAATTTCAGCAAATAAAGAACCTGAAAGCTTATCTATGGCTACAGAAACAATAAATAGAAACCTAAGTGTACTCACCAACACCATGATGCTGAGGTATCAGATGGGACCTCTCTTCTGATTGGTGACCTTCCTCAATCATCATAATAAAGTTGTAACTTGAAAAATACCTAACCTGTTCCAGAGAGCTCCATAATACACACCAGGTACACAGTCTACAAAACATCATTACAGGTAATCATCAGTACTACACAGGTACACATTCTACAAAACATCATTACAGGTAATCATCAGTACTACACAGGTACACAGTCTACAAAACATCATTACAGGTAATCATCACTACTACACAGGTACACAGTCTACAAAACATCATTACAGGTAATCATCAGTACTACACAGGTACACAGTCTACAAAACATCATTACAGGTAATCATCAGTACTACACAGGTACACAGTCTACAAAACATCATTACAGGTAATCATCAATACTACAGAGGTACATAGTCTACAAAACATCATTACAGGTAATCATCAGTACTACACAGGTACACAGTCTACAAAACATCATTACAGGTAATCATCAATACTACACAGGTACACAGTCTACAAAACATCATTACAGGTAATCATCAGTACTACACAGGTACACAGTCTACAAAATATCATTACAGGTAATCATCAGTACTACACAGGTACACAGTCTACAAAACATCATTACAGGTAATCATCAGTACTACACAGGTACACATTTTACAAAACATCATTACAGGTAATCATCAATACTACACAGGTACACATTTTACAAAACATCATTACAGGTAATCATCAGTACTACACAGGTACACAGTCTACAAAACATCATTACAGGTAATCATCAGTACTACACAGGTACACAGTCTACAAAACATCATTACAGGTAATCATCAGTACTACACAGGTACACAGTCTACAAAACATCATTACAGGTAATCATCAGTACTACACAGGTACACATTTTACAAAACATCATTACAGGTAATCATCAATACTACACAGGTACACATTCTACAAAACATCATTACAGGTAATCATCAATACTACAGAGGTACACAGTCTACAAAACATCATTACAGGTAATCATCAATACTACACAGGTACACAGTCTACAAAACATCATTACAGGTAATCATCAGTACTACACAGGTACACAGTCTACAAAATATCATTACAGGTAATCATCAGTACTACACAGGTACACAGTCTACAAAACATCATTACAGGTAATCATCAGTACTACACAGGTACACAGTCTACAAAACATCATTACAGGTAATCATCAATACTACACAGGTACACATTCTACAAAACATCATTACAGGTAATCATCAATACTACACAGGTACACAGTCTACAAAACATCATTACAGGTAATCATCAGTACTACACAGGTACACATTCTACAAAACTTCATTACAGGTAATCATCAGTAATAAACAGGTACACAGTCTACAAAATATCACTACAGGTAATCATCAGTACTACACAGGTACACAGTCTACAAAACATCATTACAGGTAATCATCAGTACTACACAGGTACACATTCTACAAAACATCATTACAGGTAATCATCAGTACTACACAGGTACACAGTCTACAAAACATCATTACAGGTAATCATCAGTACTACACAGGTACACAGTCTACAAAACTTCATTATAGGTAATCATCAATACTAAACAGGTACACAGTCTACAAAACATCATTACAGGTAATCATAAGTACTACACAGGTACACAGTCTACAAAACATCATTACAGGTAATCATCAGTACTACACAGGTACACAGTCTACAAAACATCATTACAGAATAAAGAAACATCACTGAATAACGTGAAAACTACAGCTACTATGTACACATGTGGCAGGAAATTCAATACTAAAACAATTCAGTGAAGACAGCACATTCACCGTAACAAACATGCCAACAAACCTCAAACAAGAAGATACAGCCAGTTAACAATCTACTGTATACAGTGATACAGATAAAAGATTATTTCCCCAAAAATACTTATCAGAAATAACACTGGCTTTCAAGATATAATAATAATAATATTTATTTAGGTAAAACTGAAGCATTGAAGACAACACCAGTCAAATTTTGTAACAGGAAAACATTTCGAAGAACCAACATTTGAGTTTTACATAATCATCCTTCACAAAATTCTTATTTTGATTTAAATAATAAGTTTTAATATTTTTTCAATGGAAGTGACATCAGAACTTGCATACATATTTAAGTCAACATCTTTTTTGTATAATTCTCTGTTTAAAACACCGCATTGACTACCATTACATTCTTTTTATTGAAATTGTATATCATTGCACTTCACTAGGACGGTTGTTAAAAGAAAACAACATTATTTTCCATTTCTTTATGAGAAAATAAGATCTGAAATATGCTCTTTCATAGCGTTTTATTTATAACACAACACAAATTTCGCACTACTTGAATTGCAAAATTAAAGGTTGTGATGTGTCGCTAAAAATCACTTGATCAGACTCGGGACATCTGGTACAATGTTTACTAAGCGTTGCAAATTTGACTGAGGCTCAAAACGCTGCAGGTAAGGTTTTAAAGATGTATATAAAATGGTCTTAAGTAAATACTTGATTTTACGGTAGTATATATTCAATCTGTGATAAAATTACCCGTTTAAAACGCAAAGTCTACTTTTCTTGCTCAAAACGTTTCTTGTTGTGTGGGCATTAGGCAGACGACATCTGGTGAGAAATCATGTGAGAGTTTACGAGATATTTACAAAATGGCAAAGGCGTCGGAAACTCCATCTCGTCGATAACGTAATGCCCCACCATACCAAAAACAGATGCAACACTTCCGTTCTATATGGCCTATTTTACATGGTAGAATTATATTAACTATGGCGGTGGTTGTTTAAATCAATTTTCTAAGTCCCAAATGATTCCATTAAACATCTTTCAGCAAAATATTATTCATACTGTCATAAATTAAAGCGACTTGGACAGAAAATTTGAAAAAGATGAGTTTAAAGTGACTTGAGCTATTTTTAGTAACAAATACTTACCACAATCGTCGTGAAATAGGCCGATTGGCGTATTATACACCGTTTTGCGGTTTTCAACGACCTGGAAATATCACAATTGCAACTAGTAACGTTAATTAATTAATTGAAAACACGTATTTAACGAATGGCTATGCGTGCAAAAACGTCCTGGACACCCTTCCCTCCCTGGAAGCTCATTAGGAAGACCAGAGTTCAGTTCGTGATTTTACATAAGCTTTACAGTCCATCGTTACAAATAACGACCTTTTTTGACATGACCTGATCATGATCATAACATGATGACGGTCCGGCTGCTCACAACTTTGGGTCGCTATACCGTCCTCGGTAGTCAAGCACGACACATTTTGGACCTAACCGAACATTATTTATTTGCAGTACAGTATTTGTTGGGGCAGATGCTCACTTACCTTCACAATAGTCAAAGACAATGTTAAAAGGCACCAGGAAAACAACAACGTCAATCACATGATCGGGGTCAGTGAGGTTTGCTGATAATGCCGTACGCGTTAGCGTTTGAATCAAGAACTCTGGCTACCTTGACCAAGTTGATTCTAATAGAGAAAAATAGCTCCCAGAATATTTATTTCCGCCATTTTCGTACAGTTACTGGTTGATTAAATGTATAAGATTTAAATTAATGCACAACAAACAAAGCTTTCCTGATATCTGCGTCACCATTTCCGTATTTTTACTTTTTTTCTTTTGTTATATTTTTTTTACAATTTTGAATTAAAAATTTAAACTCAAATGTGAATACTTACATGTATTCAAATACAATTGATAAAATAAATGTTAGTCGAATGCTTCGTGTATTGATCACATGTATATATTGAGAGACAACACTGCATGTATATACTGTGGTGAGTGACTTTAGTCCAGACGGATGGGCAATAGTTCAAATACATGGCAACCTCATGACATTCACACATGACCCGCCCCCTTGGAGTGCGCGTGGTACATGAAACGTGCAGGCGGTCACCCATCCAACTACTGACCACGCTCACATATCTTGAGCGTGTCCCGGCTTTACCGCATGACTAGAAAAAGCTACTTGTCACTCGCCATTTAGACAGTATTTCCGCCTCATATACATTGAACCTACATGTACAATGTAGCTGGGCATTAACACATACATAAAGTGTCCGCCTCATATACCTAGCTGGGCATTAACACATACATAAAGTGTCCGCCTCATATCCCTAGCTGGACATTACACATACATAAAATATTAAACTCCTAATAAGGAACAATCTAGCTTGCAGCAGTCGAAGAATTAATTGTGGCAAACAAAATACTGAGTAATAACAAAACACCTGACGTCTATGGAGCGCCGTTAACTATTTATTAACAAAACTGGATATCCAAAATTCATTTTTGGATATCCATAATTTGGACTATGTTATTCAAAGCGACAACACAAAGGCCCCTCATAAAAGTATGAAAGCAATGGTTCTCGAGACGTGGCACGAGGTTTGATTATGACGTCGTATATCAAGCTGCTTCGAATAACATGGAGAACGCCCTGCGTCAAACGCTCAAATGACTAATTATTATAATTAGCGCCATTTTTATTCAAACTGGGCTGTTCCACCAACGTCGTTTAAATGACGACGCGTCTGAAACGCAGGTAATAAACTATTATTGGAAAACATTTAGATGAAATTAAACAAATGTTCTATAGAAAAATGTAAATATATGGAATGAAAGTCATTTGTTTCACTTTCATAGTGCTATGAGAGTATTCTGTCTGGAATGAGTTGGAGTTTTCGATACCTCCTGATTCTGGTTCATTAAAGTCGGGTTGGGGGTGAGGGTGTTAAATGCCATGTGTTTGACATACATTGACTGATGAATGCTTGTTGCGGAGTATTTCAGTATATAGAGTGTCTGATTCAATGCCGTGAGTGATAATCGTACTGGCGACAGTCACCTTTGGAGGTACTGCCTTTGAATATTTGTGATATTTGTCTGATTTCGTGACGAGAAGTTTTATTTCCTGATTAATTCCACGTTTGGTTGTTATAATAAAGCTGTTCCTTTTTTATCCACAAAATGTCAATAAAATCGGATAATACCGAAGTGTCAACGAAACCATAAGCCGAAATCGACTAAACCACATAAACGAAAATCGACTAAACCACATAAACGAAAATCGACTAAACCACATAAACGAAAATCGACTAAACCACATAAACGAAAATCGACTAAACCACATAAACGAAAATCGACTAAACCACATAAACACTTTACATGGAAACTATTAAAAAAGTAAGAGAATATGGCCAGGTGTCCTGGAAAAGTAAGCGTCTTCTGCTTCATCGACATCACCCGCTTTGTAAATCTAGGTAACATCCAAGTAAATGTCACGTCCTCAAAATAAGAATTGAGGGACCCTTTTCAATCACAAGTAGGCATTATGAACTTTATCAAAAACGTTCATTTTCATGTACGCGCAAGTTCTATTGTCGTCATCTTGGTCTAATTTAAAGATAATCTGTATCATTGTATGATAGGTAGGTAGATGTTTTTTTATATTCCCATTAGTGGGTCTACTTGTGATTTAGAATGAGTGGATAAAACAGGAGACGCTTACTCTTCGGGAACACCTGGTTTTATTCTCTTGTACCCTTTCAATGATTTACATGTGAAGATATCTTTGTTCATATATTGGCCCTTGCTAGTTTAATCGATTTTGAGATCGGATTATGGTTTTGTTGACGCTGCGGTCTTCTCTGGGTTTTATCTCTTCATATCTTATCAAGATGCAGAATGTTTTATTCAAATATCAACAATACAAAGAAATAACAATGCGCATTGGTATATAAAATCGAAAGGGCTAACAAAACAAATGTCATGACTCTTAGATAAATGTGTAACGTGCTACATTATCTGTAACGTGCCGGCGTTAACTAGTATGAGCGGATCCCCGGGTTATACCGCATGACTGGAAAAGCTAGCTCGCCAATTAGGCAGTACCCCACCCCTTCCTCATATACCTAGCTAGACGTTACATATCTACAGGATTGGTACAACACAAATGACAGGAATGAAGTTCTTTGAACAGCAGAGAACAAACAAAAGGACAATATAAGGGGACAAAGGATAAGTGTGCAATTACTACCAGTAGTGAACAATAATCAAAATCTTTATTGCAATGAGTACGCTGGAGACGAATCTGTATAATATACGCTAAGTGTTCTCATTTTAGGCACTCCAATTCAGTGTTAATGGAATTAAACAGACTAAATAAAAAATGGCTTCCCGTCCTGGTAAATGCCAAGTGATCTCGGTCACCAGGAATAGACAACCGATCAGTCAACCATATTCACTCCATGGCCACAAGTTAGAGCATCTGACTGAAACATTTGGAGTTATCATCTATATATATAAGGATTGAAAGTCATTTTTTAACTTTCATAGCACTACATGTATGAAAGGTGAAAAAATGACTTTCAATCCATATATTTACATTTTTACTATATCATAATTGCTTGATTTCATTTATATTTTTTCCAATAATAAGTTTATCACCTGCGTTTGTATATGCGTCGTCATTAAACGACATTGGCGGAACAGCTTAGTGTGAATAAAATTGGCGCCAATGATAGTGATTAGTCATTTGAGCGTTTGACGCAAGGGCGTTCTCCATGTTATTCGAAGCGGAGCGACAAGACTCTCAATGAACAAGCTTAATCTATGGCGTCATAAGTAAATCACCTGATACGTCTCGAGAATCATTGCTTTCATACTTTTATGAGTTGTTAACACTCCGGCCTTCCATGCATGCAGCCGGGGTTCGATCCCCGTAATCGTCATACGCATGGATCATTCAGTGGTTTTCTCCTGGTCACACAACCCCAACAACCTATGTGGAGTATAAAATGATCTGGGGTGGGTGTTGCTGTATCTGTCCTGTAGCCGATTCATGTGAGGTGGCACTCTAAAAGATGCCGTTGGAAACACGGTCCAACTATAAACAAAACACAATTCATCTCCAGCACACACATACATACACACACATATGGAGATATTAGCCAGGTGGTATAGGACAAGTAGTTAACGCCTGATAAGGCAGCTCCCGCGAACTCCTCAGAATTGTATATGATAGTACCGTATGTGTTAATTGTATTGACTGTATGACAATTGTATATCTATGTCTTGTAAAGTGGAAAGTTAGAGTGGCTTATGTTAGCTAGAATGGGCGCTATATCAAATGTTGTATAATATTATTATGAAAAGCAATTTTGCTGGTAATGATCATAATATTAAAGTGAGTTGCAGCGCATACTGATTTATTACATTTGCCAGTGAAATATCGGAAATTATTCGCTCTATAAAAGTGATATTTTTCACTAGTGAAAAATATCACTTTTGCTGATTTGACCAATCAAAACACAGCTTACAAACTAGCTTTGGAAAAACTTCAAACTATCCTTCTGTTTAAATGCTGGTTAGCTTAACGACACAAAAGCCTCATTTTGCCGTACAGAATTATCAGATCTGTCACCTCATTCGGGAATTTTTGTCTGGAAAAGCACAGTGTTTAATTTTACAATTGACTTTCATTTAAGGAATCTGTTATACAATGCAAGTCAGCAGTTCTATCTGTTTGATGGGAAGAAAACTTGTGTCAAACGAAACACGGAGTATCAACAACGTCTCCACGTCGCAAAATATAGCCAAAAATATATGTATAAGATAACAAGGATCATCTCTGACAGTGATAGGGATAAAGTGTACCTCACACAAACATGGATGGCACTGGTATTTATTATCTGGATAAATGGTGACAAAACAACTCATCATTTCTCTCGCTTATAAAGATGCATATAAGAAAGTCAATGGCATGTCTTTGTTTTCAAATTGTTTTTTTCCCCGCGTAATTTTAGTGTTTACGGTATTCCTCCTTGCAAATCTTCTGTTTGTTTACGTTTGCCAAAGACAGACTCTAGAAGTCGTTTCAAAACTGTGGTGTTTATTTATTGACATTTCGTATATCAAAACGTATACAAGGTAGTAGTATATAGATGGTTAACAGTTTATCACACAGTATTTTCAGGGTTTGTCGTGAGAACAATGTTCTCATCGTTCACACTTAGAAAATTGTTCTCACGACAAACCCTGAAAATACAGTGTGATAATCTATAATTGTCATCAACCCTTGCCTGAAATGGGAGTGCAAAATTCAGCATCGGGCTTTTCTGTTTAATTCGAATTTCACTAAATTAGAGTGTTCAAAATGAGAAAACTTACAGTATATTATATTAAACAGATTTTGATATATTATTCATTACTGGTAATCATGACAAGCGCGTCGATAAATTTGCACAGTCACAATTCCTGCTGTATGAAGCAACACACAGAAACTGTAATTCGTGCAAACATAATCTAGAAGAACGATTTTGGGCAAAAATCGCTGAAATACTATTACCGCCAAGATACGAACGTTAGCAGTAACTATGATTGTCGATGATATACTCAGCAAAGATGTAAATAAATAAAAACATTAAAAATGTACAATTCAATTACATATCATGTATTGCCACTGACAAAATATTAAACAAGAGATCCCAGAGGGATCTTGGCGCCCACCATCAAATGATCTAAGTTTGTTTTTTGAAAGATGGTTCTTTTCTCTTCTTTCGATTGTCTCTTAGGTGTTGATTAAGTGTGAGCAGAGACTCTGGTTGGGACACAGATGCATTTTTTTGGGGTTTTTTTGTGAATTACATTGTCGTTTCCTTATTCTTAGCACCCATGAATTGTATTTGTTTTTGTCTTTGTCATGGGGTTTTTTTTTCGTGTATGTAGATTGATTTTTTTTTTAAAGATTTTGTTTTTCTGAATCATGTCGAAAACCTACAGTTACGTACATTGGGGGTTTTAAGTATATCCTTGAACAGTATTTTGGTGATATTTTGTTATTTTTATTAAAGATGCTACGTCGTCGATAGAGCGTCAATATCGTCGATTGAAAACTAGAATAGGCCATTATATAATTGGTCCAAAAATGCAATATGCATAACTAGGCACCAAGGGGAACCTACACATGAAATTTGAGAAAGATCCATTCAGTACATTCTCAGAAATAGGGATAACAAAGTTCAAATGTCAAAATCCAAGATGGCTGCCTGTCGGCCATCTTGAATTCAGATCGGTCCCAAAATGGAATATACACAACTACGGACCAAGGTGAACCAACACATGAAATTTGAGAAAGATACCTTCAGTACTTTCTTAGAAATAGCGATAACAAACTTCAATTGTCAAAATCCAAGATGGCTGCCTGTCGGCCATGTTGTTTTTGGATTGGTCCCAAAATGCAATATGCATAACTACACACCAAGGGGAACCTACACATGAAATTTGAGAAAGATCCATTCAGTACATTCTCAGAAATAGCGATAACAAAGTTCAACTGTCAAAATCCAAGATGGCTGCCTGTCGGCCATGTTGTTTTCGGATTGGTCCAAAAATGCAATATGCATAACTAGGCACCAAGGTGAACCAACACATGAAATTTGAGAAAGATCCATTCAGTACATTCTCAGAAATAGGGATAACAAAGTTCAAATGTCAAAATCCAAGATGGCTGCCTGTCGGCCATCTTGAATTCAGATCGGTCCCAAAATGGAATATACACAACTACGGACCAAGGTGAACCAACACATGAAATTTGAGAAAGATACCTTCAGTACTTTCTTAGAAATAGCGATAACAAACTTCAATTGTCAAAATCCAAGATGGCTGCCTGTCGGCCATGTTGTTTTTGGATTGGTCCCAAAATGCAATATGCATAACTACACACCAAGGGGAACCTACACATGAAATTTGAGAAAGATCCATTCAGTACATTCTCAGAAATAGCGATAACAAAGTTCAAATGTCAAAATCCAAGATGGCTGCCTGTCGGCCATGTTGTTTTCGGATTGGTCCAAAAATGCAATATGCATAACTAGGCACCAAGGGGAACCTACACATGAAATTTGAGAAAGATCCATTCAGTACATTCTCAGAAATAGGGATAACAAAGTTCAAATGTCAAAATCCAAGATGGCTGCCTGTCGGCCATCTTGAATTCAGATCGGTCCCAAAATGGAATATGCACAACTAGGGACCAAGGTAAACCAACACATGAAATTTGAGAAAGATTCCTTCGGTACTTTATGAGAAATAGCGATAACAAGAATTGTTTACGGACGGACTAACGGACTAACGGACGGACGGACGGACGGACGGACGGACCACGGACCACGGACGCAGGGCGATTTGAAAAGCCCACCATCATCAGATGGTGGGCTAAAAATTGAGTGTGACCAAATACATTGATGATTATCAACAAATCACGAAAATTTCGGTATTTAGAGCAAGCCCTATAGTAACCAATACATTGCTAATATCAAGAAATGGAAAGTCCACCACAGTCAGAAAATAGAAATCGCCACGTTTATCTTACAGCTTCTATTTAGTAGTAATATGTCTATGTCGGTCATGTAGCCACATATTATTTCATGTTAATTTGCTTTAAAGGAATAAGCAAATTAAAAGTTGGGACAAAAATGTTTGACAGAGAAATGCCCATTTTAGCACTATATCTAGGACATTCCAGCAGTCTTGCAGCCTGACAATTTTGTGCAAAATGACATTAAAGCGAAAGCAAATTACTGATTGATATCGTTATCTTTTATTACATCTATAATGGAATTTGTCAGTTAAGAGTGCCATTAATTTCCTACATCAATTAAACGCACATATCAAGATACCATGACCATGCTATGAAATCATTGACGTTGAAATCAATCATTACCATTAGCAGTGATAGCAGGTGTGACGGTGATGATGTCAGAGCTGTCCTTACTGATCCTGTACCGGCCCACCACGTCATTGTGTGAAAACAATTTTAAAATGATGTTATCGTAAGTGCTACATGACATTTCAGGAGACAATTAGGCAACATTATTAGAAAGAGGTACAGCATATTTAAAACCTTTGTTAATAAAGGCTTAAAACTAAAAAGGTGTTACACCCATCTCCGCTCCAGTAGTCATCATTGTTACACTCACCTCCGCTCCAGTAGTCATCATTGTTACACTCAACTCCGCTCTAGTAGTCATCATTGTTACACTCACCTCCGCTCCAGTAGTCATCATTGTTACACTCACCTTCACTCCAGTAGTCATCATTGTTACACTCACCTCCGCTCTAGTAGTCATCATAGTTACACTTACCTCCACTCTAGTAGTCATCATTGTTACACTCACCTCCGCTCCAGTAGTCATCATTGTTATACTCACCTCCGCCCCAGTAGTCATCATTGTTACACTCACCTTCGCCCCAGTAGTCATCATTGTTACACTCACCTCCGACTAGTAGTCATCATTGTTACACTCACCTCCACTCCAGTAGTCATTATTGTTACACTCACCTCCGCCCCAGTAGTCATCATTGTTACACTCACCTCCGCTCCAGTAGTCATCATTGTTACACTCACCTCCGCTCTAGTAGTCATCATTGTTACACTCACCTCCGCTCCAGTAGTCATCATTGTTACACTCACCTCCGCTCCAGTAGTCATTATTGTTACACTCACCTCCGCCCCAGTAGTCATCATCGTTACACTCACCTCCGCTCCAGTAGTCATCATTGTTACACCCACCTCCGCTCCAGTAGTCATCATTGTTACACTCACCTCCGACTAGTAGTCATCATTGTTACACTCACCTCCGCTCCAGTAGTCATCATTGTTACACTCACCTCCGCTCCAGTAGTCATCATTGTTACACTAACCTCCGTTCTAGTAGTCATCATTGTTACACTCACCTCCGCTCCAGTAGTCATCATTGTTACACTCACCTCCGCTCCAGTAGTCATCATTGTTACACTCACCTCCGCTCCAGTAGTCATCATTGTTACACTCACCTCCACTCCAGTAGTCATCATTGTTACACTCACCTCCGCCCCAGTAGTCATCATTGTTACACTCACCTCCGCCCCAGTAGTCATCATTGTTACACTCACCTCCGCCCCAGTAGTCATCATTGTTACACTCACCTCCACTCCAGTAGTCATTATTGTTACACTCACCTCCGCTCTAGTAGTCATCATTGTTACACTCACCTCCGCCCCAGTAGTCATCATTGTTACACTCACCTCCGCTCCAGTAGTCATCATTGTTACACTCACCTCCGCTCTAGTAGTCATCATTGTTACACTCACCTCCGCTCCAGTAGTCATCATTGTTACACTCACCTCCGCTCCAGTAGTCATTATTGTTACACTCACCTCCGCCCCAGTAGTCATCATTGTTACACTCACCTCCGCTCCAGTAGTCATCATTGTTACACCCACCTCCGCTCCAGTAGTCATCATTGTTACACTCACCTCCGACTAGTAGTCATCATTGTTACACTCACCTCCGCTCCAGTAGTCATCATTGTTACACTCACCTCCGCTCCAGTAGTCATCATTGTTACACTAACCTCCGTTCTAGTAGTCATCATTGTTACACTCACCTCCGCTCCAGTAGTCATCATTGTTACACTCACCTCCGCTCCAGTAGTCATCATTGTTACACTCACCTCCGCTCTAGTAGTCATCATTGTTACACTCACCTCCGCCCCAGTAGTCATCATTGTTACACTCACCTCCGCTCTAGTAGTCATCATTGTTACACTCACCTCCGCTCTAGTAGTCATCATTGTTACACTCACCTCCGCTCTAGTAGTCATCATTGTTACACTCACCTCCGCTCCAGTAGTCATCATTGTTACACTCACCTCCGCTCCAGTAGTCATCATTGTTACACCCACCTCCGCTCCAGTAGTCATCATTGTTACACTCACCTCCACCCCAGTAGTCATCATTGTTACACCCACCTCCGCCCCAGTAGTCATCATTGTTAGACTCACCTCCACTCCAGTAGTCATCATTGTTACACTCACCTCCGCTCTAGTAGTCATCATTGTTACACTCACCTCCGCTCCAGTAGTCATCATTGTTACACTCACCTCCGCTCCAGTAGTCATCATTGTTACACTCACCTCCGCTCCAGTAGTCATCATTGTTACACTCACCTCCGCTCCAGTAGTCATCATTGTTACACTCACCTCCGCCCCAGTAGTCATCATTGTTACACTCACCTTCGCCCAAGTAGTCATCATTGTTACACTCACCTCCGCTCTAGTAGTCATCATTGTTACACTCACCTCCGCCCCAGTAGTCATCATTGTTACACTCACCTCCGCCCCAGTAGTCATCATTGTTACACTCACCTCCGCTCCAGTAGTCATCATTGTTACACTCACCTCCGCTCTAGTAGTCATCATTGTTACACTCACCTCCGCTCTAGTAGTCATCATTGTTACACTCACCTCCGCTCCAGTAGTCATCATTGTTACACTCACCTCCGCTCCAGTAGTCATCATTGTTACACTCACCTCCACTCCAGTAGTCATCATTGTTACACTCACCTCCGCTCTTGTAGTCATAATTGTTACACTCACCTCCGCTCCAGTAGTCATCATTGTTACACTCACCTCCGCTCCAGTAGTCATCATTGTTACACTCACCTCCGCTCTAGTAGTCATCATTGTTACACTCACCTCCACTCCAGTAGTCATCATTGTTACACTCACCTCCGCTCTAGTAGTCATCATTGTTACACTCACCTCCGTTCCAGTAGTCATCATTGTTACACTCACCTCCGCCCCAGTAGTCATCATTGTTACACTCACCTCCGCTCCAGTAGTCATCATTGTTACACTCACCTCCGCTCTAGTAGTCATAATTGTTACACTCACCTCCGCTCTAGTAGTCATCATTGTTACACTCACCTCCGCTCCAGTAGTCATCATTGTTACACTCACCTCCGCTCTAGTAGTCATCATTGTTACACTCACCTCCGCTCTAGTAGTCATCATTGTTACACTCACCTCCGCTCCAGTAGTCATCATTGTTACACTCACCTCCGCTCCAGTAGTCATCATTGTTACACTCACCTCCACTCCAGTAGTCATCATTGTTACACTCACCTCCGCTCTTGTAGTCATAATTGTTACACTCACCTCCGCTCCAGTAGTCATCTTTGTTACACTCACCTCCGCTCCAGTAGTCATCATTGTTACACTCACCTCCGCTCTAGTAGTCATCATTGTTACACTCACCTCCGCTCTAGTAGTCATCATTGTTACACTCACCTCCGCTCTAGTAGTCATCATTGTTACACTCACCTCCGCTCCAGTAGTCATCATTGTTACACTCACCTCCGCTCCAGTAGTCATCATTGTTACACCCACCTCCGCTCCAGTAGTCATCATTGTTACACTCACCTCCACCCCAGTAGTCATCATTGTTACACCCACCTCCGCCCCAGTAGTCATCATTGTTAGACTCACCTCCACTCCAGTAGTCATCATTGTTACACTCACCTCCGCTCTAGTAGTCATCATTGTTACACTCACCTCCGCTCCAGTAGTCATCATTGTTACACTCACCTCCGCTCCAGTAGTCATCATTGTTACACTCACCTCCGCTCTAGTAGTCATCATTGTTACACTCACCTCCGCTCCAGTAGTCATCATTGTTACACTCACCTCCGCCCCAGTAGTCATCATTGTTACACTCACCTCCGCTCTAGTAGTCATCATTGTTACACTCACCTCCGCCCCAGTAGTCATCATTGTTACACTCACCTCCGCTCCAGTAGTCATCATTGTTACACTCACCTCCGCTCTAGTAGTCATCATTGTTACACTCACCTCCGCTCTAGTAGTCATCATTGTTACACTCACCTCCGCTCCAGTAGTCATCATTGTTACACTCACCTCCGCTCTAGTAGTCATCATTGTTACACTCACCTCCGCTCTAGTAGTCATCATTGTTACACTCACCTCCGCTCTAGTAGTCATCATTGTTACACTCACCTCCGCTCTAGTAGTCATCATTGTTACACTCACCTCCGCTCCAGTAGTCATCATTGTTACACTCACCTCCGCTCTAGTAGTCATCATTGTTACACTCACCTCCGCTCTAGTAGTCATCATTGTTACACTCACCTCCGCTCCAGTAGTCATCATTGTTACACTCACCTCCGCTCCAGTAGTCATCATTGTTACACTCACCTCCGCTCCAGTAGTCATCATTGTTACACTCACCTCCGCTCTTGTAGTCATAATTGTTACACTCACCTCCGCTCCAGTAGTCATTATTGTTACACTCACCTCCGCTCCAGTAGTCATCATTGTTACACTCACCTCCGCTCTGGTAGTCATCATTGTTACACTCACCTCCACTCCAGTAGTCATCATTGTTACACTCACCTCCGCTCCAGTAGTCATCATTGTTACACTCACCTCCGCCCCAGTAGTCATCATTGTTACACTCACCTCCGCTCCAGTAGTCATCATTGTTACACCCACCTCCGCTCCAGTAGTCATCATTGTTACACTCACCTCCGACTAGTAGTCATCATTGTTACACTCACCTCCGCTCCAGTAGTCATCATTGTTACACTCACCTCCGCTCCAGTAGTCATCATTGTTACACTAACCTCCGTTCTAGTAGTCATCATTGTTACACTCACCTCCGCTCCAGTAGTCATCATTGTTACACTCACCTCCGCTCCAGTAGTCATCATTGTTACACTCACCTCCGCTCTAGTAGTCATCATTGTTACACTCACCTCCGCCCCAGTAGTCATCATTGTTACACTCACCTCCGCTCTAGTAGTCATCATTGTTACACTCACCTCCGCTCTAGTAGTCATCATTGTTACACTCACCTCCGCTCTAGTAGTCATCATTGTTAGACTCACCTCCACTCCAGTAGTCATCATTGTTACACTCACCTCCGCTCTAGTAGTCATCATTGTTACACTCACCTCCGCTCCAGTAGTCATCATTGTTACACTCACCTCCGCTCCAGTAGTCATCATTGTTACACTCACCTCCGCTCCAGTAGTCATCATTGTTACACTCACCTCCGCTCCAGTAGTCATCATTGTTACACTCACCTCCGCCCCAGTAGTCATCATTGTTACACTCACCTTCGCCCAAGTAGTCATCATTGTTACACTCACCTCCGCTCTAGTAGTCATCATTGTTACACTCACCTCCGCCCCAGTAGTCATCATTGTTACACTCACCTCCGCCCCAGTAGTCATCATTGTTACACTCACCTCCGCTCCAGTAGTCATCATTGTTACACTCACCTCCGCTCTAGTAGTCATCATTGTTACACTCACCTCCGCTCTAGTAGTCATCATTGTTACACTCACCTCCGCTCCAGTAGTCATCATTGTTACACTCACCTCCGCTCCAGTAGTCATCATTGTTACACTCACCTCCACTCCAGTAGTCATCATTGTTACACTCACCTCCGCTCTTGTAGTCATAATTGTTACACTCACCTCCGCTCCAGTAGTCATCATTGTTACACTCACCTCCGCTCCAGTAGTCATCATTGTTACACTCACCTCCGCTCTAGTAGTCATCATTGTTACACTCACCTCCACTCCAGTAGTCATCATTGTTACACTCACCTCCGCTCTAGTAGTCATCATTGTTACACTCACCTCCGTTCCAGTAGTCATCATTGTTACACTCACCTCCGCCCCAGTAGTCATCATTGTTACACTCACCTCCGCTCCAGTAGTCATCATTGTTACACTCACCTCCGCTCTAGTAGTCATAATTGTTACACTCACCTCCGCTCTAGTAGTCATCATTGTTACACTCACCTCCGCTCCAGTAGTCATCATTGTTACACTCACCTCCGCTCTAGTAGTCATCATTGTTACACTCACCTCCGCTCTAGTAGTCATCATTGTTACACTCACCTCCGCTCCAGTAGTCATCATTGTTACACTCACCTCCGCTCCAGTAGTCATCATTGTTACACTCACCTCCACTCCAGTAGTCATCATTGTTACACTCACCTCCGCTCTTGTAGTCATAATTGTTACACTCACCTCCGCTCCAGTAGTCATCTTTGTTACACTCACCTCCGCTCCAGTAGTCATCATTGTTACACTCACCTCCGCTCTAGTAGTCATCATTGTTACACTCACCTCCGCTCTAGTAGTCATCATTGTTACACTCACCTCCGCTCTAGTAGTCATCATTGTTACACTCACCTCCGCTCCAGTAGTCATCATTGTTACACTCACCTCCGCTCCAGTAGTCATCATTGTTACACTCACCTCCGCTCCAGTAGTCATCATTGTTACACTCACCTCCACCCCAGTAGTCATCATTGTTACACCCACCTCCGCCCCAGTAGTCATCATTGTTAGACTCACCTCCACTCCAGTAGTCATCATTGTTACACTCACCTCCGCTCTAGTAGTCATCATTGTTACACTCACCTCCGCTCCAGTAGTCATCATTGTTACACTCACCTCCGCTCCAGTAGTCATCATTGTTACACTCACCTCCGCTCTAGTAGTCATCATTGTTACACTCACCTCCGCTCCAGTAGTCATCATTGTTACACTCACCTCCGCCCCAGTAGTCATCATTGTTACACTCACCTCCGCTCTAGTAGTCATCATTGTTACACTCACCTCCGCCCCAGTAGTCATCATTGTTACACTCACCTCCGCTCCAGTAGTCATCATTGTTACACTCACCTCCGCTCTAGTAGTCATCATTGTTACACTCACCTCCGCTCTAGTAGTCATCATTGTTACACTCACCTCCGCTCCAGTAGTCATCATTGTTACACTCACCTCCGCTCTAGTAGTCATCATTGTTACACTCACCTCCGCTCTAGTAGTCATCATTGTTACACTCACCTCCGCTCTAGTAGTCATCATTGTTACACTCACCTCCGCTCTAGTAGTCATCATTGTTACACTCACCTCCGCTCCAGTAGTCATCATTGTTACACTCACCTCCGCTCTAGTAGTCATCATTGTTACACTCACCTCCGCTCTAGTAGTCATCATTGTTACACTCACCTCCGCTCCAGTAGTCATCATTGTTACACTCACCTCCGCTCCAGTAGTCATCATTGTTACACTCACCTCCGCTCCAGTAGTCATCATTGTTACACTCACCTCCGCTCTTGTAGTCATAATTGTTACACTCACCTCCGCTCCAGTAGTCATTATTGTTACACTCACCTCCGCTCCAGTAGTCATCATTGTTACACTCACCTCCGCTCTGGTAGTCATCATTGTTACACTCACCTCCACTCCAGTAGTCATCATTGTTACACTCACCTCCGCTCCAGTAGTCATCATTGTTACACTCACCTCCGCTCTAGTAGTCGTCATTGTTACACTCACCTCCGCTCTAGTAGTCATCATTGTTACACTCACCTCCGCTCCAGTAGTCATCATTGTTACACTCACCTCCGCTCCAGTAGTCATCATTGTTACACTCACCTCCGCTCTAGTAGTCATCATTGTTACACTCACCTCCGCCCCAGTAGTCATCATTGTTACACTCACCTCCGCTCCAGTAGTCATCATTGTTACACTCACCTCCGCTCCAGTAGTCATCATTGTTACACTCACCTCCGCTCCAGTAGTCATCATTGTTACACTCACCTCCGCTCCAGTAGTCATCATTGTTACACTTACCTCCACCCCAGTAGTCATCATTGTTACACTCACCTCCGCTCCAGTAGTCATCATTTTTACACTCACCTCCGCTCCAGTAGTAATCATTGTTACACTCACCTCCACCCCAGTAGTCATCATTGTTACACTCACCTCCGCTCCAGTAGTCATCATTTTTACACTCACCTCCGCTCCAGTAGTCATCATTGTTACACTCACCTCCACCCCAGTAGTCATCATTGTTACACTCACCTCCGCTCCAGTAGTCATCATTGTTACACTCACCTCCGCTCCAGTAGTCATCATTGTTACACTCACCTCCACTCCAGTAGTCATCATTGTTACACTCACCTCCGCTCCAGTAGTCATCATTGTTACACTCACCTCCGTTCCAGTAGTAATCATTGTTACACTCACCTCCACCCCAGTAGTCATCATTGTTACACCCACCTCCGCCCCAGTAGTCATCATTGTTACACTCACCTCCACTCCAGTAGTCATCATTGTTACACTCACCTCCGCTCTAGTAGTCATCATTGTTACACTCACCTCCGCTCCAGTAGTCATCATTGTTACACTCACCTCCGCTCCAGTAGTCATCATTGTTACACTCACCTCCGCTCCAGTAGTCATCATTGTTACACTCACCTCCGCTCCAGTAGTCATCATTGTTACACTCACCTCCACCCCAGTAGTCATCATTGTTACACTCACCTCCGCTCCAGTAGTCATCATTGTTACACTCACCTCCGCCCCAGTAGTCATCATTGTTACACTCACCTCCGCTCTAGTAGTCATCATTGTTACACTCATCTCCGCTCCAGTAGTCATCATTGTTACACTCACCTCCACCCCAGTAGTCATCATTGTTACACTCACCTCCGCTCCAGTAGTCATCATTGTTACACTCACCTCCGCTCCAGTAGTCATCATTGTTACACTCACCTCCGCTCTAGTAGTCATCATTGTTACACTCACCTCCGCTCTAGTAGTCATCATTGTTACACTCACCTCCGCTCCAGTAGCCATCATTGTTACACTCACCTCCGCTCTAGTAGTCATCATTGTTACACTCACCTCCGCTCCAGTAGTCATCATTGTTACACTCACCTCCGCTCCAGTAGTCATCATTGTTACACTCACCGCCGCTCTAGTAGTCATCATTGTTACACTCACCTCCGCTCCATTAGCCATCATTGTTACACTCACCTCCGCCCCAGTAGTCATCATTGTTACACTCACCTCCGCTCTAGTAGTCATCATTGTTACACTCACCTCCGCTCCAGTAGTCATCATTGTAACACTCACCTCCGCCCCAGTAGCCATCATTGTTATACTCACCTCCGCTCTAGTAGTCATCATTGTTACACTCACCTCCGCCCCAGTAGTCATCATTGTTACACTCACCTCCGCTCTAGTAGTCATCATTGTTACACTCACCTCCGCTCCAGTAGTCATCATTGTAACACTCACCTCCGCCCCAGTAGCCATCATTGTTATACTCACCTCCGCTCTAGTAGTCATCATTGTTACACTCACCTCCGCTCCAGTAGCCATCATTGTAACAATCACCTCCGCTCCAATAGTCATCATTGTTACACTCACCTCCGCCCCAGTAGTCATCATTGTTACACTCACCTCCGCCCCAGTAGTCATCATTGTTACACTCACCTCCGCCCCAGTAGTCATCATTGTTACACTCACCTCCGCTCCAGTAGTCATCATTGTTACACTCACCTCCGCTCCAGTAGCCATCATTGTAACAATCACCTCCACCCCAGTAGTCATCATTGTTACACTCACCTCCACTCCAATAGTCATCATTGTTACACTCACCTCCGCCCCAGTAGTCATCATTGTTACACTCACCTCCGCCCCAGTAGTCATCATTGTTACACTCATCTCCACTCCAGTAGTCATCATTGTTACACTCACCTCCACTCCAATAGTCATTATTGTTACACTCACCTCCGCCCCAGTAGTCATCATTGTTACACTCACCTCCACTCCAATAGTCATCATTGTTACACTCACCTCCACTCCAGGAGTCATCATTGTTACACTCACCTCCGCCCCAGTAGTCATCATTGTTACACTCACCTCCGCCCCAGTAGTCATCATTGTTACACTCACCTCCACTCCAGTAGTCATCATTGTTACACTCACCTCCGCTCCAGTAGTCATCATTGTTACACTCACCTCCACTCCAGGAGTCATCATTGTTACACTCACCTCCGCCCCAGTAGTCATCATTGTTACACTCACCTCCGCTCCAGTAGTCATCATTGTTACACTCACCTCCACTCCAATAGTCATTATTGTTACACTCACCTCCGCTCCAGTAGTCATCATTGTTACACCCACCTCCGCCCCAGTAGTCATCATTGTTACACCCACCTCCGCCCCAGTAGTCATCATTGTTACACTCACCTCCGCTCCAGTAGTCATCATTGTTACACTCACCTCCACTCCAGTAGTCATCATTGTTACACTCACCTCCGCTCCAGTAGTCATCATTGTTACACTCACCTCCGCCCCAGTAGCCATCATTGTAACAATCACCTCCGCTCCAATAGTCATTATTGTTACACTCACCTCCGCTCCAGTAGTCATCATTGTTACACTCACCTCCGCCCCAGTAGTCATCATTGTTACACTCACCTCCGCTCCAGTAGTCATCATTGTTACACTCACCTCCGCTCCAGTAGTCATCATTGTTACACTCACCTCCACTCCAGTAGTCATCATTGTTACACTCACCTCCGCTCCAGTAGTCATCATTGTTACACTCACCTCCGCTCCAGTAGTCATCATTGTTACACTCACCTCCGCCCCAGTAGTCATCATTGTTACACTCACCTCCACTCCAGTAGTCATCATTGTTACACTCACCTCCGCTCCAGTAGTCATCATTGTTACACTCACCTCCGCTCCAGTAGTCATCATTGTTACACTCACCTCCGCTCTAGTAGTCATCATTGTTACACTCACCTCCGCTCTAGTAGTCATCATTGTTACACTCACCTCCGCTCCAGTAGTCATCATTGTTACACTCACCTCCGCTCTAGTAGTCATCATTGTTACACTCACCTCCGCTCTAGTAGTCATCATTGTTACACTCACCTTCGCCCCAGTAGTCATCATTGTTACACTCACCTTCACTCCAGTAGTCATCATTGTTACACTCACCTCCGCCCCAGTAGTCATCATTGTTACACTCACCTCCGCTCTAGTAGTCATCATTGTTACACTCACCTCCACTCTAGTAGTCATCATTGTTACACTCACCTCCGCTCAAGTAGTCATCATTGTTACACTCACCTCCGCTCTAGTAGTCATCATTGTTACACTCACCTTCACTCCAGTAGTCATCATTGTTACACTCACCTCCGCCCCAGTAGTCATCATTGTTACACTCACCTCCGCTCAAGTAGTCATCATTGTTACACTCACCTCCGCCCCAGTAGTCATCATTGTTACACTCACCTCCGCTCTAGTAGTCATCATTGTTACACTCACCTCCGCTCAAGTAGTCATCATTGTTACACTCACCTCCGCTCTAGTAGTCATCATTGTTACACTCACCTCCACTCTAGTAGTCATCATTGTTACACTCACCTCCACTCCAGTAGTCATCATTGTTACACTCACCTCCGCTCCAGAAGTCATCATTGTTATACTCACCTCCGCTCTAGTAGTCATCATTGTTACACTCACCTCCGCCCTAGTAGTCATCATTGTTACTCTCACCTCCGCTCCAGTAGTCATCATTGTTACACTCATCTCCGCCCCAGTAGTCATCATTGTTACACTCACCTTCGCCCCAGTAGTCATCATTGTTACACTCACCTCCGCTCTAGTAGTCATCATTGTTACACTCACCTCCGCTCCAGTAGTCATCATTGTTACACTCACCTCCGCCCCAGTAGTCATCATTGTTACACTCACCTCCGCCCCAGTAGTCATCATTGTTACACTCACCTTCGCCCCAGTAGTCATCATTGTTACACTCACCTCCACTCCAGTAGTCATCATTGTTACACTCACCTCCGCTCCAGTAGTCATCATTGTTACACTCACCTCCGCTCCAGTAGTCATCATTGTTACACTCACCTCCGCTCTAGTAGTCATCATTGTTACACTCACCTCCGCTCCAGTAGTCATCATTGTTACACTCACCTCCGCTCCAGTAGTCATCATTGTTACACTCACCTCCGCTCCAGTAGTCATCATTGTTACACTCACCTCCGCTCTAGTAGTCATCATTGTTACACTCACCTCCGCTCCAGTAGTCATCATTGTTACACTCACCTTCGCCCCAGTAGTCATCATTGTTACACTCACCTCCACTCCAGTAGTCATCATTGTTACACTCACCTCCGCTCCAGTAGTCATCATTGTTACACTCACCTCCGCTCTAGTAGTCATCATTGTTACACTCACCTCCGCTCTAGTAGTCATCATTGTTACACTCACCTCCGCCCCAGTAGTCATCATTGTTACACTCACCTTCGCCCCAGTAGTCATCATTGTTACACTCACCTCCGCTCTAGTAGTCATCATTGTTACACTCACCTCCGCTCCAGTAGTCATCATTGTTACACTCACCTTCGCCCAAGTAGTCATCATTGTTACACTCACCTCCGCTCCAATAGTCATTATTGTTACACTCACCTCCGCTCCAATAGTCATTATTGTTACACTCACCTCCGCTCCAGTAGTCATCATTGTTACACTCACCTTCGCCCCAGTAGTCATCATTGTTACACTCACCTCTGCTCCAGTAGCCATCATTGTTATACTCACCTCCGCTCTAGTAGTCATCATTGTTACACTCACCTCCGCCCCAGTAGTCATCATTGTTACACTCACCTTCGCCCCAGTAGTCATCATTGTTACACTCACCTCCGCTCCAGTAGTCATCATTGTTACACTCACCTCCGCTCTAGTAGTCATCATTGTTACACTCACCTCCGCCCCAGTAGTCATCATTGTTACACTCACCTCCGCCCCAGTAGTCATCATTGTTACACTCACCTCCTCTCCAGTAGTCATCATTGTTACACTCACCTCCGCCCCAGTAGTCATCATTGTTACACTCACCTCCGCTGTAGTAGTCATCATTATTACACTCACCTCCACTTTAGTAGTCATCATTGTTACACTCACCTCCGCTCAAGTAGTCATCATTGTTACACTCACTTCCACTCCAGTAGTCATCATTGTTACACTCACCTCCGCTCCAGTAGTCATCATTGTTACACTCACCTCCGCTCTAGTAGTCATCATTGTTACACTCACCTCCACTCCAGTAGTCATCATTGTTACACTCACCTCCGCTCTAGTAGTCATCATTGTTACACTCACCTCCGCCCCAGTAGTTATCATTGTTACACTCACCTCCGCCCCAGTAGTCATCATTGTTACACTCACCTCCACTCCAGTAGTCATCATTGTTACACCCACCTCCGCTCTAGTAGTCATCATTGTTACACTCACCTCCACTCCAGTAGTCATCATTTTTACACTCACCTCCGCTCTAGTAGTCATCATTGTTACACTCACCTCCGCTCCAGTAGGCATCATTGTTACACTCACCTCCGCCCCAGTAGTTATCATTGTTACACTCACCTCCACTCTAGTAGTCATCATTGTTACACTCACCTCCGCTCCAGTAGTCAGCATTGTTACACTCACCTCCGCTCTAGTAGTCATCATTGTTACATTCATCTCCGCACTAGTAGTCATCATTGTTACACCCACCTCCGCTCCAGTAGTCATCATTGTTACACTCACCTCCACTCCAGTAGTCATCATTGTTACACTCACCTCCACCCCAGTAGTCATCATTGTTACACTCACCTCCGCTCCAGTAGTCATCATTGTTACACTCACCTCCGCTCTAGTAGTCATCATTGTTACACCCACCTCCGCTCCAGTAGTCATCATTGTTACACTCACCTCCGCTCTAGTAGTCATCATTGTTACACCCACCTCCGCTCCAGTAGTCATTATTGTTACACTCACCTCCACTCCAGTAGTCATCATTGTTACACTCACCTCCGCTCCAGTAGTCATCATTGTTACACTCACCTCCGCTCCAGTAGTCATCATTGTTACACTCACCTCCGCTCAAGTAGTCATCATTGTTACACTCACCTCCGCTCTAGTAGTCATCATTGTTACACTCACCTCCGCTCAAGTAGTCATCATTGTTACACTCACCTCCGCTCTAGTAGTCATCATTGTTACACTCACCTCCGCTCCAGTAGTCATCATTGTTACACTCACCTCCGCTCCAGTAGTCATCATTGTTACACTCACCTCCGCTCTAGTAGTCATCATTGTTACACTCACCTCCGCTCTAGTAGTCATCATTGTTACACTCACCTCCGCTCTAGTAGTCATCATAGTTACACTTACCTCCACTCTAGTAGTCATCATTGTTACACTCACCTCCACTCTAATAGTCATCATTGTTACACTCACCTCCGCTCCAGTAGTCATCATTGTTACACTCACCTCCACTCCAGTAGTCATCATTGTTACACTCACCTCCGCTCCAGTAGTCATCATTGTTACACTTACCTCCACTCCAGTAGTCATCATTGTTACACTCACCTCCACTCCAGTAGTCATCATTGTTACACTCACCTCCGCTCTAGTAGTCATCATTGTTACACTCACCTCCACTCCAGTAGTCATCATTGTTACACTCACCTCCGCTCTAGTAGTCATCATTGTTACACTCACCTCCGCTCCAGTAGTCATCATTGTTACACTCACCTCCGCTCCAGTAGTCATCATTGTTACACTTACCTCCACTCCAGTAGTCATCATTGTTACACCCACCTCCGCCCCAGTAGTCATCATTGTTACACCCATCTCCGCTCCAGTAGTCATCATTGTTACACTCACCTCCTCTCCAGTAGTCATCATTGTTACACTCACCTCCGCTCCAGTAGTCATCATTGTTACACTCACCTCCGCTCCAGTAGTCATCATTGTTACACTCACCTCCACTCCAGTAGTCATCATTGTTACACTCACCTCCTCTCCAGTAGTCATCATTGTTACACTCACCTCCACTCCAGTAGTCATTATTGTTTCACTCACCTCCGCCCCAGTAGTCATCATTGATCCTCTAGGTATTACACTCACCTCTGCTCTCTCCAGCCTGAAATATGTTTTTTAAGTTTTCAAGTTTTTTTTATTTCCAAATGCAATTCTGCATATAGGTAACATTAATACAGAGTACAAAATACAACATTGCAATTCACAAGATAGCGGAGGACAATTCCATATAGTAGGCAATGCACACACACAAAGGAATATATTTATATATCTAATAAACATTTTCACTGCACCAGAGTTTTTCTTTTAGATGTAGCGTATCTTAAATAATTACATAATCTACGCAATGTCTTAATATTTTTAGATGACAACAACTCAATTAATTTATACACACTTGGGCGTCGGTAGTAATATTTCTTAATATATTTGTTTCTTATAACAGAATAAGCAGGACAAATTAGAATAAAATGTACCTCGTCTTCGATATCATATCTTTCACAAGCTGTACATAATTGTTGACCTCTTGGTACCACACTGTTTCGCCCGGACTCGACGTTAAGGGAATGCTCTTGCATGCGATATTGACTCAACAACTTTTTGGTGATAGCAGAAAGAACCTTTACTAAATAGAACTGAATACTAAAAGTATCGACAAGATGTCTATATAAATAGCATTTAGAAGATGTTTCAAACGCACCATGTAATTCTTGAATAAATACCTCATGTCACAGTATTATGTGTGACTACTAACATTGAGAAATGAAAACTAATTAAGTCGAACTGACAGACTTAGATGTCGGTTGTCGCTCCAGTCTAACGATTGGCTAGCTGTGTGACTTGAATGTCGGGTGTCGCTCCAGCCTTACGATTGGCTAGCTGTGTGACTTGAATGTCGGGTGTCGCTCCAGCCTTAATATTGGCTAGCTGTGTGACTTGCATGTCGGGTGTCGCTCCAGCCTAACGATTGGCTAGCTGTGTGACTTGAATGTCGGGTGTCGCTCCAGCCTTACGATTGGCTAGCTGTGTGACTTGAATGTCGGGTGTCGCTCCAGCCTAACAATTGGCTAGCTGTGTGACTTGAATGTCGGGTGCCGCTCCAGCCTAACGATTGGCTAGCTGTGTGACTTGAATGTCGGGTGTTGCTCCAGCCTTACGATTGGCTAGCTGTGTGACTTGAAAGTCGGGTGTCGCTCCAGCCTAACGATTGGCTAGCTGTGTGACTGAAACGTTAAATGGTATTTATGTTAATTAATTTTGGGAAACAAAGTATACACATATTTTAAAATGAGATTAATAAATGTATGTATGGCCTTAAGCAACTGTATATCACAGACTTGAGATGACCAGTCATCTGTCAGGTTAAACATGAAATATCAGTCACCAACATGTAATACTGTCAATCATGTCTGTCAGTAGGTCACGTTAACAGTAATCTATCTAGACTACCGGCTAAGTTCTATCCATAAATACCGGTAAATGTGTAATGTCCATCAGTCGGTCCGAGTCGGTCCCGAGGAACACACACAGTCGGATTCCAGGACTTGGTAGAAACGCTGCTACCATTTCCACCAATAAAAAACTATACTACAAACTGCGTTTGGAATTTATTCTTCAACAAGACCTTAAACACTACAAGTTGGCGCCGCGACAACCCAGTTTCGAATCCTGGTCACGGCACCAAATTGCAGTGTTTACAGAGGATTACCGTTTATAGAATGCTGAAACAATACTCCGTGTAATAACAGAGGATGGCCGTTTATAGAATGTTGAAACAATACTCCGTGGAATAACAGAGGATGACCGTTTATAGAATGCTGAAACAATACCCCGTGTAATAACAGAGGATGACCGTTTATAGAATGTTGAAACAATACTCCGTGGAATAACAGAGGATGATCGTTTATAGAATGTTGAAACAATACCCCGTGTAATAACAGAGGATGACAGTTTATAGAATGTAAAACAGTACCCCGTGTAATACCAGAGGATGGCCGTTTATAGAATGTTGAAATAATACCCCGTGAAATAACAGATGATGACCGTTTATAGAATATTGAAACAATACCCCGTGTAATACCAGATGATGACCGTTTATAAAATACTGAAGCGATATCCCGTGTAATAACAGATGGTGACCGTTTATAGAATGTTGAAATAATACCCCGTGTAATAACAGAGGATGAACGTTTATAGAATGCTAAGACAATACCCCGTGAAATAACAGATGATGACCGTTTATAGAATATTGAAACAATACCCCGTGAAATAACAGAGGATGTCCGTTTATAGAATGTTGAAACAAAAACCCGTGTAATAACAGATGGTGACCGTTTATAGAATGTTGAAACAATACCCCGTGTAATAACAGAGGATGGCCGTTTATAGAATGTTGAAACAAAAACCCGTGTAATAACAGATGGTGACCGTTTATAGAATGTTGAAACAATACCCCGTGAAATAACGGATAATGACCGTTTATAGAATGTTGAAACGATACCCCGTGTAAAAACAGATGATGACCGTTTATAGAATGTTGAAACAATACTCCGTGTTGTAACAAAGGATGGCCGTTTATAGAATACTGAAACGATACCCCGTGTGATCCTTCCACAACAGAACTGGGAAATGACGAGCAAGCAAAACAATTTAATAACAGCAAACCAAATATTATTTTTATTGTAAGTTATCATACATAACACTTTACGATGGACGGAGCTGCGGTATTTATTTATGGCCCTTTTTATTAATTCTCAACAAAGGAGCGCGAAAATTACAGTCCAAATGCGCGTGATTTGTGGACAGTGTCAGGGAACATTTATAGAAAACTAACACGAATGTATGCCAAATCCCACAGGGATCGTCTGTCTGTTTACACGCTATTTCTTACTTTTCCTTTGCTAAGTAATATTCAGCTCATATTTATTCGCTGGATACACGAAACGAGTTTCATGTTCTGTCATTTTTATCTAGTCGCTACTCAATTAACTAATGCAGTTTGACATTATGCTCCTTACTTTTAGCCAGTATTGTGATACATTTTATGGGTCTAAAAACGAACAAAACGTTTGTTCATTTCTTCATGGTTTGATTACAATTAAGCAAATAAAGAGTTTGATATTGATACAGTTAGCACTATATTGACACTGGTATCCTTATCACGCCTATACTCTCAGCTGTGATGTAAGACGTACATGTAGGTGCTGTATGACTCTACAAGCTGATCACAAACAGTCGCGGTAATTCCAGGTACCAATCCCTACAAGCTGATCACAAACAGTCGCGGTAATTCCAGGTACCAATCCCTACAAGTTGTCACCATCAGTTCATTAATTGAAATATTAATTTTGATTACGTAAATTGATAGCTATACATTAACAAAGGATACAGTGTACTGCCCACCACATACCCACTACTGCTCGCCTTATTACGTTGTATTTAGGCATATATTTATCTTGCTAACAAATCTATAGCACACTTAAGCTCATGACCCCAGATTTCGTTTGTTTATTTTTGTGTATCTAAAATGAGAAGACCTTGTATTTTAACATATTGTTTTGTAACATATGCAAAAAAAAAATCTGTCTCGCGTGAGAACATGGTCACGTTCAGCAGAAATATTGTAATCCGTTGTCCATTTCTGTATTTACGTATTTATTTATCTGCACGTGACGTGAAAAAAGCTCCGTGGGCAGATTGACAGGAGTGGCTCCTCATTGGACCGATAAAAGAAGCCTGTAGAGAGGGAGCTCGTGAGCAGCTTCAATTGTCACGGTGAATAACAACGAGCAGACGATCGCGATACTGGCACGTGCTGCTCATCTCGGTACAGGAAGTGACGGAAGTTTGAACGAGACATTTGTGAATTTCATATTTTAAAGGTAAGTACATTTCTTATCAAATTAGCTTAATATTCTTCTGTTGCATATTTTGTCCAGTTTGAAAATGTTCAAAATAACTCCCTTTTAAATAACATCCTTTTTTAATGTTTTTGTTAAGTTCATTTGCATATCGTGGAAACATATTAGTTTTTGTAAGACTACTAATTACACCGTCTTTAACCTGTCCATCGAATAGAGTTACTTGGAAAACTGAACATCTCGCTATGAAAACGAAACCTGGCGAGATATTGCATCTCTATCATGGATATCTCTATAGCATTAAGAAAACCCTTTTCTTGATCAAAATATCAAATGCAAATCACTAGCTTGGTTCTTCGCGAAACAACTACAACTCATAATTAATTTATGACTGTCAGATGTATGAGCCATATTCATCATACCTATCTTTTGTAATCCTGGCAACTTTTTGTATGCCTTTCACTTTCAATCAACAGTAACTTGTATGGAAAATAGAAACCAGATATTTTATATCCGACCCTTCTAGGATGTTGTTCTGGTATTTGAAGATTTGTTTTCATCCACGTGCTGAAATGTCCTACTTGCTTAATGTTTGCTCTCCTGATTTATTCATAATTTTGTTGCTCGATATTTTATCTATATATAAAGAGAATCAGCGAATCTAATGTTAGTTTCACTAAGCGACGTTCAGTCTATCTGGTTGGAAACCTCGCCGTTCATTTAGAAAATCTTCTTCTACCATGCAAATAGTCATGGACCCATTAACCATTTTTGCTTGTCTCGCCCAAACCCTATAATATGCCTATAGATACGTTTTGCATCTACTTTGAGTAAGGAATCTTGATTATGGTTTTGTTGACGCTTCGTGGCGCGGTAAATACGCCTTCCGAACTTCTCTCTATTTATGACATTCTCAGGATCTCATACCTTTGTCCACGTAGCTCGAACTGCTAGCAATTGAAGAGAGGTGAAACGTCCAACTATTAAACCAGATTTTATACTGATTAATATATCGTTATCCTTCATGAAACTCTTGGTTTTCCCCTGAATTATTATTCTCCTTACGGTATCGGGGGAAAATCATCAAAATATTTGCATCTGTTTTGTATTATAACAGTGGTTTATCATGTATATCCTTTCTGTTTACTATAGTACTCTAAATACCTATAGTACATATATACACTATAATGAGAACTTTTAATTATTTACAACAAGACATGTCAAGGTCCTATTCTCATGGTTTTCCTTATGTGTTATTCCTATATTTACTTTCAAATGAATGTAATTAAGGGACAAAACATTGACTAATAAGACAAAGATAAATATGTTTACAATATTTATTTCAATATAAACGTTTGGTTATACAAACGCATGCCTCTGTAAAGTTCCCATGTATTTTACTGAAGAAGACGGATCAGTAACAGGGATAATTCTTAAAACCTTAAAACCTATGGGGGAATTTGAGGGATTTTATGGGATCAGCAAAATAATTAATATCTTTGAGATTTTTCTATATAAAGTGATATACCTTTGAATTTTTAATGAGATTTTCAGGAAAAATATGGGTAAAAATTCCCAAATTTTGCCCTAAAGTGATTCCTGCAGTAAGTAATTAACATTTATAACTTAAAGATAGATTTCTTTCAACGATGGCTTACTACTTAGCGGATGAGCGGATCGATTTTCACTTTCCGCTGGTGAATTCTTCTTTTTTGATAGTAACGTCCCTACATACTTACCGACGGTTCTAATATGTTGCCGTTAATTCGGCTTAGGTGCTCCGATTATCATAAATATTGTTATAGATGACAGTTGTGGTGCTCCGATTATCATAAATACTGTTATAGATGACAGTTGTGGTGCTCCGACTATCATAAATATTGTTATAGATGACAGTTGTGGTGCTCCGAATATCATAAATACTGTTATAGATAACAGTTGTGGTGCTCCGACTATCATAAATACTGTTATAGATGACAGTTGTGGTGCTCCGACTATCATAAATACTGTTATAGATGACAGTTGTGGTGCTCCGACTATCATAAATATTGTTATAGATGACAGTTGTGGTGCTCCGAATATCATAAATACTGTTATAGATGACAGTTGTGGTGCTCCGATTATCATAAATACTGTTATAGATGACAGTTGTGGTGCTCCGACTATCATAAATACTGTTATAGATGACAGTTGTGGTGCTCCGACTATCATAAATACTGTTATAGATGACAGTTGTGGTGCTCCGACTATCATAAATATTGTTATAGATGACAGTTGTGGTGCTCCGACTATCATAAATACTGTTATAGATGACAGTTGTGGTGCTCCGATTATCATAAATACTGTTATAGATGACAGTTGTGGTGCTCCGACTATCATAAATACTGTTATAGATGACAGTGGTGGTGCTCCGACTATCATAAATACTGTTATAGATGACAGTTGTGGTGCTCCGACTATCATAAATATTGTTATAGATGACAGTTGTGGTGCTCCGACTATCATAAATACTGTTATAGATGACAGCTGTGGTGCTCCGATTATCATAAATACTGTTATAGATGACAGTTGTGGTGCTCCGACTATCATAAATACTGTTATAGATGACAGTTGTGGTGCTCCGACTATTATAAATACTGTTAAAGATGACATTTGTGGTGCTCCGACTATCATAAATACTGTTATAGATGACAGTTGTGGTGCTCCGATTATCATAAATATTGTTATAGATGACAGTTGTGGTGCTCCGATTATCATAAATATTGTTATAGATGACAGTTGTGGTGCTCCGACTATTATAAATACTGTTATAGATGACAGTTGTGGTGCTCCGACTATCATAAATACTGTTATAGATGACAGTTGTGGTGCTCCGACTATTATAAATACTGTTAAAGATGACATTTGTGGTGCTCCGACTATCATAAATACTGTTATAGATGACAGTTGTGGTGCTCCGACTATCATAAATACTGTTATAGATGACAGTTGTGGTGCTCCGACTATCATAAATACTGTTATAGATGACAGTTGTGGTGCTCCGACTATTATAAATACTGTTAAAGATGACATTTGTGGTGCTCCGACTATCATAAATACTGTTATAGATGACAGTTGTGGTGCTCCGACTATCATAAATACTGTTATAGATGACAGTTGTGGTGCTCCGACTATCATAAATACTGTTATAGATGACAGTTGTGGTGCTCCGACTATCATAAATACTGTTATAGATGACAGTTGTGGTGCTCCGACTATCATAAATACTGTTATAGATGACAGTGGTGGTGCTCCGACTATCATAAATACTGTTATAGATGACAGTGGTGGTGCTCCGATTATCATAAATACTGTTATAGATGACAGTTGTGGTGCTCCGACTATCATAAATACTGTTATAGATGACAGTTGTGGTGCTCCGACCATCATAAATACTGTTATAGATGACCGTTGTGGTGCTCCGAATATCATAAATACTGTTATAGATGACAGTTGTGGTGCTCCGATTATCATAAATACTGTTATAGATGACAGTGGTGGTGCTCCGACTATCATAAATACTGTTATAGATGACAGTTGTGGTGCTCCGACTATCATAAATATTGTTATAGATGACAGTTGTGGTGCTCCGACTATCATAAATACTGTTATAGATGACAGTTGTGGTGCTCCGAATATCATAAATACTGTTATAGATGACAGTTGTGGTGCTCCGACTATCATAAATATTGTTATAGATGACAGTGGTGGTGCTCCGATTATCATAAATACTGTTATAGATGACAGTGGTGGTGCTCCGATTATCATAAATACTGTTATAGATGACAGTTGTGGTGCTCCGATTATCATAAATACTGTTATAGATGACAGTTGTGGTGCTCCGATTATCATAAATATTGTTATAGATGACAGTGGTGGTGCTCCGACCATCATAAATACTGTTATAGATGACAGTTGTGGTGCTCCGACTATCATAAATACTGTTATAGATGACAGTTGTGGTGCTCCGATTATCATAAATATTGTTATAGATGACAGTTGTGGTGCTCCGAATATCATAAATACTGTTATAGATGACAGTGGTGGTGCTCCGATTATCATAAATACTGTTATAGATGACAGTTGTGGTGCTCCGATTATCATAAATATTGTTATAGATGACAGTGGTGGTGCTCCGACCATCATAAATACTGTTATAGATGACAGTTGTGGTGCTCCGACTATCATAAATACTGTTATAGATGACAGTTGTGGTGCTCCGATTATCATAAATATTGTTATAGATGACAGTTGTGGTGCTCCGACTATCATAAATACTGTTATAGATGACAGTTGTGGTGCTCCGACTATCATAAATACTGTTATAGATGACAGTGGTGGTGCTCCGATTATCATAAATACTGTTATAGATGACAGTTGTGGTGCTCCGACTATCATAAATACTGTTATAGATGACAGTGGTGGTGCTCCGACTATCATAAATACTGTTATAGATGACAGTTGTGGTGCTCCGATTATCATAAATATTGTTATAGATGACAGTGGTGGTGCTCCGATTATCATAAATACTGTTATAGATGACAGTGGTGGTGCTCCGAATATCATAAATACTGTTATAGATGACAGTGGTGGTGCTCCGATTATCATAAATACTGTTATAGATGACAGTGGTGGTGCTCCGAATATCATAAATACTGTTATAGATGACAGTGGTGGTGCTCCGATTATCATAAATACTGTTATAGATGACAGTTGTGGTGCTCCGATTATCATAAATATTGTTATAGATGACAGTGGTGGTGCTCCGACCATCATAAATACTGTTATAGATGACAGTTGTGGTGCTCCGACTATCATAAATACTGTTATAGATGACAGTTGTGGTGCTCCGATTATCATAAATATTGTTATAGATGACAGTTGTGGTGCTCCGACTATCATAAATACTGTTATAGATGACCGTTGTGGTGCTCCGACTATCATAAATACTGTTATAGATGACAGTTGTGGTGCTCCGATTATCATAAATATTGTTATAGATGACAGTTGTGGTGCTCCGACTATCATAAATACTGTTATAGATGACAGTTGTGGTGCTCCGACTATCATAAATACTGTTATAGATGACAGTGGTGGTGCTCCGATTATCATAAATACTGTTATAGATGACAGTGGTGGTGCTCCGATTATCATAAATATTGTTATAGATGACAGTTGTGGTGCTCCGACTATCATAAATACTGTTATAGATGACAGTTGTGGTGCTCCGACTATCATAAATACTGTTATAGATGACAGTGGTGGTGCTCCGATTATCATAAATACTGTTATAGATGACAGTTGTGGTGCTCCGACTATCATAAATACTGTTATAGATGACCGTTGTGGTCCTCCGATTATCATAAATACTGTTATAGATGACAGTTGTGGTGCTCCGACTATCATAAATACTGTTATAGATGACAGTTGTGGTGCTCCGACTATCATAAATACTGTTATAGATGACAGTTGTGGTGCTCCGATTATCATAAATACTGTTATAGATAACAGTTGTGGTGCTCCGACTATTATAAATACTGTTATAGATGACAGTGGTGGTGCTCCGACTATTATAAATACTGTTATAGATGACAGTTGTGGTGCTCCGACTATCATAAATACTGTTATAGATGACAGTTGTGGTGCTCCGACTATCATAAATACTGTTATAGATGACAGTTGTGGTGCTCCGATTATCATAAATACTGTTATAGATGACAGTTGTGGTGCTCCGACTATCATAAATGTTGTTATAGATGACAGTGGTGGTGCTCCGATTATCATAAATGTTGTTATAGATGACAGTGGTGGTGCTCCGACTATCATAAATACTGTTATAGATGACAGTTGTGGTGTTCCGAATATCATAAATACTGTTATAGATGACAGTGGTGGTGCTCCGACTATCATAAATACTGTTATAGATGACAGTTGTGGTGCTCCGACTATCATAAATACTGTTATAGATGACAGTTGTGGTGCTCCGATTATCATAAATACTGTTATAGATGACAGTTGTGGTGCTCCGACTATCATAAATGTTGTTATAGATGACAGTTGTGGTGCTCCGATTATCATAAATACTGTTATAGATGACAGTTGTGGTGCTCCGATTATCATAAATACTGTTATAGATGACAGTTGTGGTGCTCCGACTATCATAAATGTTGTTATAGATGACAGTTGTGGTGCTCCGATTATCATAAATACTGTTATAGATGACAGTTGTGGTGCTCCGACTATCATAAATACTGTTATAGATGACAGTTGTGGTGCTCCGACTATCATAAATATTGTTATAGATGACAGTGGTGGTGCTCCGATTATCATAAATATTGTTATAGATGACAGTTGTGGTGCTCCGATTATCATAAATACTGTTATAGATGACAGTTGTGGTGCTCCGACTATCATAAATGTTGTTATAGATGACAGTTGTGGTGCTCCGATTATCATAAATACTGTTATAGATGACAGTTGTGGTGCTCCGACTATCATAAATACTGTTATAGATGACAGTTGTGGTGCTCCGATTATCATAAATACTGTTATAGATGACAGTTGTGGTGCTCCGACTATCATAAATACTGTTATAGATAACAGTTGTGGTGCTCCGATTATCATAAATATTGTTATAGATGACAGTGGTGGTGCTCCGACTATCATAAATACTGTTATAGATGACAGTTGTGGTGCTCCGAATATCATAAATACTGTTATAGATGACCGTTGTGGTGCTCCGAATATCATAAATACTGTTATAGATGACCGTTGTGGTGCTCCGATTATCATAAATACTGTTATAGATGACCGTTGTGGTGCTCCGACCATCATAAATACTGCTATAGATGACCGTTGTGGTGATCCGATTATCATAAATACTGTTATAGATGACAGTTGTGGTGCTCCGATTATCATAAATATTGTTATAGATGACAGTTGTGGTGCTCCGATTATCATAAATATTGTTATAGATGACAGTTGTGGTGCTCCGATTATCATAAATATTGTTATAGATGACAGTTGTGGTGCTCCGATTATCATAAATATTGTTATAGATGACAGTTGTGGTGCTCCGATTATCATAAATATTGTTATAGATGACAGTTGTGGTGCTCCGATTATCATAAATACTGTTATAGATGACAGTTGTGGTGCTCCGATTATCATAAATATTGTTATAGATGACAGTTGTGGTGCTCCGACTATCATAAATACTGTTATAGATGACAGTTGTGGTGCTCCGATTATCATAAATACTGTTATAGATGACAGTGGTGGTGCTCCGACCATCATAAATACTGCTATAGATGACAGTTGTGGTGCTCCGACTATCATAAATACTGTTATAGATGACAGTTGTGGTGCTCCGACCATCATAAATACTGTTATAGATGACCGTTGTGGTGCTCCGATTATCATAAATACTGTTATAGATGACAGTTGTGGTGCTCCGACTATCATAAATACTGTTATAGATGACCGTTGTGGTGCTCCGATTATCATAAATACTGTTATAGATGACAGTTGTGGTGCTCCGATTATCATAAATACTGTTATAGATGACCGTTGTGGTGCTCCGACCATCATAAATACTGTTATAGATGACCGTTGTGGTGCTCCGATTATCATAAATACTGTTATAGATGACAGTTGTGGTGCTCCGACCATCATAAATACTGCTATAGATGACAGTTGTGGTGCTCCGACCATCATAAATACTGTTATAGATGACCGTTGTGGTGCTCCGAAATCATAAATACTGTTATAGATGACAGTTGTGGTGCTCCGACTATCATAAATACTGCTATAGATGACAGTTGTGGTGCTCCGACTATCATAAATACTGCTATAGATGACAGTTGTGGTGCTCCGACCATCATAAATACTGTTATAGATGACCGTTGTGGTGCTCCGATTATCATAAATACTGTTATAGATGACAGTTGTGGTGCTCCGACTATCATAAATACTGTTATAGATGACAGTTGTGGTGCTCCGACTATCATAAATACTGTTATAGATGACCGTTGTGGTGCTCCGACCATCATAAATACTGTTATAGATGACAGTTGTGGTGCTCCGACTATCATAAATACTGTTATAGATGACAGTTGTGGTGCTCCGACTATCATAAATACTGTTATAGATGACCGTTGTGGTGCTCCGACCATCATAAATACTGTTATAGATGACCGTTGTGGTGCTCCGACCATCATAAATACTGTTATAGATGACCGTTGTGGTGCTCCGATTATCATAAATACTGCTATAGATGACAGTTGTGGTGCTCCGACTATCATAAATACTGTTATAGATGACAGTTGTGGTGCTCCGACTATCATAAATACTGCTATAGATGACAGTTGTGGTGCTCCGACCATCATAAATACTGTTATAGATGACAGTTGTGGTGCTCCGACCATCATAAATACTGTTATAGATGACAGTTGTGGTGCTCCGACCATCATAAATACTGTTATAGATGACCGTTGTGGTGCTCCGATTATCATAAATACTGCTATAGATGACAGTTGTGGTGCTCCGATTATCATAAATACTGTTATAGATGACAGTTGTGGTGCTCCGATTATCATAAATACTGTTATAGATGACAGTTGTGGTGCTCCGACTATCATAAATGTTGTTATAGATGACAGTTGTGGTGCTCCGATTATCATAAATACTGTTATAGATGACAGTTGTGGTGCTCCGACTATCATAAATACTGTTATAGATGACAGTTGTGGTGCTCCGACTATCATAAATATTGTTATAGATGACAGTGGTGGTGCTCCGATTATCATAAATATTGTTATAGATGACAGTTGTGGTGCTCCGATTATCATAAATACTGTTATAGATGACAGTTGTGGTGCTCCGACTATCATAAATGTTGTTATAGATGACAGTTGTGGTGCTCCGATTATCATAAATACTGTTATAGATGACAGTTGTGGTGCTCCGACTATCATAAATACTGTTATAGATGACAGTTGTGGTGCTCCGATTATCATAAATACTGTTATAGATGACAGTTGTGGTGCTCCGACTATCATAAATACTGTTATAGATAACAGTTGTGGTGCTCCGATTATCATAAATATTGTTATAGATGACAGTGGTGGTGCTCCGACTATCATAAATACTGTTATAGATGACAGTTGTGGTGCTCCGAATATCATAAATACTGTTATAGATGACCGTTGTGGTGCTCCGAATATCATAAATACTGTTATAGATGACCGTTGTGGTGCTCCGATTATCATAAATACTGTTATAGATGACCGTTGTGGTGCTCCGACCATCATAAATACTGCTATAGATGACCGTTGTGGTGATCCGATTATCATAAATACTGTTATAGATGACAGTTGTGGTGCTCCGATTATCATAAATATTGTTATAGATGACAGTTGTGGTGCTCCGATTATCATAAATATTGTTATAGATGACAGTTGTGGTGCTCCGATTATCATAAATATTGTTATAGATGACAGTTGTGGTGCTCCGATTATCATAAATATTGTTATAGATGACAGTTGTGGTGCTCCGATTATCATAAATATTGTTATAGATGACAGTTGTGGTGCTCCGATTATCATAAATACTGTTATAGATGACAGTTGTGGTGCTCCGATTATCATAAATATTGTTATAGATGACAGTTGTGGTGCTCCGACTATCATAAATACTGTTATAGATGACAGTTGTGGTGCTCCGATTATCATAAATACTGTTATAGATGACAGTGGTGGTGCTCCGACCATCATAAATACTGCTATAGATGACAGTTGTGGTGCTCCGACTATCATAAATACTGTTATAGATGACAGTTGTGGTGCTCCGACCATCATAAATACTGTTATAGATGACCGTTGTGGTGCTCCGATTATCATAAATACTGTTATAGATGACAGTTGTGGTGCTCCGACTATCATAAATACTGTTATAGATGACCGTTGTGGTGCTCCGATTATCATAAATACTGTTATAGATGACAGTTGTGGTGCTCCGATTATCATAAATACTGTTATAGATGACCGTTGTGGTGCTCCGACCATCATAAATACTGTTATAGATGACCGTTGTGGTGCTCCGATTATCATAAATACTGTTATAGATGACAGTTGTGGTGCTCCGACCATCATAAATACTGCTATAGATGACAGTTGTGGTGCTCCGACCATCATAAATACTGTTATAGATGACCGTTGTGGTGCTCCGAAATCATAAATACTGTTATAGATGACAGTTGTGGTGCTCCGACTATCATAAATACTGCTATAGATGACAGTTGTGGTGCTCCGACTATCATAAATACTGCTATAGATGACAGTTGTGGTGCTCCGACCATCATAAATACTGTTATAGATGACCGTTGTGGTGCTCCGATTATCATAAATACTGTTATAGATGACAGTTGTGGTGCTCCGACTATCATAAATACTGTTATAGATGACAGTTGTGGTGCTCCGACTATCATAAATACTGTTATAGATGACCGTTGTGGTGCTCCGACCATCATAAATACTGTTATAGATGACAGTTGTGGTGCTCCGACTATCATAAATACTGTTATAGATGACAGTTGTGGTGCTCCGACTATCATAAATACTGTTATAGATGACCGTTGTGGTGCTCCGACCATCATAAATACTGTTATAGATGACCGTTGTGGTGCTCCGACCATCATAAATACTGTTATAGATGACCGTTGTGGTGCTCCGATTATCATAAATACTGCTATAGATGACAGTTGTGGTGCTCCGACTATCATAAATACTGTTATAGATGACAGTTGTGGTGCTCCGACTATCATAAATACTGCTATAGATGACAGTTGTGGTGCTCCGACCATCATAAATACTGTTATAGATGACAGTTGTGGTGCTCCGACCATCATAAATACTGTTATAGATGACAGTTGTGGTGCTCCGACCATCATAAATACTGTTATAGATGACCGTTGTGGTGCTCCGATTATCATAAATACTGCTATAGATGACAGTTGTGGTGCTCCGACTATCATAAATACTGTTATAGATGACAGTTGTGGTGCTCCGACTATCATAAATACTGCTATAGATGACAGTTGTGGTGCTCCGACTATCATAAATACTGTTATAGATGACAGTTGTGGTGCTCCGATTATCATAAATACTGTTATAGATGACAGTGGTGGTGCTCCGACTATTATAAATACTGTTATAGATGACAGTTGTGGTGCTCCGACTATTATAAATACTGTAATAGATGACAGTTGTGGTGCTCCGACTATTATAAATACTGTTATAGATGACAGTGGTGGTGCTCCGACTATTATAAATACTGTTATAGATGACAGTTGTGGTGCTCCGATTATCATAAATACTGTTATAGATAACAGTTGTGGTGCTCCGACTATCATAAATACTGTTATAGATGACAGTTGTGGTGCTCCGACTATCATAAATACTGCTATAGATGACAGTGGTGGTGCTCCGATTATCATAAATACTGTTATAGATGACAGTTGTGGTGCTCCGACTATCATAAATACTGTTATAGATGACAGTTGTGGTGCTCCGACCATCATAAATACTGTTATAGATGACAGTGGTGGTGCTCCGACTATCATAAATACTGTTATAGATGACAGTTGTGGTGCTCCGACTATCATAAATACTGTTATAGATGACAGTTGTGGTGCTCCGACTATCATAAATACTGTTATAGATGACAGTTGTGGTGCTCCGACTATCATAAATACTGTTATAGATGACAGTTGTGGTGCTCCGACTATCATAAATACTGTTATAGATGACAGTTGTGGTGCTCCGACTATCATAAATACTGTTATAGATGACAGTTGTGGTGCTCCGACTATCATAAATACTGTTATAGATGACAGTTGTGGTGCTCCGACTATCATAAATACTGTTATAGATGACAGTTGTGGTGCTCCGACTATCATAAATACTGTTATAGATGACAGTTGTGGTGCTCCGACTATCATAAATATTGTTATAGATGACAGTGGTGGTGCTCCGATTATCATAAATATTGTTATAGATGACAGTGGTGGTGCTCCGATTATCATAAATACTGCTATAGATAACAGTGGTGGTGCTCCGATTATCATAAATACTGCTATAGATGACAGTGGTGGTGCTCCAACCATCATAAATACTGTTATAGATGACAGTTGTGGTGCTCCGACTATCATAAATACTGTTATAGATAACAGTTGTGGTGCTCCGACTATCATAAATACTGTTATAGATAACAGTTGTGGTGCTCCGACTATCATAAATACTGTTATAGATAACAGTTGTGGTGCTCCGACTATCATAAATACTGTTATAGATGACAGTGGTGGTGCTCCGATTATCATAAATACTGTTATAGATGACAGTGGTGGTGCTCCGATTATCATAAATACTGTTATAGATAACAGTTGTGGTGCTCCGATTATCATAAATACTGTTATAGATGACAGTTGTGGTGCTCCGAATATCATAAATACTGTTATAGATGACAGTTGTGGTGCTCCGAATATCATAAATACTGTTATAGATGACAGTTGTGGTGCTCCGATTATCATAAATACTGCTATAGATAACAGTTGTGGTGCTCCGATTATCATAAATACTGTTATAGATGACAGTTGTGGTGCTCCGACTATCATAAATATTGTTATAGATGACAGTTGTGGTGCTCCGACTATCATAAATACTGTTATAGATGACAGTTGTGGTGCTCCGAATATCATAAATACTGTTATAGATGACAGTTGTGGTGCTCCGAATATCATAAATACTGTTATAGATGACAGTTGTGGTGCTCCGAATATCATAAATACTGTTATAGATGACAGTTGTGGTGCTCCGAATATCATAAATACTGTTATAGATGACAGTTGTGGTGCTCCGACTATCATAAATACTGTTATAGATGACAGTTGTGGTGCTCCGATTATCATAAATACTGTTATAGATGACAGTTGTGGTGCTCCGACTATCATAAATATTGTTATAGATGACAGTGGTGGTGCTCCGATTATCATAAATATTGTTATAGATGACAGTTGTGGTGCTCCGACTATCATAAATACTGTTATAGATGACAGTTGTGGTGCTCCGACTATCATAAATACTGTTATAGATGACAGTTGTGGTGCTCCGACTATCATAAATACTGTTATAGATGACAGTTGTGGTGCTCCGACTATCATAAATACTGTTATAGATGACAGTTGTGGTGCTCCGACTATCATAAATATTGTTATAGATGACAGTTGTGGTGCTCCGAATATCATAAATACTGTTATAGATGACAGTTGTGGTGCTCCGACTATCATAAATACTGTTATAGATGACAGTTGTGGTGCTCCGACTATCATAAATACTGTTATAGATGACAGTTGTGGTGCTCCGACTATCATAAATATTGTTATAGATGACAGTTGTGGTGCTCCGACTATCATAAATATTGTTATAGATGACAGTTGTGGTGCTCCGACTATCATAAATACTGTTATAGATGACAGTTGTGGTGCTCCGACTATCATAAATATTGTTATAGATGACAGTTGTGGTGCTCCGACTATCATAAATACTGTTATAGATGACAGTTGTGGTGCTCCGACTATCATAAATACTGTTATAGATGACAGTTGTGGTGCTCCGACTATCATAAATACTGTTATAGATGACAGTTGTGGTGCTCCGACTATCATAAATACTGTTATAGATGACAGTTGTGGTGCTCCGACTATCATAAATACTGTTATAGATGACAGTTGTGGTGCTCCGACTATCATAAATATTGTTATAGATGACAGTTGTGGTGCTCCGACTATCATAAATATTGTTATAGATGACAGTTGTGGTGCTCCGACTATCATAAATACTGTTATAGATAACAGTTGTGGTGCTCCGACTATCATAAATACTGTTATAGATGACATTTGTGGTGCTCCGACTATCATAAATATTGTTATAGATGACAGTTGTGGTGCTCCGACTATCATAAATATTGTTATAGATGACAGTTGTGGTGCTCCGACTATCATAAATACTGTTATAGATAACAGTTGTGGTGCTCCGACTATCATAAATATTGTTATAGATGACAGTTGTGGTGCTCCGACTATCATAAATACTGTTATAGATAACAGTTGTGGTGCTCCGACTATCATAAATATTGTTATAGATGACAGTTGTGGTGCTCCGACTATCATAAATACTGTTATAGATGACAGTGGTGGTGCTCCGACTATCATAAATATTGTTATAGATGACAGTTGTGGTGCTCCGACTATCATAAATACTGTTATAGATGACAGTTGTGGTGCTCCGATTATCATAAATACTGTTATAGATGACAGTTGTGGTGCTCCGACTATCATAAATACTGTTATAGATGACAGTTGTGGTGCTCCGACCATCATAAATACTGTTATAGATGACAGTTGTGGTGCTCCGAATATCATAAATACTGTTATAGATGACAGTTGTGGTGCTCCGACCATCATAAATACTGTTATAGATGACAGTTGTGGTGCTCCGACTATCATAAATACTGTTATAGATGACAGTTGTGGTGCTCCGATTATCATAAATACTGTTATAGATAACAGTTGTGGTGCTCCGACTATCATAAATATTGTTATAGATGACAGTTGTGGTGCTCCGACCATCATAAATACTGTTATAGATGACAGTTGTGGTGCTCCGACTATCATAAATACTGTTATAGATGACAGTTGCTAGAGAACAAACTTACAACATGGTTTTTGTAAGTTTTTCTAAGGAAAATATAATAGCTCTTAGCGTGTTGTGAATTTCGAAAGTTGTTAAAACTATAAGAGAACACAAAGCATCAACAAAACCATAATACGAACTAATCGATTAAACTAGGGGCAAACTATAGCTGGAAATGATTTACATGAAGATCACTGAAACAGTACAGTGTTTTTCGGAAGAGTAAACGTTTTCTGCTTCGTCAGCAACATTCGCAAAGTACAAAAGTCGTCGCTTACCCCTCTGGAACACATGGTCTTTTTCTCTTTGTACTCTTTCATGTTAAGGTGTCTGTTCGGCCTGTTTCCCTCTTGTTTTACGAATTATAGGTTCGGTTGATGGTTTTGATGACTCTACATATTTCCTGGTTGAAGCTTTATTTGTATTTTACTTGCAGTCGTATCTCTGTGTTGGGTAGAGTTGATGACAAAAACGTCTTAACTAGGATTTCTTTTCAAATGCTACACTTTGTTTGATTCTAGCAATTTATTTTCAAATGTTTTACCCTTGACATTCTTGCGACATATCTATACATCTTCCCGATGTTTCGTCAAAGCCATTTTCTTTTTTTTGTAATTATTTTCTATCGCTAAAAATTACATATGATTTGGTAGGCTTCCCTACAAAATCAATAGAAGACCATGTGTAATTAAGCAATGTCTTTTCTCATTATTGGTTATCTGCATTTAAAACTAAAGATTCATCGAGGGAAAGGACAATTACGTTCAAGGCAGAAAGAAGCATTTTAACGGCAAATTGAAAATTCTGGTTTTAATTAATATCATTTTTATATACGACAACTTTTTATATAACATAATTCATATACATTCCGTTCATATTTTCACTATCGTCATACTCTCTGCTTGGAGATATTCTGTATAATTTATTAAATCATAGCTCGCGACCTGTTTCCTATGACTTATATTTAAGTTACTCTGTATTGCGACTCGTTACAACAAATCAGCATAAACACATCGTCATCAGAATGGAACCTGAAATACATACATAAATACTCCATCTTCGGAAATAGTTAATTGATGTGTTTTTACTAGAAACCAACTAGGGTATTTTAGGAAATCTAGTATGGCAACTGTGAGAAGCCTGCCAACTAAGGGACACATACCTTTTAGGTGATGGCACAGGAACCAATGTCACTTAGCATCACAGCACAACACAAGGAAGTTTACAACCCATCAATACGACTTTTTGATTTCATACAGGCGACCGTTTATTATATAGTTGTCGAAAATTGTTCCCTTGTGATCTGTAGCAGTCGTAAGGAACAAAGTAAATATTCAGACACATTCTAACTGTGCTCGAGAACATTTAATTAAGCAACTAAGAAGAGCAGGTATGAAAACATAAATAAACAAAAAAATCAGAGAATACCAAAGCATACAAAACCCTAATCCGAACTCAAAGTCGATCAATCTAGGGGTGGGGGTGGAGGGGGGGATATGAACGAATGACAGATTTATACGGGGACTATTCACAAAAAAAGTACAGGCAATAAGATCAAGATCAAGTGCTCCGGAAGAGTAAGCGTTTTCTGCTTCATCGACCACACCCGCCATGTAAATCTTGATCACATCCAAGTACATGTCACGTCCTCAAAATTAACACTTAAGCATACTTCTCCAGCACAACACACAGGTATGCTAATGAGCACATCCAAACATGTCCATCAACATATCATACAAGGATGTAGACTGTTTCTCAATGAGACCAAGATGACGACCATAAAACTTGCTCATAGTCTTCATCAACTTGCATCTCCTGAACCCTGTGCCGTAAGTGTGTTCGTCAGCTGCAGCCGACACCGATAGGGAAACAGCTATTGACATACAGTAGAAGACAGGTATAGAACCAGCTATTCAGATAAGGCAATCGGTTAGTATATGTAGTACTGGACATTCGTGGTTAGTGCCGGACCAATCATATTTAGTATCGCACATTTACATTTAAAATGTTCACCCTCATTTGATATGGATAGTGCGGATGCTGCTGATATCCGGGCTACTATTAACAGGTACAGTAAAGGACAGTTTTGAGACGTTTTCTTTCGCTAATTAAGTTTTTTTTCCCCATTAATACATTTCTTATCGTTCCTGGTGATTAAAAGACGAACATAACCGTAAATAAAAGCCTTTTAGTAAAACCTTAGGGGACATTATTGGAAAACAAAATGTATCAGTAGATATTACGCCACAAACAATCGTGTTTGTGAAGTCAGCGGTATTGAAGATGTACATTATTTATCAAGTTACCTATTAAATACATAATGTACCCACACGCATCAGTAGAACATAGTGGCGCACTGCTCTCACCAAACGTCGCTGGTTGGTGCGAAGTAGTTGATGTTTAACTACTAACACACGCCTGATCCCCGGGAGTGTAGAGATAAATGGTTTTCACGGCGTGATTCTCACACCTCCTTAGGATACACTGTTGTGAATATCAATCAGAATTGTCAGAACAGACCACGTGTTAACGAAGCCGTTGAAGTGACTGTACCCTGGTGATGAATCGGCCTGTATAATGCATTTTCATGTGACAGCGCCATTAAGCATCGATATGAGTATAAATCAGGAATTTTGATAGATTTAAATAGAAAGAGGAGCAATAAGGACTACTTTTCTGCCGTATTATGTTTACATGGATCATTTGTGTGTGCTTTCAAATAGTTGAAAGGCAATAAGTGTATAATACAAATAAATATTCGGCGATATGTACAATACAAATATTGGTTATGTATACAGTACAAATAAATATTCGGTGATATTTACAATACAAATAAATATTCGGTGATATTTACAATACAAATAAATATTTGGTGATATTTACAATACAAATAAATATTCGGTGATGTTTACCGTAAATCGAAAAATATGTAAAGAAAATTGCCATATGAGTGAAATATTATTATTTGATATTAAACGGCAAACAATTGGAACCCTTTTTTTACATTTCAAAAGAGGCCTTAATATGTTTATAGGCCAATTCGTCGAAATAACTTCCGCTCAGGTCAGCTGATTGGGATAAGTGTGCAGGAAAGTAGAACCGGAAAAACCTTATATTTCCACTGCAAAACCTTATAATTCCACTGAAAAACCTTATATTTTCACTGCAAAACCTTATATTTTCACTGCAAAATCTTACATTTTCACTGCCCGTCACTGCATTGAAAATTTAAGTTTCATCAGGTTGGTAATTGCTTATATTTCACAGGCAAAAATGTAATAAATATAGATTGCACAACGAGTGGTTGTTAGATATGGAATTTATTTCACTCAAGTTATTTATTTTTTAAAAATTACAAACCACATCAAGAAGAAGGTGAGCCGTTGGCACTACAATCGCTCGTCAGGTATCGGATACTTGCTTTGCTGAGATTTGGTTATTTAATTAAAAGATATCACGTTTAAACATATAAAAATAAAGTGCATTTTAAGGTTTATCGTAATCCCTTTTATCATTATATAACACGACCAACTATCGAGTTCAATGAGTTACAGTGGGCTATATTAAGTCCTATAATAATAAAAAAAAAATTGCGTTACGGTTCAAATTTATGATGACAGGTTAGCACTAATTCATGATGACAGGTTAGCACTAATTTATGATGACAGGTTAGCACTAATTAAATGACACTGCTTAGCTTATTCATGGTTATAGCTAATATAAAACCGAACTGAATTTCCGAAAGCGATATCTAAATGAAGTGGTTAAATTACCTAAATGAAGATATTGCGTTGGCGAGTTTAGTTGTCAATATGTTTGACGAGACTTATTACGTATGATACCAGTAGAGGTGGTCTACCTGTGTAGAAGACTTGTTACCTATGATACCAGTAGAGGTGGTCTACCTGTGTAGAAGACTTGTTACGTATGATACCAGTAGAGGTGGTCTACCTATGTAGAAGACTTGTTACGTATGATACCAGTAGAGGTGATCTACCTGTGAAGAAGACTTGTTACGTATGATACCAGTAGAGGTGGTCTACCTGTGTAGAAGACTTGTTACGTATGATAACAGTAGAGGTGATCTACCTGTGAAGAAGACTTGTTACGTATGATACCAGTAGAGGTGGTCTACCTATGTAGAAGACTTGTTACGTATGATACCAGTAGAGGTGGTCTACCTATGTAGAAGACTTGTTACGTATGATACCAGTAGAGGTGATCTACCTGTGAAGAAGACTTGTTACGTATGATACCAGTAGAGGTGGTCTACCTGTGTAGAAGACTTGTTACGTATGATAACAGTAGAGGTGATCTACCTGTGAAGAAGACTTGTTACGTATGATACCAGTAGAGGTGGTCTACCTATGTAGAAGACTTGTTACGTATGATACCAGTAGAGGTGGTCTACCTGTGTAGAAGACTTGTTACCTATGATACCAGTAGAGGTTGTCTACCTGTGTAGAAGACTTGTTACGTATGATACCAGTAGAGGTTGTCTACCTGTGTAGAAGACTTATTACGTATAATACCAGTAGAGGTGGTCTACCTGTGTAGAAGACTTGTTACCTATGATACTAGTAGAGGTGGTCTACCCGTGTAGAAGACTTGTTACGTATGTTACCAGTAGAGGTGGTCTACCCGTGTAGAAGACTTGTTACCTATGATACCAGTAGAGGTGGTCTTCCCGTGTAGAAGACCTGTTACGTATGATACCAGTAGAGGTGGTCTACCTGTGTAGAAGACTTGTTACCTATGATACCAGTAGAGGTGGTGTACCTGTGTAGAAAACTTGTTACCTATGATACCAGTAGAGGTGGTCTACCTGTGTAGGAGACTTGTTACGTATGATACCAGTAGAGTTTGTCTACCTGTGTAGAAGACTTGTTACCTATGATACCAGTAGAGGTGGTCTACCTGTGTAAAAGACTTGTTACGTATGATACCAGTAGAGGTGGTCTACCTGTGAAGAAGACGTGTTACGTATGATACCAGTAGCGGTGGTCTACCTGTGAAGAAGACTTGTTACCTATGATACCAGTAGAGGTGGTCTACCTGTGTAGAAGACTTGTTACCTATGATACCAGTAGAGGTGGTCTACCAGTGTAGAAGACTTGTTACGTATGATACCAGTAGAGGTGGTCTACCTGTGAAGAAGACTTGTTACGTATGATACCAGTAGAGGTGGTCTACCTGTGTAAAAGACTTGTTACCTATGATACCAGTAGAGGTGGTCTACCTGTGAAGAAGACGTGTTACGTATGATACCAGTAGAGGTGGTCTACCTGTGTAGAAGACTTGTTACGTATGATACCAGTAGAGGTGGTCTACCTATGTAGAAGACTTGTTACGTATGATACCAGTAGAGGTGATCTACCTGTGAAGAAGACTTGTTACGTATGATACCAGTAGAGGTTGTCTACCTGTGTAGAAGACTTGTTACGTATGATACCAGTAGAGGTGGTCTACCTGTGTAGAAGACTTGTTACGTATGATACCAGTAGAGGTGGTCTACCTGTGAAGAAGACGTGTTACGTATGATACCAGTAGAGGTGGTCTACCTGTGAAGAAGACTTGTTACCTATGATACCAGTAGAGGTGGTCTACCTGTGTAGAAGACTTGTTACGTATGATACCAGTAGAGGTGGTCTACCAGTGTAGAAGACTTGTTACGTATGATACCAGTAGAGGTGGTCTACCTGTGAAGAAGACTTGTTACGTATGATACCAGTAGAGGTGGTCTACCTGTGTAAAAGACTTGTTACGTATGATACCAGTAGAGGTGGTCTACCTGTGAAGAAGACGTGTTACGTATGATACCAGTAGAGGTGGTCTACCTGTGAAGAAGACTTGTTACGTATGATACCAGTAGAGGTGGTCTACCTGTGTAGAAGACTTGTTACGTATGATACCAGTAGAGGTGGTCTACCTGTGTAGAAGACTTGTTACGTATGATACCAGTAGAGTTTGTCTACCTGTGTAGAAGACTTGTTACGTATGATACCAGTAGTAGAGGTGGTCTACCTGTGTAGGAGACTTGTTACGTATGATACCAGTAGAGGTTGTCTACCTGAGTAGAAGACTTGTTACCTATGATACCAGTAGTGGTGGTCTACCCGTGTAGAAGACTTGTTACGTATGATACTAGTAGAGGTGGTCTACCTGTGTAGAAGACTTGTTACCTATGATACCAGTAGATGTAGTCTACCTGTGTAGAAGACTTGTTACCTATGTTACCAGTAGAGGTTGTCTACCTGTGTAGAAGACTTGTTACCTATGATACCATGGCCAGTAGAGGTGGTCTTCCTGTGTAGAAGACTTGTTACGTATGATACCAGTAGAGGTGGTCTACCTGTGTAGAAGACCTGTTACGTATGATACCAGTAGAGGTGGTCTACCTGTGTAGAATACTTGTTATCTATGATACCAGTAGAGGTGGTCTACCTGTGTAGAAGACTTGGTACGTATGATACCAGTAGAGGTTGTCTACCTGAGTAGAAGACTTGTTACCTATGATACCAGTAGAGGTGGTCTACCTGTGTAGAAGACTTGTTACGTATGATACCAGTAGAAGTGGTCTACCTGTGTAGAAGACTTGTTACCTATGATACCAGTAGAGGTTGTCTACCTGTGTAGAAGACTTGTTACCTATGATACCAGTAGAGGTGGTCTACCTGTGTAGGAGACTTGTTACGTATGATACCAGTAGAGGTGGTCTACCTGTGTAGAAGACTTGTTACCTATGATACCAGTAGAGGTGGTCTACCTGTGAAGAAGACTTGTTACGTATGATACCAGTAGAGGTGGTCTACCTGTGTAGGAGACTTGTTACCTATGATACCAGTAGAGGTGGTCTACCTGTGAAGAAGACGTGTTACGTATGATACCAGTAGAGGTGGTCTACCTGTGAAGAAGACTTGTTACCTATGATACCAGTAGAGGTGGTCTACCTGTGTAGAAGACTTGTTACGTATGATACCAGTAGAGGTGGTCTACCTGTGTAGAAGACTTGTTATCTATGATACCAGTAGAGGTGGTCTACCTGTGTAGAAGACTTGGTACGTATGATACCAGTAGTAGAGGTGGTCTACCTGTGTAGGAGACTTGTTACGTATGATACCAGTAGAGGTGGTCTACCTGTGAAGAAGACGTGTTACGTATGATACCAGTAGAGGTGGTCTACCTGTGAAGAAGACTTGTTACCTATGATACCAGTAGAGGTGGTCTACCTGTGTAGAAGACTTGTTACGTTTGATACCAGTAGAGGTGGTCTACCAGTGTAGAAGACTTGTTACCTATGATACCAGTAGAGGTGGTCTACCTGTGAAGAAGACTTGTTACGTATGATACCAGTAGAGGTGGTCTACCTGTGTAAAAGACTTGTTACGTATGATACCAGTAGAGGTGGTCTACCTGTGAAGAAGACGTGTTACGTATGATACCAGTAGAGGTGGTCTACCTGTGAAGAAGACTTGTTACGTATGATACCAGTCGAGGTGGTCTACCTGTGTAGAAGACTTGTTACGTATGATACCAGTAGAGGTGGTCTACCTGTGTAGAAGACTTGTTACGTATGATACCAGTAGAGTTTGTCTACCTGTGTAGAAGACTTGTTACGTATGATACCAGTAGTAGAGGTGGTCTACCTGTGTAGGAGACTTGTTACGTATGATACCAGTAGAGGTTGTCTACCTGTGTAGAAGAATTGTTACGTATGATACCAGTAGAGGTGGTCTACCTGTGTAGAAGACTTGTTACGTATGATACCAGTAGAGTTTGTCTACCTGTGTAGAAGACTTGTTACCTATGATACCAGTAGAGGTGGTCTACCTGTGTAGAAGACTTGGTACGTATGATACCAGTAGAGGTTGTCTACCTGAGTAGAAGACTTGTTACCTATGATACCAGTAGAGGTGGTCTACCTGTGTAGAAGACTTGTTACGTATGATACCAGTAGAGGTGGTCTACCTGTGTAGAAGACTTGTTACCTATGATACCAGTAGAGGTTGTCTACCTGTGTAGAAGACTTGTTACCTATGATACCAGTAGAGGTGGTCTACCTGTGTAGAAGACTTGTTACGTATGATACCAGTAGAGGTGGTCTATCTGTGTAGAAGACTTGTTACCTATGATACCAGTCGAGGTGGTCTACCTGTGTAGAAGACTTGTTACGTATGATACCAGTAGAGGTGGTCTACCTGTGTAGAAGACTTGTTACGTATGATACCAGTAGAGTTTGTCTACCTGTGTAGAAGACTTGTTACGTATGATACCAGTAGTAGAGGTGGTCTACCTGTGTAGGAGACTTGTTACGTATGATACCAGTAGAGGTTGTCTACCTGTGTAGAAGACTTGTTACCTATGATACCAGTAGAGGTGGTCTACCTGTGTAGAAGATTGTTACGTATGATACCAGTAGAGGTGGTCTACCTTTGTAGAAGACTTGTTACCTATGATACCAGTAGAGGTGGTCTACCTGTGTAGAAGACTTGTTACCTATGATACCAGTAGAGGTGGTCTACCTGTGTAGGAGACTTGTTACGTATTATACCAGTAGAGGTGGTCTACCTGTGTAGAAGACTTGTTACCTATGATACCAGTAGAGGTGGTCTACCTGTGTAGAAGACTTGTTACCTATGATACCAGTAGAGGTGGTCTACCTGTGAAGAAGACTTGTTACGTATGATACCAGTAGAGGTGTTCTACCTGTGTTGACCTCAACTGCAGAAGATTATGTCGAAATTGTAACCCATGGAAAGTTCCAGATTTCTAATGTCGTTCATTTCCGGTTTTTGTTCAAGACAGCCAAATCCCCAATTTCCTTCGATTTCCCCCATAAAACAATCATTTTACAAAGATTCGCGTGTTTGAGGTAATGTCGCGGCGAAGGAGACGATATGTTGATAGTAAAAAATCATGGCGGTGTGGCTATATATTAAACATTGTAAATAAAATAAGGGAAGAAAAGGTTGAGTTTGTCGCCAAAGAGGAATATATCATTATCTTACCCTTGGTGTTCTGTAAAGCGTAATATACAGATACATATGTAGGTTTGCTTACCAATTGTCATAATTCTAATGCTGCATCCAATATCTGTGAGAAGATTCAACATGCCCTTATTCTATTATATTAAGTATTTATTATGTTTTTCATTTTTTAATATTTATTGAGGTATTCGAGGAGAAATGAATGTTTTTATTTTAATAAGCACATATCGTACCTTTCACTTGATCAGGACACCACAGTGTGTGTTTGGTTAAATTACTTTGTATTGTGTCTTCCCTTCATTATGACATCTTGGTGTTTCACTTGTTATTAAGTTACGTGGTATTGCACTTTCCCTGTAATCAGGCACAATGGTGTTTCCCTTGTCGTGAAGTGACTTTTTGTTGTACCGGTTCTTTCTCTGGCAGCGTTGTATTTGAAATTATTTCAATTTTATATAAGTTTTGCTTTGTTTCAGATGGTTTTGTTGACATTTCGGTATTCTCCAATTATTTGTTTCAGACTCCAAGACGAAGATGGGCGTTACAACAAATTTACTTTTCTGTCTTATCAGCTGTTCCCTATACATATCTGTAGTACATGGTCAGAGAATACCATTTATCCGGTACCTACGGACGGGAGGACGGGGATACCCAGTGATGGAGAAGGTAAATATATACATTATCTGTAGTACATGGTCAGAGAATACCATTTATCCGGTACCTACGGACGGGAGGACGGGGATATCCAGTGATGGAGAAGGTAAATACATACATATGTTTAGTACATGGTCGGAGAGTATCATTAGGGGATACCCAGTGATGTAGAGAGTAATATAATTTAATTTTGCCTATTCCCGCAATGTTAAACTTTTTCAGGTTATATCGTATAACCTCAAAAATCAGACAACGCAAAAACTGATGACGTCATATACGGCCATTTTTGGCGCGGTATTTTGTAATCAACCTTCTGATTGGTTGAAGTTGTTTTGCGGTGAAATTTATGCACATGTTTTTTGTATTTTGCAAAACCATTCAATTTTTGTTATTATAAATAGGCAATCATTGTTTAAGACTTATGTCTTATATATGTATATTTAGAAATGAAATTATAAGGAATGACCACATTTGTTTTGAGGGTTATACGGTATATACCGAAAAAACTGTGTGCACTTTTTTGCATAAACCGCTTCGCGGATTTATGCAAAGTGCACACATTTTTTCGGTATATACCGTATAACCCTAAAACAAATTGTGGTCATTCCTTAAATATACATAATACAAATGAAGAGGCTGAAGTTTCTGCAGTTAGTTGGAACTATCCAGACAATAGCACTGAAATGCTAGGGGGTCCCAGTTACTATGACAAGCCAAGTTGTCATTTATTCGTGGAACAACGTTGATCCTATATTTTACCAAATTATATAAGATATCAAAGATATCACATTTGTTTATAAGATATCTTACATTTTTATAAGATATCATATATGTTTATGAGATATCTTATATAATATCTAAGATATCTAATATAATATAAGATATCTTATATAATATATAAGATGTCTTATAAATCATATAAGATATCTTATTTCTCTCATATCTCGCCATGTTGGATAGAGGTTGCCCATGTAAGAAAACTATCTAAGAAAAATCTTTTTTACATAGCATTTCACGCGACGTGACGTCACAATGGCTCAACAATGACGTGACGTCACGAATACGATAAACTCTGATGCCGGAAAGAGAAAACGACGGCGTGATACAATTAAAACCTTTCACAAAATTTTAACCATAAACACCAGGAAGAGGAGATAAATTTTTCTGCGCAAACTATGTTTGCAAATATAGGGTATGCTTAAACTCACTGTCTAATTCGTTTTCGTCAAAACAGCTCAAGGAAAAAGTTGAAATTTCAAAATGGTAGCCTGTTTAAACATATTTTCATGGTTTTTGAGCTTATTAGGGTAGTTGATATGAGAGAAAAAGACTATTTCAATATGTGTGTATGTAGGATATGGATATTCCACCCTTGGGATCACAAAATGTGGTAAAACCCTCGGCAAGCCTCGGGTTTCACCACATTTTGTGACCCCTCGGGTGTAATATCCCTATCCTACATACACGCATATGAAAGAGTCTTATAATATTATATAAGATATCTTATACATTATATAAGATATCTTATATATTATAAAAGACATCTCATAAACATATAAGATATCTTATAAGAATATAATATATAAGATGTCTTAAAAATCATATATACTTTTTATAAGATATCTTATATCTTTTATAAGATATCTCATAAACTTATCTTTATAAGATATCTTACATATCATATGATATTTATCATAAAAGATATTATAAGATATCTTATATAATTGAAATAATAAATATTCTATAAGATATCTTATAAAGAAAAGAACGAGACTCTCGATTGACGCCGTTTTGTTCTTTATCCTTACGTAATAATATTGTTGCTAACAATGTAAACTGTACTATGTAATATCTCTTGAATACGACTAAGGAAATCATACAAATTTTATCTGAAGAATTAGCAAATAATTCTCTACATACATGTGAAATTTCAATAAATTACTTTGAAAAATAAAGTCATAAAAGATCAAAATATAGTAAGAATATGACGTGACCAGATACATTTGGCACAGTACTGCAGGATAAGCTGTCTTAACTTCTGACGAACTATCAACAGTTGACTACAAGGTCCTGGACAGGGACACATCTTGATAAAAAAAAACGTAGATTAATTATATAATCAGATACACATGATTGAAATTATGTAACTATTACATTCCCCCTCAGCATTATACGTTCTGATACATTTTTTGTTATTAAACAATAATAATAATAATCATCTTTTTCTTTTTTTCTCTGTATAATGTGGCTGCTATACTTGTCTTTGTTAGATTTATGTCCTATATTGATGCAATTAATTACATACCAGGGTATGTTGGCTACAACGAGTAAAAGAAAGCGGCATAATATGTAACGGTCCTGGTAAGCGACGAACCCGGTCAGCCCCGGTCCCAGTGAGGGTGACTTAGCTATTTGGTATTGTTGGCTCCTTCATGAGTGTGGGAGGCCTTATATATGATATAAGATATCTTACAAAGAAAAATTAAATGAGATAAAGTATATAAGATATCTTGTTTATTATACAAGATATCTCATAAAGTTTATAAGATATCTTTGGTAAAATGCAGGATCAACGTTGCTCCGAGAATAAATGACAACTTGGCTTGCCATAGTAACTGGAGAATTTCATTCCTTTGGATTGAGCGAGTACTTCCTAGTTTATCATAAAAATTGTCAAGAAATAATGAGAAAATAGTTTAACGAAATTCGAACAAATGGTTTTTGTATGTAGGAGTAAAGGAGCAATTGTTACAGCTAGTTTTGAACATAAAATAGGGTGGTTAGACTACTTTGACATTTTTGGTGGGTTTAGATCAATTTTCGATAAAAATGTATGCGGATGAAGTATAAATTTAACATGTATTTACGAGAGTTTTTTAAAATAGAAATTATCCATCTTGGCAACGGTATCAAGCGTTTTTTCGTATCTCACATAGAAATATGATTTTTGGTTGCAAGAAATGTAGGTGGAGTCGACCCTTTAGCCTTTATGACAACTGAAGGGGCATTTTTATCGAAAATTGATCTTGACCCCCCAAACGTGTCAATTACTCTAAACACCTAAGGTTAGATCCAAAACTAGCTATAACAAATTTCATTGAAATCCACTTACCGGTTTCCCTTATAGATAGTTTTTCTAAATTTCATTCTGGTTATGAATCGGTCAAAGAGATGCCCCGTACACAGAAAGACTGAAGTCAAGAACAAATCGATGGTCACTAAAATCAAGTAAAGCATTGAGAAATATGCGCGTTACAGTCAGACAACTAACACGAATGAACTACCCAAAATATCAGAAAAGGGCATTTGATAGTCTCATAATGGGTTATGAAACTTAGATGCATCTTTATGAGCCTAGGAAAGTTGACAATAGGATACGGGCTTTGAAACATGCCAAAATGCCCAGTATTGCTAAACAAACACTGACAGCAAAGAAGGTTTTATACGCGATATTCTTTAGAAATAGTGGACAAATCATGCAAATTGCTGTTCGAAAAGGGTAGCTTCAAAAAGAATGTGGTTCTGTCCAATTGTTACATGACAATGCCCCAGCCCACAAATCAGCAACTGTAGTCCAGTTTTATTTAAGTTGGAAAAGGCCAATGTCTTATACCACACCCTCCATTCGCACAGACCTTGACACGTGTGATTTTTTCCTCTTTCCGAAATAAAAAAAAACCACCACATATCTGATAGGAGATATAGGTCAAGAAGTGAGTTGGAATCTGCAGTTTACCCGTTTCTGATTAGTGTACCCAAAATTGTTTCAAAAAGTAGATTCTAAGATTGAAACTGTTTGGAAGTTAAAGGGAAAATTTTTGAAGGTAACTAGAAAAAATTATAAAATTTTGATAAACGTTTCTGAGAAAACATGTCATTTGCAAAGGTTTTCTAACACCCCTCGTATGTCGTCGTGTGATTGATATCAGCCAAGTTATGAGGAGAAAGAAACATGACAGAGAGGGTGGGGGGGGGGGGGAGGAGGGGTAAGTTAATTAGCAGACGTATATTATATATTTAACTCAATTAATATATAAGAATTATAAACTGTATACATGTGTTAGTCTCATTAAGGGCGTAGCCCCGATCTTTTATAAATATTTCTACCCAATATAAGCTTTGGAGCTATCTGAGGATGAAATTCTTAGTTTTATTTCTTGCAAAAAATGGGCACTTGGCAAATTTTAGGAGGGGGGGGGGAGGGGCGCCCCTCTCTGGATCCGCCTATGTACGTCATCTTTCAGATTGCAGCAAAGCATTTCAGTGTTTGAAAATGATCAGGATGATTTGCGAATGATTACTACTACCAGTTATTAGTTTGAAGTTTATTCATTACTTTCAGATATATTTGAAATCCACTGGACGCGATCGTGAGCCGGAACCTGAAAATGTATGTATTGAGTTATGTCCTCAATTATCCAAGATTTAAAATAATGAACATCCCCGCCCCATACAATTGTTAAGGACATATACATATACATATACTAGTACTATTTGTAATGTATACAAAACTAAAATGGTCAGATGTTCTTAGCTCTTAACAATGTATACACTGCAAAAATTGTTAACAATGTATACACTACAACAATTTTTAACAATGTATACACTACAAAACAATTGTTAACAATGTATACACTGCAAAAATTGTTAACAATGTATTCACTACAACAATTTTTAACAATGTATACACTACAACAATTGATGACAATGTATTCACTACAACAATTGTTAATGTATACACTACAACAATTGTTTACAATGTATACACTACAATACGTGTTGACAATGTATACACTACAATAAGTGTTAACAATGTATATACTACAGCAATTGTTAACAATGTATACACTACAGCAATTGTTAACAATGTATACACTACAACAATTGTTAACAATGTATATACTACAGCAATTGTTAACAATGTATACACTACATCAATTTTTAACAATGTATACACTACAGCAATTGTTAACAATGTATACACTACAACAATTGCTAACAATGTATAGACCTACCTTTTCCATCCATGTTTGGCAACTACAAAAGAAAAGTCAATATTGTATGATTCATGTTTAAATAGTAATGAAAATGAACCACACAGATAACAATATTACGCGTTTAATACAAGTAAATACCACCAAACAAATGTCTCGATAACTCAGAACCTGTTCTCTGTACAAATAGATATGGGGTTTCTGTGAAATTACGGTAGTCAGAATGGATACCTAACCAAAACATCATTAATTCAGTATTATCGAAGAGATGTTCTGAATTTTAAACCCCGAGATTGTCTAATAGAAAACGGTTTATACTAAAGTGAACAGTCATAAGTTCAACCACTTCAATGGCTTCAATAACAACTAAATTTGGCCTTCTGATAAAACCTGGTTAACATGGTAAAACGTGGAGTAATGTCACATTGCGTCCTCTAACAGTTTGGTTAATATACTGTACAGCCCTCGACGGTCTGCGTTTTATATCTTATTTCTTGGGGGCAGTCTGAGCTGTGATAACTTAATCCTTGCCTGTTGACATTATTATATTTCCTGATTACAAAATCGAGTAGGCTGCTTTGATAATCAAGGAAAGTATTCCTACGTTCAATTTTGATGAAGTTTATTTTACAGCAACCCTCTGAATAAGGGTAAATGACCAAGACACTGTCTTACCTGTGTTTTTTAGTTCATAGAACGATAGTTATTACTACCAGAGTTGTAACGCCCGGCTCCACCGCGTGATCTACTTAGTCTTCACCACACAGTCTTCTACCAGACAATTCTTACTAAGTCTGAATTAAAATAGAGTTGTAACGCCCGGCTCCATACTGTGTGAAAAATGCGGCTTGGTAAGAGAAACTGCATGGTGACTATATCATACGTTTTTGTTTTTATATGTCTTCAATACATTGAAAATCTTCATAAGACTTGTAACACATACAAAACGAATTCTGTCTGTAAATGACAACATATTTCTTGATCACGTTGGTGATAAACACTCGCACTAACTTGAAATGACACTGCAGATTACATCAGCTGTTTACCCCTATCTTTCTAGCTGGGTATAAAGCGTTGAGTTTTCCTTTTCTTGAAGTTAACACCACTTCTTCCCTAACCTACGGTGTTGATATTGCTTCACTATTGGCATTTAAATTCCAGTTTAAGAGCAAACTAAATTTCTAGGACTAATTTTACTCCTTTGTCCACATATAAGCATGAAGAATAAGTGTACAAAGCCGCTCAACATTTTACATGCCCCTCTCTCATACTAACTAGGATGCCACAGGCAAATCCTCCTGTGTCTTTTTGTACCACATATTTTATCAAAACTTGAATATGTCTCGATCGTCTATGGATGAGCACGCATTTCTTACCTGCAGATGCTGGATTATATGCAGAACCAAGGTCTTCGTCTAGCAGTTAGGACTTTCCAAAGAACACCTGTTAAAACCCTTAACGTAGAGGCGAATGAGCCATCTCTAAAAGAAAGAACAAAGTCAAATTCGAAAAACCCAGCATTTAATCAACCCCAATATTGAAACGTATTCGCTCAAAATCGAAAAACTCTTACCAACGATAACTTTTAGTCATCTTCGCTAGCCAAGGGTTACGATCCGCATACTCATCTTCACCCTTGGCATATATAGACCACATTTCGTAAATCCCGCGACGAGAATTTTCATTGGATGCAGCTAGGTCTGGCTGCGTCCAATCAGAGCGCACCTTACATTTGATCACGCGCTCTACTAATGGGACAGAATATCGAGGATGACTTTTAGTATCCTTATCCGAAACTTTCTAAATGAGGTAAACATATGTAAGAACAGCAAGCATAGCTGATTACATGATATCAGCTGAACCACTATGGATTATAGACAACATCTTGCTTGTATTAATTATATACTGTAAATCCCATGCATTACCGGAAGGACACAAATCTCCCTTTTCTGGGTTACATTGCCAGTTTCCCTGCTCATACCACAGATCTACGCTGATGGCTCAAAAGATGGTGAAATAATCGCAGTAGACTGCTGCACTACTCATTAGTGATCTTCAATTTGACTACTAGATGGCGCTTCTATTTTTTCTTGGGAAGCACGTGCGGTGTGGCCCTTGACCATATCGATGAACACTGCATTGAAAATGAGTCAGATTCGCTATCGGTCCTCCACGTTTACAACCTTAAAGCCCAAAAACACTTCTATACAAAGCTTTTCTTACCAACTATCTAGAACGTCCGCGAACGAATGTCCAAGAAAAGGCAAAATTGCATTTTCATGGATTCCAAGCCACGTCGACATCAGGTGAAATGAAAAAGTTGACAACGCAGCCTACATCGCTTCAATCCAACGGGTGGTCGGATGGTGCAGTGGGTAGTGCACTTGCCTTTCACCAAGGCGGCCGGGGTTCGATTCCCCGACCGGACGTGAAAAAGTATGGGAGTCACCCTCCCGACCACGTGGATTTTCTCCGGGTACTCCGGTTCCTCCCACAATAAGACCTCTCGCGCGCTAACATCCGGACCAACAAGAGTGATTAATATAAATTGGATAACTTCTTTCATAATTGTTGTAAAATTAATACAGTTTACATTGTATTTATATAGGGCACTGTTGTAGTTTTACCCTTATTTACTGCTTTACTGGCGTAGTTTTACCCCCATTAACTGACGTAGGGTACTGTTGTGCAGCCGAGTTTTACCCTTATTAACTGCTGTAGAGTACTGTTGTACAGCGTAGTTTTACCCTTATTAACTGATGTAGGGTACTGTTGTGTGACGTAGTTTTACCCCCATTAACTCATGTAGGGAACTGTTGTACAGCGTAGTTATTCCCTTATTAACTGCTGTAGGGAACTGTTGTACAGCGTAGTTTTACCCCCATTAACTGCTGTAGGGAACTGTTGTGCAGCGTAGTTTTACCCCCATTAACTGATGTAGGGAACTGTTGTGCAGCGTAGTTTTACCCCCATTAACTGATGTAGGGAACTGTTGTGCAGCGTAGTTTTACCAATATTAACTCATGTAGGGAACTGTTGTACAGCGTAGTTATTCCCTTAATAACTGATGTAGGGTACTGTTGTACAGCGTAGTTTTACCCTTATTAACTGCTGTATGGTACTATTTTACAGCGCAGTTTTACCCCCATTAACTGATGTAGGGTACTGTTGTGCAGCGTAGTTTTATCCCCATTAACTCATGTAGGGAACTGTTGTGCGGCGTTGTTTTACCCCCATTAACTCATGTAGGGAACTGTTGTGTGGCGTAGTTTTACCCTTATGAACTCTTTTAGGGAACTGTTGTGCAGCGTAGTTTTACCCCCATTAACTGCTGTAGGGAACTGTTGTGTGGCGTAGTTTTACCCTTATTAACTCATGTAGGGAACTGTTGTGCAGCGTAGTTTTACCCTTATTAACTCATGTAGAGTACTGTTGTGCAGCGTAGTTTTACCCCCATTAACTGCTGTAGGGAACTGTTGTGCAGCGTAGTTTTACCCCCATTAACTGATGTAGGGAACTGTTGTGCAGCGTAGTTTTACCCCCATTAACTGATGTAGGGAACTGTTGTGCAGCGTAGTTTTACCCCCATTAACTGATGTAGGGAACTGTTGTGCAGCGTAGTTTTACCCCCATTGACTGATGTAGGGAACTGTTGTGCAGCGTAGTTTTACCAATATTAACTCATGTAGGGAACTGTTGTACAGCGTAGTTATTCCCTTAATTACTGATGTAGGGTACTGTTGTACAGCGTAGTTTTACCCATTAACTGCTGTATGGTACTATTTTACAGCGCAGTTTTACTCCCATTAACTGATGTAGGGTACTGTTGTGCAGCGTAGTTTTATCCCCATTAACTGCTGTAGAGTACTGTTGTGCGGCGTTGTTTTACCCCCATTAACTCATGTAGGGAACTGTTGTACAGCGTAGTTTTACCCCCATTAACTGCTGTAGGGAACTGTTGTGTGGCGTAGTTTTACCCTTATTAACTGCTGTAGGGTACTGTTGTGCGGCGTAGTTTTACCCCAATTAACTGATGTAGGGAACTGTTGTGCAGCGTGGTTATTCCCTTATTAACTCATGTAGGGTACTGTTGTACAGCGTATTTTACCCCCATTAACTGCTGTAGTGAACTGTTGTGTGGCGTATTTTTACCAATATTAACTCATGTAGGGTACTGTTGTACAGCGCAGTTTTACCCCAATTAACTGATGTAGGGAACTGTTGTGTGGCGTAGTTTTACCAATATTAACTCATGTAGGGTACTGTTGTGCAGCGTAGTTATTCCCTTATTAACTGAGGTAGGGTACTGTTGTGCAGCGTAGTTTTATCCCCATTAACTGCTGTAGAGTACTGTTGTGAGGCGTTGTTTAACCCTTATTAACTGCTGTAGGGAACTGTTGTACAGCGTAGTTTTACCCCCATTAACCAATGTAGGGTACTGTTGTGTGGCGTAGTTTAACCCTTATTAACTGCTGTAGGGTACTGTTGTGCGGCGTAGTTATTCCCTTAATAACGGCGGTAGGGAACTGTTGTGTGGCGTAGTTTTACCCCAAATAACGGTGGTAGGAAACTGTTAAACAGCGTAGTTTTACCTCATTATCGGATGTTGTACTAATTTTTGTCTATACTCTTTTTTTCAATTTTTTTTTCTAGACGTTTTTTTTCAAGTTTTTTTCTATACTCTTTTTTTTACTTTACTCGTTTTTTGCTTTACTCGTTTTTTGATAATTATAAAGGGGCATATATTGGCCCCATACATGAATGAGCACTCGAGACCATAGAAAACTGTAGAACTGCAGTAATTTACAATTCGTGACTAAATAGGACTATTACTAGTTGTTTAATGAGTAGCCACAGGATGGTAGAAAATTCCTATATGTTGTATGGGTCTACCCACACCTCAGGTCCATCCACAAACACCATCCTATTAACCACGCTTGACATTTGACATTGATTTTCTGGTCCAGTGAATTAATGTAGATAGGTCTGCTTACGTAGGGAAAGATAACCCACAGTATTTGTTTTAAGATTGCGACTCTTCCCAGGGGGGACACGAATACCTTTGACGGGTCCACGATGCGCCGTACATCAGCGATATATCTTGTGATTTAATCCTAATGTCAAAATGGCCGGGGAGGTGGTGTATATGATGTTGAATCAGGTCACATTTCTCCCATACATCATAGTTGGTTGACTAGTGATATGACATGTAAGTGATAGAACATTGATTCGACCAAAACAATGAATGCACTTGTTCACACTCCTGTGGACACTTGGACATTTCCATGGCAACTAAAACCGAACATCACTATAATCTGATATGACATATACCCTCGTACATTAAGGAAATGATGGGGCCGTCAAGCAACGGGAAACTATAATCGAGGCCATCTTTATTGTCACTTCGATGTTATTAGAAAATTATTTTTCCGTGGACGTGATATCTAAATCAATCGTCATGGGAGTTGACAAACAAAATGGCGGACGGCAGAGAAATACTTCCAATACCAAACGACAAAGGGAATGTCAAGCTTCCGGAAGTGACTTCTTTAATGCTTCAGAGCTTCAAGATATGTTCATCATGCGATCTTTATACCATCTCTTAGCGCGGGTGGCCGCCACAAGGGGTCTCTCCGTACACAACCCGCGTCCATTAGCATATCCGGTATAGAACTTGTAACGAGACCATCCGTATGATAGCAGCGGCACCCTGCAGTCTCTCGACGTGCCATAAAGACAGTGATATCAACTGCAGCTTTGTCAATACTGCTTCATTTGTTTCTACGCGAAATCAGAGAAAATCTTTTCTCCAACCCATCGATCGTCAATAAACTATGCTATGATGTGTTGGGGGATTTCCTGGCCTGTATTACCGTTCGTCCTGACCCTACACCAGCTTCGTCCTGACACCCCAACTTAACGAGAAACTACGTCCGCTGCAGGAATAGGTAGTCACCTTAAAGGAAATGATCCTACGTATTCAATATCGAGTCGGGCAGTAATGAAGACAGTTACTGAGGATCTGTGTGGACCCTAAACCAACGGACAAGGTAGCCACGTCTGAAAATCCCTTCGCACACATTTAAATGGCTAAGGGCGTCATTTCCAATAACTCCTTTTCCGAAACAAATCGACGAAGCGCTAAAAGTTAATTCTACAGGAAAGTGTATACGTGTATTATCTTCTCAATTTGATGTCAAAAGCCAATGTCGAGCAACTTAAATCCGGTCTTTACAATCAATTAGAGTGGTGTATTTGGTTATTGCTTGTCTTCAGGTTAGTTATTAGCTCGGTCGGTCTTCAGGGTAGTTTATAGTCTGTCTTCAGGGTAGTTTATAGTCCGTCTTCAGGGTAGTTTATTGACTGGGGTCTGTCTTCAGGGTAGTTTATTCACTGGGGTCGGTCTTCAGGGTAGTTTATAGTCCGTCTTCAGGGTAGTTTATAGTCCGTCTTCAGGGTAGTTTATTGACTGGGGTCTGTCTTCAGGGTAGTTTATAGTCCGTCTTCAGGGTAGTTTATTGACTGGGGTCTGTCTTCAGGGTAGTTTATAGTCCGTCTTCAGGGTAGTTTATTGACTGGGGTCTGTCTTCAGGGTAGTTTATTGTCTGGGGTCTGTCTTAAGGGTAGTTTATTGGCTGGGGTCTGTCTTCAAGGTAGTTTATTGACTGGGGTCTGTCTTCAGAGTAGTTTATTGACTGGGGTCTGTCTTCAGGGTAGTTTATTGACTGGGGTCCGTCTTCAAGGTAGTTTAGTGACTTGGGTCCGTCTTCAGGGTAGTTTATTGACTGGGGTCTGTCTTCAGGGTAGTTTATTGACTGAGGTCTGTCTTCAGGGTAGTTTATTGACTGGGGTCGGTCTTCAGGATAGTTCATTGACTGGGGTCTGTCTTCAGGGTAGTTTATTGACTGGGGTCCGTCTTCAGGGTAGTTTATTGACTGGGGTCTGTCTTCAGTGTATTTTATTGCTTGGGGACTGTTGTATGGATATTTTATTGACCGGGGTTATTCTTTATAGTAGTTTAACACTGAAGACATATCCCAGCCAATGAACTATCATGAAAAAAGGAAACCAGCCAATGAGTTACTATGAAGACCGACCCCAGTCAATGAACTACATTGGAAACAATCATAGAATACTAAAGCGTCAACCAAACCATAATCCGTACTCAAAATCAATTATACAAGAGGCAAAATACAAACAAAAACTATTTGCATGGAGAGCGTTGTAGTAAGCGTCACCTGCTTCATCGGCGCCACCCGCCATGTAAATCTAGCACAGATCTAAGTAAATGCTATGACCTCAAAGCGAGAACTGAGGCATAATTCTCAATCACAAAAAGTAGGCATACGTATAAGCATATTTAAAGATGACGTAACACACACATGTGCTGCACCTTTTAAATTTAGCAATAGATACAGTATGACGAAAAAATGAATTAAACTGCACCACACAGCTATTTCGTCATCCTAGGACTCTTCAACTAAAAACGCCTATCTTCAGAGCATACAAGGATGTAGAAGATATATCAATGATATCAAGATAGCGACCATACAACTTGCCCATAGTCTTCACCAACTTGTATCTCTCGAATCTCTGTAGTAAGTTTGTTTGTCGTCTATCACGAAAATTTCTTAAGAGCAAGCCCAAAAATAGCGAATCGACCGAACGTGTAAAATCCATAGGATAGAGAATAGGGATGTTACTATCAAGAAAGGAAAAATTCACGATCGGAATGGTGCGCCCTTTATATCAAGTTCAGATGGGTATATTATGATCGACTTGGTCAGCAAACTTCCTGTTATTTATAGACAACACATCGTCGACATACAGATATGTACCTGAAAGTAAAATCGACAGTTTTGGAAAGCTTTTTGTTACCCGTCCTGACAAATTGAGCTTCGTATGAAAACAAAAACAAGTCAGGCTGCCAAGAGTGGGACATCGTTTGTTCTCATTGGAATGCCAACAGTCTTGGAAATCTTTCCTCCAAACTCAACAATGATATTGTCAACAATGAATCCAATCATTCGTACTATATCTTCCTCAGTATATCTCATCCTAGCTTTTGATGTGTTTTTCACAAAGTATGCTCCAAGATAGCTGGCAACCATGTATATGTATTGTCGGCAATATTTTCTGGAAAAGAAAGCTCTCATAATGGGAGACCGAAGATGTTCATTCAGTTTTGTATTTGGTATGCTAGTGTACAGGGTGGAAAAATCACATTGTTCGATAGACGGAACAGTTTTGGGAAGTGAGTGCTCAGGACTAATCAGAAGATCTTTCGATATTTTCAAAATCCACAAAACCTCATGCCACTCCTGCAGTATACAGTGTCACAATAAGTCTGAAGTCCTGATTACATTAATTAGAGATGTAGTAAGACGTTTTGATAATAGCTTGGTTGAGCAATAAGAAGAGCCAGCAATCAAACTTTGTTTATAAGGATCCGTGTGCAGTACAGGTGTCCAATATGAATGAGGAAGGTCAGCGTCTTTCTCATCAATTGTTATCTTGAAAGATTGTCATACTGGTGTATGATTATAACCTTTTTTCAATATATACACCAGGTATCGCCCAGCTTTACAGCTGGAATTCGAGTCCATATACAGACAAATAGATGTCGTTTTATATACCAGGTATAGCCCAGCTTTACAGCTAGAATTCGAGTCCATATATAGACAAATAGATGTCGTTTTATACACCAGGTATAGCCCAGCTTTGTAGCTGGAATTCGATTCAGACCAATAGATTCGTCACATAAGCTATCTTTGAAGCAGGAAATGAAGTCAACTGACAGACTAATTAATCCCTTACAGATGCTGCAGATTAAAATGGCGACTGATTTGTGTGTTTCAGACGTGCGGTAAACCCATGGACTCGTGTATACCTGATGTGACCGAGTGTTGTAACAACATGCAGTGTCTGAACAAGGCTCACAGCTACTGCCTGTACCCGCTCGAGCTGTGCCTCTGCATATCCCCTTCCTCGCACAACGTCGACATGCTCTAGATCACGTCATGGTCCAAAGCATCCAGTCATTAACTCATTCAGTGTTAATAAAACAGTGAACATTTTGTGAGAAAGCTTAAGTGGTATGAGAACTAATGGAAGGTCGTTTAGTCCACTGCTCAGTTTTGTGTATTTTGACATTAATTACCTTACACTTTACGGTACTAAGAAATATTCTATAATATATCATATTTATAAGGCTGATACCTGCCAGTACTTGATATTAGAATTCTCGAGCACGATTACTGTAAAAGTATTACAATTAAAAGTGATGAGTAATAATGTATTAAATTTGATTTTATACGTATTAAGGTGTTATTGTTTACAAACAAAGTTGTGTCTGTAACATTGCAGTATATGTGAGGAGATATGGCGGAGTACGGAGCCCGCGAAGGGACGTGATAATATATTTATCAATCTGTGCGCACAAATTGTCTATATTTGCGCACGTTTTAGTAATCTGTATAAATATATGCGCACTGTTATCTACTTCTTCTTCTTCGTCTTCTTCTTCTTCTTCATTTCATATTTTATGATTGAAATCCTCCGTAAACGTAGCAAAGAGATTGTGTGACTTACATTGACAGTAAACATTGTAGAGAGATTGTGTGACTTACATTGACGTTAAAACATGGTAGAGAGATTGTGTGACTTACATTGACAGTATACAGGGTAGAGAGATTGTGTGACTTACATTGACAGTATACAGGGTAGAGAGATTGTTTGACTTACATTGACAGTAAACATGGTAGAGAGATTGTGTGACTTACATTGACGGTAAACATGGTAGAGAGATTGTGTGACTTACATTGACAGTAAACAGGGTAGAGAGATTGTGTGACTTACATTGACGTTAAAACAGGGTAGAGAGATTGTGTGACTTACATTGACAGTTAACATGGTAGAGAGATTGTATGACTTACATTGACAGTAAACATGGTAGAGAGATTGTGTGATTTACATTGACAGTAAACATGGTAGAGATATTGTGTGACTTACATTGACAGTAAACATGGTAGAGAGATTGTGTGACTTACATTGACAGTAAACATGGTAGAGAGATTGTGTGACTTACATTGACAGTAAACATTTTAGAGAGATTGTGTGACTTACATTGACGTTAAAACATGGTAGAGAGATTGTGTGACTTACATTGACGTTAAAACATGGTAGAGAGATTGTGTGACTTACATTGACAGTAAACATTGTAGAGAGATTGTGTGACTTACATTGACAGTAAACATTGTAGAGAGATTGTGTGACTTACATTGACGTTAAAACATGGTAGAGAGATTGTGTGACTTACATTGACGTTAAAACATGGTAGAGAGATTGTGTGACTTACATTGACGTTAAAACATGGTAGAGAGATTGTGTGACTTACATTGACAGTAAACATTGTAGAGAGATTGTATGACTTACATTGACAGTAAACAGGGTAGAGAGATTGTGTGACTTACATTGACAGTAAACATGGTAGAGAGATTGTGTGACTTACATTGACAGTAAACATGGTAGAGAGATTGTGTGACTTACATTGACAGTATACAGGGTAGAGATATTGTGTGACTTACATTGACAGTAAACATGGTAGAGAGATTGTGTGACTTACATTGACAGTAAACATGGTAGAGATATTGTGTGACTTACATTGACAGTAAACATGGTAGAGAGATTGTGTGACTTACATTGACAGTAAACAGGGTAGAGAGATTGTGTGACTTACATTGACAGTAAACATGGTAGAGAGATGATGTGACTTACATTGACAGTAAACATGGTAGAGAGATTGTGTGACTTACATTGACGGTAAACAGGGTAGAGAGATTGTGTGACTTACATTGACAGTAAACAGGGTAGAGAGATTTGTGACTTACATTGACAGTATACAGGGTAGAAAGATTGTGTGACTTATATTGACGGTAAACATGGTAGAGAGATTGTGTGACTTACATTGACAGTATACAGGGTAAAGAGATTGTGTGACTTACATTGACGGTAAACAGGGTAGAGAGATTGTGTGACTTACATTGACAGTAAACATGGTAAAGAGATTGTGTCACTTACATTGACAGTAAACATGGTAAAGAGATTGTGTGACTTACATTGACAGTAAACGTGGTAGAGAGATTGTGTGACTTACATTGACGGTAAACATGGTAGAGAGATTGTGTGACTTACATTGACAGTATACAGGGTAGAGAGATTGTGTCACTTACATTGACGGTAAACAGGGTAGAGAGATTGTGTGACTTACATTGACAGTATACAGGGTAGAGAGATTGTGTGACTTACATTGACAGTATACAGGGTAAAGAGATTGTGTGACTTACATTGACGGTAAACAGGGTAGAGAGATTGTGTGACTTACATTGACAGTATACAGGGTAAAGAGATTGTGTGACTTACATTGACGGTAAACAGGGTAGAGAGATTGTGTGACTGACATTGACAGTATACAGGGTAGAGAGATTGTGTGACTTACATTGACAGTATACAGGGTAAAGAGATTGTGTGACTTACATTGACGGTAAATATGGTAGAGAGATTATGTGACTTACATTGACAGTATACAGGGTAGATAGATTGTGTGACTTACATTGACGGTAAACATGGTAGAGAGATTGTGTGACTTACATTGCCGGTAAACATGGTAGAGAGATTGTGTGACTTACATTGACAGTAAACATGGTAGAGAGATTGTGTGACTTACATTGACAGTATACAGGGTAGAGAGATTGTGTGACTTACATTGACAGTAAACATTGTAGAGAGATTTGTAACTTACATTGACAATAAACGTGGTAGAGAGATTGTGTGACTTACAATGACAGTTAACATGGTAGAGAGATTGTTTGACTTACATTGACAGTAAACATGGTAGAGAGATTGTGTGACTTACATTGACAGTAAACATGGTAGAGAGATTGTGTGACTTACATTGACAGTAAACATTGTAGAGAGATTGTGTGACTTACATTGACAGTAAACATGGTAGAGAGATTGTGTGACTTACATTGACAGTAAACATGGTAGAGATATTGTGTGACTTACATTGACAGTAAACATGGTAGAGAGATTGTGTGACTTACATTGACAGTATACAGGGTAGAGAGATTGTGTGACTTACATTGACAGTAAACATGGTAAAGAGATTGTGTGACTTACATTGACAGTAAACATGGTAAAGAGATTGTGTGACTTACATTGACAGTAAACGTGGTAGAGAGATTGTGTGACTTACATTGACGTTAAAACATGGTAGAGAGATTGTGTGACTTACATTGACAGTATACAGGGTAGAGAGATTGTGTGACTTACATTGACAGTAAACATGGTAGAGAGATTGTGTGACTTACATTGACAGTATACAGGGTAGAGAGATTGTGTGACTTACATTGACAGTATACAGGGTAGAGAGATTGTGTGACTTACATTGATAGTAAACATGGTAGAGAGATTGTGTGACTTACATTGACGGTAAACAGGGTAGAGAGATTGTGTGACTTACATTGACAGTAAACAGGGTAGAGAGATTGTGTGACTTACATTGACAGTATACATTGTAGAGAGATTGTGTGACTTACATTGACAGTAAACAGGGTAGAGAGATTGTGTGACTTACATTGACGTTAAAACATGGTAGAGAGATTGTGTGACTTACATTGACAGTAAACATTGTAGAGAGATTGTGTGACTTACATTGACGGTAAACAGGGTAGAGAGATTGTGTGACTTACATTGACAGTAAACATGGTAGAGAGATTGTGTGACTTACATTGACAGTATACAGGGTAGAGAGATTGTGTGACTTACATTGACAGTAAACAGGGTAGAGAGATTGTGTGACTTACATTGACAGTATACAGGGTAGAGAGATTTGTGACTTACATTGACAGTAAACATGGTAGAGAGATTGTGTGACTTACATTGACAGTAAACATGGTAGAGAGATTATGTGACTTACATTGACAGTAAACATGGTAGAGAGATTGTGTGACTTACATTGACAGTATACATTGTAGAGTGATTGTGTGACTTACATTGACAGTATACATGGTAGAGAGATTGTGTGACTTACATTGACAGTAAACAGAGATTAGAGAGATTTGTAACTTACATTGACAGTAATCTTGGTAGAGAGATTGTGTGACTAACATTGACAGTAAACATGGTAGAGAGATTGTGTGACTAACATTGACAGTAAACATGGTAGAGAGATTGTGTGACATACATTGACAGTAAACATTGTAGAGTGATTGTGTGACTTACATTGACAGTAAACATTGTAGAGAGATTGTGTGACTTACATTGACGTTAAAACATGGTAGAGAGATTGTGTGACTTACATTGACGGTAAACACGGTAGATAGATTGTGTGACTTACATTGACAGTATACAGGGTAAATAGATTGTGTGACTTACATTGACGGTAAACAGGGTAGAGAGATTGTGTGACTTACATTGACAGTAAACATGGTAGAGAGATTGTGTGACTTACATTGACGGTAAAACATGGTAGAGAGATTGTGTGACTTACATTGACAGTATACAGGGTAGAGAGATTGTGTGACTTACATTGACAGTATACATTGTAGAGAGATTGTGTGACTGACATTGACAGTATACAGGGTAGAGAGATTGTGTGACTTACATTGACAGTATACAGGGTAGAGAGATTGTGTGACTTACATTGACAGTAAACATTGTAGAGAGATTGTGTGACTTACATTGACAGTATACAGGGTAGAAAGATTGTGTTACTTACATTGACAGTATACAGGGTAGAGAGATTTGTGACTTACATTGACAGTAAACATGGTAGAGTGATTGTGTGACTTACATTGACAGTAAACATCGTAGAGATATTGTGTGACTTACATTGACAGTAAGCATGGTAGAGATATTGTGTGACTTACATTGACAGTATACAGGGTAGAGAGATTGTGTGACTTACATTGACGGTAAACAGGGTAGAGAGATTGTGTGACTTACATTGACGGTAAACATGGTAGAGAGATTGTGTGACTTACATTGACAGTATACAGGGTAGAGAGATTGTGTGACTTACATTGACAGTAAACATGGTAGAGTGATTGTGTGACTTACATTGACAGTAAACATGGTAGAGAGATGATGTGACTTACATTGACAGTAAACATGGTAGAGAGATTGTGTGACTTACATTGACGGTAAACAGGGTAGAGAGATTGTGTGACTTACATTGACAGTAAACAGGGTAGAGAGATTTGTGACTTACATTGACAGTATACAGGGTAGAAAGATTGTGTGACTTATATTGACGGTAAACATGGTAGAGAGATTGTGTGACTTACATTGACAGTATACAGGGTAAAGAGATTGTGTGACTTACATTGACGGTAAACAGGGTAGAGAGATTGTGTGACTTACATTGACAGTATACAGGGTAAAGAGATTGTGTGACTTACATTGACGGTAAACAGGGTAGAGAGATTGTGTGACTTACATTGACAGTATACAGGGTAAAGAGATTGTGTGACTCACATTGACGGTAAACAGGGTAGAGAGATTGTGTGACTGACATTGACAGTATACAGGGTAGAGAGATTGTGTGACTTACATTGACAGTATACAGGGTAAAGAGATTGTGTGACTTACATTGACGGTAAATATGGTAGAGAGATTGTGTGACTTACATTGACAGTATACATGGTAGAGAGATTGTGTGACTTACATTGACAGTATACAGGGTAGAGAGATTGTGTGACTTACATTGACAGTATACATTGTAGAGAGATCGTGTGACTTACATTGACAGTATACAGGGTAGAGAGATTGTGTGACTTACATTGACGGTAAACAGGGTAGAGAGATTGTGTGACTTACATTGACGGTAAACATGGTAGAGAGATTGTGTGACTTACATTGACAGTAAACATGGTAGAGAGATTGTGTGACTTACATTGACAGTATACATTGTAGAGAGATTGTGTGACTTACATTGACAGTATACAGGGTAGAGAGATTGTGTGACTTACATTGACGGTAAACAGGGTAGAGAGATTGTGTGACTTACATTGACAGTATACAGGGTAGAGAGATTGTGTGACTTACATTGACGGTAAACAGGGTAGAGAGATTGTGTGACTTACATTGACGGTAAACATGGTAGAGAGATTGTGTGACTTACATTGACAGTAAACATGGTAGAGAGATTGTGTGACTTACATTGACGGTATACATGGTAGAGAGATTGTGTGACTTACATTGACAGTAAACATGGTAGAGAGATTGTGTGACTTACATTGACGGTAAACATGGTAGAGAGATTGTGTGACTTACATTGACAGTAAACATGGTAGAGAGATTGTGTGACTTACATTGACAGTAAACATGGTAGAGAGATTGTGTGACTTACATTGACGGTATACATGGTAGAGAGATTGTGTGACTTACATTGACAGTAAACATGGTAGAGAGATTGTGTGACTTACATTGACGGTAAACATGGTAGAGAGATTGTGTGACTTACATTGACAGTAAACATGGTAGAGAGATTGTGTGACTTACATTGACAGTAAACATGGTAGAGAGATTGTGTGACTTACATTGACGGTAAACATGGTAGAGAGATTGTGTGACTTACATTGACAGTATACAGGGTAGAGAGATTGTGTGACTTACATTGACAGTAAACATTGTAGAGAGATTTGTAACTTACATTGACAATAAACGTGGTAGAGATATTGTGTGACTTACATTGACAGTAAACATGGTAGAGATATTGTGTGACTTACATTGACAGTAAACATGGTAGAGAGATTGTGTGACTTACATTGACAGTAAACATGGTAGAGAGATGATGTGACTTACATTGACAGTAAACATGGTAGAGAGATTGTGTGACTTACATTGACGGTAAACAGGGTAGAGAGATTGTGTGACTTACATTGACAGTAAACAGGGTAGAGAGATTTGTGACTTACATTGACAGTATACAGGGTAGAAAGATTGTGTGACTTATATTGACGGTAAACATGGTAGAGAGATTGTGTGACTTACATTGACAGTATACAGGGTAAAGAGATTGTGTGACTTACATTGACGGTAAACAGGGTAGAGAGATTGTGTGACTTACATTGACAGTAAACATGGTAAAGAGATTGTGTCACTTACATTGACAGTAAACATGGTAAAGAGATTGTGTGACTTACATTGACAGTAAACGTGGTAGAGAGATTGTGTGACTTACATTGACGGTAAACATGGTAGAGAGATTGTGTGACTTACATTGACAGTATACAGGGTAGAGAGATTGTGTCACTTACATTGACGGTAAACAGGGTAGAGAGATTGTGTGACTTACATTGACAGTATACAGGGTAGAGAGATTGTGTGACTTACATTGACAGTATACAGGGTAAAGAGATTGTGTGACTTACATTGGCGGTAAACAGGGTAGAGAGATTGTGTGACTTACATTGACAGTATACAGGGTAAAGAGATTGTGTGACTTACATTGACGGTAAACAGGGTAGAGAGATTGTGTGACTGACATTGACAGTATACAGGGTAGAGAGATTGTGTGACTTACATTGACAGTATACAGGGTAAAGAGATTGTGTGACTTACATTGACGGTAAATATGGTAGAGAGATTATGTGACTTACATTGACAGTATACAGGGTAGATAGATTGTGTGACTTACATTGACGGTAAACATGGTAGAGAGATTGTGTGACTTACATTGCCGGTAAACATGGTAGAGAGATTGTGTGACTTACATTGACAGTAAACATGGTAGAGAGATTGTGTGACTTACATTGACAGTAAACATTGTAGAGAGATTTGTAACTTACATTGACAGTAAACATGGTAGAGAGATTGTGTGACTTACATTGACAGTAAACATGGTAGAGAGATTGTGTGACTTACATTGACAGTAAACAGGGTAGAGAGATTGTGTGACTTACATTGACAGTATACAGGGTAGAGAAATTGTGTGACTTACATTGACAGTAAACATGGTAGAGAGATTGTGTGACTTACATTGACAGTAAACATGGTAGAGAGATTGTTTGACTTACATTGACAGTATACAGGGTAGAGAGATTGTGTGACTTACATTGACGGTAAACAGGGTAGAGAGATTGTTTGACTTACATTGACAGTAAACATGGTAGAGAGATTGTGTGACTTACATTGACGGTAAACAGGGTAGAGAGATTGTGTGACTTACATTGACAGTATACAGGGTAGAGAGATTGTGTGACTTACATTGACAGTAAACATTGTAGAGAGATTTGTAACTTACATTGACAGTAAACATGGTAGAGAGATTGTGTGACTTACATTGACAGTTAACATTGTAGAGATTTATATAGTGAAATTGCCGGTTGTTGAGGTATTTTTTGTATATCAATGCATACTATTGAAGCTTGTCCGGTTAGCGACACGTAATCCAAAGTCATATTAAAAAACTCTTTAAAGCGTTGAAAGAACCAAAATAGACGTGTATATTTTCTGTCCCTTGTACCTTCCAAACGAAGGGGTATAGTGTGCAAAAGGAGGAAAAAATGACACGCCCCTAATTATACATGAATTGCCCCAAGCAAACATCGTCTTCGCAATTTATTACTATCTCTAATCCTAAAATAACAGTGCGCATGCGTGCTTTATTGTCATGTCCAAATCACAAACATATTGAAGCAATACTGCAACTAGTTATGTATAGAAAACTGCGTATTTAAAAAGAGAAAAAATGCCTCTTTTCACACATTTACCAAGCACCAAGCATTTTGCAAGACTGTGTTGAAGTATTTGAAAAAACGGTAATAGTTAGGTACAAAACAAATATTGGTGTTACAAAATCGTGTCTTACTGCAGTCCGTGCACATATCAAATGTTTTAAAAGCCTTCTGAATCCATTCAACTTACCTTTTTACCTCCACAACAGGCTTTTAAAAAATATATATATATAAACTTTATTTATTTTACAACAATTATGAAACAAGTTATCGAACTTATATTAATCACTCTTGTTGGCCTGGATGTAAGCGCGAGGGGGTCTTATAATGGGAGGAAACCGGAGTACCCGGAGAAAACCCACTTGGTCGGGCAGGTGACCCCATACCTTTTCACGTCCGGTCGGAGAATCGAACCCCGGCCGCCTTGGTGAAAGGCAAGTGCGCTATCCACTGCACCACCCAACCACCCTCATTGTGGTCTCATTGTGGTCGGGTGGTGCAGTGGATAGCGCACTTGCCTTACATTGCATTTTCACTGTATACATTGCCCTTCCCCCCTATGTCAACATTATTGCCCCCACCCAATATGTCAACATTATTCCCCCCCCCCTCCCCCACACCTAGTGTTGGCTGTAACAGGGTGGCCATGGTGTTACTTAATCTCTATTGAATGTACAGTGTAGCCTAGAAACAGTGAAGCCTGGTTTTAAGGGTATTCTGTATGACCTGTAATGTACAGTGTAGCCTGAAACAGTGAAGCCTGGTTTTAAGGGTATTCTGTATGACCTGTAATGTACAGTGAAGCCTGGAACAGTGAAGCCTGGTTTTAAGGGTATTCTGTATGACCTGTAATGTACAGTGAAGCCTGGTTTTAAGGGTATTCTGTATGACCTGTAATGTACAGTGTAGCCTGGAACAGTGAAGCCTGGTTTTAAGGGTATTCTGTATGACCTGTAATGTACAGTGTAGTCTGGAACAGTGAAGCCTGGTTTTAAGGGTATTCTGTATGGTCTGTAATGAACAGTGTAGTCTGGAACAGTGAAGCCTGGTTTTAAGGGTATTCTGTATGACCTGTAATGTACAGTGTAGTCTGGAACAGTGAAGCCTGGTTTTAAGGGTATTCTGTATGATCTGTAATGTACAGTGTAGTCTGGAACAGTGAAGCCTGGTTTTAAGGGTATTCTGTATGATCAGTAATGATGATCCAAACAGTTTGTGTTTAAACCAAACGAACCACGCACCCAGTGCTATCCTATAACCGTTTCGGTCCCCTTACGTATGATGTGACAGGTTCCATTAGGCTAATATTGCTGTAATATAACATTTATCTTCTCTTAAATATTTAAAGCTTAAATAACCATCGTATAGGAGCTTTAAATGAATGGGAATAAAAGCCTGATAAAGTATATCCATCCATTTTTGTTACCAAATCCTAAATACGGCATTCAAAAATGTTTACAATTCCGACCATTTCCTTGTTATATATTGCACATTTAGTTATAAGCGACATTTTTTTATTATTTGTAACAATTTACCAAAAGATGATAGAACAGCAGGCGATTTCAGCAATGTTTTAACTCTAGATGAATAACAGATCTAAGAAACACGAGATATATCGATAAGTGAGCGTGGTTAGTTAACCTTACGGACCTGTTGTGATGAAATGTTTTCCGCTGAAGAAACAAGAAGCCTGCATCGGTCAGGATTGATATTCCAATATTGAATGTTTTGAAAGCTTTAGTAATTTTATTTGGTGTAGATTGATGAATGTGATACGTCACACAGCGAACTACATCGACCCCAGGGCATACCGCGGGATGTATCTTCTGATTAACACCGGAATGTGTTAGATACGCCCGATCTTGTGTATATTTAATGATACCCACTTCTGGTTGATAAATGAACCGGAACATCTCATTTTAACAATGATATTTCTCTGCCACATTAGGACTATCTCCTGACGTTTTCCCTTCAAACTAGGAAAACAAGTCAATAGGAATCAAACGTTTCCGTGATGGCGCGGATATCCTAGTCGGCTAGGCCTCGTGGTTCTCTAACGAGGCTGGAACACCCTACCACATAGGGGCACTTTTTGATAACTCATTTCAAAACTGAATAAATAATCCTTCATAAAGATGAGATTACCGGTTCAGATGGAAAACGAACTTCCATGTAATTACTGCACCGACTCTATCGGTGTAATCAACGCGTCGCTAAACCGCAAAACTAGTGTCATCAGCTCACCAATTAATTTCCAGCGCACAATGTCATGTATTGTGTTTAGGATGTATAAAGCGCATCAAACGTTTGTTTTCTCTATTGACGGATGTATAAAGCGCATCAAACGTTTGTTTACTTTATTGACAGACTGACAGATGTAGAAAGCGCATCAACAGATGTATATGGCCAAATAGCAGTAACCCAGCATGCTAGGATGAAGGGCTACCAAGTTTGTTCAAATGAATAAACTTGACCCGCTTCAAATGGGTGGTCGGGTGTTGTAGTGGATAGCGCACTTGCTTTTCACTAAGGCGGCAGGGGTTCGATTCTCCGACCGAACGTGAAAAGGTATGGGGTCACCTGCCCGACCACATAGGTTTCCGCCGGGTTCTCCGGTTTTCTCCCACAATGACACCCCATCGAGCGCTAACATTCGGGCCAATAAGAGTGATTAATATAAGTTGGAAAACTTGTTTCATAATTGTTGTAAACAAAACGAAGTTTATATTCATCGAGAAGTGACCTTGTATGTGGGCGAAGATCATTAATCTAAACAAAGTTGGTGGTAGCCCTTCAACCAAGCATGCTACAGGTCAAATATCAGTCCCCTGTGCCTTTCTGTTTTTGAGAAGAAATCGTTTGAAGATATAGTTAACGGAAGACACACGGTGGACGACGACGGATATAGGTCATCGTGACCCTTCTGGCCACATGGATATAGGTTATCGTGACCCTTCTGGCCAGATGGATATAGGTTATCATTACCCTTCTGGCCAGACGGATATAGGTTATCGTGACCCTTCTGGCCAGATGGATATAGGTTATCATTACCCTTCTGGCCAGACGGATATAGGTTATCGTGACCCTTCTGGCCAGATGGATATAGGTTATCATGACCCTTCTGGCCAGATGGATATAGGTTATCATGACCCTTCTGGCCAGATGGATATAGGTTATCATGACCCTTCTGGCCAGATGGATATAGGTTATCATTACCCTTCTGGCCAGATGGATATAGGTGATCATGACCCTTCTGGCCAGATGGATATAGGTTATTATGACCCTTCTGGCCAGATGGATATAGGTGATCATGACCCTTCTGGCCAGATGGATATAGGTTATCATGACCCTTCTGGCCAGACGGATATAGGTTATCATGACCCTTCTGGCCAGATGGATATAGGTTATCATTACCCTTCTGGCCAGACGGATATAGGTTATCATTACCCTTCTGGCCAGATGACTTATTAGATTTATACCAAACCATACTTTGATTTGTGAGTTAAGGCAACTAAGGTTTTCTTTTTCATATCTAATTTGTTCGTAGATGAAATATGTTTAATATTTTTGGCATTATCGATTCCAATGTCAGTAACTGAGCACCTATAATTTCACGTCACATCGGAACACTCGGAACATCAGTCGAGCACGTCACATCGGAAAATTGGTATTCTCTGATCACCAAACACTCGGAACATCAGTCGAGCACGTCACATCGAAACATTGGTATTCTCTGATCACCAAACACTCGGAACATCAGTCGAGCACGTCACATCGAAACACCGTCGTATTTTCTGATCACCAAACACTCGGAACATCATTCGACATATCTCACTATCCTGTAGGGTGTTGTAATACAGAAAACGACAGCACGCTACTTTGTAACACAATCATTATGTTACGTCATCTTCGTCAAGGATGTTATTGGACTAATTTCTAACCAAGTATGATTTCTACCTGTCCACCGGGTTTATCAGAAATGGTTTCCCTCGATCATATTACACAGTGGTGTATACCTAACTGGGTATTCCAGAACCAAAATTAATATAATAATCCATGATGTATACGTTTAACTGTTAGATTTTTGTCTATGTTGTTACTGCCCATTGTACGATTTATGAGATGTCGATTTAGGAACCTGGCTTATGAGGATAAGTGTTGTTAACTTTCCTTTAAAACGATTTTTATCAGTAAAATATATGTAATACGGGTACATAAAAAGGAACAAGATTATGCCATTGGGCTTATTTCGAGGATAAAGGTTTTAAAATTTGGAAGGAAAATAACTCCTCTAGGTTTTTTATTAAGAAATAAATGACAGAAGTAACTTTTTATTTGGACAACTGGAAAAAATGGAAAGGAATAATTAGAATTTTGAATTATTGTGTCAAATGATCATTTAAAATCTATATTTCGATAAAATCCAAGAAAAGTAGGGGTCAGTGGAATTTTTTGTCTTTTATTTATTTTTTGTAACATGTGATGTTAAGGAAATTTGCAGAGGAGTTCCGATATGTTGATCAATTTACTAAACAGGCAGTCAACGTCAAATCCATTAAAAGAGCGAGCAATGAGGTAAGCATCAAATTACACTATATAAACTCCACCATGGTTTGTACCCAGCAGCAAATGATGTCGCCATGGCTTCTTTTTGAACATTATTTTCATGGCAACGAAAACCTTGCGAGGGAAACGATTACTATACGAGGGAAATTCAAGTTTGGCCAATTTGACCGCATCTTGTGAAACACACTACCGGACAGTTCCTACAGTTCTAATACCATATGTATAAAGCACGAGCACAGGGAGATGGGAAACAAAGAGAGAAGTGGAGTATTAAAAATGAAATCGGATTTACAATTTATTTGGAGGTGCAAAAAAAACAAATATTAGTGCGCAATTCGTGAAATTGTAAAATCGGGTGGTATTTCATTTTATCTTTTAATAGTGTATGGTGATTGTTTGAATTGATGTAATATAAATATTTAATGTTTTAATAGCCAATTTCAACGGCCGTTAGAGCCATATTATGCATTTCCTGTAATGTCTTCCTAAAGTGGACGTGTACTGTTTTATTGTAGAATTTTTAATGATACATTTTGTACGATATTTGATAATATTTTAGTGTTGGAGATCCTCTGAGATATGGATATGTGTTTCAGGAATTTACTCACAGTTTGGCCGACACACCCAATCACGTGTTGCTGGGATATGCAATACAACACTATTAGCTGTCGATATCTTTATTGTCGAGCGTTATAACAAACACATTTTACACAATATACAGATGAGCAGTGTATTAACTATCTAAGTGCTGCCGCCTGGTGACGCCCTCAGAACATTCCAGCAGCACTTCTCGATTCAGGGAATGATGTGATACGTATTTTTTTCCACTTGGTATGAATGAGGAATGAAGCCACTTAACGTACACCTTTGGTGACGTCGTCAGTAGTTGTTGAAAATAAATGTTTGTTGTTAGGCAAGAAGGCCGTGTCTGATCTGTCCCGGGGGTAGGGACGGGGCGGACACTCCCTGAACTACGTGGGTACTGAGGAGAGCGATCACACCCAACATAACCCCGCGGAAACAGGCGTCAGGTCCCTGGCTGGTATCATCGGGGAGTGTTCTATAAAACAAATAAAGTAAGGGCACATGTCAAAGAATTATTTTACTTTTGTTATTCTATACAAACATCATCAGATTTTTTTTTGGTAAAACATTTCTCGTAATTAGATTGGAACACAGAACATGTCAGCTCGCCCATTCATAAATGACGTGCGTAAAGTTGAGCATTGCTTAGTGTACCATCCCTGCCTTCCTCGAAGGGTCACCTCTCTAAGATCTCGGCGCTTCAATATATGGTATGTAATGACCAAATCGGGATTAGTAAATACTTTCACATGAAACCAATTTAAATACTAATCAATCTTATGACTAACTAACATATTGACTAACCAATCTAATAGCTATTCAATGTATTGACTAACCAATACAATAGCTTATCAATATATTGACTAACCCATCTAATAGCTTATCAATATATTGACTAACCCATCTAATAGCTAATCAATATATTGACTAACCAATCTAATAGCTAATCAATATATTGACTAACCAACCTAATAGCTATTCAATATATTGACTAACCAATGTAATAGCTTATCAATATATTGACTAACCAATGTAATAGCTAATCAATATATTGACTAACCAATCTAATAGCTAATCAATATATTACTAACCAACCTAATAGCTATTCAATGTATTGACTAACCAACCTAATAGCTAATCAATTTATTGACTAACCAATGTAATAGTTAACACATATATTGACTAACCAATATAATAGTTAACACATATATTGACTAACCAATATAATAACTAACACATATATTGACTAATCAATATAATAGCTAACACATATATTGACTAACCAACGTAATAGCCAACACATATATTGACTAACCAATGTAATAGCTAACACATATATTGACTAACCAATGTCAATATAATTTTGGTTTCTTATAAACGTAACTTGTATCATATCATGTCAATCCCTTACAGATCATACTCTGAACACCAATTGGGTAATTGTTGTATTGTAACAACGAGCGATGCACACTCTCGGTGAAGCTATGAGACACATTAGGCTTGTTTAATTTATCCTGATAAAAACAATGCACTTACTTGTTTAAATCAAATTACTGAAAGTACTGAAACGCTAAAACTTCTAACAATAGTATGTTTGTTTCGACAGCTATTAGAGTGATTTTGTAGTATGTGTTACCAACTTTCGATATCAAAAGGTTTAAGAATATTTAGTATTTGGAATAATTAGATTGACGAGTTGTATATGTGCTGACAATGGACTTAGAACCTGGGTTGTGGTGTTCGGGGGGGCGAACACATTTAAAAAGGGGGAGTAGTATGGCAGATTTGAATGTACATAGAATTTAGGTTGCCTTCTAGCTTCGAGCTAGACGGAATTTCCCTTTAGCTCAGTGGTAGAGTGTCCGATTATGAACCTGGAGATCGAGGGTTCGGTCCCCGGTGGAAGCACACTATTCTCTTTCCTGTTACAAATGAAAACGGATGTAATGTAGCATGCAATTTAAACATTTCGTTTCATTTCATTCTATATCATATCTCATAAAAGATATGATGCCGTATGTAGAAAACCAAATGCGACATCTTTCATTAACCTGTCAGACTTTTTGTTTTTCTAACCAGTCTCAAAATCCTCCAAACGGGCACAACTAGGCACAAAAGGGAAACTACATATGGAATTTGAGAAAGATCCATCTATTACTTCTTTAAAAAATGTTGATAACAATTGCAATTTTTCAATGTCAAAATCCAAGATGGCTGTTTTTTAACCATTTTGTTTTTTCTGATCAGTTACAAAATCAAAAGGGCACAACTATGGGGACCAAAGGAAACCTACATATGAAATATGAGAAAGATTCTTCTAGTAGATGTCAAATAGTAAACAATCGTTTTTTTATGCTGAAATCAAAGATGGCCGCCTTTCCGCCATTTTGTTTTTACTGATCAGTATGAAATCAAACGGGCATAACTAAGCACAACGGGAAGCCTACCAATGCAATTTAAGAAACTGACTAAAGAAGTTTTTAACACAATAAAAAAATCCAGGGTAACATTATCGTTCGTTAGGAAGGCGAATGAGATATTGAAATTTACGCTGCTGGTAGTTAGCAGAATGGATATAAGATAAAAGATAAAGGAATTCGCAAACATATCTCTCCTTCAATTTCAAGTTACAAATTATAATTCGAACTATCCAATTTGATATAAAAAAAATAATCACAGTAAAGTCAAACTGTTGTTCCGAAAGGACGACGGCCTAGTACGATACTTTTACTAAACCAGAGAAATATAATGGTATGTAAATATGTCATATTCACTTACATCTCTAGCCTAATTATCAACTTTCATACACAAAGTAGAGAACATTACATGCATGTTGGCCGTGACACATATAGGGCCACACGGAATTAAGGGAATTTACGCCATAAAGGTTTTTGCACTCAAGAGAAATAATATTTGTTATTTCTACTAAATAACTTCAAGTGTGTCAATTGCTATGTACACTATACAGGCTCTGAAAAAGTTTCGTTAAAACAAAAATGTGTACCTAAAGTGTACAGTGAGAATCCATGTATATAGGTCTATAGCAATATGTGAAGCACAGAGAACGTAATTATAAAACCACGAGCTTTTGTTCGCCATAGAAAAGTATAAGTGTTATTTTCAATAAATCAAGTGTTTTGCCAGTTGATATGTACACTATGCAGGTTCTGATAAATTCTGATTAAAATTGTATACTCAGTACAATATTAAGTAAGAAAATCGATCAAGTTTGTGAATTCAGTATAATTATGTATCACAACGTTAGTGATGATCAAGGGTAAGTAACTCGTAAATAGCACTATCCGGAGGGCGTATTTACATTGTAATTACGGATTAATACTTCCGACCGACAAATTGGTCAAGTATTTTGGTTTACGCACATATATAAGTAGTCCGAAGTGTTCTGACTCTCTGACCTGCTAAATATTTTGACGACCGGTGGGTGCTCGTACCCGCCTTTCGTCAAAATATTTAGCGGATCAGAGAGTCAGAACCCTTCGGACTAATATACAAGGTAATATATCATTGGAATCAAAATCAGGATCGTTGGCGATGGCGCGATTATATAATCAAAGTTTAACATAGCAATGGCATGTACAGTACACCATGACAGTACATTACGCGATCCGTATACGTGTGTGTAAAGCACAGAGCGGTATACACGAATTATGTAGACACCGACAGGTCAACCAGGGGCAGAGACGTAATGTTTAAATGAGCCGTGGGAGTGAAAAACTGATTTCTTTGTTACAAGTTGTATATAGATGATTAAAGTCATCATAATTGTTAACACTACCATGCGAACATCATTTCCTGTTATGTTTAGGCTTTCAAGTAGTTCAGAGTTCTTGCGATTGGTAGCATTCAAGCTTATTCCGGAGCGGGAGGGGGAAAATGACATGGGTCAAAGGTCACAGAGTAGTGGCAGCAATAGACGCAAAAAACTACTCGTAGTTTTAGCGCTAAAAATTGACTTACCCCTGATCGAAGTGTTCGTTTTCCTGGAAGGCTTTGGCGAACGAGACGAGAATGTTCTGTGAAAAAATTAAATGGTGTGAATTATCTTCATATTAAACATACTGACTTAAAAAGAATGATTTAGCAAAATTTGCGTTTTCGGAACGACAGAAAAACTAGAGTTATCTCTCTTAGACTATAAAACTTACCAGACAGTAATCAACAGCCCCAGACAGTTTGGAAGAGACATCATGTGGGTCAACATGTGCGTCTTTGTTGAGAGGATGCGTGTTCACGGACTTCGTTGTGATTTCCAAGGCCTTCGGTGAATATAACGATGACTTTCTGCGTCTTTCCGAATATCTGGACCGACGTGACCTAGCCATACCTTTAACAATCGCTTCCGGTTTTCTCTGCGATCCGACTAAATCAAACAACGGCATACCAAAGTTGTTTTCAGTTAAGTATGAATTCTGATGTCCTTTGATAAACTGTACACGTTCTGATATCCCTCTGTCTACAACTTGGTGCCGTCCTCGGCGAAACCGAAACTCTCTACTTCTACGGCCTTCCATACGAGAGTTTCGCCTTTCCATACGAGTGTTTCGCCGTGACCTGCGTACTGACCCGAATGTTTTCGTTAAGTATCTGTAAGTATGTGTTTGTTGTCTGCTGCCAGTAGGATGGAGAATATCTCCTGTTAATGTCCTGTTATCTGTAATCTCACTAGGATTACTAGCTTCGGCAGCATGCGCTACCCTTTGATGGCGGGCTCCTCTTGTAGAGCGTCTTCTCTGTCGTTCATGTTTATTACGAGTTCTACGTTCTGTGTTGACGCGCGTGACGTCACTTACAAAATCAATATGATTACCAGTATTTCCCTTTCGTGCCGACCTGCGTTTTGCACCGCCATTGGAGCTGCGCTGAAGCCTTCGAGCTCTATGTTGGTCATTGTTCAAGTGCCTCCGTGCCGACCTACCATGTCTTCTGTCACGACGGCTGTTACTCATGCTGTGTACGTGTCTTGAACCTTGGCGAATACGTACATCATTAAATCGTCCTGATTTATTTAAACTTCCAACTCTCCGCCTCTCGCCCATGCGTCGCCTGCTGCTCTGGCCTTCCTGTCGACGACGTTGACTTTGCAGTATGACGCGGTTACCGTTAACATTTTCCCCTTCTAGTTCCTTATTGTCTGTCATTATCGACTCCTCTGTGTTAACACTGCCTTTATCTAGGGAGGTGTGACGTTCTGATGGCATCATCTCATACTGACCATCATCCCGTGACTTTTCTATATCCTCTACAGCATTGTCTTTACTGTAAACATTATCAATCAATTCAAGAGGACAAACAACTTTGCTTTGTTTTTCTAGATCACTGTTACAGGTAATACGCTTGTATCCTCGAGTAAACCTTGCTCTGCGGGCGACTCGCCTAGCAGAACGAGAAGAAGCTGTATCTATTTTGCGTTCTTTGCTAGCTTGCATAAAAGGCTGTTCAATTACTGAAACGGTATTAAAATCATAAGGTGTAGAAATACGTACAGATTTAAACCTGTGCGTGACATCACGTCTCGTGTTTCTATTAGCGCGTCTATCATTACGTCGGAATCGGCGACGAACATCAGTCCGATGTCCCTGTTCATTCACCGGAAAACGCGACACAGTTGATAACCTAGCGTCAGCTACTGCTCTGCTTCTTGAACGTCTGTCCCCTCGGGAACGGTGAACTTCCCATCGAATAGCTCTTGAAGACCTACGTCGTTTCGTTGGTGTTCCAGCGAAGTGTATTTCATCTTGCTTATCGTTCTGCTTCGTCATATAACTACTGTCCGTATAGAGCAGGTTCACTTTACCATTGTCCTGATAAGGTGATGTCAATATGGAGATGTCTTTTCTAGAATCTCGAATTGTTCGTCTGGTATAACTTGCACCGCGCGTATTTCGGAAATCTCGCCTGGACAATCTGCTGTTCCTTTCCCGTTTGTCGTTTCTATGGGTGGTTGACCTCGACCTGACACTGACGTCAACCATTCGGCGGAAGCTGCGCGAAGGGTTCAAAGAGAGTGTCCGTCTAGCCTGTCTTGATTCTGCATTTCTCCCCAGTTGATCATTATATCTAGTCTGTCTACGGCTCACCACATGTCGATGTCTTACAACGTCCCTGGTACCGCGACCAATCCTATTTCTCCTAGAAGCAGTCTGCCTAACAACGTTCCTAGTAGATGTATCCTTCCGCCTATCTCTCCTAGCATTTGTTCGTCTGATCACTGCAGATATACCCATATCTCTTCGCCTATATCTCCTTGATACTGTTCGTCTGACAACCTGTCGAGTATTTGTATCCTTCCGCCTATATCGTGACGCGGGATTCTGCCTAACGACTCGCTTGGTACATTGCGGAAGTACTGTCGCGGAATCAATGCCTTTCTCTGTTGTTTGCACTGATTCTTCCGAAGAGTGCTCCTTTACAGGACATGCATCAGTCTGGTCCTGTGTGTTTATCGGCAGTTTCGATGGAATTTGTGGTCGGTTGTACTTATCAGCGTCTCTTTCTAGGACATTTGGTGGCCGGTCATTCTGACGAAAGGCAGGCTCTGACCGAGCTCCCTGTATGAGAATCAATATGGATGCGACCAACACACAGAACGACGTCACGCGCCGCATGACTGAAAAAAAAAACAATTGTAAAAATTGGGGATTTTATGTTGTAAGTAAATACATTAATTTTACGATATTAAAAAGGCGGATTCACTTTCAATCGGTTACATTTTCATTAGCAACAGTTAAACGTATGACAGATACCGTAATACTAGTATAGTGTATGGCATCTGAGACAGAGCACCGTAGTATCGAACATGCGTTTGATCATATTACTGGATATACGAAGAAGCTAAAAACTACAAAAGCAGTGATATCTCCTCGTGGCTTTTACCCTTAATAACATAAACCTATTGTGATTACGGTTTGGGAATACTATGTTTTCTGAGGAAAATAAACTTCATTTCCTGTGAAGCGTCATTTGCTGGCGTACTTGTTGTCAAGTTTACCCAATATGTAAGTAATGAATTATTCACATACAAAAGCATGCAATTGATTCGTATAACATGGAGCAGCTGGTTACAAACCGCATAGCATTCAGAGGTGATGTAATTTATCACACATACTTTGCACTATTTTGTTGATACCATTATTCTAAAAAATCATTCGTCGCCTGACAGAGGCGGCAACCATGGAATTCACCCCCCCCCCCCCCAAAAAAACCCCCCCCAGAAAAACAAAAAATATACAAAACATCTATTCCGCCATGTCATCAGTTTAACAAAACCACGTCAAAAAGATACTAAACCACGCCCAGGAGACACTAGACCACGCCCAGCTGATACTAAACCACACCCATGAGACACTGGACCACGGCCAGCTGATACTAAACCACGCCCATCTGATACTAAACCCCGCCAAGAAGATACATAAATAATAGATTAAAAAACATATACGATGAAGATAAACACAAAGGATGAAATAAAAACAGAATGCCATCGCGTCATCAACATCATATTCCGAACTCAAAATCGATTAAACTAAGGCCAAAATATTGACAGAAAAAAATATTTACACGGTGACCTGTAAGAGTGAAAGAGAATAAGATCAGGTGTCCCGGAAGGTAAAGCGTCTTCTGCTTCATCGCCGACACCCGCCGTGTAAATCTAGGTCACATCCAAGAAAATGTCATGTCCTCAAGGTGAGAATTGAGGTTTAATTTTCAGTCACAATAAGAAGGCATTTTATTGAGCATATTCAAAAACGTTCACCTTCATATCACACAATAATACAAAACATTCTCAATGAGACCAATATGGTGACCATGAAATATATTCTTTATCAATCTGCATCTCTTGAATCTCTTTACCGTAGTAAGATGGTTCGTCAGTAGCTGACATCAATCACGAAGATCTAGATATTTAGAGCAATCCCTAGAACAACGAATCACTTGCGACATATAAACACCATAGGTTGAAGTAGGGAATTTACTGTAATAAATCGGAAATGTTAAGATAGGAAAATCGTAAAACATCACGTTTATCATACAGATTAGTAGATAACTTATCTATCATAAATATCCTACGTGGGGGTTAAAACGAGATATTGATACGTAAACAGAGAAGTAATACCTCGACTATTTCAAGATTATTTCAAATTAATAGTTTTGTTTACAAAAAAATCGCATCGAGTACAAGAGTATGGTGATCAACTAAAAAGGAAATTATTTGAACAAAATCTGCTCGTCAACACAGAAGTTAGTGATGATAGTGGCTACGTTTCTGATGAATGTAACTCAACAAAACCAACTCCAAGCTTACTAACGGACGAGCACCGGAGTCTGTTACATTGCTAAGCTTCCTCCAGTCAGTAAAAATGCTACCGTTGTACTATTTCTACATAGACACACTGACTTTATGAAGTAGATATTTTCTTCTTCGTATATCTGGCGTTTGCGATTTTTATTAAACCGATGATAATATAAAGATAGTCTAAATATGTTCTTCCTCTCCTTGATCATTGACATTTTGAAATGAAGCGGTAAAATGGAACTTATCTACAGATCCACCTCAACATTTATAAATACTTATTGGAAGATAGTATGCTAATACATTGAAGTACATACAAACAGTGTATTAAAGATAACACTTACCTTTGACTGTCGTAGGAAAGGACTAGGGTTTGAAACAGAAATACGTGATACACCGATTATATACCGAAATCATTTCTTATCATTTTGCGGACCAGTGAGCAGCATTACATTCAATTTCCAGTTCCATCCCGGAGATAATTATAGCTATCTATTAGCAGGCCGTTTGCATTCATCTTCTCTGACGGGCCTCCTCGCTCTGAAATTGCCTTCTCCAAAATAATATCTCTTTACCACTGGTCAATTTTTGTCGCGCTTGTAATGTTGCTTTATTAAGAATTGGTATTTTCCGCTCAGCTGACGATTTTTGTCCCAGTGACGTCACATGCATTGCCTGTAGGTCGGTTTGCACCCTTGGAGACGTTTAGTTAGTATTACAGGTACACTTGTATTCAGTAGATCCTCATAAGTTTCGATTATGTTAATGATCACTATTTTTCGATATGTGAATTAGTCATGTAGTGTTTGATTCCTGGTGTTATTTCACTTATACATTTGATTGCAGTAAATAACTGACAGTTTTACAGCGACGGTTTTGTGAAAGATAAGCTTGACATAATCTGAATATTCCTGTAAATCATATCAAAGTGAATTAGAGGGGGTAGCGAGGCCTGGTGTAGGTATGGTTTTGTGACGGTATAATGGAAGGCGATGACGACTAGATGTGTAAAGAGACAGAGGCGTGACATCTTTATCACATACACTGTAAAACACTATGACACCGCGTCTAACAGCGAAACTCTTATAACCCGGGGTTGAGCTGTCCATACACCACACCAATGTACGTATATTTTATCTACCCTGTGAAATAGAAGATGTATTGTCTATAATCAACAAGAAGTTTGCTTAACTTCAAATTAAAGAAACACTCTTCTACATCAGCTGCTTACCTTGATCTCTACTTAAACTATGATCAACATGGACAGCTTGCTTCTAAGCTATACGATAAAAGTGACGATTTCAATTTTTCGATCGTGACATTTCTATGTCTTGATATTAACATCCCTGCTTCTCCAACCTATGGTGCTTACATGTTGCAGTTGATTCGTTATTCCAGGGCTTGCTCTAAATATATCGAGATTTTCGTGATCGATGTCAATTGCTGACAAACTGTTTGAAAATGGTCGCCGCCTAACCTCACGTGACTACAAATAGATAGTTCAGAGAGAAACTATCACGGGATTTCGCGAAGCGCGGCCATTTTCAAACACATGTGCGGGATACTGGTTATTTTTTTATAATTACATTTGCTCTGTAATTTTCCATTGACACAATGCTAAGAGGCGGTTGCTGTCATACGCCTATAACACCCAGTGCCTCAGACTATAACAGCAGTTGATTTTGTGACGTCATCAATCTCTATTGTGACGTTATCAATTTCATTGTTGTCTTTTATTTAAGCAAAGAATGTTTTAGCAAATGTTGTCATAGTCCTATAACACACATTGCTATTGATGACAAAGTAAAAAAAAGCCCGGTTTTTGATAGAATTATTGTGTTTATTTAGTTTCTTCGGACCGATTTTGAACAGCAAATCAATTGGAGAAAACAAAGAAATTGATGACGTCACAATAGAATGATCACGTCACAATGTCAACTGCTGTTATAGTATGAGGCACTTGGTGTTATAGGCGTATGGCAGCAACTTTCTCTTTGCATTGTGTCAATAGAAAATTACAGAGCAAATGTAAATATACTTTTATGAAGGCATTTTTTGTGGTAATCTTCATATAGTGGGTTGCGGCGCAAATGTAAATATAAAAGTATGAAAGCAAAGGTTCTCGAGACGTAGCACGTGGTTTAATTATGACGTCAAAGATCAAGCTTGTTCAATGAGAGTCTTGTCGCGCCGCTTCGAATAACATGGAGAATGCCCTTGCATCAATCGCTCAAATGACTAATCATTATCATTGGCGCCATTTTTATTCAAGCTGGCCTGTTCCGCAAATGTCGTTTAAATGACGACACATATACAAACGCAGGTAATAAACTATTAATTGGAAAAATATAATATACAAATATAGCATGGGTGTCTGCAATAGTGCAGAATATTTGACTCGAGGTACTGGTAATCAATCGATGTTCTATTGCACTCGGCCTTGCAGTCTCGTGCAATAGAATATCGGTCGATTACCAGTACCGAGGGTCAAATATTCGGGACTATTGCAAAGACACCCATGCTATACTTGTTTTATTACATAATCACTAAAACACACTTTCAATCACTGAAATCGTTTATTTTATTTACATTTTTTTTAATAATAATAGATCAATTTTATAATGTATCGCGTGTTTTCTGGTATGTAAAAAAAAATAAAAAGGTTATCTTCGTAATAACCACAGAAATATCATTCCGTATTCATTGGCGACTCCAAATCTCAACTTTCCTGTAGCAGTCGCCATGCCTGTTGTCTGGCAGCATTGACATCTGTCTGACTTGAACGCTTAGACGCTTGAAATGGTAGCGGGCTTCATTCAATATGGATGTAACGGCTGACCTGTCATAGCACTATGAAAGTTTTAAAAAAAATGTATTTCAATCCCTATAGAAATGGGTGGCGACAGTTAGTTTACGACCACCTGTAACTTGATTAAATGTGGAGGTTAGTAGAAAAATATATGTTCTTTCAATTGATACCTAATTAACATGTGATCGAAAACGTTGCACATTATAAAACACAGCTTAAACAGTGACCCGTGGACGGGTCGGTAAAATTTCCAGTTCATAACTAGTGTGGAATTCTGACTCTTGCTCAGCTATTTAGTAGGTAACAGAGTCAGAACCCTTCTGATTATGAAAAACAAAATTACATCATTGGGATTCGAGAGATGCAGGTTGATCACAACTATGTGTAAGATTTATGGTCACTGTTATTTGTGTCATTGAGAAATATTTTGTATCTTTTTTTAATATGAAGGTGGACGTTTTTGCGTGTATGCTGATTATTGTGATTACTTTTTGTGACTGATAACGATGACTCGGTTCTCAGTTTGAGGACATTTCGACCTTGTGGACTATTTTTCATGACGTCATGGACATTTCTGTCTTGTAGGCTAGTTTTATGGCGTCATTGACTTTTTGACCTTGTGTATTATTTTCCATGGCGTCATTGACATTTCGACCTTGTGGACTAGTTTCTATGGCATTGACATTTCGACCTTGTGGACTAGTTTTTATGGCGTCATTGACTTTTCGACCTTGTGGACTAGTTTTTATGGCGTCATTGACTTTTCGACCTTGTGGACTAATTTCTATGGCATTGACATTTCGACCTTGTGGACTAATTTCTATGAGTTTTAGGCTGAGATTAGGTATACAGAGGAAGATATAGTACGAATGATTTAAATTCCTGGCTGACAATATTTATTTGTTGGGTTTGGAGGAGAGATTTTCCATCAGACTTTTAGCGTTCCTATGAGAACAAACTGTTTCCCACCCTTTGCTGACTTGTTTTTGCTTACATAAGAGGCTGAATTTGTCAAGGAGCTTATCAAGAAAATTAACAAAAACCTTGCCAAATCTTTTTATTTCAATTCGATGTATATCAGGATGTGTTGTCAACAAGAAATTGTTGACCTAGACGATCGTATATACCTTTCTGAACTTGAAATCAAGGTTACAACAGACTCTTCTAAACCATCTGCTTACTAGTTAGTTACGAGTTTTACGCCGATGCAGTCTGCGATTTATATCGGTGTTACGACCGGAGTACCATGTGCTTACCTCGATCTTTACTTTAAATACGACCAACACGGGCAGCTGATTCCTAAGCTATGCGATAAACGTGACGCAGTTTTCCTATCGTGAACTTTCCCTTTCTTGATAGTAATATCCCTGAATCTTCCACCTTTGTTCGCGTGTCGCAGTTAAGGGTCATCTAAATAGGCAATTTATATTGAATTTTAAAACAACAGAAAACAAGAAAGTGTGGCACAAATATAGTAATGTAATATTCCAAAATGTTTGTCATCACATTAGCTGTTTTATTATGTTCAAACATATGTTGTATATGATAAGAGATTATTGAATAAAGAGACGTTGTGGCAAGATGGAGCATGGGATAATTTCAAGTTTTACAATATATGAAACTAGAAAAAACAACAATGTCATTGTACTCTCAAGTGTCTATAGCACACGATAGGGACATTTGTTTGACTGGATATGGCTCTTTCGAAGCGTACACATTGATTCTGTTTTGACCTTGAAATGCAAATGGCGGTTATGAATAACATTACACAAAAATAGCATATAGGGAGTTATTTCAATCATCAAAAGCTTTCTTGTTAGAGACTAAGAAGACTTCTGACCATAACGACAGGACTGTTTTTAGGAAAAGAAGTTTAACCGCCGAGTTAAAACACAATATATGCGACACCATCCTCTTGTCCAATATATGTCAGCATCACCGTGGTCAAAATATCTGTGACACCATCCCCTTGGTGAATAAAGGTACCACTATGCTTTTGGTATATATCACTGACACCATACCCTTTAATCAATATCAGTGACACCAGCCCCTTCGATAATATCTGCCCCTCTGGTCAATATCTGCGACACAATTTCCTTGGTCAATATATGTGTCACCATCCCCTTGGTCAATATCTGCGTCACCTCCCCCTTGGTCAATTTCTTTGTCACCATCCCCTTGGTCAATATCTGTGCCGCCATCCCCTTGTCAATATCTGTGTCACCATCCCCTTGGTCAATATCTGTGCCGCAATCCCCTTGTCAATATCTGTGTCACCATCCCCTTGTCAATATCTATGTCACCATCCCCTTGGTCAATATCTGTGCCGCCATCCCCTTGTCAATATCTGTGTCACCATCCCCTTGTCAATATATGTGTCACCACCCCCTTGGTCAATATCTGTGTCACCATCCCCTTGTCAATATCTGTGTCACCATCCCCTTGGTCAATATCTGTGTCACCATCCCCTTGTCAATATCTGTGTCACCATCCCCTTGGTCAATATCTGTGTCACCATCCCTTTGGTCAATATCTGTGTCACCATCCCCTTGGTCTATATCTGTGTCACCATTCCCTTGTCAATATCTGTGTCACCATTCCCTTGTCAATATCTGTGTCACCATCCCCTTGGTCAGTATCTGTGTCACAATCACCTTGGTCAATATCTGCACCACCATCCCCTTCGATAATATCTGTCCTATGTCACCATCCCCTTGGTCAATAACTGTGTCACCATCCCCTTGGTCAGTATCTGTGTCACCATCCCCTTGTCAATATCTGTGTCACCATCCCCTTGGTCAGTATCTGTGTCACCATCCCCTTGGTCAATATCTGTGTCACCATCCCCTTGGTCAATATCTGTGTCACCATCCCCTTGGTCAATATCTGAGCCGCCATCCCCTTGTCAATATCTGTGTCACCATCTCCTTGTCAATATCTGTGTCACCATCCCCTTGTCAATATTTGTGTCACCATCCCCTTGTCAATATCTGTGTCACCATCCCCTTGGTCAATATCTGTGTCACCATCCCCTTGGTCAATATCTGTGTCACCATCCCCTTGGTCAATATCTGTGTCACCATCCCCTTGGTCAATATCTGTGTCACCATCCCCTTGTCAATATGTGTCACCATCCCCTTGGTCAGTATCTGTGTCACCATCCCCTTGGTCAATATCTGTGTCACCATCCCCTTGTCAATATCTGTGTCACCATCCCCTTGGTCAATATCTGTGTCACCATCCCCTTGTCAATATCTGTGTCACCATCCCCTTGTCAATATCTGTATCACCATCCCCTTGGTCAATATGTGTCACCATCCCCTTGGTCAATATCTGTGTCACCATCCCCTTGGTCAATATCTGTGTCACCATCCCCTTGTCAATATCTGTGTCACCATCCCCTTGTCAATATCTGTGTCACCATCCCCTTGTCAATATGTGTCACCATCCTCTTGGTCAATATCTGTGTCACCATCTCCTTGGTCAATATCTGTATCACCATCCCCTTGTCAATATCTGTGTCACCATCCCCTTGGTCAATATCTGTGTCACCATCCCCTTGGTCAATATCTGTGTCACCATCCCCTTGGTCAATATCTGTGTCACCATCCCCTTGGTCAATATCTGTGTCACCATCCCCTTGGTCAATATCTGTGTCACCATCCCCTTGGTCAATATCTATGTCACCATCCCCTTGGTCAATATCTGTGTCACCAACCCCTTGGTCAATATCTGTGTCACCATCCCCTTGGTCAGTATCTGTGTCACCATCCCCTTGGTCAGTATCTGTGTCACCATCCCCTTGGTCAATATCTGTGTCACCATCCCCTTGGTCAATATCTGTGTCACCATCCCCTTGGTCAGTATATGTGTCACCATCCCCTTGGTCAATATGTGTCACCACCTCCTTGTCAATATCTGTGTCACCATCACCTTGGTCAGTATCTGTGTCACCATCCCCTTGGTCAATATCTGTGTCACCATCCCCTTGTCAATATCTGTCACCATCCCCTTGGTCAATATCTGTGTCACCATCCCCTTGTCAATATCTGTCACCATCCCCTTGGTCAATATCTGTCACCATCCCCTTGGTCAATATCGGTGTCACCATCCCCTTGTCAATGTCTGTGACACCATCCCCTTGGTCAATTTCTATGTCACCATCCTCTTGTTTAATATCTGTCACCATCCCCTTGTTCAATATATGTCACAATCACCTTGGTCAATATCTGCACCACCATCCCCTTCGATAATATCTGTCCCTCTGGTCAATAACTGTGTCACCATCCCCTTGGACAATATCTGTGATACAATCTCTTTTCGTCAATATTTGTATCACCATCCCTTTAATCAATATTTGTGTTACCAGCCCATTTGGTCAATATGTCACCATCCCCTTTGTCGATATCTGTGACACTGTCCTCTTGGTCAATATCTGCGACACCATCCTCTTGGTCAATATCTGTGACACCATCCCCTTCGATAATATCTGTCCCTCTGGTCAATATTTGTGACACCATTTCCTTGGTCAATATCTGTGTCACCAATCCCTTTGTCAATATCTATGACATTGTCCCCTTGTCAATATCTGTCACCATCCCCTTGGTCAATATCTGTGTCACCATCCCCTTGGTCAATATCTGTGTCACCATCCCCTTGTCAATATCTGTGTCACCATCCCCTTGTCAATATCTGTGCCGCCATCCCCTTGTCAATATCTGTGTCACCATCTCCTTGTCAATATCTGTGTCACCATCCCCTTGTCAATATCTGTGTCACCATCCCCTTGTCAATATCTGTGTCACCATCCCCTTGTCAATATCTGTGTCACCATCCCCTTGTCAATATCTGTGTCACCATCCCCTTGGTCAATATCTGTGCCGCCATCCCCTTGTCCATATCCGTGTCACCATCCCCTTAGTCAATATCTGTGCCGCCATCCCCTTGTCAATATCTGTGTCACCATCCCCTTGGTCAATTTCTATGTCACCATCCTCTTGGTAAATATCGGTGTCACCATCCCCTTGTCAATGTCTGTGACACCATCCCCTTGGTCAATTTCTATGTCACCATCCTCTTGTTTAATATCTGTGTCACCATCCCCTTGTTCAATATATGTCACAATCACCTTGGTCAATATCTGCACCACCATCCCCTTCGATAATATCTGTCCCTCTGGTCAATAACTGTGTCACCATCCCCTTGGACAATATCTGTGATACAATCTCTTTTCGTCAATATTTGTATCACCATCCCTTTAATCAATATTTGTGTTACCAGCCCATTTGGTCAATATGTCACCATCCCCTTTGTCGATATCTATGACACTGTCCTCTTGGTCAATATCTGCGACACCATCCTCTTGGTCAATATCTGTGTCACCATCCCCTTGTTCAATATATGTCATCATCACCTTGGTCAATATCTGTGACACCATCCCCTTCGATAATATCTGTCCCTCTGGTCAATATTTGTGACACCATTTCCTTGGTCAATATCTGTGTCACCAATCCCTTTGTCAATATCTATGACATTGTCCCCTTGGTCAATATCTGTGACACCATTCCCTTTTTTAAATACATAAGGAGATTCGTGGGATCTTAAAAACAGGCTTTAAGAATATTTTTAGACAAGTCGAAAGTACTTTATGACAAATTGTCCTGAATTTATTTAGTTTTAATAATAGTTACATGTATTTATAGGAACATTGAATGTTTACATGAAGGTATTGGATAATATAACAAAACACACTCAAACATTTCAAATACAAAGTTTACTGGTTCTCACAAGCATGAAATGACAACTTCATAAATTAAATGCTGTAATTACATTCAAGTTGGGTACCAAACAAGAGACCCCGAGGGCCTGTATCACTCACCAGGATAGTTGTGAAGGCATGTTCTCAATAAAAATACTTTGTAATAATTTCCATTTATTGAGTCTCCTGGGCCTATGAATGACCCCGGCTGAAAAACATCTCCTAATATTCTATCCCAGCATGCTACTGGTCAAATTTCTTTACTAAGGGACTGATGTTATTGCTAGAGAAGTTACATATATAAACATATTTTACACTTATGACTGTGAAAGTAGGTCAGTTTTCTGCTATCTAGGGAAACTTTACAGAAACTCTGTCCCAGGTACCTTTTGGCAAAATATAATTACTCTTGACCCCTTGGACATTTAGAAGATGTGTAAAGGTTTTTACATATTTTACCCATGTGACCTTGGAAGTATGTAAATATCATTTATATGAGGAAATTTTATAGCACTCAATTCCAGATACCTACTGTTTCTGAATTCATCAACATTCCTTCACGTAAGGAAATTCCTTGACTTAATAACCCCCATAGGAAAGCATTACAGAAACTAGGAAGTTCAGAAACTTCCCTTCACTACGTACTGTAATGCTTTCCTAGGGAGATTTTTAAGTCAAGTAATATTCTTAAGTTAGGGAACTTTGGGGCCAGGCCAAATGTCATGGCCTACAGTCCTTCAGTTCTTAAGAAGAAGACATTTTTAGAAAAATTTGACGAATGTTGGACGATGGACAATCCATCACACCATAAGCTTAACTGGCACTTTCTGCTATTGAGCTCATAACATACAACGGTACAATATCCAGGACAATACAATTGTAAAGTATCTATAATAGCCTTTCTTTGTGTCATGCAATTGTACAATAATGTAGAATGCCATACATTGGTTCAATAGTGTATAATGTCATACATTTATACAATAATATATAAATGTCACACAATTTTACAATAATGTATAATGTCCTACAATGCTAAATTATCAATGCCACACAAAAATGATAATTTCGTAATACACATCTATTGTACATGTACATATCGAATGAGCTTTCCAGACTTTCATCAAATCTTGAATGAACACAAACATATGAGTTACAAAATAACAGTACGGATGCCCATTTTTTCAGTATAAACCTCAGAACATACATCTTCATGTATATTATAACACATTTGAGATCTTATGCTCAACAAGTCCTCGCTGATCTCACAAACAAACTCTCATCACTGTAGTCATTATTGTTGATGTATTTCCAGGTAGATACACAGTCATGTCCCACCACTATATTCCAGGTATATACACAGCCATATCCCACCACTATAAGTCCATGTTTCTGTTCACATCTATACTGTTTATTAGTAGAACTGTCTGTTGGCTCCTGTTCACTGTCAATAGAGAAACATTCCAAGAGTCATTCATACAAAATCCCAATTATTTTATTGAAAGAGAAAAAGCTTTTTAATTAATAACATTATTTCATATCAGTATCATGGACACTTACATTTAACAAGGTAAATAACTATAACAACCTATTAATTTACTGAAACTAGAAATGTCTGTTAGACATAAATGCCCCTTTCCCCCATATGAAATTACTTCTTCATGCTTATTACGTATGCGAAGTTTGATGACAATCAGATCAGTAGTTATTTAAATCAGCTGGTTACATGTCCATGGGATGGGACATGACAGGTAGGGACGGACATGGGTACCATTATATGCCCCTGTTTTCATGGCGGGGGCATAAAAAACAGTGATTTGGAACACAAATATCTGTTTATCAGGGGTGTGACAAAATAGTGTAACTGTTTATCAGGGGTGTGACAAAATAGTGTATCTATTTATCAGGGGTGTGATATTAGTGTATCTGTTTATCACGGGTGTGATAATAGTGTATCTGTGTATCAGGGGTGTGATAATAGTGTATCTGTTTATTAAGGGTGTGATAATAGTGTATCTGTTTATCAGGGGTGTAATAATAGTGTATCTGTTTATCAGGGGTGTGATAATAGTGTATCTGTTTATCAGGGGTGTGATAATAGTGTATCTGTTTATCAGGGGTGTGATAATAGTGTATCTGTGTATCAGGGGTGTGATAATAGTGTATCTGTGTATCAGGGGTGTGATAATAGTGTATCTGTTTATTAAGGGTGCGATAATAGTGTATCTGTTTATTAAGGGTGCGATAATAGTGTATCTGTTTATCAGGGGTGTGATAATAGTGTATCTGTTTATTAAGGGTGTGATAATAGTGTATCTGTTTATCAGGGGTGTGATAAAGCACTGGTCATCTATCTGTTCCAGAATGTATGGTACACTGTTATACAGCTACATCACTTACAGGAAGATCAGATAGATATTAATTAAATGATACCATTCTTAATCTATAAATACAGGTGCCTGCCACCTCCCCGTGCAATTGATATTAAACAGCCTAGACCCGGGGAAGGGATGAGTGACAGATGTGGTAGACTTACGTCGGAAGTGAGAGCTCCGATGCCTGCGCTTGTATCCGAAGTTGACCTGATAATGTGATAATGTTTTCTCTATCACTGTGGCTTCAACACACACCTGTTGTCGACTGTCAAAAAAACATTAATTAGAATATTATTTGAATTGTTTCTATATTGCGCATCTCAGTAGAATAACAATACATTTCTAAGGCAAGAGTGAGAGAATTTGTAAGGAGAAGTAATAGTGAAATCTTAATTTCAGTGGTTATTGGAGAAAGATGATATAAAAAAAATCAAGAAATCTTACAAATTATGATAAAGCATTATGACTACATATATAGGCACATTAAAGGGTTAATCACTGGTAGAATGTCCACATAAAATTAGAGATAATTAGAGATTCACATCTAAGTGACCTGTTTCTGTGACTTACCTGAGTATGGGTGTCCCCAATAAAGTGAAATCCTTCCCACCTACTAATAACACCTGGAAAAAAATAATCATTATATAATAGCATACTGATCAATACTCATCAACAAACAGTGACACAAACAGGTTTTCAATCTAGGAAGGAATATTCTATTGAATCAATCACCAACTGAAAGGACCATAACTTGTATGACATCTCCTCTCATCATCAAAACATGATTCAAAACTCACAAGTCTGGCTGGTTGAGAATCAACAGAGACTTGTTACCCAACCAAACTGATATTTTGTTTTGTTCTTTTGTTATTTTTAGAGTGAGTTTCACAGGAGTTAACATTTTGAAGAAAATGTGAATGGATGCTAAAAATGGTGGAAAGTGTCAAGTCAAACAGAAATGAAAAACAATCGCTGTTTTTTTATCAAAACTCGTAAGACACCATGGACGACTCCAGGTTAATCCTGATTGTGTTTAATCAGGAGTATTTTGAATATTGCACGAGGGTTTAACCAAAATAGTGACATTTCCCAATTTGGACATATACATTCGGGAAGTGGGAGAGGGGGTCATTTCCCCCTTAAATCTTTCCTTATCATTAAATATGCTCCCTCTATGCCGCTGTCGACTATAGTCTACAAATTTCCGTGCTCCCTCTATGCTGTCGTCGACTAGTCTACAAATTTCCGTGCTCCCTCTATGCTGTCGTCGACTATAGTCTACAAACTTCCATGCTCCCTCTATGCTGTCGTCGACTAGTCTACAAATTTCCGTGCTCCCTCTATGCTGTCGTCGACTAGTCTACAAACTTCTGTGCTCCCTCTCAACATAGTCCCTGGCTGTCGACCATGCTGACGTTATCTACATGCTGATTAGTTGCAATTACCCAACAAAATGACATATCAGAGTTGCCCCAAATTTCCGAAACAAACATTTTGGTGGGTCAAAACACATGTTTTTGGTCAGCTGACCTTTATTCATCAGACTACTGGCGAGATTTTGCAGGAATGTTGCTAGCGTAAACAACATGGCGGCTTGCCCTACAAATAAGCTGTCTGTAATACATCCTAGTCTCAAATGAAACCTTTGAATATAATGTAAAAAATATTTACTCAACCACGCTATGGAATAACACTAACCATAGAAATGCACATGGTAATCTGCCATTTTACTGACCTTTTCTAATCTGATTCGGTCACCAACAGTAGGTGGGAAGTCCGACTCTACAATGATGACATCCTCGGTCGTTACTTTACGCTGCTTCCCCGCCACCTGCACCACAGCAAACAGTCGCCCCAGGTCTGTAGACACCAGGGTCTCGTTAACCAACTCTGTAGCACCTGTCAGCACCAAACACAACCACAAACCACTGAATCATTAAAGGAACTGTCAGCACAAAACACAACCACATACCACTGAATCATTAAAACAGCTGTCAGGACAAAACATGAACATACCATTGAATCATTAAAACAGCTGTCAGCACAAAACTTATCAACATACCACTGAATCATTAAAGACAAGGAAATATCTTAAATGAGGTGCAAAATTATAGAAAGAATTCTTTCGGATTTTTTTTCTTAAATAATGGTATGACCAGTTTTTTTTTCTCTTTTCATTCAAACACAACTTGTGAAAAGTTTAAACAGCATTTAATATACAAAAATCTGAAAAGACCAATGGCACTTTTTAAAAAATCTTCAATGCTCTGTGTTACAATACAAGTACATGTATGGTTGTAACACTTACTTTTACTGCTGTCAGGGGAACACTTAAGCTCCGTAACTGAGCTGAATCTCCGACTACAAGAAAATTTAAAGGTTATAAAATAAATCAACTACGTACAAACTGACAGCATATAATATTGGAACCTATGGTCAGTTACCAAGGTAAACTCAAAATCATTAATGGCCAAGCTTAAGACTAAAGACCAGAATATTTTAACTGATGTTTTGGATGGTGCTATAGTTGTTTTACAAAGAAATTTTCCTCAGCCAGACAAGATATGGATAAAATCCCTTACTTCTTGCTAAAGCAGAAATATTGAAGATTTACAGATTTGTTCCGGTAAATTACAAAACAGAAAAAAAATAATACTAATTTGTAAGGCTTTGTTTCCCCTACAGGAACTAACCACCATACCCAAATTTGTGAGGTGTGTAGATGTTAGTTACGTGTAAGCAGTTTGTGAGGTGTGTAGATGTTAGTTACGTGTAAGCAGTTTGTGAGGTGTGTAGATGTTAGTTACCTGTCAGCAGTTTGTGAGGTGTGTAGATGTTAGTTACGTGTAAGCAGTTTGTGAGGTGTGTAGATGTTAGTTACGTGTAAACAGTTTGTGAGGTGTGTAGATGTTAGTTACGTGTAAGCAGTTTGTGAGGTGTGTAGATGTTAGTTACCTGTCAGCAGTTTGTGAAGTGTGTAGATGTTAGTTACCTGTCAGCAGTTTGTGAGGTGTGTAGATGTTAGTTACCTGTCAGCAGTTTGTGAGGTGTGCATATGTTAGTTACGTGTAAACAGTTTGTGAGGTGTGTAGATGTTAGTTACCTGTCAGCAGTTTGTGAGGTGTGTAGATGTTAGTTACCTGTCAGCAGTTTGTGAAGTGTTTAGATGTTAGTTACCTGTCAGCAGTTTGTGAGGTGTGTAGATGTTAGTTACGTGTAAACAGTTTGTGAGGTGTGTAGATGTTAGTTACGTGTAAGCAGTTTGTGAGGTGTGTAGATGTTAGTTACCTGTCAGCAGTTTGTGAGGTGTGTAGATGTTCGTTACCTATCAGCAGTTTGTGAGGTGTGTAGATGTTAGTTACGTGTAAACAGTTTGTGAGGTGTGTAGATGTTAGTTACGTGTAAACAGTTTGTGAGGTGTGCATATGTTAGTTACGTGTAAACAGTTTGTGAGGTGTGTAGATGTTAGTTACCTGTCAGCAGTTTGTGAGGTGTGTAGATGTTAGTTACCTGTCAGCAGTTTGTGGGGTGTTTAGATGTTAGTTACCTGTCAGCAGTTTGTGAGGTGTGTAGATGTTAGTTACGTGTAAACAGTTTGTGAGGTGTGTAGATGTTAGTTACGTGTAAGCAGTTTGTGAGGTGTGTAGATGTTAGTTACCTGTCAGCAGTTTGTGAGGTGTGTAGATGTTAGTTACCTATCAGCAGTTTGTGTAGATGTTAGTTACGTGTAAACAGTTTGTGAGGTGTGTAGATGTTAGTTACGTGTAAACAGTTTGTGAGGTGTGTAGATGTTAGTTACGTGTAAGCAGTTTGTGAGGTGTGTAGATGTTAGTTACCTATCAGCAGTTTGTAAGGTGTGTAGATGTTAGTTACCTGTCAGCAGTTTGTAGGGTGTGTAGATGTTAGTTACGTGTAAGCAGTTTGTGAGGTGTGTAGATGTTAGTTACGTGTAAGCAGTTTGTGAGGTGTGTAGGTGTTAGTTACCTGTCAGCAGTTTGTGAGGTGTGTAGATGTTTGTTACCTGTCAGCAGTTTGTGAGGTGTGTAGATGTTAGTTACGTGTAAACAGTTTGTGAGGTGTGTAGGTGTTAGTTACCTGTCAGCAGTTTGTGAGGTGTGTAGATGTTAGTTACCTGTCAGCAGTTTGTGAGGTGTGTAGATGTTTGTTACCTGTCAGCAGTTTGTGAGGTGTGTAGATGTCAGTTACCTGTCAGCAGTTTGTGAGGTGTGTAGATGTTAGTTACCTGTCAGCAGTTTGTGAGGTATGTAGATGTTAGTTACCTGTCAGCAGTTTGTGAGGTGTGTAAATGTTATTTACCTATCAGCAGTTTGTGAGGTGTGTAGATGTTAGTTACCTGTCAGCAGTTTGTGAGGTGTGTAGATGTTAGTTACCTGTCAGCAGTTTGTGAGGTGTGTAAGTGTTAGTTACCTGTCAGCAGTTTGTGAGGTTTAGATGTTAGTTACCTGTCAGCAGTTTGTGAGGTGTGTAGGTATCTGTTGATGGTGAAGGAACCCACTGGGTACTTCCCTCTCACAACACAACTAGCTGCATCTGTAATAATGAGTATAAAGTACATGATTAGCTTATCTAATTAGCTTCAATAGGATATATTTGTTTTACAACCTTATAAGTTAGCTTTTGTACCTGGCCTGTATCACCAAGCATATGTAAACCTTATTACATTTTTTGCATGGCACAGAGACGTTGTTTCATTTCTGAAAAGAATTCTTTGAGCTAAAGAAAAAAATCAATAAGCTTTTTTATCTTACAAATTATACTAGACATCTGAATATTTTCTCATATTTTCATACTCTATGCATAATTTATAAAAGTGCATGTAATCAGTTCTGAAGGAAAGACTTTATGTACACTTAATCTATTGGGTTGTAAAAACTTTGGTTTCAGCACCTCAAAAATAGCACTACCAAGCGGTGTCGGAGAATTCCACATTTCATATATAGCAGTGTGCTCTGGCCCCACATCATGCATGCATCTATATGTCAAAATGTCAGTCTGGTGCTATTGCCGCCTGGTTCAGCACACCCTACCCATTGAGCTATGTAGCTGTAAATGCCTAGATCATGAGATAATAGTTCTATTGACTATTGGATATTGGTCTTTTGAGCTATTTTTATGTGATTTTCTTGTTATTCTCATGGGTGTGCTTGCATTGCTTATTAAGACAAAAATGGTAATGAAAAAATATCCGAATCCTTGTAAATTGCTTTTGATGCGTTAACTGGGTGGTATATTTCAAGTGTGTTGCTGTCAATATCTCGAAAGTACAGTTGCAACATGCCCTTGACGTTTGATCAATAAAATCGTCGGATTAATGAGATAATTTCTACATCCTCATGGATGCATCGATAGCTTTTACATCAGCAGAAAACACCTATTTCAAAAAGTCTTTCACCTTGTTTTGTACAATTCACGGAACCCTTCAATGCTTTGCATAAAGTTGGAACAAACTGACGAGAGAGAAATCCACATGCCTTGTTCGCCATTTTCCGTTAACTACTCTGAATCTCAGAAACGCTCTGAAATAGTCATTAATAAATTAAACGAGAGGCGGGATGGCTATGCGGAATCGAATGTTGCATTTCCACTACAATATTATTTTCCCTGTAATGTATATAAATTGAATATAACACGGTTTTATATTCGCTTGAATTAATCAGCAGATGGGAGCTTATAATTCAGTTACTTTTACAATGTATGTGGCGTAATAGGAAATATGTTGCTAATATATCCTACTTCTTTCATGAAGTGAGTGCAAAACGGACTTCTTCTTCTTCTTTTAAGGTACACCCTCCATCAAAAATGATGATTACGGGTAAGGGTTGTTTGTGCTGGACGCTATTAAAAAGAAGTGAGGAAATTGTTATTTACAGTGAGGGGGTGGGTGGGTGTTTATTTTTTGATTTTTTTGAGCTATAAGATAAAAAAAACTTTGTGAGTTTAGGGTGTTGGTGTGTGTTTGAGATCGACAAGGGCTGCGTTGTGTATATGTGCCTTGGAGATCTCTAGTGTAGGGCATTGTACTGCTGCCACCGGGAGGAGGTTCCATTGTGTTATTGTGTGTGGAAAGAAGGAGTATTTGTATGTGTCCTTGGTGGCAGATAGGTGTCTGTATGTGTATGGATGTGTTTGTCTTGTCCTAGGGTCTGCTGGGTGTAAGATGGTGTTTGCGTCTATTGCGACATGATGGTGGATAATTTTATATAGTAAAATAAGTCTAGTGTTGAGTCTGCGTGTCTGGAGTGTGGGCCAGTTTATATTTTAGTTTGTCCATCATGTCTTGTACTGAGCTGGTGTTGTGGTATCTGTTTTGTACGTATCGTGCTGCTCTGCGTTGTGTTTTCTCTAGCTGGTTGCATTGATATGGTTTGTGTTATGCGGGTCCCATATGGAAGAGCAGTATTCCAGTTTGGGTCTCACTAGGGCTTTGTATGCGTGTTCTTTTATATTTTGTGAGTTTATTTTAAGGTTACGTTTAAGGAAGCCTAGTGATCTGTTCGCGTTTGCGGTGATGTTGTTGATGTGTGTGTCCCATTTGAGATTTTTTTTGTAGTGTAAGTCCTAGGTATTTGGTGGCGTCGACTTGTTGCAGTGTGTGGTTATGCAGTTTGTAGTTATATATTGTTTTGGTGCGTTTGTTTGTAGTGGATATGATGTTACATTTGTTTGGGTGAAATGTCATGAGCCAGTCCTTTTCTATATACAGTACATATATATATACGTTGCAAAAACATAGTTCTGTGCCTAGCCCCTGTGGGGAGAATTGGATGTGAATGTCTACATGGCCTAGTTATTATAGTTGGACAGTTGAGGCTGGAAGTAATTATCATAGATTATTATCCTTGATCAGTTGTCAAAAAAAAAACTAAAGGCAATAGGTCCAATCGTTGTGTTTTTTTTCTTCTGACTACTGTACTGTACACAGGGACCTGATAATTTGTTACAGCTAGTTTTGGACCTAAAATATGGTGTTTAGCGTAATTTTACACATTTGGGGGGTTAAGATCAATTTTCGATAAAAATGCTCCCTCAGTAGTCATAAAAGCTAAAGGGTGGAAAGCTTTCCAGATCGAAAAATAGACCCCACCTACCTTTCTTGCAAAGATGGATAATTTTTATTTTATAAACCTCCTAAATGCAAGTCAAATGTATCCTCCTTCCGCAGAAATAATCTCCATTTCCTCCAAAAACACGCAAAATTCCCGTGTCTCAGAGTTCTTGGCGGCTTGCAGGCCATTTTGCGTTACATATTCATTAGGTTGACATCACCCCGCTTGCTGGTCTTTTGCTGTCAATGGATGGCGGTCTTCCTTTAAATTTAGCCATCCAATGACAATGATTTCTGCGGAAGGAGGATACATATGACTTGCATTTAGGAGGTTAATAAAATAAAAATTATCCATCTTTCCAACGGTACCAAGCGTTTTTTCGTACCTCAACTAGAAATGTGATTTATGATGCAAGAAAGGTAGGTGGGGTCTATTTTTCGATCTGGAAAGCTTTCCACCCGTTAGCTTTTATGGCTACTGAGGGGGCATTTTTATCGAAAATTGATCTTAACCCCCCAAATGTGTAAAATTACGCTAAACACCCTATTTTAGGTCCAAAACTAGCTGTAACAAATTCTCAGGTCCCTGTGGTACTCGGAGACGTTATAACGTTACGTCTCTGTGGTACTGTACTACAGTACAGTACAGTACTCGGTAGCAATATTAGCAAAATCACATTTTGTACTTTTTATTTTTGTCGGTTACTCACTGCTGATTTTGGACGTATATGTCCCTGGTGTTATAATGTCATTGGTTAATTAGGCGTACAATTAAACATCCGCCCCCCCCCCTTTTTTCCGGATATTGTTTTCCTTTTGTCGACTCCGTATTTATACATTATAGTTCCTCGTCACGTAGAATGGCTCGTACTTCAAAAGAAGTTATGCAAAAGTTAGGCCTGGGCTTAACCAAGACTTTCCATATGATATCTCCAAGTATGCTGTAAGTTGTCATGTTGACATTCGGTTACACCTTTCCGTGATCTAGAACAACGGAGAGTCGGTTATATCTGCACGACATTGCTCACACGAAAAAAGCAAAACAAGACATTCTAATTAGGGCCCCGTATCGGAGATACGGGTGCCCTATAGTAATCACTCTGTCTGTCTGTCCGTCCGTCCGTCTGTCTGTCCGTCTGTCCACAAATTTTGTTTTTACATAATAACTTTGGTATTTATTGCCAGATTTGCATGAAACTTGGTCAACATGTTCAATAAACAAATATAAAACACAAGGTTGAATGCTAAGGTCAAAGGTCAAGGTCATATGAGGGTAGAATTCAAGTCATACTGTGTCGGCGATATCCGATACGGGTGAATACCAGATTTGCATGAAACTTGGTCAACATGTTCAATAAACAAATATAAAACACAAGGTTGAATGCTAAGGTCAATGGGTCAAAGGTCAAAGTCATTTTAGTTTCTATGTGTGTACAGAGATTACCTGTAACTCAGTTGCTCTCTTCAGCTACATGTGTAAATCCTTCTGATCACTGAGTTCATTCTGACCAGACTTTCATTCTGGGTGAAACACATCACACTAATCATGAAAGATGTGGACATATTTCAAGTTGAAATAAAACAATCAAAACAGTTATGTCAGTATTTTATACATTTCTGTTAACCATACAACTATTGTCGAGGAGTAAAGCAATTGTCACATCAGAGTGCACATTATATAAGCCTCTAGAATAATTTGAGAAATGACATTTTTTTGCGGGAGGGAGTAGGTTGGCGTGTGGGCATGTGGGGGATATCTACAGCCGCAATACGGGGCCCTTCCTGACCTGTCAGTGTTCTAGTTTTAGATAACATTAATCTTTGTGTTTCTCTAATGTAGATCAGTCTACTTTGCAGAATATGTATTAAAAACAATGCACTGGGGTTCCACATCTCAAGTCAGAGGTGAAAATCCCAACATCTAAATGATATATATTATGGTCCGGTCATCGACATACAATGTACCAAAATATTCTACATGCTCGCCATTATTTATTTTGAAAAGATATGATGATATGCCAGCGTGCTCGTTTTTGTGCTATGATCGATCAAAGATACCAATATGACATATAAAGAGATTTTAAGTCAATTTTGCAGTTTTGACCAAATTGCAGGACATCTTCATACAATATATCTTCTGACTTTGTAATCCAAAATGTATGAATGTTTGTAGAAATGACAAAAATACTATTTTCTTTTAAGTTATGAAAGTAAAATTTCTCTAATAATAAAAAACAAAAAAAACAAAAATTTTTTAATGTCACAGAAAATCCTCATTTTTTCACAATTTTTTGCAGATTTAACGCTTAATAACAAAAGTTCTTCAATTTAACTTTTTTTAATATTTAGCATATGAAAAGAAAATGGGTTTCTCTGTCTAAAACCGTCATAAAAAATGGGGTTAGCATACTTCATTTTTGTCCCGTTACTACCTGTTATTTGTGGTATTTCTCACAATTTCGTGTTCAAAAATAAAAAGTGCTCCAGTTACACTAAAAATATTAACCATCCTTTTAGTATTTTTCATCTATTGTCAGAGTCAAACTTACGGTTGTTTTGGTTTACATTGCAGATTCAAAGAATGGGATAGTTCCTGTAACATGTGATGGATGAGCAAGACCTAGATTAAATTGCTTTATGAATAAGAGTGAGATTTCTTGAAAAGTGATTGTAAAAGAAAAATGTATTCGCAGGATGAATCGACAACATTATTCTACTGATAATTCCTCCGACTTAGAGACCTCACCATCTGATATCATAGAGATTGAAGAGTCCCCTGTCAAGTCAAAGAAAAAGAAAAAAAAGAAAACATTTTCTTTTGATTCCACTGCCAATGCCTCCACGTCTTCATCACCCCAAAACTCTAAACGTGGAAAAATAAGCAAGTCCACTACTCGTAATAAATCTACGTATATCTCTGTTCCTAGTGAATCTACAGGAAAATTAAACCTGACAAATACACCAGGAAACAGAGGAGTAAAGAGAAAAACCGCATCCTCCAACAGAGAAAGCCAAGAGCAAGGGGACAGTGACACTAGTAGTGATGACGAGTATAGAGAAAGGAAATCCAGAGTGCCTACAGGTAAACGAGTCAGACGAGGGTTAGCCAAGAGGTTGTATGGAAACAACAACCAGGCAAGTAAAACATTGCCCAGTGGATCTGGAATAGCTAGTCAGGATGGGTGGTACAGTACAACAAAAGCCTCACAACCATCAACTTCACACAGCAACAGCCAGATCAGCGCAAGGGACTCGCATAAACCCAACAGCCAGATCAGCGCAAGGGACTCGCATAAACCCAACAGCCAGATCAGCGCAAGGGACTCGCATAAACCCAACAGCCAGATCAGCGCAAGGGACTCGCATAAACCCAACAGCCATACCAGCGCAAGGGACTCGCATAAACCCAACACCCAGTTCAGTAAAAGGGACTCTCACCAATCCAACACCCAGTTCAGTAAAAGGGACTCTCACAAATCTAACACCCAGTTTAGTAAAAGGGACTCTCACAAATCCAACAGCTATATTAGCTCAAGGCAATCTCATGGTTCCACTGCCTATCCTTACAACTTCACTAAACTGTCCTCCGACTCTGACGTGGTCAAAGAGACAGTAGATCCTCCACATAAGAAATGTATAACTTACCACGACTCTGACCCAGCTTCTGAAGGCTTTGAACCAAGTATATCTGATGAGGCTATAGGTCAGTTGTCTTCTAGCAACAGCAGTGATGATTTGTTTCAGAATTCTGCTAAACGGAAATCTCTCCCAAAGAAAATGGTTTCTTCTTCTGATGAAACTACGGTAGATAGTGATGTCACAATTATGGAAAGCCCAGAGTATAGAGAGGCACATATGTTGGATAGTGATGCTACAATCATTGATAGTCCTGTGCACCAGGAGCTCACTGACACACAGCTTCCAGATCTCACTTTAAAGTTCATGTCCTCATCTTCTGAGGAAGAGCCAGACAGAAATATAATCCCCACGAGCAGGCAAAAGTCCGACAACTCTAAAAAGCCATATCAGCAAAAAGGGAAGCAAGGGGAAGACCAGCTGGTTTATCACAAAACTCCACATACAAATAATAATAGTCAAGGACCTGGCCGGAATTTTGGAGACAGTCAGGAATCTGAATCCCTGTTTGGGAAGCTTCCGTCCTTATCACAACACATACAGGATGATCCGTACAAATTCCCTTCACAGTCACAAGACGGAACACACTCTATGCCAAGTCTTCAGCGGATGTCTAACACCAATAGGTCGGCTGTTTTAGGGTCAGAGGTTAAGCAGGAACCTGACCTGGAGACCACTACTGATTCTGATGCTGATGTACCTCTGGCTAGTCTGTCTGTGGACAAATATAAATCAACACATCATTCTTCTGTCAAACGACAGAGGGACAGTGTGGTTGATGATGAAGATGAGTTCAATCCATGGCCACAGTCAAGGAAACGTTTCAGGCAAGGCTCTTATTCTCAGGGTGAAGGGAATGAATCAGCAACTCAGAATTACTCTCTAGGACAGGAAACAATACACAGCCAATCTGGAGCACCAAATATCAAATCTGAGGTGGTGGATAGAGAAATTCTCACGCCGAAGACAGAGCCGCCATCTTACGGCTACACACAGGACCTAGATGTTACGTATATTGAGGATTCCGACTCAGATTATGAAGACATGTCACAGAAGATTGTTGAGATCAGCAGTGATGAAGATGACAAACTGCAGCACATTGATGATGCTGACGAATTTAAATCCTACTTTAATCTATCCGATTGTGATTCTGATGACAATGATTTACAAGTGTTGGAACGGAGAAGAGATGAGGACGTGACGAGCAGCAGTGGTGTCAGTAACATAGACTGGGTGAGTGTGGATAGCGACGATGACTTTAGTTACGGACTTCTGACTCAGCAAGCTGACGTCGACAGATCCGTATATGATCAACCCACCCAAATAGACACTGCAGACAGGGTCCGGTTTATAGAGGAGGTGGTGACATTTGAAGAGAGTGATGATGAATATAATGATCCATACGAGTTGGCTACACAGGTAGATGGAGAAGAGCAGAGTAGGGTTGATGAACAGTTTGTCTACAACACCGATACACAGGTAGATGGTGACGGTGTTACCAAGAGTGACGAAGATTTGTATGAACATTGTACACAGATAGACACTCCTAAAGACAAACATAAAGAAAACAAAAGGTACGGTACTCGCACAAAGGTAGCTGGTCAGCAAGATGGAGCGCAGCCAAGTGAGATGGACAGTATTTATAGTGTGGACACGCAGCTGGACGATGTCGGATCCCGTGGTGGGCCTGATGTTGAGATGGACAGTGTCTACAGTGCAGACACACAGCTGGATGATGACTACAGGCCTGAGGTGTACATAGACGTTGACGATAAGGAGGAGGTGTGTGTGAAAGTGGAGCCAATAGACATTACTGAATATCCTCACAGACAACACACAGAAATTGACCCGTTCGACTTGTGTGTCCCAATACACAGAGGTCCAGTGGTAAATGTTAAACCAAAGCATCATAATGTCAGAATGGCTCAACCAGTGGAGAAGAGAAATATGTCGGCCCTAATGGTCAGCCATCCAAACTCATCTAGTAGTGCTGGCACACACAAATCAAATAAACCACTTCCAAAGACTCAGGGCTCAAATCAGAAAACATATATAAGCACAGAATGTCAATCAAGAGCCCAGGTATCTGATAAACCACAGCAGTATAAACACCACAAGCCATGTTTGTCAGGTCAAGGTCACAACACTGACAGCAGATGGCAGACACAAGTTGATGAGGCAGATGATGATGAAAAGATGGAGATAAAAAACAGAGATACAGATGATAACTTCTACATGGTGCAGACTCAGATAGATGTTATAGATCACAGCACTACCTGTGCTGGTGTAGAGGAAGACAGTATTTATACTGCACAAACACAGGTAGATGGCGCTGGTTTTAACCGCGGAACAGATGATGAGGAAGATGATGTTATTTATACTGCTCAAACACAGGTAGATGGCGCTGATATAATCCGCGGAACAGATGATGAGGAAGATGATGTTATTTATACTGCTCAAACACAGGTAGATGGCGCTGATATAATCCGCGGAACAGATGATGAGGAAGATGATGTTATTTATACTGCTCAAACACAGGTAGATGGCGCTGGTTTTAACCGCGGAACAGATGATGAGGAAGATGATGTTATTTATACTGCTCAAACACAGGTAGATGGCGCTGGTCTTAACCGCGGAACAGATGATGAGGAAGATGATGATATTTATACTGCTCAAACACAGGTAGATGGCGCTGATATAATCCGCGGAACAGATGATGAGGGAGATGATGTTATTTATACTGCTCAAACACAGGTAGATGGCGCTGGTTTTAACCGCGGAACAGATGATGAGGAAGATGATGTTATTTATACTGCTCAAACACAGGTAGATGGCGCTGGTCTTAACCGCGGAACAGATGATGAGGAAGATGATGATATTTATACTGCTCAAACACAGGTAGATGGCGCTGATATAATCCGCGGAACAGATGATGAGGGAGATGATGTTATTTATACTGCTCAAACACAGGTAGATGGCGCTGGTTTTAACCGCGGAACAGATGATGAGGAAGATGATGATATTTATACTGCACAGACACAGGTAGATGGCACTGGTTTTAAACCTGGAACAGATGATGAGGAAGATGATGATATTTATACTGCACAGACACAAGTAGATGGCACTGGTGTTATAAGCATGACAGATGATGAGGAAGACAATATTTACACTGCACAGACTCAGGTAGATGATATCAGTATGTTTACTGGTACTGATGACAAAGAGGAAGGTGTTGATACACATGTTCACAGAAATGAGGTCAAGGGTCAATCCTCAAGGTGTTCTGATAGTGAAGATATTAGTTTGGATCAGACACGGGTAAAAGGGCTGATGTCAAGAAAGCTTCAGAAAGTCACTTTTGATTTAGAAAAAATGAGGAAACAGATTATGAGAGGCAGATCACAGATGTCAAACAAAGAGGCAGTGAGCAGGACAAAAGGTCTTCACCGGAATGAATTGTCTACAGGTAACACTATTCTTTAATTATAGTAAAGTTTAACTGGCTAATTTTGCCTACTGATTGCTTTTATGAATCTCTTTATATGGTGTAGTTGTATATGTGCTGTAGGTGTGTATGTGCTGTAGGTGTGTATGTGTTGTAGATGTGCATGTGCTGTAGGTGTATATATGTGCTGTAGGTGTATATGTGCTGTAGGTGTGTATGTGCTGTAGGTGTGTATGTGCTGTAGGTGTGTATGTATTGTAGATGTGCATGTGCTGTAGGTGTATATATGTGCTGTAGGTGTATATGTGCTGTAGATGTATATGTGCTGTAGGTGTATATATGTGCTGTAGGTGTGTATGTTCTGTATGTTTATATGTGCTGTAGGTGTGTATGTGCTGTAGGTGCATATGTGCTGCATGTATATATGTGCTGTAGGTGTATATATGTGCTGTATGTGTATATGTGCTGTAGGTGTATATATGCTGTAGGTGTATATGTGCTGTATGTACATGTATATATGTGTTGTAGGTGTGTATGTTCTGTATGTTTATATGTGCTGTAGGTGTGTATGTGCTGTAGGTATATATGTGCTGTATGTGTAGTTATGTACTGTAGGTGTATATGTGCTGTATGTATATATGTGCTGTAGGTGTATATGTGCTGTAGGTATATATTTGCTGTAGGTGTATATGTGCTGTAGGTGTATATGTGCTGTAGGTGTATATGTGCTTTATATGTGCTGTAGGTGTATATGTGCTGTAGGTATATATTTGCTGTAGGTGTGTATGTTCTGTAGGTGTTTATGTGCTGTAGGTGTATATGTGCTTTATATGTGCTGTAGGTGTATATGTGCTGTAGGTGTGTATGTGCTGTAGGTGTGTATGTACTGTAGGTGTGTATGTGCTGTAGGTGTGTATGTTCTGTAAGTGTATATGTGCTGTATGTATATATGTGCTGTAGGTGTGTATGTTCTGTAGGTGTATATGTGCTGTATGTATATATATGTGCTGTAGGTGTGTATGTTCTGTAAGTGTATATGTGCTGTATGTATATATATGTGCTGTATGTATATATGTGCTGTAGGTGAGTATGTTCTGTAAGTGTATATGTGCTGTATGCATATATGTGCTGTATGCATATATGTGCTGTAGGTGTGTATGTTCTGTAGGTGTATATGTGCTGTATGTATATATGTGCTGTAGGTGTGTATGTTCTGTAAGTGTATATGTGCTGTATGTATATATGTGCTGTAGGTGTATATGTGCTGTAGGTGTATATGTGCTGTAGGTGTGTATGTGCTGTATGTATATATGTGCTGTAGGTGTGTATGTTCTGTAAGTGTATATGTGCTGTAGGTGTATATATGTGCTGTAGGTGTGTATATGTGCTGTAGGTGTATATGTGCTGTAGGTGTATATGTACTGTAGGTGTATATGTACTGTAGGTGTATATGTGCTGTAGGTGTATATGTGCTGTAGGTGTATATGTGCTGTAGGTGTATATGTACTGTAGGTGTATATGTACTGTAGGTGTATATGTGCTGTAGGTGTATATGTACTGTAGGTGTATATGTACTGTAGGTGTATATGTACTGTAGGTGTATATGTGCCAGAAATACCTGCGGCCGTTACCACTGCGCCAACTCGACATCCCCATTGTCTTCCTTCGTCATTTGTACTGTATGTATATATGTACTGTATGTGTATATGTGCTGTAGGTGTGTATGTGCTGTAAGTGTATATGTGCTATATGTATATATGTGCTTTAGGTGTATATGTGCTGTATATATTCTTTGTTGTCAGAAGTGGATACAGCCGCTGAAAAGGAAGGGATCAAGGACCCCTACCTGGCTGCGACACAGATTGACGGTGGGGCTGACCTGTCCAGTTGGTCTGACGAGGGTCAAGATTTGTATATGGCTAGCACTCAAATAGACAATATTACAATCAGTAGTACTGAGTCAGATGTGAGGGATAATATAGCTGGAGATATAACCATCAGCAGTACTGAAGGAGATAATCACATGGGCGAAGTCTCTGAGGAGGACACGGAACCTTACAATATAGCCACACAGTATGATCTGCCTAGTGTGGACAGTTCTGTGACACCCAGGGATAAATATCAGGAGAAAGAAAAATCACTTGTGAAATCCATAGATAAAATCAGATTTCAAAATCTTATTTCTGTTAAAAAAACTGTTTTACCAACAGAACCTCAAAGACTGAAAACCACTGCTGAAAAAGGAGAATCCTTTAGGATTGAGAAATCTTCGTTTTACTCTAAAAAGTCTACAGATACGTCTGTTCAGCGTCCTGAGAGTGAGAAACCGAGTACAAGTGGATGGTTGTCTACCTCAACGTCTGTAAACTCAAGGAATCTACCAAAGGTGAAAGGGTCAAGGTCAAAGAGACAGCAAAAGGTACAACTGGACAACTCACAGCAGATAAAAGATAAGATGTATGTGGCCAGGACTCAGATGTCTAACCGCCAGCAAAACAGGGCAAAACCAACAGCTCACCGAAATACATCTCTTACAGGTAATAAAACATTTCTCAGGTAAAAACCAGAACTCTAGGTTAATTGACATATCTCATGTAATGAACATTTCTCTCTGGTAATGATCATCTCTTCTCAGGTAATAATTATCTCTCTCATATAATAATCATCTCTCTCAGATAATAAACTGTTTATTACCTGAGAGAGATGATTATTACCTGAGAGAGATGTATATCACTTGAGAAAGATGTTTATTACCAGAGAGAGATGTTTACTACCTGAGAGAGATGTATATCACTTGAGAAAGATGTTTATTACCAGAGAGAGATGATTATTACCTGAGAGAGATGTATATCACTTGAGAAAGATGTTTATTACCAGAGAGAGATGTTTACTACCTGAGAGAGATGTTTACTACCTGTCTTTGGTAATATGATAAGCACTTCTATGTACCATTACACAACTTTGTTTTTAGCCCAGCAGTTTGTTTTATTGTTCAAAATGTATCAAAAGCCTGTTTCTTTGATTTTCAGGCACAGCACATGTCTTTACCATTGAGTATAATTATGTAATGGTGTTTCAGTTAGGTTTGGCTCCTAGTTATGATTTGACAAATTTATTGCCATTTTATTCTTTTATACTTCAAAGTTTTGTAGTTTCATGATTTTATTTTCTAATTTCACTGTTTCCACTATTTCAGGTCCAAGAAACATAGTTTAAAAGTTTAAAGATGTGTACTTGTTGTTTGTAGCCTCAACTGGATATGATACTGATGTACAACTGCCTAATCCTGACGAGATACAGGCCAAACAGCTTCCTCTTCTCTCTCTGGTGGTACCTACAGTGAAGGATACAGCGAAGTCTTCACTGTCGTCCAGGCAACCACACACAGACACTGTAGATGTCACCGGTAGAGATTGTTCTCACTCATCTACCAAAGGCACACCTTTAGAGGAAAACGACAAAATGGAAAGTGAAAAAGAATGGTCTCACCTTCATAACAGTACGAAAGACAAGAGATTTCGGTTTTCCAGTACTGATTCAGAATCAAGTAAAAAGGATAATAGTCGCAAGGAAAGGTCTCACAGACAAGAATCAGGTTCAAGTAAAAATTACAGTAGAAACAAGGAGAGGTCACCGAGACCTGAATCAGGATCAAGTAAAAATGACAGTAGAAACAAGGAAAGGTCCCAAAGACCTGAATCGGGATCAAGTAAAAACGACAGTAGAAACAAGGAGAGGTCACAGAGTACAGAAACAGGATCAAGGAAAAATGACAGTAGAAACAAGGAAAGGTCCCAAAGACCTGAATCGGGCTCAAGTAAAAACGACAGTAGAAACAAGGAGAGGTCACAGAGTACAGAAACAGGATTAAGTAAAAACGACAGTAAAAACAAGGAAAGATCACCGGGACCTGAATCAGGATCAAGTAAAAATGACAGTAGAAACAAGGAAAGGTCCCAAAGACCTGAATCGGGCTCAAGTAAAAACGACAGTAGAAACAAGGAGAGGTCACAGAGTACAGAAACAGGATCAAGGAAAAACGACAGTAGAAACAAGGAAAGGTCACCAAGACCTGAATCAGGATCAAGTAAAAATGACAGTAGAAACAAGGAAAGGTCACCAAGACCTGAATCAGGATCAAGTAAAAACGACAGTAGAAACAAGGAAAGGTCCCAAAGACCTGAATCGGGATCAAGTAAAAATGACAGTAAAAACAAGGAAAGGTCACAGAGTACAGAAACAGGATCAAGTAAAAATGACAGTAGAAACAAGGAAAGGTCAACAAGACCTGAATCGGGATCAAGTAAGAATGACAGTAGAAACAAGGAAAGGTCACAGAGTAAAGAATCAAGATCTTATAAAACTGACAGTAGAGAGAAGGCATTGTCAAAGAGTACAGATTCTGGACCAAATAAAAACAACAGTAGAAACAAGGAGAGGTCACCAAGACCTGAAATAGGATCAAGTAAAAACGACAGTAGAAACAAGGAAAGGTCACCAAGACCTGAATCAGGGTCAAGTAAAAACGACAGTAGAAACAAGGAAAGGTCACCAAGACCTGAATCAGGGTCAAGTAAAAATGACAGTAGAAACAAGGAGTGGTCACAGAGTACAGAAACAAGATCATGTAAAAATGACAGTAGAAACAAGGAGACTTCATCAAGACCAGAATCGGGATCAAGTAAAATTGATAATAGAAATGAGAGGTCATCCAGATCAGTTATTACAGAAAATAATAAAAAAGACGGGGTCATGGAGGAAAGGTCGTTGAGTTTGGAGTCCATAACTTCAGAGGAGATTAATATCGATGATAATATTATTCCTTGTATTGATTCCAACAAAAAACCTGCAGACACATGCTTACTCAATGGCTTGTCTAAGAAGATAGGAACCAAGGAAAATATGCCACCCACGACATCAGTAACAGCGAGCAGCACTACCAGTCATTGTGACCCGTCAGTTAGCAAGTCATCCATACCTGCAACAACAGCTAATGTCCCCCTGCCCAAACCTCGTGTAGGTAAAATGATCCGACGTCCTGCAACACGCCCAAAGTCCATTCTGTCTCATCCTGAAAATCGCGCCAGCAAGAAGCCTGGTAGAAGAGTGGCGTTTGATCTGCCAGATAAGGTTACAAATCCAACACCCGTCCTTTCCAAACTAGCCAGAAGTATACTAGCACGAGAAGAGCGACTTCCTGAGTTGCATCATTTAAGAAGACCAGGGAAAGCAACCAATCCAGTGGGGCCTCTCAACAGAACAGAAGGGACTTATCCACATGTTTCCAGTGTAAAATCAGCACGACCTACACCGAAACCATCCGATGCTGTACCCAAAAGGCCAGTACCGCCTTTAAGACCGCCTAACCTTATGGAGAAATGTAGCTCAACAGTGGTAAGTAAGGTAAAATCATGTGATATGGGGTCAGGTAAGGTCATGTGATACTGGGTTAGGTAAGGTCATGTGATACTGGGTTAGGTAAGGTCATGTGATGCTTGATCAAGTAATGGAGGTCATGTGATGCTGGATCTGTTAAGGTCATGTAATGCTGGATCAAGTAATGAAGGTCATGTTATGCTGGATCAGGAAAAGTTTTGTGATGCTGGATCAGGTAATGATGATCATGTAATGCTAGGTCAGGTAAAGTCTTGTTATCTTTGATCAAGTAGTTCAGTAGTGGATACAAAAAGTATGTGAGTCCATCGCATTGTATAGTATTTGATCACATATTGATACGTCACATTTCTGTGTACTAATCCACCAACAATAACCAAAGTGACTAAACAGGTCAGGTACCAGCTCAACACCTAAAGTAAATGTTCACACTGTTAACTAGTCATTGATGATTACTGCCTTAGTCGCTTCACGGTCATTGAAATGTCACATCACATTGTTTGTACTCTATCAGACTATACGCCTTTCAGATAGAAACATTATGCCTATACTTTGATGTGTAATTGTTTTTACACAGATGAAAAAACCCCTGACAGATATAACAGTGGCCAGTCACACCAATACTCCAGACAAGCAGTACAGTCTGGACAATCTCCTCGTCAAACTTCTGAAATGGAACCCTGTCTGGCTACTCGAACAAGGTAAGACAGTTCACTGTGTCTGGCTGTAGTTAGCAATGTTTAGTACAGTGAGGGTTTATATACCACATGGTTTAGTACAGTGAGGGTTTATATACCACAATGTTTAGTACAGTAAGGGTTTATATACCACAATGTTTAGTGAGGGTTTATATACCACAATGTTTAGTACAGTGAGGGTTTATATACCACAATGTTTAGTACAGTAAGGGTTTATATACCACAATGTTTAGTGAGGGTTTATATACCATAATGTTTAGTACAGTGAGGGTTTATATACCATAATGTTTAGTACAGTGAGGGTTTATATACCACAATGTTTAGTACAGTGAGGGTTTATATACCACAATGTTTAGTATGTACAGTGAGGGTTTATATACCACAATGTTTAGTACAGTGAGGGTTTATATACCACAATGTTTAGTACAGTGAGGGTTTATATACCACAATGTTTAGTACAGTGAGGGTTTATATACCACAATGTTTAGTATGTACAGTGAGGGTTAATATACCACAATGTTTAGTACAGTGAGGGTTTATATACCATAATGTTTAGTACAGTGAGGGTTTATATACCACAATGTTTAGTTCAGCGAGGGTTTATATACCACAATGTTAAGTAGTTAAGTTAAGTTTATTTTCCGATACAGGATCAATCAAAATCCTCTTCATCGGTCTCAAAAGTATGACATTTAAATATATGAAATTTAGATAATTATGACATTACTTGTATTATCAATGTATCTCAGATCTATAATTGTACAGGAGTTCCTGGTTCTCCCAGTGCTTATCCAGTCTATTTTTAAATGTGTTTACATTTGGCGCTGATACTACATTTTCAGGAAGATTGTTCCATATGTTTACAATGCGCAAGGCAAAAAAGTTCTTGCGAACATCTATTCTAGAATGTTGTGGAAACAATTTCAATGTGTGACCTCTTATTCCCTGTCTTTTTGAGTGATCTTTCCACATCTTGACCAAATCTGTTGCACAATCATCGTAAATACTGTGAGTTATCTTAAATACTTCAATCATATCGCCTCTTTGTCTTCTGTAGCTAAGAGTTGGCAATTTGAGTTTCCTTAATCAATCCGGATATGATAAGTCCCGAGATTATATAGTAGTGCGAGTCCTACTCTAACAGTACACTTTTCATTTCCAGAGAAGTGTCCATTCCCGCCTCCAGCCATAGAGGAGGAGAACCCTCTTTTCTCGTTGAGCGAGTCCTACAGCCATTTTGATGACTACATCCGTCTCTTTACTCCACACATCCTCATGGAGACATGGGAAACAGTAAGTTAGGATGACAAACGATAACCTTTGACCCTTTACTCACAAACTAATGGTGATGTTGACAAGTCAAATGATAACCTTTGGCCTATACTCACAAACTAATGGTGATGTTGACTACTGATAGTATTCAGCCTTCTACCCAAATATTAATGGTGGCATAAAAGTTTGTATGCCCCCGTAATGAAATGGGGTATGAGGCATTAGTGTTACCCATGTCCGTCCCGTCCCCGTCCCGTCCCCGTCCCGTCCCCGTCCCGTCCCCGTCCCGTCCCCGTCCCATCCCCGTCCCATCCCCGTCCCATCCCCGTCCCATCCCCGTCCCATCCCCGTCCCGTCCCATCCCCGTCCCCGCCCCCGTCCCCGCCCCCGTCCCCGTCCCCGTCCCCGCCCCCGCCCCCGTCCCCGTCCCCGCCCCCGTCCCCGCCCCCGTCCCCGCCCCCGTCCCCGCCCCCGTCCCCGTCCCGTCCCCGTCCCCGTCCTATCCCATCCCATGGTAATGTAACCAGCTTATTTAAATACCATTGATCCAATTGTCATCAAACTTTGCATACTTAATAAGCAAGAACTAATTTCATATGGGGGAAGGGGGCATTATGTCTAACAGGCATTCCAAGCTTGTAGTTCTTATTGTTTGCTCCATACAAACTTGTGAAGACATACAAAGTTTTGATGAGTGCCTCTGACTTTTTAGTCCACCATCCACAGATGGGGAGCTTTTCAAATTGCCTTCGTCTGTGGTCTGTGGTCTGTCTGCCCTTGTAAACAATTCTGGTAATTACTGTTTCTTGAGAAATACTTGATGGATCATTCTCTAGTTTTATTTGCAGGTTCCACCTGGTCCCTATTTATGCATTGTCTTTTTTCGGTCCAGTCTATAGTTAGTTTGTTAACATTATTTATTGACAATTACTGGATGGATCATTCTCAAATTTTGTATGTGGTTTCCCTGTTTTCCATTGTTGTGCGTTGTTCCGTTTTCATACTGATTAAAAAAATAAAGAAAGGGATGGATCGTTCCAAAATTACATTTGAAAGTTTCCAGTGCACCCTGGTTATATCCTATTGAGAAATACATGATGATCATTCCCAATTCCATATGAAGGTTTCCCTTGGTCGTAAGTACAATGTCACCAGTTGGTATTCTGGATGTTTTCGGTATTTCAGTGAGGATACACTATGTAAGGTGCATAAGATTTGTAAACACACCAACATACCCTGTCTCCAATACCTACATACCCACATGCATGTACATATTACTAGTACATACTTAGAGACATGCCCTTGAATCACCGTAATATCTATTAATAGGATAGTAATCCCTACGAAACCAAATAAAATGCACTTTTACTTTTATGGATTCAAGATGGCTGTCATGGCCTCTGATTGGCCGAGACAAAATTATGTAAATTACAACCTAGGAGCCTGACTATGTTGATGTTTAGTAATGATGATACAAATTAGGGATGGACCTCGAACTAAACGGCAGATTAATACATTTCAGGATTCCAGGTGGCTACCAGGGCCTCGGTGCTTAAAACATAAATATCAGTAGTGTGGGTTTGGTGAGGGGTAATCAGTTAGCTAAAACATAAATATCAATAGTGTGGGTTTGGTGAGGGGTGATCAGTTAGCTAAAACATCAATATCAAAAGTGTGGGCTTGGTGAGGGGTAATCAGTTAGCTAAAACATAAATATCAATAGTGTGGGTTTGGTGAGGGGTAATCAGTTAGCTAAAACATAAATATCAGTAGTGTGGGTTTGGTGAGGGTGATTAGTTAGCTAAAACATAAATATCAGTAGTGTGGATTTGGTGAGGGGTGATCAGTTAGCTAAAACATAAATATCAGTAGTGTGGATTTGGTGAGGGGTGATCAGTTAGCTAAAACATAAATATCAGTAGTGTAGATTTGGTGAGGGGTGATCAGTAAGCTAAAACATAAATATCAATAGTGTGGGTTTGGTGAGGGGTGATCAGTTAGCTAAAACATAAATATCAAAAGTGTGGATTTGGTGAGGGGTTATCAGTAAGCTAAAACATAAATATCAGTAGTGTGGGTTTGGTGAGGGGTGATTAGTTAGCTAAAACATAAATATCAGTAGTGTGGGTTTGGTGAGGGTGATTAGTTAGCTAAAACATAAATATCAGTAGTGTGGGTTTGGTGAGGGGTGATCAGTTAGCTAAAACATAAATATCAGTAGTGTGGGTTTGGTGAGGGGTGATTAGTTAGCTAAAACATAAATATCAGTAGTGTGGGTTTGGTGAGGGGTGATCAGTTAGCTAAAACATAAATATCAGTAGTGTGGGTTTGGTGAGGGGTGATCAGTTAGCTAAAACATAAATATCAGTAGTGTGGGTTTGGTGAGGGGTGATTAGTTAGCTAAAACATAAATATCAAAAGTGTGGGTTTGGTGAATGGTGATCAGTTAGCTAAAACATAAATATCAGTAGTGTGGGTTTGGTGAGGGGTGATCAGTTAGCTAAAACATAAATATCAGTAGTGTGGGTTTGGTGAGGGGTGATTAGTTAGCTAAAACATTAATATCAATAGTGTGGGTTTGGTGAGGGGTGATTAGTTAGCTAAAACATAAATATCAATAGTGTGGGTTTGGTGAGGGGTGATCAGTTAGCTAAAACATAAATATCAGTAGTGTGGATTTGGTGAGGGGTGATTAGTTAGCTAAAACATAAATATCAATAGTGTGGGTTTGGTGAGGGGTGATCAGTTAGCTAAAACATAAATATTCAGTAGTGTGGGTTTGGTGAATGGTGATCAGTTAGCTAAAGCATAAATATCAATAGTGTGGGTTTGGTGAGGGGTGATCAGTTAGCTAAAGCATAATTATCAATAGTGTGGGTTTGGTGAAGGGTGATCAGTTAGCTAAAGCATAAATATCAGTAGTGTGGGTTTTATGAGGGGTGATCAGTTAGCTAAAGCATAAATATCAATAGTGTGGGTTTGGTGAGGGGTGATCAGTTAGCTAAAACATAGATATCAATAGTGTGGATTTGGTGAATGGTGATCAGTTAGCTAAAACATAAATATCAGTAGTGTGGGTTTGGTGAATGGTGATCAGTTAGCTAAAGCATAAATATCAATAGTGTGGGTTTGGTGAGGGGTGATCAGTTAGCTAAAACATAAATATCAGTAGTGTGGGTTTGGTGAGGGGTAATCAGTTAGCTAAAGCATAAATATCAATAGTGTGGGTTTGGTGAGGGGTGATCAGTAAGCTAAAACATAAATATCAATAGTGTGGGTTTGGTGAGGGGTGATCAGTTAGCTAAAGCATAAATATCAATAGTGTGGGTTTGGGGAATGGTGATCAGTTAGCTAAAACATAAATATCAGTAGTGTGGATTTGGTGAGGGGTGATCAGTAAGCTAAAACATAAATATCAAAAGTGTGGGTTTGGTGAGGGATGATCAGTAAGCTAAAACATAAATATCAGAAGTGTGGGTTTGGTGAGGGTGATCAGTAAGCTAAAACATAAATATCAAAAGTGTGGGTTTGGTGAATGGTGATCAGTTAGCTAAAACATAAATATCAGTAGTGTGGGTTTGGTGAATGGTGATCAGTTAGCTAAAACATAAATATCAGTAGTGTGGGTTTGGTGAGGGGTGATTAGTTAGCTAAAACATAAATATCAGTAGTGTGGGTTTGGTGAGGGGTGATTAGTTAGCTAAAACATAAATATCAATAGTGTGGGTTTGGTGAGGGGTGATCAGTTAGCAAAAACATAAATATCAGTAGTGTGGATTTGGTGAGGGGTGATTAGTTAGCTAAAACATAAATATCAATAGTGTGGGTTTGGTGAGGGGTGATCAGTTAGCTAAAACATAAATATCAGTAGTGTGGGTTTGGTGAGGGGTGATCAGTTAGCTAAAACATAGATATCAATAGTGTGGATTTGGTGAATGGTGATCAGTTAGCTAAAGCATAAATATCAATAGTGTGGGTTTGGTGAGGGGTGATCAGTTAGCTAAAGCATAAATATCAATAGTGTGGGTTTGGTGAATGGTGATCAGTTAGCTAAAGCATAAATATCAGTAGTGTGGGTTTGGTGAGGGGTGATCAGTTAGCTAAAGCATAAATATCAATAGTGTGGGTTTGGTGAGGGGTGATCAGTTAGCTAAAACATAGATATCAATAGTGTGGATTTGGTGAGGGGTGATCAGTTAGCTAAAGCATAAATATCAATAGTGTGGGTTTGGTGAATGGTGATCAGTTAGCTAAAACATAAATATCAATAGTGTGGGTTTGGTGAGGGGTGATCAGTTAGCTAAAGCATAAATATCAATAGTGTGGGTTTGGTGAGGGGTGATTAGTTAGCTAAAGCATAAATATCAGTAGTGTGGGTTTGGTGAGGGGTGATCAGTTAGCTAAAGCATAAATATCAATAGTGTGGGTTTGGTGAGGGGTGATCAGTTAGCTAAAACATAAATATCAGTAGTGTGGGTTTGGTGAGGGGTAATCAGTTAGCTAAAGCATAAATATCAATAGTGTGGGTTTGGTGAGGGGTGATCAGTAAGCTAAAACATAAATATCAATAGTGTGGGTTTGGTGAGGGGTAATCAGTTAGCTAAAGCATAAATATCAATAGTGTGGGTTTGGGGAATGGTGATCAGTTAGCTAAAACATAAATATCAGTAGTGTGGATTAGGTGAGGGGTGATCAGTAAGCTAAAACATAAATATCAAAAGTGTGGGTTTGGTGAGGGGTGATCAGTAAGCTAAAACATAAATATCAGAAGTGTGGGTTTGGTGAGGGTGATCAGTAAGCTAAAACATAAATATCAAAAGTGTGGGTTTGGTGAATGGTGATCAGTTAGCTAAAACATAAATATCAGTAGTGTGGGTTTGGTGAATGGTGATCAGTTAGCTAAAACATAAATATCAGTAGTGTGGGTTTGGTGAATGGTGATCAGTTAGCTAAAACATAAATATCAGTAGTGTGGGTTTGGTGAGGGGTGATCAGTTAGCTAAAACATAAATATCAGTAGTGTGGATTTGGTGAGGGGTGATCAGTTAGCTAAAACATAAATATCAGTAGTGTGGGTTTGGTGAGGGGTGATCAGTTAGCTAAAACATAAATATCAGTAGTGTGGGTTTGGTGAGGGGTGATCAGTTAACTAAAACATAAATATCAGTAGTGTGGGTTTGGTGAGGGGTGATCAGTTAGCTTAAATATAAATATCAAAAGTGTGGGTTTGGTGAGGGGTGATCAGTAAGCTAAAACATAAATATCAATAGTGTGGGTTTGGTGAGGGGTGATCAGTTAGCTAAAGCATAAATATCAATAGTGTGGGTTTGGTGAGGGGTGATCAGTTAGCTTAAATATAAATATCAAAAGTGTGGGTTTGGTGAGGGGTGATCAGTTAGCTAAAACATAAATATCAATAGTGTGGGTTTGGTGAGGGGTGATCAGTAAGCTAAAACATATATATCAATAGTGTGGGTTTGGTGAGGGGTGATCAGTTAGCTTAAACATAAATATCAATAGTGTGGGTTTTATGAGGGGTGATCAGTTAGCTAAAACATAAATATCAGTAGTGTGGGTTTGGTGAGGGGTGTTCAGTTAGCTAAAACATAAATATCAGTAGTGTGGGTTTGGTGAGGGGTGATCAGTTAGCTAAAACATAAATATCAGAAGTGTGGGTTTGGTGAGGGGTGATCAGTTAGCTAAAATATAAATATCAGTAGTGTGGATTTGGTGAGGGGTGATCAGTTAGCTAAAACATAAATATCAGTAGTGTGGGTTTGGTGAGGGGTGATCAGTTAGCTAAAACATAAATATCAATAGTGTGGGTTTGGTGAAAGGTGATCAGTTAGCTAAAACATAAATATCAGTAGTGTGGGTTTGGTGAGGGGTGATCAGTTAGCTAAAACATAAATATCAATAGTGTGGGTTTGGTGAGGGGTGATCAGTTAGCTAAAACATAAATATCAATAGTGTGGGTTTGGTGAGGGGTGATCAGTTAGCTTAAATATAAATATCAAAAGTGTGGGTTTGGTGAGGGGTAATCAGTTAGCTAAAACATAAATATCAATAGTGTGGGTTTTATGAGGGGTGATCAGTTAGCTAAAACATAAATATCAATAGTGTGGGTTTGGTGAATGGTGATCAGTTAGCTAAAACATAAATATCAGTAGTGTGGGTTTGGTGAGGGGTGATCAGTTAGCTAAAACATAAATATCAGTAGTGTGGGTTTGGTGAGGGGTGATCAGTTAGCTAAAACATAAATATCAGTAGTGTGGATTTGGTGAGGGGTGATCAGTTAGCTAAAACATAAATATCAGTAGTGTGGGTTTGGTGAGGGGTGATCAGTTAGCTAAAACATAAATATCAATAGTGTGGGTTTGGTGAAAGGTGATCAGTTAGCTAAAACATAAATATCAGTAGTGTGGGTTTGGTGAGGGGTGATCAGTTAGCTAAAACATAAATATCAATAGTGTGGGTTTGGTGAGGGGTGATCAGTTAGCTAAAACATAAATATCAATAGTGTGGGTTTGGTGAGGGGTGATCAGTTAGCTTAAATATAAATATCAAAAGTGTGGGTTTGGTGAGGGGTAATCAGTTAGCTAAAACATAAATATCAATAGTGTGGGTTTTATGAGGGGTGATCAGTTAGCTAAAACATAAATATCAATAGTGTGGGTTTGTTGAATGGTGATCAGTTAGCTAAAACATAAATATCAGTAGTGTGGGTTTGGTGAGGGGTGATCAGTTAGCTAAAACATAAATATCAGTAGTGTGGGTTTGGTGAGGGGTGATCAGTTAGCTAAAACATAAATATCAGTAGTGTGGGTTTGGTGAGGGGTGATCAGTTAGCTTAAATATAAATATCAATAGTGTGGGTTTGGTGAGGGGTGATCAGTTAGCTTAAATATAAATATCAATAGTGTGGGTTTTATGAGGGGTGATCAGTTAGCTAAAACATAAATATCAATAGTGTTGGTTTGGTGAGGGGTGATCAGTTAGTTTAAATATAAATATCAATAGTGTGGGTTTGGTGATTAGTTAGATTCGCCTTACAGTTCTCGTTTAATCAGATATACTGATCATGAGTAATTTTAATTTGGTATAACCAGATAGCATTGATTACATGTACTCTCAAACAGATGGACATAACTGTGCTAAAACATGTACCACCGACCTAAATGTATACGTGTAGGGTTGATAAATTACAATTTTAGCAGGTGCTCCTTAAAAACTGGTGGCTTTTAAAAATAGTGTATCAATGTGCACATCAGTTATTAATTAATCAATTCATACTGAAATATTTCATTGCACGTGACTGAAGTAAAATGAAGCTTAATTACACTATATCTGAGCTGAAATCTGTAGGACACTTGTTTTCTGGTACTTTGTAGACAGTTTGCGGCTACAAGAAAAGTGTTGAGTCTGGTAACACAAGGCACAGAGTTCACCTGTCTGCTGTACAGACATCTGCCGACGGGAAGTTTCTACACTACACCTGGAACGGTCAGTAGTCGAGTGTGCTTTAGTCTGTTTCTATACACCTGGAACGGTCAGTAGTAACGTGTGCTTTAGTCTGTTTCTATACACCTGGAACGGTCAGTAGTAACGTGTGTGTTAGTCTGTTTTTATACACCTGGAACGGTCAGTGGTAACGGTACTTTAGTCTGCTTCTATACACCTGGAACGGTCAGTAGTAGAGTGTGCTTTGTCAACTCCTATACACCTGGAACGGTCAGTAGTAGAGTGTGCTTTAGTCTGTTTCTATACACCTGGAACGGTCAGTAGTAACATGTGCTTTAGTCTGCTTCTAAACACATGGAACGGTCAGTAGTAACGTGTGCTTTAGTCTGTTTCTATACACCTGGAATGGTCAGTAGTAACATGTGCTTTAGTCTGCTTCTATACACATGGAACGGTCAGTGGTAACGCGTGCTTTAGCCTGTTTCTATACACATGGAACGGTCAGTTGTAACGTGTGCTTTAGTCTGCTTCTATACACATGGAACGGTCAGTTGTAACATGTGCTTTAGTCTGCTTCTATACACATGGAACGGTCAGTTGTAAAGTGTGCTTTAGTCTGTGTCTATACACCTGGAACGGTCAGTTGTAACGTGTGCTTTAGTCTGTGTCTATACACCTGGAACGGTCAGTAGTAGAGTGTGCTTTAGTCTGTTTCTATACACCTGGAACGGTCAGTAGTAACATGCGCTTTAGTCTGCTTCTATACACCTGGAACGGTCAGTAGTAACGTGTGCTTTAGTCTGTGTCTATACACCTGGAACGGTCAGTAGTAATGTGTGCTTTAGTCTGTTTCTATACACCTGGAACGGTCTGTAGTAACATGTGCTTTAGCCTGTTTCTATACACCTGGAACGGTCAGTTGTAACATGTGCTTTAGCCTGTTTCTATACACCTGGAACGGTCAGTTGTAGAGTGTGCTTTAGTCTGTTTCTATACACCTGGAACGGTCAGTTGTAACATGTGCTTTAGCCTGTTTCTATACACCTGGAACGGTCAGTAGTAGAGTGTGCTTTAGTCTGTGTCTATACACCTGGAACGGTCAGTAGTAATATGTGCTTTAGCCTGTTTCTATACACCTGGAACGGTCAGTAGTAGAGTGTGCTTTAGTCTGTGTCTATACACCTGGAACGGTCAGTTGTAACGTGTGCTTTAGTCTGCTTCTATACACCTGGAACGGTCAGTTGTAATGTGTGCTTTAGTCTGTTTCTATACACCTGGAACAGTCAGTAGTAATGTGTGCTTTAGTCTGCTTCTATACACCTGGAACAGTCAGTAGTAATGTGTGCTTTAGTCTGTTTCTATACACCTGGAACGGTCAGTTGTAATGTGTGCTTTAGTCTGCTTCTATACACCTGGAACAGTCAGTAGTAATGTGTGCTTTAGTCTGCTTCTATACACCTGGAACGGTCAGTTGTAATGTGTGCTTTAGTCTGCTTCTATACACCTGGAACAGTCAGTAGTAATGTGTGCTTTAGTCTGTTTCTATACACCTGGAACAGTCAGTTGTAACGTGTGCTTTAGTCTGTGTCTATACACCTGGAACAGTCAGTTGTAGAGTGTGCTTTAGTCTGTGTCTATACACCTGGAACAGTCAGTTGTAACGTGTGCTTTAGTCTGCTTCTATACACCTGGAACAGTCAGTTGTAACGTGTGCTTTAGTCTGCTTCTATACACCTGGAACGGTCAGTTGTAGAGTGTGCTTTAGTCTGCTTCTATACACCTGGAACAGTCAGTTGTAACGTGTGCTTTAGTCTGCTTCTATACACATGGAACAGTCAGTTGTAACGTGTGCTTTAGTCTGCTTCTAATAGTCAATATAACATCTATATATCTGAATTAAAAAAAGAAATGAAATAAAAGTTAAAATGGAAAGTTATTGCTAAAATATCTGTGTTGACCTGTCAGTGACACTGTTTTCTGATGAGGTTACCTGGGTAATGTTGACAGGTGTAGTGACTTGTCAGTGACACTGTTTTCTGATGAGATTACCTGGGTAATGTTGACAGGTGTGGTAATGTTGACAGGTGTAGTAATGTTGACAGATGTGGTGACTTGTCAGTGACACTGTTTTCTGATGAGGTTACCTGGGTAATGTTGACAGGTGTAGTGACTTGTCAGTGACACTGTTTTCTGATGAGGTTACCTGGGTAATGTTGACAGGTGTAGTGACTTGTCAGTGACACTGTTTTCTGATGAGGTTACCTGGGTAATGTTGACGGGTGTGGTAATGTTGACAGGTGTGGTGACCTGTCAGTGACACTGTTTTCTGATGAGGTTACCTGGGTAATGTTGACAGGTGTGGTGACCTGTCAGTGACACTGTTTTCTGATGAGGTTACCTGGGTAATGTTGACTGGTGTGGTGACTTGTCAGTGACACTGTTTTCTGATGAGGTTACCTGGGTAATGTTGACAGGTGTAGTGACTTGTCAGTGACACTGTTTTCTGATGAGGATACCTGGGTAATGTTGACAGGTGTGGTAATGTTGACAGGTATAGTAATGTTGACAGGTGTGGTGACCTGTCAGTGACACTGTTTTCTGATGAAGTTACCTGGGTAATGTTGACAGGTGTAGTAATGTTGACAGGTGTGGTGACCTGTCAGTGACAATGTTTTCTGATGAGGTTACCTGGGTAATGTTGACAGGTGTGGTGACTTGTCAGTGACACTGTTTTCTGATGAGGTTACCTTGGTAATGTTGACAGGTGTGGTGACTTGTCAGTGACACTGTTTTCTGATGAGGTTACCTGGGTAATGTTGACAGGTGTGGTAACTTGTGATTGACACTGTTTTCTGATGAGGTTACCTTGGTAATGTTGACAGGTGTGGTAATGTTGACAGATGTAGTAATGTTGACAGGTGTAGTAATGTTGACAGGTGTGGTGACCTGTCAGTGACACTGTTTTCTGATGAGGTTACCTGGGTAATGTTGACAGGTGTGGTGACTTGTCAGTGACACTGTTTCCTGATGAGGTTACCTTGGTAATGTTGACAGGTGTAGTAATGTTGACAGGTGTGGTGACTTGTCAGTGACACTGTTTTCTGATGAGGTTACCTGGGTAATGTTGACAGGTGTGGTAACTTGTGATTGACACTGTTTTCTGATGAGGTTACCTTGGTAATGTTGACAGGTGTGGTAACTTGTGATTGACACTGTTTCCTGATGAGGTTACCTGGGTATTGTTGACAGGTGTATTAATGTTGACAGGGGTGGTAAAGGGACAGAAGTTCAGCTCCGGTGAATACCCATGTGAGGCTGATCTGGTCATCTTTAACTACGTGTCAGAAGAGCCTGACCCTGCACAGCCTAGGGGGCCACCCCGCTACGTACACCGGTCCACCTTCAGCTTCATAGAGAGGGTTACGCACCACAAAGCCCAAGACATCCCCCGACTGTACGATGTCCTTCCACTACTTAGTGAGTACATCACCATGGAGACATGTAAAGGCAAACTAGGTTTTTGAAATTCTGATACGTACAGATTTATGATTGAATACTGAAATGTATTTTCATAGTACAGTCAGACCTTTTTATTCCGTGTAACTTGAAACCTTGTTTTATTTGAAGTTATATTTCATACCAAACATTCAGTTGCACTGATAACTCGAAGTCTTTCTATGTTCCCCCAGACCTTTTGATGATGAGTTTCGACAACATTGGTAAGAGTTTTACATATAAAACTATTTGGCTCCATAGGCACAAACCTTTAAGATTGACATCAATACTTTTCAGGAGAGGATGCACAGGCCCTAGGCAATCAGAATGTGGCTACTCTGAAGCTGAAACTGAAGATAAGGAATGGCCGAAATATACGAGTGGCACCACAACCAGCTTCAATCCAGGTATTAGGGCTTGTACATTCTACCTTAATATGCAATTAAATACACAGATCATGTCATAATTTCACTATCATGAAAAGAGGTATTAAATCAAGCTATCATACTGTATTATGAGATGGTAGCTGACTTGTTAAATGATGAGAGAACTTGTTACCACTCATTGTACCACAAATTCAGTATCAGATCACTTCTGGTAATGTAAAAAGTGACAACAGAAATGTTGTTAGCAAGGTTTGTCTTAACATATCGGAGATACGGGTGCCCTATAGTACAGTTGTAATCACTCTGTGTGTCGGTCGGTCTGTCCACAAATCCAGCTCCTGGCTGAGATCTGAAGTACATGTATTAACTGACAGATTTGCATAAAACTTTATCAAGATGCTTAGTTCACAAAGATACCTTCTGAGGTCAAAAAACAATGTCAAATGTTGTACCATTTCACTGCTAAGCATTGTGTGATAATATAATGAAGCAAAGTTTGTTAGAATTAAACATGGAGTTAACTGACCAAAATTCAAGGTCACTGGGTCAAAAGTCAAGGTCAAATTTTGTACCTTTTTACTGATGAAAATTTTGTTATAACATTATGAAGCATAGTTAGTCAGAAGTAAACAAGGAGTCAACTGAATAAATTTCAAGGTCATTTGGTTTAAAGTTTAAGGCCAAATTTTGTATATTTGAGTATAAATGAGTGATCAATTGACTAAAGATCAAGGTCATTGAGTTGACCGTTTGGTCCAAAGCTCAAGAATTGATGATTATGAGAGATATATAGCCACATGACAGGGCCCTTGCTGACCTGTCAGTGTTCTAGTATTGTTCTTAAAAACACAGTAAGCAAGTATAAATTAAACTTAGAATGTCAGTTAATCTTATCAGTGCCTCACACATGTTCACTGGCACAAGGACCTTTAGTATTTTAGGTATCGGGTCATTGTCGGAAACCCACGGTGCACTTCTATCATTTGTATACCACGGGCTAAAACAGACAGGTAATCTCGTCTATTCGAAAATTTCAACCAATCAGAATAGTTTTTCTTGTGGCACTTGGTTAGATAATTTTATATTGGTATATTTTTGATGGCATGACACTTATTTTATGTCAATGTCCGTTAAGACTTATTGTCACTTATGTTGTTCAAACAAATCGTACAAAACCCAGTTTTTCTTGGCAGGTGATGCCACTGCCATGTTTGTTTGTATCGTACATTGTACAAATGGAATATACCAGCTGGATTCAGAGATGAAAGAACCAATATTTTTGGCTACTATTTTCTTATGAAAACAAGATTACCTGTCTGTTTTAGCCAGCGGTATACAAACAATAGAGAAGTGTATTGTTTGTTTCTGAAGATGGTATCGGGTATATAGGTAGCTTACTGACTGTTGTACATGTATGTCAAAATAAACCTGTATGATGTAAACCAGTTTATCTTTATCTTGTTGCTTCTCATTTTTTGTGTATCCGATAAACCAGTTGTATTTATAAATGAACAGTTTAAAACTGTAGTAGAGTATTTTACAAATGCATTTATTATATACATTTGAAGATATTAGCCTAATATTCAAAGATAGTGGGATTTTCAAATCACTTTGTTTCTGTGTTCGTCTGTTGTCTTGTCTGTCCATCATTCCATCTGTCCTTCAACAAATCTTGATAGCACTAAATACTTGAGGAATCTTCCTCAATTTGGAGCATGGTTGAAGAAGCACTATATTCCTATTTGATTGCAGAGGGTGGTGTCCCTTGTATCAATTGTAAGGCAGTACAATGCCCTGGTGGAGCTGCGTAGGAATGTGTTGTGGCGACACATACTGGAGCCAGGCAGGACAGACGTGTTCTCCGAGGTACAGCCAGTGACGGACACTTTACGTATACAGCTGGTAAGATACAGGGGTCAAACAATGTAGATACAGCCAGTGACAGACACTTTACGTATACAGCTGGTAAGATACAAGGGTCACACAATGTAGGTACAGCCAGTGACGGACACTTTACGTATACAGCTGGTAAGATACAGGGGTCACACAATGTAGGTACAGCCAGTGACGGACACTTTACGTATACAGCTGGTAAGATACAGGAGTCTCACAATGTAGATACAGGGGTCTCACAATGTAGATACAGGTGTGGAGGTCACACAATGTAGATACAGGTGTGGGGGTCACACAATGTAGATACAGGTGTGGGGGTCACACAATGTAGATACAGGTGTGGGGGTCACACAATGTAGATACAGGTGTGGGGGTCACACAATGTAGATACAGGTGTGGGGGTCACACAATGTAGATATAGGTGTGGGGGTCACACAATGTAGATACAGGTGTGGGGGTCACACAATGTTACACAGCATCTAGTGTGTGTATATTTTGTGAACAATTAATTTGCACATGATATGTCTTAATGATAAATGTTGAGACAAAAATTGATTGGGCATGATGATCAAACATTTTTTGATACAATCGTGGTTGATATAAAACATATATTTTCATTGTTAAGCATGTTTCTATTTTTAGCTCCACTGTAAGTTAATATCCCTGGCTTTACCTTCTTCAATTTAGAAATGGTGTATTGAATTACCTTAATATGTACATGCTTTATTACTTCACATTCTCGTATAAATGTTAACATTGGCACTTTGTACCTGCACTGTAGTAAGGGGGGGGGGGGGGGGGGGGTGCTTTAGGGCAAACCAAAGGGAAATAACAAATATTGAATGTATGTTGTCATAATGGTCATATAGTACCACCTATCTGCTGTATGTGTCGGGTACAAGCCAGATAAAACTCACTAACCAAACTGTTACAGAGAGGCTACAATCCATCGCAGCAGAAGGCCATTTGTACAGCAGCCAAGGTAGCCATGCAGCCTGTCAACCTGCCTAGGATCTGTCTGCTACAGGGACCTCCAGGCACCGGCAAATCTCACACCATCGTCGGTATCGTCGACAAAATCATCAGGGTGAGTGTCACCCCACAGTGATGTTTTATTAGCCCACCTTACTCAGATGGTGGGCTATTCAAATCGCCCGTCATCCGTCCATCGTCTGTCTGTCCTTAACCAATTCTTGTTATCTCTATTTCTTGAGAAATACTGAATGGATGTTTCTCAAATTGCATATGCAGGTTCCCCTTGGTCCTTAGTTGTGCTCTTTTGATTTTGGGACTGATCAAAAAAACAAAATGTCTGAAAGGTGGCCATCTTTGATTTTGAAATGAAAGTTTGTTATCGCTATTTCTTGAGAAGTACTTGATGGATCTTACTCAAATTTCACATGTTGATGCCTAGTTGTGCCCTTTTGATTTTGGGTTTTCTTGGAAAAACAAAATGGCTGAATGGTGGCCATCTTGGATTTTACCATTTAAAGCTTGTTATCACTATTTCTAGAGAAGTACTCGATTGATCTTCCTCAAATTTTATATGTAGCTAGGTTCCTCTCGTTTAAGAAATACGAGATGGATTTGGAAAATTTTCAAGAGAAATTCATGGAACTAAGATTAAATACATAAATGAAAGTTAAAATAAGAAGGGAAAAGATCCATTTTCTAAGAATTAATGAAAAATCATCAATTGTGGGCGCCAAGATCCCTCTGGGATCTCTTGTTATTGTTTAGGTCTCTATCATATGGACATGCCATCAGTTTACAAGTTCTGGAACTACCACTGTAACAATAACTGGGTATAATCAACTCTGCAAGAGTAATAACATTTAGTAGGACCACCATCCTGACAGATCCTCAGTTTCTGTTGACACTCTACAGGGTCAGTTTTACTTGATCAGGGACACAGTTTTGTAGATGTGCCATTAGCCTACCAAATTGAAGACTCACCATTTCAGTAAAAATTCCACAGTAATATTAGGGACTAGGTGTAAATGTGCAAGTATTTTTTGTAGTAGACATTTTGGTTGCTTAGGTAACCAGGTCCATCATGTAGAGGTTTTTATGGAGGCGTAAGCCTGCCATTATGAGATTACCTTGGATCTATGACGTCACAGTTATTCTTGAAATCCGTTTTATTTCCTTCCATAGCCTGCGTGGCACTTGCCTTTTCGTTCATATATGACAATATATGGTTGCAAAACATGTATGCAACATATCATATCTGAAAGTTATTAAAAAACAACAGAAAAGCGTTTTTTCATGTTTCCTACGGAAGTATTTCAATAGCGACATTTAGTGGCAGTGGCATAAGTTATGGGAGACAACTTGTATGTGAAAACATACCGATGCATCAGTTTCTCTACTTCTGTATCTCATCGTTGGTGCAGATGCTTCTCTGTAAATGTAGCAGAGATAGATTCGCATGATATAAATTATTTCAAGCAGTGTAATATGAATTTATTTTAAAATTATGAAATAACTAGTCGTAGTTCGTCACTTTTCCGTTGATACTGGTGCAAGGGAGGTAACTGCGATATTCATAGAGGACAACCTTTTCACTGTACATGCTTTAATGAGAAACAATGCGCAAGAAAAATAGTTCTTCGTAACAGACTTAACAGAATCGGTAACACGTCAGTAATCATTATAACAGTAGATAATAAAATATTGTTTACGATTATAAACTCACTATTAATTACATTCCAAGATCTAGTTGTGGATATATTCAGTTGTTACTTCGCGCAAGAATCTGCGGGATGCTGCACATCTTTTTTTTCTTCGCGCCATATTGGATGACTCATCTCGACATCTGCTGAAGCAACAACTCATTATCAAGGTAAGCTTTTGCTGTAGTTTTTATTTTGTCAATACATTATCCAAATCTGATACGAAGCTTGTATTTTACAGTTTTAGTGTCGATTTCATTTCAAATTGATGTGTAATTCGATGACTCATCAGTAGGCCTAGAGGTCATTGACTCGACTAGTGTTGTGGGTTCAGAGGCCACGATCGGCTGCGGGCTAAGTAGGTCAATTTTATTCGAAGTCCGCACATGCTATTGTTAATTTCCGGTTTTGTAATGACGCGCCGTCTGCAAATTTCAGCCCCCTTCTGCAGTTTTCGGCCACCTAGCCTGAAGTTTTCAGCCACCGTGAATATTTGATAAATAATCAATTAATTATCTACGATCTTATTTGAGATCATCTAAAATTTTAATCTACATGTCGTTTAACAAATAAAATTATACAGATAAACTAGGTTTATCTATTATTTTTTCTGACTGATTCAATTAAATAAAATGTCAAAATTTTACAGTGGTTACGTTTATAAAAATAGGGTTTTATGCAATCGGTTTTAATGTTTTTAAATCTATTATATGAATGTTTTGTCTATTCTACAGGTATCCACAATTAAAAATATGTGATTAATAATTGAATGATAAAACGTCAGGTTTCTGTGGCTTCAAATATTATTTAATAAAAGGCAAAATGACTATTTTTTTCACAATTTAAAATAATATTAGATTCTAATACAATCTGAAAGTAGACAAAATCAGCAGGTAAAATTTCCTCCATACAGTATAGAAACATTACGTATCATACGGTCTGGTATAATGAATCAGATGATTATATCGATGATATTTAATTGTGTCTGTTAAAATATTGATAAAAATCATCAGAATTTTTATTAAAACCGCTGCAAAGTTACAATGGATATTGCTATTGTTATACATGTACTGAATGAGACCTGTTTGGATATTGAACGTGATAGAATTGTTCTTTCTCTGGATGCTCGAAATGTGATAAAAATAACCCCCTTTTGGCCTCTCAGAAGTCAAGTCACGTGGAACTATATGGGGAATTCCCTAAATTTTTGAGACAAACCAAAATTTGACCAAAGTCGTAGTCTTCAGGCATTTTATAACCGAAATTAGAGAAAATAAATACCAGGGGGGCCGAAAACTTCAGACTTGCAAAAATATGTCGGTAATTTTCGGCCCCTCTCGTCTCATTCCCAGCTGAAGTGTTGCTACTCGGGACTCATTTTCACGCACCGACTTTCGATCAAACATCGTCCAAAAACACCATACTGTTTGGATTTTCAATAATCTGATGAAAATACACACTTAGAGACAATGTCATTGGGCATTTGGAATGGTGTAATAATGGCCTTTACCTGTTAAGAAAAACAATAATTTCGTTTTTGTGTCGTGTAAAATAAGAGTTCCAATTCGCCGCCAGTCGTCATGAAATTTCCAATAGAAGACAAGTCTGGAAATCTGAATAAGTTTTATTATCAAGGACAGTTCATTAAGAAAATCGAATTTTATTTTGAGGGGGCCGAAAATACCAGACGGCCGAAAATACCCGAAGGCGCTCTATTTCGGGTTTTTTTTTTTCAATATTATGATTTCGACATAATTTTGCTTTGAACTAGGATTTTGCAATGTGTAGTATTGGTAGTGATATTGTAGACCCAAGATTGGTACTTGTAGGCCTATTTTACAAGTTTGGTGACGCTACGCATGCGCAGTTTGTTTTTCGTATTTTTAGGGCACTTTTGTAAAGTAAGGTGACGCTACGCATGCGCAGTTTGCTATTTTTAGGAAAGGGTTATGCTTGGGTGTTAAAATAGGATTGAAACAAGTCTTTTTCTTGTCATGAAAATAAAAATCCATGCCTGCGATTTATTTTGTGTGAGATTTATATGTACTTGAGAACTTAGCCTGATACTTAAACCATTTTTGTTGTGCCTGAGATAGGCCTAGTGCCTGAAATCATGAATTTTGTCTAGAGACTTATTATGCCTGAGAATATTGCTTGAGATTTATATCATGTGTCTGAGAATATTATGAGATTTATGTACTTTGTCATAAAAATAAAAATCCATGCCTGCGATTTATTAAGTGCTCTTAGCAATGCTGACCTTTTTAATATCCCATTCATTTTAGCAATTTCAATTTCGAACACTGTTGGTTTCAGTTTTCTACATGTAACAGATAGAATGCTTTGCTATACTGTATTTGACTTTCTATCTTGAATATTTCTATATAACTGCAATAGATACACCACTATTAAGGTAAATTTATCATTGTTATATATATATAATTCAAACACATTTATTTAAGAATCTTCATTTAATTGTTCATGTGATATAGCATAGACTTGGGAGAATCAAAGAAAACATGCTTGCTCTTGCAGGATGAAAGTGTAAAAGAAGTGAAGGTTGGTAGTGAGCCTGCAAGCATACACACTGTACGATTGAGTGAGGATGGAGAAGAAGTTGATCTGTCTCTGTGGAGGGATGCTGCAAATGTCTCCATCAAAGTAGGAGACTACATTGAAGTGTCACAATGCGTGACAGGCGAATGGAATAGAGCCATTACCCTCAACACTACAAGAAACAGTGTTGTGCAAGTAAGTGTTCATGACAACTATGATAATTAACAAGTCATATCAAGAACTTTTGTCTCTGTGCAAAAGCATTTACCTTATACCTACCTCGCTTTCTACAAGCTTAAGATTGAAAAGGAAATGGATTCATAACACATATGTCACTGATCGTTAAAATCTTACATGAATTTTCAGAATAACCTCAACGCCAGAGTATCTAACTACCCAGCCCCATTAACTCGCAGTAAAAATAAGCAAAGAAAATAGATTCTATGTAATTCCGTTTCAACTTTTTTATTTGGCATTTGCCAAACTTCTGCTCGACAATCAAAAAGTACCTGAAACCTGAAATTAAGTCCCGTATATTTGGATGAAGGGCTTCCAGGTGTGTTCAAATGGATGACTTCGACTTTTATAAAGTAGTCAACAGGATACCATACATCTGATTAAAGATAATCTCAAACTTGCCTAGACTCATTTGCCTTCCTGTTAATTGAAATTGAATTATTACTTCTTATTTGTAGATAGTTGAAGCCCCAGAGATTGATATGGAGGGCCACATTGAAGGTCTCTACTTGGCAGGTGACGAGGTGGAAGTAGTCGTTTGCGTTGGAAATGACTACAACGAACTGAGATTAAAGAAAAGTACTCTGGTGAATGCGTTGCATATGGCAGACGCTGAAGACATGGAAGATGTTGTTAGTGCCTTGCTGCCACTGTCAGCAAAGATGATTGTAAAAATCTGTTCAATCCAGTCCATTGAAATTATCAGAGAGGGACCAGGTCCAATGGACAACAGTGAGGATACCTCTGACAGAGGAGAATGAAAAATGTTTGTAGTATATCATGTCTGTTTGGGTTGTATCCATGCAACCATTATGATTGTTTTACATTTTTGAAGATGTTCTTATCTGAATGTGTGTTGTTTTGATGAATGATAGAATGAATGAATGAACGACCTAGTCAACAGTTGAATGAGTGAGTGAATGAATACATATAAATGAACACAGTTTATGATTGAAACATGATAAACAGATAAATGGCTTGCATATAAGGTTGTCCTTTTTCACTTTCTAATTTAATAACACAATATATCATGTATTATTTAAGCCTATAATTGAAATTCCAAAGCTTGTTAGTAATGTGTGCTTTCAATAATGTTGTTAGCCAAACCTTGTTCGTTGATTCATCTTTAGGTTGCTGCAAAAAATTTAGATATGTGAATTTGCTATTATCAAACTTCCTGTAAATCATGATAAACTTGTTGACACATGTTTGATAAACACATTGTCAATGTGGATATTTTTTAAGCACTCTTGATAGATACCAGATAGGGATATTTTTGAAATGGAACAGATTTGTGCTTCCAATGTACATATATGTAGTTTATCATGTCTGTTTGGGTTGTATCAATGCAACTATTAAGATTGTTCTACTTTCTTGATATGTTCTCATCTGAATAATTGTTGTTTTTATAAATGATAGAATGATTTAATAATAACCAAGTGAATGAGTGAAGGAAAATGAAAGAATAATTGAAAAAGCCGTTGAATGAGTGAGTGAACGAATGCATATAATAAGTGAACACAGTTTATGAATGAATCATGACCAACAGATAAATGACCTGCATTTAAGGTTGTCCTTTTTCACTTTAATGATTTAGTAAACAGTATTTCATGTTTTATTTAAAGCTATATAATTGAAAGTCCAAAGCTTGTTAATATCGTGTGCTTTCAATATTGTTGTTAGCCAAACCTTGTTCGTTGATCCATCTTCAGGTTGCTGCAAAACTTAACAGATTTAGATATGAAAATTTGCTATCTTCAAATTTCCATGGATTCATGAAAAAACTTGTTGGCACATGCTTTGATAAACACATTGTCAATCTGAATATATTTGTAAACACACTTGATAGAAATTAGAAAACAATATTTTTGAAATGGTACAGGTTTGTTCTTGAAATATACATATTTGTAGTTTATCATGTCTGTTTGGGTTGTATCAATGCAACTATCGACACTGTTTTACTTGATTGAAGATGTGCAAATCTGAATATGTAGTGTAATAATAGAATGAAAGAACAACCAAGTGAATGAGTGAAGGAAGATGAAAAAATGATTGAACAAGCAACTGAATGAGTGAACGAAAAAATAATGATCAATGAATGAATGACTTGCATATAAGATTATACCTTTTTCACTTTTATGATTCACATTTATGATTTATAACACAAAATATCATGTTCTATTTAAGGCCATAATTGAAAGTCCGAAGCTTGATTGTATCTTGTGCTTTCAATATTGTTGTTAGCCAAAAGCTTGTTCGTTGATTCATCTTAAGATTACTGTAAAACTTGAAAAGATGTTGAGTATTTCAGAACTCACATGTTGGAAATCCTGTATGTTAGAAATTGAAACCAGTCCATTCTAGATGTGCACATTACTGAAATTGCTTATGTTTGTTAGTTGTGTAATAATAATACTAAAAGACTATTTTTCTGAGATATATGAATGTGTACTATTTTCAAACTTCCTGTAATTCATGAACACATGTTGACACATGCCTTGATAAACACATTGTCATTCGGAATATATATATATATTTATGTTAATACTTGGTAGATACTTGAAAGCAGGTATTTCTGGAATGGAACAGGTTTGTACTTCAAATGTACATATATGTAGTTTATGATGTCTGTTTGGATTGTATCAATGCAACTGATGATCAATGAATGAATGACTTGTATGTTATAAAGTTATCTTTTTTCACTCTTTATGCTTTTATATCATAATATTTCATGTTTTATTAATGCTATAATGCATATCGAACATGTCATTTACTATAAAATGGGTGTTGATATGGTTGGAAAAACAGTACCATTTTTTGAAAGTCCAAAGCTTGATTGCATCATGTGCTTTCAATATTGTTGTCAAACAATGTTCGTTGAACCATTTTTCAAGTTCCTGCAACACTTGTAAAGATGTCGACTGTTTTTAAATGTATATATATGTAGTAGATATGTCTAAATATGTTTTATACAGCTTCCTTTTTCAAATTTTTGGCATGTTTGCGCATGTGCAGATCTGGATATGTGTTGTTATAAAACAACTATTTTCTAATGTTCAAGCATGTTACTTTCACATCATTTTTATAAAATATGCGGACATATGTTTCAATACTATTTCATATAAGTATATATGAAATATGTATCAGTTTCATTCATCTATATATACATGTGTTACCTTCATTATTCTATAGATGTCCATTAATATGTTAAAGGAGGTACCTTATCTATTGGCATAAATCTGTTTTCTAGTCTTGCATTGTAGTGCATGGATGTCCATTCTGAAGAAAACTGCATAATATGTTAATCTGCAAGCGATAAATAATTATGTCATGACAAAGTTAACATTTCTTTGCTTTTATAATGATAACCTGATCATAATAAATGTTCTGAAGAATACTTTTGTGTTCATTGTTTGTTCTTGATAACTCTTTCAAATTCTGAAATACAGCCCAGAGTGGTAGGCATTCTTCAAGTCCTCTTCATTTCTCACATTGGACTGTATTGAAGAAGTGAATTTTGTTACATGACAACACTATCTTCAACAAATTTTCTTAACAATCAATGAAGTCCAAGTGTATATATATAAATAGTAATTCGGTCTTCTTTTATACACATACAACCAAGTAAATAAGGTTTAGAAAATATAGCAATGAGTGTAGAGACTATAACATGAATACATATCATGTTTATCACATTACCATGTACGTTATATGAACAAATCTACTTCCGATCAATCTTTCTGCCTTGTTCAGCATCTTCATGTATCAATAGAAATATAATAAGAAACTTTCAATTGACATTTCTATTTGCAATTAACAAATATCTCTCAATTGATTTATATAATGAAGCCATTATTAGCTGTTACATCTGTTATTACACATCTTGCAATATTTAGGGCATTAGATACTAGTTGAAATAATCTCATTTACGCCTCCTTCAGTACTTTCAGTACTTTGATTGTATCATGGCCTTAACTCATCAATCCTTTGATCAATTTTTATTGAAACTTGGTGAAGTAGCCTATAATATGACACATCAGGTGTGATCCAATAGTTCATTCCAAGGGTTATGGCCAATTAAAGTTCAGAATTTTAACTTGTCTTTTTTAGTCAATACATGACCCAGATTGAACCCAGTCTAACTCAGTTGAAATATTGTGTTATTTTAGGGATTTCAGTAAGAGTTTTCCCCTCTGACACACATCACATTAAACTTTATTTTGATAATTACTGGTTAATTACTGCAGTCCGGCTCATTGAGGTTGTATTTTTTTCACCCCAGGACACCCAGGGGAAGGGGCGTATTTGTCTTTGTACACCATCCAATGCTGCCGTGGACGAAGTCATTCGAAGGTTGATCTTGCACAAAAAGCGCTTAACAAGAGGTAAATTAGCTTGATTCTTTCATCGTTCTGTGCATGATATTTGCTTTTGGTGTGATATATTATGAAGAAAATAATGCATGATTTTAATCAAATTTTACTGATGAAGTACCTATCTGGTTTGGATTTGTACTTTTTCACAAATATACCTCTTTTGCAAAGCTGTTGTTTACCATATCATCAAAGTTATAGCTCTGGATTATTTGTCTATAATGAGAATTTTTGAGTTTGAACATAATTATGTTGTTATTTTGGTTATAATTTTGAATATATCAGAAGACAGAAGTGACTGCCGGACAAATTATTTACTTATTCTTTGTTGTGTTGAAGTGACCTATTTTATCAATTTTTGATTCAACCCATTTCTTCCCTGCGAAGCAAATCTGTCCAGTTTTTTTCTGATTATCGAGTCAGATCGATAATCAGATCGAGTTAACCAAAGGCTGTGTTCCAGAGAAAGAAAACACTTTATTTTAAAGATTTCAGATGGAAACATTTCCCTGTACATAGTTTTTTCAAGTGCACCCTTTTGTGTTTGGTGAATGTGTCAGATGATTTTTTAGTTCCCATTGTCTTGGTGCATATGTTACCTAAGACATGACTAATGATAATAACTCCCTGCAGCACCATGACGTTTCTAAGTTATGATTTTCTTTTCTTTTCCATTAGGGCAGGTTGATATCACAGTCATATAGGTTTAAGTATTAGCAGACCTGTTCTCCTGGAACATATCAGTGAGTCATGAAAACACTAATCAACTTTTTTTTGGAAGACATTCAGAAATCAGAATTGAAAAAAAAAAACTTGTGTACAGGGTTTGAGACACAGATGGGAAAGGGTGTTGCTAGGTGTGGGACATAGGTGGGAAAGGGTGTTGCTAGGTGTTGGACACAGGTGGGAAAGGGTGTTGCTAGGTGTGGGACACAGGTGGGAAATGATGTTGCTAGGTGCATGTGTGGGACACAGGTGGGAAAGGCTGTTGCTAGGTGTGGGACACAGGTGGAAAAGGCTGTTGCTAGGTGTGGGACACAGGTTGGAAATGCTGTTGCTAGGTGTTGGACACAGGTGGGAAAGGGATTTGCTAGGGGTGGGAAAGGGTGTTGCTAGGTGTTGGACACAGGTGGGAAAGGGTGTTACTAGGTGTGGGACACAGGTGGGAAAGGCTGTTACTAGGTGTTGGACACAGGTGGGAAAGGGTGTTACTAGGTGTGGGACACAGGTGGGAAAAGGTGTTGCTAAGTGTGGGACACAGGTGGGAAAGGCTGTTACTAGGTGTGGGACACAGGTGGGAAAAGGTGTTGCTAAGTGTGGGACACAGGTGGGAAAGACTGTTACTAGGTGTGGGACACAGGTGGGAAAAGGTGTTGCTAGGTGTGAGACACAGGTGGGAAATTGTGCTGCTAGGCGAATGCCAAGTACTATAGGTGTAACACCCACTAGAACAAGTGTTTGTATCCACTTAGACCTGAACACTGATAATCTTGTGAAGTTAGTCACTATAGATGGTCTCTCCACTTTACACACTTCTTACATGGATACACTTTACTTACAAGAGTATCAGGTATCAACACTTTTGTGTATTCTTGATACAATACTTCCTCACAGATTCTGACACTATCAATATCATACGAGAATCTACATTTCACTAAGTCAACAACAACCAGTTACTCTTAAGTCAATTATTCCTTAGAATTTAGTGTCCTTTAACTGTCGATCAGTGAAAACAAATCCTTGTCCATCGGATATTTTGTAACATCTCAGGTCAATGATATTCTTACACTTACCTGGTTACCATGGGTGACCTAAATCTCCAACCTGGTTACCATGGATGACCTAAATCTCCAACCTGGTTACCATGGGTGACCTAAATCTCCAACCTGGTTACCAAGGTGACCTAAATCTCCACTTAGGCAATCTATCTAATGTTGGTGCTCACCAGTTCAGTGGGGTCCTTGATTCCAGAGGTCTGAGTTGGCATGTGACAGAAGCTAAACACACCAGTCTGACATATCTACATGTATCAGCCGTACATATCTACGTGTATCAGCCGTACATATCTACATGTATCAGCCGTACATATCTACATGTATCAGCCGTACATATCTACATGTATCAGCCGTACATATCTACATGTATCAGCCGTACATATCTACGTGTATCAGCCGTACATATCTACATGTATCAGCCGTACATATCTACGTGTATCAGCCGTACATATCTACGTGTATCAGCCGTACATACATACATGTATCAGCCGTACATATCTACATGTATCAGCCGTACATATCTACATGTATCAGCCGTACATATCTACATGTATCAGCCATACATACATACATGTATCAGCCGTACATATCTACATGTATCAGCCGTACATATCTATGTGTATCAGCCGTACATATCTACATGTATCAGCCGTACATATCTACGTGTATCAGCCGTACATATCTACATGTATCAGCCGTACATATCTACATGTATCAGCCGTACATATCTACGTGTATCAGCCGTACATATCTACGTGTATCAGCCGTACATATCTACGTGTATCAGCCGTACATATCTACGTGTATCAGCCGTACATATCTACATGTATCAGCCGTACATATCTACGTGTATCAGCCGTACATATCTACATGTATCAGCCGTACATATCTACATGTATCAGCCGTACATATCTACATGTATCAGCCGTACATATCTACATGTATCAGCCGTACATACATAATGTATCAGCCGTACATATCTACATGTATCAGCCGTACATATCTACATGTATCAGCCGTACATATCTACGTGTATCAGTCGTACATATCTACATGTATCAGCCGTACATATCTACATGTATAAGCCGTACATATCTACGTGTATCAGCCGTACATATCTATGTGTATCAGCCGTACATATCTACATGTATCAGCCGTACATATCTACATGTATCAGCCGTACATATCTACATGTATCAGCCGTACATATCTACATGTATCAGCCGTACATATCTACATGTATCAGCCGTACATATCTACATGTATCAGCCGTACATATCTACATTATCAGCCGTACATATCTACATGTATCAGCCGTACATATCTACATGTATCAGCCGTACATATCTATGTGTATCAGCCGTACATATCTACGTGTATCAGCCGTACATATCTACGTGTATCAGCCGTACATATCTACATGTATCAGCCGTACATATCTACATGTATCAGCCGTACATATCTACATGTATCAGCCGTACATATCTACGTGTATCAGCCGTACATATCTATGTGTATCAGCCGTACATATCTACGTGTATCAGCCGTACATACATACATGTATCAGCCGTACATATCTACGTGTATCAGCCGTACATACATACATGTATCAGCCGTACATATCTACATGTATCAGCCGTACATATCTACATGTATCAGCCGTACATATCTACATGTATCAGCCATACATACATACATGTATCAGCCGTACATATCTACGTGTATCAGCCGTACATATCTATGTGTATCAGCCGTACATATCTACGTGTATCAACCGTACATACATACATGTATCAGCCGTACATATCTACATGTATCAGCCGTACATATCTACATGTATCAGCCGTACATTTCTACATGTATCAGCCGTACATATCTACATGTATCAGCCGTACATATCTACATGTATCAGCCGTACATATCTATGTGTATCAGCCGTACATATCTACGTGTATCAGCCGTACATATCTACATGTATCAGCCGTACATATCTACATGTATCAGCCGTACATATCTACATGTATCAGCCGTACATACATACATGTATCAGCCGTACATATCTACATGTATCAGCTGTACATATCTACATGTATCAGCCGTACATATCTACACTTATCAGCCGTACATATCTACGTGTATCAGCCGTACATATCTACACTTATCAGCCGTACATATCTACACGTAACAGCCGTACATATCTACACTTATCAGCCGTACATATCTACATGTATCAGCCGTACATATCTACATGTATCAGCCGTACATATCTACATGTATCAGCCGTACATATCTACGTGTATCAGCCGTACATATCTACATGTATCAGCCGTACATATCTACGTGTATCAGCCGTACATATCTACACTTATCAGCCGTACATATCTACATGTATCAGCCGTACATATCTACACTTATCAGCCGTACATATCTACATGTATCAGCCGTACATATCTACATGTATCAGCCGTACATAGCTACATGTATCAGCCGTACATATCTACATGTATCAGCCGTACATATCTACATGTATCAGCCGTACATATCTACATGTATCAGCCGTACATATCTACGTGTATCAGCCGTACATATCTACATGTATCAGCCGTACATATCTACATGTATCAGCCGTACATATCTACGTGTATCAGCCGTACATATCTACATGTATCAGCCGTACATATCTACATGTATCAGCCGTACATATCTACGTGTATCAGCCATACATATCTACATGTATCAGCCATACATACATACATGTATCAGCCGTACATATCTACATGTATCAGCCGTACATATCTACATGTATCAGCCGTACATACATACATATATCAGCCGTACATACATACAGCTGATACTGTTGTTTCATGGAGCATGATATCATTTGTTCATACGAAAGTGTTGATAATAGATACCATTTTTTCATGGAGCATGATATCATTTGTTCATACGAAAGCATTGATAATAGATACTATTTACATTCTGTATGCTTTGGCTCATTGACGATTATAAAATTTATTTTTGCAGAACACCACCTCATCACTGCCTATAGGGGTACTTTGTTCATCTTGAAACAGCCCTCGCTTTTTTTTGTTAAAAAACATTAATGACTTAATTTTAAAGCTAAAATAAAGTGTGCAAAGTATATGATTACAATAAAAGACTTAAAAAATTTGAAAATTGATTTTGAATGAAAATAACTATATATTGTTTGTTTTGTTGTCATGCTGTTGTTAGGACCCCATTTGAAAAGTGATATGTAACAGCGGCTATGTCAGGTTTCAGTTAAATATGTTAGATAAGAGGTCAAATGATTATAAACATGCATAGCTCTGTATTATCTCTACTTCAAAATTTAAAAACTGATTTCTGTGGCTTTTGCTCTGTGAATATAATATCTGTATTCTTTTTGTCTGGTTGTTTTATTTTACAGATCCAAATCAACTGCCTTATGGTCTACATGTGGTGAGAATTGGGAAGATGTCCTCAGTACACAAAGATGTGGCGAAACACACTTTCAGCGAAATTGTCAACGGCCACATACAGAACGGTACTGTATACATATATGTAGTTTTGCGCTGTGTCTGTCTTCCGCTATCTTGTCCGGGCTCTATTGCCTAAACTTCAGGTAACTACATACAACGTACTTGGTATGGGTTTACCTTGGTGAGGCAAGGCCTCATACATCAATAGTAGGTCACTCTTCGACCTACATTTTGACCTAAATCAAAGTAGAAACCAGTCCAGGCTGTGTCACATACACTAGAAATCACTGGAACTTACTACTTTGGGTGTGGGTTTACCTTGATGAGGCGGTGTGTCATGCATTAAAGTAAGATCGCATTGAGCTAAATTTTGACCTTTGACATACATGATGTATATCTAAGATAAAGTTTGTCCAGGCTATATCTCATACGATGCAGGACACTGGAACCTGTACAATAAACGTTGTCTGTTAATGTGTGTGTACAATAAACATTGTCTCTGTTAATGTGTCTGTACAATAAATGTTGTCTCTGTTAATGTGACTGTACAATAAACGTTGTCTGTTAATGTGTGTCTACAATAAATGTTGTCTCTGTTAATGTGTGTGTACAATAAACATTGTCTCTGTTAATGTGTCTGTACAATTAACGTTGTCTCTGTTAATGTGTGTGTACAATAAACATTGTCTCTGTTAATGTGACTGTACAATAAATGTTGTGTCTGTTAATGTGTGTGTACAATAAACATTGTCTCTGTTAATGTGACTGTACAATAAACGTTGTCTCTGTTAATGTGTGTGTACAATAAATGTTGTGTCTGTTAATGTGACTGTACAATAAACGTTGTCTGTTAATGTGTGTGTACAATAAACATTGTCTCTGTTAATGTGTGTGTACAATAAACGTTGTCTCTGTTATAGTGTCTGTACAATAAACGTTGTCTCTGTTAATGTGTGTGTACAATAAATGTTGTCTCTGTTAATGTGTGTGTACAATAAATGTTGTCTCTGTTAATGTGTCTGTACAATAAACGTTGTCTCTGTTAATGTGTGTGTACAATAAATGTTGTCTGTTAATGTGTGTGTACAATAACTGTTGTCTCTGTTAATGTGTGTGTACAATAAACGTTGTCTCTGTTAATGTGTCTGTACAATAAACGTTGTCTCTGTTATAGTGTCTGTACAATAAACGTTGTCTCTGTTAATGTGTGTGTACAATAAACGTTGTCTCTGTTAATGTGTGTGTACAATAAATGTTGTCTCTGTCAATGTGTCTGTACAATAAACGTTGTCTCTGTTAATATGTGTGTACAATAAACGTTGTCTCTGTTAATGTGTCTGTACAATAAATGTTGTCTCTGTTATTGTGTGTGTAGAATAAACGTTGTCTCTGTTAATGTGTGTGTACAATAAACGTTGTCTCTGTTAATGTGTGTGTACAATAAACGTTGTCTCTGTTAATGTGTCTGTACAAGAAACGTTGTCTCTGTTATAGTGTCTGTACAATAAACGTTGTCTCTGTTAATGTGTGTGTACAATAAACGTTGTCTCTGTTAATGTGTGTGTACAATAAATGTTGTCTCTGTTAATGTGTGTCTACAATAAACGATGTCTCTGCCTGTTAATGTGTCTGTACAATAAACGTTGTCTCTGTTATTATGTGTGTACAATAAACGTTGTCTCTGTTATTGTGTCTGTACAATAAACGTTGTCTCTGTTAATGTGTCTGTACAATAAACGTTGTCTCTGTTTATGTGTGTGTACAATAAATGTTGTCTCTGTTAATGTTTGTGTACAATAAACGTTGTCTCTGCCTGTTATTGTGTCTGTACAATAAACGTTGTCTCTGTTAATGTGTGTGTACAATAAATGTTGTCTCTGTTAATGTGACTGTACAATAAACGTTGTCTCTGTTAATGTGTGTGTACAATAAATGTTGTGTCTGTTAATGTGACTGTACAATAAACGTTGTCTGTTAATGTGTGTGTACAATAAACGTTGTCTCTGTTATTGTGTCTGTACAATAAACGTTGTCTCTGTTAATGTGTGTGTACAATAAACGTTGTCTCTGTTAATGTGTCTGTACAATAAATGTTGTCTCTGTTATTGTGTGTGTAGAATAAACGTTGTCTCTGTTAATGTGTGTGTACAATAAACGTTGTCTCTGTTAACGTGTGTGTACAATAAACGTTGTCTCTGTTAATGTGTCTGTACAAGAAACGTTGTCTCTGTTAATGTGTGTGTACAATAAACGTTGTCACTGTTAATGTGTCTGTACAATTAACGTTGTCTCTGTTAATGTGTGTGTACAATAAACATTGTCTGTTAATGTGTGTGTACAATAACTGTTGTCTCTGTTAATGTGTCTGTACAATAAATGTTGTCTCTGTTAATGTGTGTGTACAATAAATGTTGTCTCTGTTAACGTGTGTGTACAATAAACGTTGTCTCTGTTAATGTGTGTGTACAATAAACGTTGTCTCTGTTAATGTGTCTGTACAATAAATGTTGTCTCTGTTATTGTGTGTGTAGAATAAACGTTGTCTCTGTTAATGTGTGTGTACAATAAACGTTGTCTCTGTTAACGTGTGTGTACAATAAACGTTGTCTCTGTTAATGTGTCTGTACAAGAAACGTTGTCTCTGTTATAGTGTCTGTACAATAAACGTTGTCTCTGTTAATGTGTGTGTACAATAAACGTTGTCTCTGTTAATGTGTGTACAATAAATGTTGTCTCTGTTAATGTGTGTCTACAATAAACGATGTCTCTGCCTGTTAATGTGTCTGTACAATAAACGTTGTCTCTGTTATTATGTGTGTACAAGAAACGTTGTCTCTGTTAATGTGTGTGTACAATAAACGTTGTCTCTGTTAATGTGTGTGTACAATAAATGTTGTGTCTGTTAATGTGACTGTACAATAAACGTTGTCTGTTAATGTGTGTGTACAATAAACGTTGTCTCTGTTATTGTGTCTGTACAATAAACGTTGTCTCTGTTAATGTGTGTGTACAATAAACGTTGTCTCTGTTAATGTGACTGTACAATAAACGTTGTCTCTGTTAATGTGTGTGTACAATAAATGTTGTGTCTGTTAATGTGACTGTACAATAAACGTTGTCTGTTAATGTGTGTGTACAATAAACGTTGTCTCTGTTATTGTGTCTGTACAATAAACGTTGTCTCTGTTAATGTGTGTGTACAATAAACGTTGTCTCTGTTAATGTGTCTGTACAATAAATGTTGTCTCTGTTATTGTGTGTGTAGAATAAACGTTGTCTCTGTTAATGTGTGTGTACAATAAACGTTGTCTCTGTTAACGTGTGTGTACAATAAACGTTGTCTCTGTTAATGTGTCTGTACAAGAAACGTTGTCTCTGTTATAGTGTCTGTACAATAAACGATGTCTGTTAATGTGTGTGTACAATAAACGTTGTCTCTGTTAATGTGTGTGTACAATAAATGTTGTCTCTGTTAATGTGTGTCTACAATAAACGATGTCTCTGTTAATGTGTGTGTACAATAAACGTTGTCTCTGTTAATGTGTGTGTACAATAAACGTTGTCTCTGTTAATGTGTGTGTACAATAAATGTTGTCTCTGTTAATGTGTGTGTACAATAAACATTGTCTCTGTTAATGTGTGTACAATAAACGTTGTCTCTGTTAATATGTGTGTACAATAAACGTTGTCTCTGTTAATGTGTGTGTACAATAAATGTTGTCTCTGTTAATGTGTGTGTACAATAATTGTTGTCTCTGTTAATGTGTGTGTACAATAAATGTTGTCTCTGTTAATGTGTGTGTACAATAAATGTTGTCTCTGTTAATGTGTGTGTACAATAAATGTTGTCTCTGTTAATGTGTGTGTACAATAAACGTTGTCTCTGTTAACGTGTGTGTACAATAAATGTTGTCTCTGTTATTGTGTGTGTACAATAAATGTTGTCTCTGTTAATGTGTCTGTACAATAAACGTTGTCTCTGTTAATGTGTCTGTACAATAAATGTTGTCTCTGTTAATGTGTGTGTACAATAAACGTTGTTGAGGCTTATGTAGATAAGCCAGGTTTAAATGAACTAATAACTTTAATGCTGAGTCTATCTCACAGTAGAACTCAGAGTATTAATTGCCTTATAATAGTTTTATTGTGTCCCTATCAGCAGGGTCACTGTAGCCATATAACATCAGTTATATGGTCTAACATAAAGCAGATGCTACATGTGGTATTAATTAGGGAGGTACCTACATGTTTATGTAAGATATGCATGGAGGGGGCCAGACAGCTAGGGGGTCAGAGGGAGTGACCAGTCACATGGTAGTTAGGAACAATATGATTGGCCGAAAGATTTCAGTAGTATTTCTTTGTCCAGTGTCTGGTCACTTTGTCAGCATCTGTAGAGGGAGTAACAGTGTTTTAAAATCTTTGTCATTTTCTTATTTAATCAACCTTATAGAAGTTCAAGAAAACCTGGAGCTTTGGTGATAAGAATGTTTGTGATTCTACCAATTCATGAACGCATGCTCCTTATGATGTATTCTGGTGCACGTGTATGATTATTGACTGTGAACTTTTCAATAATGGCTAGTCGTCAATCAAGACCCAGAGTGAGAAATGTACCATGGGACTCATCTAACCCATCTAACTGGACAATTTCCCAATTACGCCAGGAATTAACTAAGATTGGGATTACTTCACCTTCTACAGGAATTACAAAGTCTGGTTTAAAAGCTTTGTACTTAGAAAACATAGGAAGCCCCGCACATGCTGCCAATCTAAACAATAGCGATCGCCCAAGTGTTGCTACAGGAGTGGTAGTGAATGATAGCAATGTGGCTAACAATCAGGACGAAGAATATATCAATACTATGCAAACAAATGCTGATGTTTTTACCAATCAAACAAGGGAAAATTATTCAGAACTAATAAGAAGTGCAGCAGCGCTATCGGCACCACAGCGTGATGTGGGTGATATACCGGAAGCACGTGGAACTGGTGGAGCTTCATCCAACATGGCTGCGCCCAGTGTAATAGAGGGCATGCTATCGTCTATGCAATCTATGCAACAGACAATGATGGGGATACAGCAAACGGTGTTACATCTAATGAGTGCACGGGATGGAAATCCAACGGAAACCATGCCAGCCCGCAAGGATAACACACTAACGACTGCTTACGCATCGTTAAGACAGCAAGGAACAAGCACTTCGATACCAGGTGGGTACCCTGAATTTAACCGTTCTGAGGGAATTTCCTCCGAGAGCATCCCGCATGTAGACGTGGTATCAGACACTATCAGAAAGAAAATATTAGAGGGGAAATATGTCAATTTGGCATCTCTGCTCATACCTAAATATGAAACAGAAAGGCCAGAAGACAAACAGCATGGTTTCAACATAAATTTATTCAAGGAATCGGAAGATCCACGTTTAACTAAAACACTCACGATCTCCGAATTTATTACGGCGTTCGGAAAATTCAAAAGAACTATGTGTGAGAAGTTCCCAGAACGCAGGGATGAATTGGACCTGTATGAGGCGAACATTATTGAAATACACAATGTCTATGGCAATAAATTCTACGATTACCATTGCCAATTCGCGATGAAAGCTGCCGCTGCCCTACAGAACCACAATCAAAAGATCCGTTGGGAACTGAAAGACCAGGGGCTACTTAGTATGATTGTAGGTAATGCTAGAGTCAATACATGTCAGCTGTGTGGATTCACATCTCATTCCACAGCTTTCTGTCCACAACAGCGTGAAAGGAAGACTGGTCACAATTACACCAAGTTCAGTTCCCCTTCAACTAAGCAGTACGGAAAGCAGAATAGCTGGGATAGAGATACTGATAGGCTAGGACGACCCAAGGTCAAAGTCAATGGTTTAGAGGTGTGCAATAACTTTAACGATGGTGTATGTCAATATGGTTCAAGTTGTTTGTTTTCCCATGTATGCCATAAATGTAAAGCTTCCAGCCATGGAGCTAAAACTTGTAGGAGGACAAGCAAGAGTCAAATGGAAGACAACAAATGACTGGAGAACGAACAAGTTCCTACACCTATCAATGTGACTAGATTACGACAGGAGTTAAAAAATCATCCAGATAAGAACTTTGTGACATATCTATGTGAAGGTCTTACTGACGGATTTGATACTATGATTTCGGACATTGTATTACCTAGCAAAAAGTGTAATAATCTTCAATCAGCAGTGAAAGATGAGCAAACTGTAACACTTTTGATCCAAAGTGAACTCCAGAAGGGATTTCTACAAGGCCCTTTCAAACGCCTGCCATTTGAGTCTTACAGAATTAGTCCTATCGGGGTAGCTTATGGTAAATACTCTGGTAAACCGCGTCTCATAGTGGATTTGTCGTCGCCTCATGAAGATGAGGAACACCCAAGCATCAATAACCTAATTGATAAGGACAGTTGTTCTCTATCTTATGTCCGAATAGAGGATGCAATTCAGTTAATCCAGATGTTGGGAAAAAATACAACTATGTGTAAGACAGATATTTCTGATGCATTCAAACTTCTACCTATTCATCCTTCTCAATGGCATCTTTTTGGTGTTTGCTGGCAAGATCAATACTATTTCTATACCAGATTAGCATTTGGATGTCGTTCAAGCCCTAAGATTTTTGACAATCTTTCGCGCGCCATATGTTGGATTGCCCACAATAACTATGGAATTCCTCATATTTTACATTTGTTGGATGATTTTATTACTTTTGAGGAACCGGGAAAATGTGGGGATAGGAACATGACTTTATTATTTCATATATTCAATAGCTTAAACATCCCAATGGCACTGCACAAGACGTGTGGACCCGAGACGGCTCTGGAGTACTTAGGGATCATCTTAGATTCTCAGAAAATGGAAGCCAGACTTCCTGAGGACAAACTTAAGAGAGATACGGAAATGCTAAAATCTTTTCAAAACCGCAAATCCTGTACGAAGAGGGAACTTCTTCAACTCTTGGGGCATTTGAATTTTGCTAGCAAGGTAGTGCTTCCAGGGAAAAGTTTTATTTCCTATCTCATCAAGCTGTCAACCACTGTGAAAGCCTTACATCACCATGTTAAAATATCTAAGGAATGTAGCGAGGACATTAGGATGTGGTTATCATTTCTGGAGAATTGGAATGGCCGTGCCATATTCTGTGATCAACACATCACAACTACACAAGACATTCATCTGTACACGGACGCATCGGGTACTCTGGGATTCGGTGGTTACATGCAGGGACAGTGGTTTTCTGAAGCATGGCCAACTGTACTATACAACCATATACATGGCAGGGATGAACACTCTATAGCTTTTAAGGAACTGTATCCCATAGTGGTAGCGGCTATGATATGGGGACATACTTGGAAAGGCCTACGGATTCTATTTTTATGTGACAATTCTGCAACAGTAGCTATTATACAAAAGGGAAGGTCCAAAGCTATCAATATTATGCCTCTTATGAGACGCCTGACTATGTGTGCTGCCTTGAATTCATTTGTTGTCATCTCGGAACATGTACCAGGAAGAACCAATCTTATAGCCGATTCGCTATCTCGTTTACAGATGTCAAGATTCAGACAACTAGCCCCGAACGCCATGTCCAAACCGTGCAAAGTGCCACTTCCTTCAGAAGTCCTATGGGATGCCAACTTCGACCAGTCATAGAGCCTTGTGGGAGACGTCTATAGCACCTAGAACGAGACAGGCCTACAACGTTGGATTCAACACTTTTACAAGGTTCCTCCTGATGGCAGGGATCGTAGCCAGTGTAACAAACACAGGCTTCCAGGTTACAGAGGACATGCTGATATATTTTATCGCGCATTGTTTTAGCGTCAAACTTTCTTATGCTACAATCAAGTTGTATGTGTGTGGTGTAAGATTCATGTGCTTGCGCAAAGGCATACCTTACCCAAGTAATGATAAGTTGAATCGACTGCACACGGTACTGGGAGGTGTCAAACGTGCGCATGTGAAAGTCGACAGACCTCGACACCCAGTTACCTTCCACATACTGAAGAATATCTGTGTATTTCTGAGAAAAAATGGTACCTTATTTGAGAACCTGATGATGGAAACTGTGTGTACTGTTGCCTTTTTTGGTTTTTTGAGATGTGGTGAATTTACAGTAACTTCAACATTTGACCATACTGTTCATTTGTGTTTCAATAATTTGACAATTACGAAGGAATGTGTGCTGTTGCATCTTAAACAATCTAAAACTGATCCATTTCGGGAGGGAGTCACATTGAAATTATTTAAAACAAACAGCTTAATCTGTCCTTACGTAGCATGTCATAAATATGTTTCAGCTAGACTTCAGCAGACTCCCTCCAATAGTGACCCATTATTTGTGACTGTTGGAGGTCGGGCCTTAACACGATCAATTTTCATAGCTAAGTTCAAACATATACTTCAGTGCTTAGGTCTTGATTCAAATAAGTATAATGGTCACTCTTTTCGCATAGGAGCAGCAACATCTGCAGCAGCGGCTCATGTAGAAGATCATCTTATTAAAGTACTAGGGAGATGGTCTTCAGATGCGTATTGTCGGTACATCAGAACTCCTCAATCTTGTATCAGAGATGCACAAATTGCTCTAGCTAAGTACTAGTTTAATTACATGTACAGTAACTACAGGTATTGAGTATTGAGTATACATAATATCATATAGAGTGAAAACTTGTGAATCATGCAGGCATGAATAGTATAGTTAGATAGGTACTTGATGTATTTTTTAGATGCACATCTGTACATGAACGGTTAACAATTCAGAAATAAGAGGGTTTTTTTATAATAATAGTGATTTATCTATGTCTTACATCTTTCAGTTGACCTATACATTAATAACTAACTTTTTTTTCTTTAAAAGCTATGTTTATAAATACACCTTTAGGCATATATATCATAATTATTTTTGGGGGCACTCAGCTATATTATCACAATATACCCGAGTTCGGGCATTGTTTTTCATTCAGAAGTTTAAGGGGTAGATTGCATTAGATTCCTCATGGAAAACTACCCCCAAAAATGTGATTTTTCTACATTTAAGTGATATCCTCATTATTAAATGAATAATATACCAAGGATTGGAAATCTGTACAGACTGGAGCAATGTAGCAAACAACTACAGCCAGTCAGACTGGAGCAATGTAGCTAACAGTTACAGCCAGTCATACATCCATACTGGAGCAATGTAGCTTACAGCTACAGCCAGTCATACTTCCATACTGGAGCAATGTAGCTTACAGCTACAGCCAGTCATATTTCCATACTGGAGCAATGTAGCTAACAGCTACAGCCAGTCACATTTCCATACTGGAGCAATGTAGCTAACAGCTACAGCCAGTCATACTTCCATACTGGAGCAATGTAGCTAACAGCTACAGCCAGTCATACTACTATACTGGAGCAATGTAGCTTACAGCTACAGCCAGTCATAATTCCATACTGGAGCAATGTAGCTAACAGCTACAGCCAGTCACATTTCCATACTGGAGCAATGTAGCTAACAGCTACAGCCAGTCATACTTCCATACTGGAGCAATGTAGCTAACAGCTACAGCCAGTCATACTTCCAAACTGGAGCAATGTAGCTAACAGCTACAGCCAGTCATACTTCCAAACTGGAGCAATGTAGCTAACAGCTACAGCCAGTCATACTTCCAAACTGGAGCAATGTAGCTAACAGCTACAGCCAGTCATACTTCCATACTGGAGCAATGTAGCTAACAGCTACAGCCAGTCATACTTCCATACTGGAGCAATGTAGCTAACAGCTACAGCCAGTCATACTTCCATACTGGAGCAATGTAGCTTATACAGCTACAGCCAGTCATACTTCCATACTGGAGCAATGTAGCTAACAGCTACAGCCAGTCATATGATGCTATTCCTCCTATGCTCGATCAGGATGGTGCCTACCATATGATTAGCCCTCAATAAGTAACAATTAATTTGAAAGGAGGAATAGCATCTATTTATTCTAGATTATTATATGATAATTGCTGAGTTTGCCCCCAACGCCAACACAATTTTTTGTACAAGAGTTATTGTATCAGATTTGGTATTTATGTATTTTTTGATATTATGTTATGATATGTGTCTTTTTATTTTGATCTTTAATTCACATTAAATGTTGTACATAAAATTTTAATTCTATCTCTTAGTTATTTGTTTCATTTAAATCTCTGTTAATGTGTGTGTACAATAAATGTTGTCTCTGTTAATGTGTCTGTACAATAAACGTTGTCTCTGTTATAGTGTCTGTACAATAAACGTTGTCTCTGTTAATGTGTGTGTACAATAAACATTGTCTGTTAATGTGTGTGTACAATAACTGTTGTCTCTGTTAATGTGTGTGTACAATAAATGTTGTCTCTGTTAATGTGTGTGTACAATTAACGTTGTCTCTGTTAATGTGTGTGTACAATAAACGTTGTCTCTGTTAATGTGTGTGTACAATAAATGTTGTCTCTGTTAATGTGTGTGTACAATAAATGTTGTCTCTGTTAATGTGTCTGTACAATTAACGTTGTCTCTGTTAATGTGTGTGTACAATAAACATTGTCTGTTAATGTGTGTGTACAATAACTGTTGTCTCTGTTAATGTGTGTGTACAATAGATGTTGTCTCTGTTAATGTGTGTGTACAATAAACGTTGTCTCTGTTAATGTGTGTGTACAATAAACATTGTATCTGTCTTTTGTGTCTGTACAATAGATGTTGTCTCTGTTAATGTGTGTGTACAATAAACGTTGTCTCTGTTAATGTGTGTGTACAATAGATGTTGTCTCTGTTAATGTGTGTGTACAATAAACGTTGTCTCTGTTAATGTGTGTGTACAATAAACATTGTATCTGTCTTTTGTGTCTGTACAATAAACGTTGTCTATGTCTTTTGTGTGTGTACAATAAACGTTGTCTCTGTTAATGTGTGTGTACAATAAACGTTGTCTCTGTCAATGTGTCTGTACAATAAACGTTGTCTCTGTTAATGTGTGTGTACAATAAACGTTGTCTCTGTTAATGTGTGTGTACAATAAACGTTGTCTCTGTTAATGTGTGTGTACAATAAATGTTGTCTCTGTTAATGTGTGTGTACAATAAACATTGTCTCTGTTAATGTGTGTACAATAAACGTTGTCTCTGTTAATATGTGTGTACAATAAACGTTGTCTCTGTTAATGTGTGTGTACAATAAATGTTGTCTCTGTTAATGTGTGTGTACAATAATTGTTGTCTCTGTTAATGTGTGTGTACAATAAATGTTGTCTCTGTTAATGTGTGTGTACAATAAATGTTGTCTCTGTTAATGTGTGTGTACAATAAACGTTGTCTCTGTTAACGTGTGTGTACAATAAATGTTGTCTCTGTTATTGTGTGTGTACAATAAACGTTGTCTCTGTTAATGTGTGTGTACAATAAACGTTGTCTCTGTTAATGTGTGTGTACAATAAACGTTGTCTCTGTTAATGTGTGTGTACAATAAACGTTGTCTCTGTTAATGTGTCTGTACAAGAAACGTTGTCTCTGTTATAGTGTCTGTACAATAAACGTTGTCTCTGTTAATGTGTGTGTACAATAAACGTTGTCTCTGTTAATGTGTGTGTACAATAAATGTTGTCTCTGTTAATGTGTGTGTACAATAAACGTTGTCTCTGTTAATGTGTGTGTACAATAAATGTTGTCTCTGTTAATGTGTCTGTACAATAAACGTTGTCTCTGTTAATGTGTGTGTACAATAAACGTTGTCTCTGTTAATGTGTGTGTACAATAAATGTTGTCTCTGTTAATGTGTGTGTACAATAAACGTTGTCTCTGTTAATGTGTGTGTACAATAAACGTTGTATCTGTCTTTTGTGTCTGTACAAAAGATGTTGTCTCTGTTAATGTGTGTACAATAAACGTTGTCTGTGTCTTTTGTGTCTGTACAATAAACGTTGTCTCTGTTAATGTGTGTGTACAATAAACGTTGTCTCTGTTAATGTGTGTGTACAATAAACATTGTATCTGTTATTGTATATTGTGATACCAACTCTGCATGTGTTGAGTTTACGAATGCAGGGCATCTCAGCATCTCAATCAGAATACAGTTCTCTATCACTTACTGTTATTTTACACACAATAGAAGCATTTTGTGTGCCTCTAATTAACAAGCAACGCTGTCACGGTTACAGAGATTGCTCGGAAGAAGGAGAAAAATTTCCCACAAAGTTCTCAACGAGAGCTTGCCAGCCTTGCTGAGAAGATATCAGTGCTGTCTCATCAACTGGAACAGATGGGGCCTGTAGACACCTCCTGTGTACATGTAAGTGTGAACTGATGGGGCCTGTAGACACCTCCTGTGTACATGAAAGTGTGAACAGATGGGGCCTGTAGACACCACCTATGTACATGTAAGTGTGAACTGATGGGGCCTGTATACACCACCTTTGTACATGTAAGTGTGGACAGATGGGGCCTGTAGACACATCCTGTGTACATGTAAGTGTGGACAGATGGGGCCTGTAGACACCACCTGTGTACATGTAAGTGTGAACTGATGGGGCCTGTATACACCACCTGTGTACATGTGTACATGTAAGTGTGAACAGATGGGGTCTGTAGACACCACCTGTGTACATGTAAGAGTGAACAGATGGGGCCTGTAGACACCACCTGTTTACATGTAAGTGTGGACAGATGGGGCCTGTAGACACCACCTGTGTACATGTAAGTGTAGACAGATGGGGCCTGTAGACACCACATGTTTACATGTAAGTGTGAACTGATAGGGTCTGTAGACACCACCTGTGTACATGTAAGTGTGAACAGATGGGGCCTGTAGACACCTCCTGTGTTCATGTAAGTGTGGACAGATGGGCCTGTAGACACCACCTGTGTACATCTAAGTGTGGACAGATGGGGCCTGTAGACACCACCTGTTTACATGTAAGTGTGAACAGATGGGGTCTGTAGACATCACCTGTGTACATGTAAGTTTGAACAGATGGGGCCTGTAGACACCACCTGTGTACATGTAAGTGTGGACAGATGGGGCCTGTAGACACCACCTGTGTACATGTAAGTGTGGACAGATGGGGCCTGTAGACACCACCTTTGTACATGTAAGTGTGGACAGATGGTGCCTGTAGACACCACCTGTGTACATGTAAGTGTGGACAGATGGGGCCTGTAGACACCACCTGTGTACATGTAAGTGTGGACAGATGGGGCCTGTAGACACCACCTGTGTACATGTAAGTGTGGACAGATGGGGCCTGTAGACACCACCTGTGTACATCTAAGTGTGAACTGATGGTGCCTGTAGACACCACCTGTTTACATGTAAGTGTAGACAGATGGGGCCTGTATACACCACCTGTGTACATGTAAGTGTGGACAGATGGGGCCTGTAGACACCACCTGTTTACATGTAAGTGTGAACAGATAGGGCCTGTAGACACCACCTGTGTACATGTAAGTGTGGACAGATGGGGTCTGTAGACACCACCTGTGTACATGTAAGTGTGAACAGATGGGGCCTGTAGACACCACCTGTGTACATGTGTACATGTAAGTGTGAACAGATGGGGTCTGTAGACACCACCTGTGTACATGTAAGTGTGAACTGATGGGGCCTGTATACACCACCTGTGTACATGTGTACATGTAAGTGTGAACAGATGGGGTCTGTAGACACCACCTGTGTACATGTAAGTGTGAACAGATGGGGTCTGTAGACACCTCCTGTGTCCATGTAAGTGTGGACAGATGGGCCTGTAGACACCACCTGTGTACATCTAAGTGTGGACAGATGGGGCCTGTAGACACCACCTGTTTACATGTAAGTGTGAACAGATGGGGTCTGTAGACACCACCTGTGTACATGTAAGTTTGAACAGATGGGGCCTGTAGACACAAACCTGTGTACATGTAAGTGTGGACAGATGGGGCCTGTAGACACCACCTGTGTACATGTAAGTGTGGACAGATGGGGCCTGTAGACACCACCTGTTTACATGTAAGTGTGAACTGATGGTGCCTGTAGACACCACCTGTTTACATGTAAGTGTGAACTGATGGGGCCTGTAGACACCACCTGTGTACATGTAAGTGTGAACTGATTAGGCCTGTAGACACCTCCTGTGTTCATGTAAGTGTAAACTGATGGGGCCTGTAGACACCACCTGTGTACATGTAAGTGTGGACAGATGGAGCCTGTAGACACCACCTATGTACATGTAAGTGTGAACTGATGGGGCCTGTATACACCACCTGTGTACATGTAAGTGTGGACAGATGGGGCCTGTAGACACATCCTGTGTACATGTAAGTGTGAACAGATAGGGCCTGTAGACACCACCTGTGTACATGTAAGTGTGGACAGATGGGGCCTGTAGACACCACCTGTGTACATGTAAGTGTAGACAGATGGGGCCTGTAGACACCACCTGTTTACATGTAAGTGTGAACTGATAGGGTCTGTAGACACCACCTGTGTACATGTAAGTGTGAACAGATGGGGCCTGTAGACACCTCCTGTGTTCATGTAAGTGTGGACAGATGGGCCTGTAGACACCACCTGTGTACATCTAAGTGTGGACAGATGGGGCCTGTAGACACCACCTGTTTACATGTAAGTGTGAACAGATGGGGTCTGTAGACATCACCTGTGTACATGTAAGTTTGAACAGATGGGGCCTGTAGACACCACCTGTGTACATGTAAGTGTGGACAGATGGGGCCTGTAGACACCACCTTTGTACATGTAAGTGTGGACAGATTGTGCCTGTAGACACCACCTGTGTACATGTAAGTGTGGACAGATGGGGCCTGTAGACACCACCTGTTTACATGTAAGTGTGGACAGATGGGGCCTGTAGACACCACCTGTGTACATGTAAGTGTGGACAGATGGGGCCTGTAGACACCACCTGTGTACATGTAAGTGTGAACTGATGGGGCCTGTAGACACCACCTGTGTACATGTAAGTGTGAACTGATGGGGCCTGTAGACACCACCTGTTTACATGTAAGTGTGAACAGATGGTGCCTGTAGACACCTCCTGTGTACATGTAAGTGTGAACTGATGGGGCCTGTAGACACCTCCTGTGTACATGTAAGTGTGAACTGATAGGGCCTGTAGACACCTCCTGTGTACATGTAAGTGTGGACAGATGGGGCCTGTAGACACCTCCTGTGTACATGTAAGTGTGAACTGATAGGGCCTGTAGACACCTCCTGTGTTCATGTAAGTGTGAACTGATAGGGCTTGTAGACACCTCCTGTGTACATGTAAGTGTGAACTGATGGGGCCTGTAGACACCTCCTGTGTACATGTAAGTGTGAACTGATGGGGCCTGTAGACACCACCTGTTTACATGTAAGTGTGAACAGATGGTGCCTGTAGACACCTCCTGTGTACATGTAAGTGTGAACTGATGGGGCCTGTAGACACCTCCTGTGTGCATGTAAGTGTGAACTGATAGGGCATGTAGACACCTCCTGTGTACATGTAAGTGTGGACAGATGGGGCCTGTAGACACCTCCTGTGTACATGTAAGTGTGAACTGATAGGGCCTGTAGACACCTCCTGTGTTCATGTAAGTGTGAACTGATAGGGCCTGTAGACACCTCCTGTGTACATGTAAGTGTGAACTGATAGGGCCTGTAGACACCTCCTGTGTTCATGTAAGTGTGAACTGATAGGGTCTGTAGACACCTCCTGTGTACATGTAAGTGTGAACTGATAGGGCCTGTAGACACCTCCTGTGTTCATGTATGTGTGAACTGATAGGGCCTGTAGACACCTCCTGTGTTCATGTAAGTGTGAACTGATAGGGCCTGTAGACACCTCCTGTGTACATGTAAGTGTGAACTGATAGGGCCTGTAGACACCTCCTGTGTACATGTAAGTGTGAACTGATAGGGCCTGTAGACACCACCTGTGTACATGTAAGTGTGAACTGATAGGGCCTGTAAACACCTCCTGTGTTCATGTAAGTGTGAACTGATAGGGCCTGTAGACACCTCCTGTGTACATGTAAGTGTGGACAGATGGGGCCTGTAGACACCTCCTGTGTACATGTAAGTGTGAACTGATAGGGCCTGTAGACACCTCCTGTGTTCATGTAAGTGTGAACTGATAGGGCTTGTAGACACCTCCTGTGTACATGTAAGTGTGAACTGATAGGGCCTGTAGACACCTCCTGTGTTCATGTAAGTGTGAACTGATAGGGCCTGTAGACACCTCCTGTGTACATGTAAGTGTGAACAGATAGGGCCTGTAGACACCACCTGTGTACATGTAAGTGTGGACAGATGGGGCCTGTAGACACCACCTGTGTAGATGTAAGTGTAGACAGATGGGGCCTGTAGACACCACCTGTTTACATGTAAGTGTGAACTGATAGGGTCTGTAGACACCACCTGTGTACATGTAAGTGTGAACAGATGGGGCCTGTAGACACCACCTGTGTACATCTAAGTGTGGACAGATGGGGCCTGTAGACACCACCTGTTTACATGTAAGTGTGAACAGATGGGGTCTGTAGACATCACCTGTGTACATGTAAGTTTGAACAGATGGGGCCTGTAGACACCACCTGTGTACATGTAAGTGTGGACAGATGGGGCCTGTAGACACCACCTTTGTACATGTAAGTGTGGACAGATGGTGCCTGTAGACACCACCTGTGTACATGTAAGTGTGGACAGATGGGGCCTGTAGACACCACCTGTTTACATGTAAGTGTGGACAGATGGGGCCTGTAGACACCACCTGTGTACATGTAAGTGTGGACAGATGGGGCCTGTAGACACCACCTGTGTACATGTAAGTGTGAACTGATGGGGCCTGTAGACACCACCTGTGTACATGTAAGTGTGAACTGATGGGGCCTGTAGACACCACCTGTTTACATGTAAGTGTGAACAGATGGTGCCTGTAGACACCTCCTGTGTACATGTAAGTGTGAACTGATGGGGCCTGTAGACACCTCCTGTGTACATGTAAGTGTGAACTGATAGGGCCTGTAGACACCTCCTGTGTACATGTAAGTGTGGACAGATGGGGCCTGTAGACACCTCCTGTGTACATGTAAGTGTGAACTGATAGGGCCTGTAGACACCTCCTGTGTTCATGTAAGTGTGGACAGATGGGCCTGTAGACACCACCTGTGTACATCTAAGTGTGGACAGATGGGGCCTGTAGACACCACCTGTTTACATGTAAGTGTGAACAGATGGGGTCTGTAGACATCACCTGTGTACATGTAAGTTTGAACAGATGGGGCCTGTAGACACCACCTGTGTACATGTAAGTGTGGACAGATGGGGCCTGTAGACACCACCTTTGTACATGTAAGTGTGGACAGATTGTGCCTGTAGACACCACCTGTGTACATGTAAGTGTGGACAGATGGGGCCTGTAGACACCACCTGTTTACATGTAAGTGTGGACAGATGGGGCCTGTAGACACCACCTGTGTACATGTAAGTGTGGACAGATGGGGCCTGTAGACACCACCTGTGTACATGTAAGTGTGAACTGATGGGGCCTGTAGACACCACCTGTGTACATGTAAGTGTGAACTGATGGGGCCTGTAGACACCACCTGTTTACATGTAAGTGTGAACAGATGGTGCCTGTAGACACCTCCTGTGTACATGTAAGTGTGAACTGATGGGGCCTGTAGACACCTCCTGTGTACATGTAAGTGTGAACTGATAGGGCCTGTAGACACCTCCTGTGTACATGTAAGTGTGGACAGATGGGGCCTGTAGACACCTCCTGTGTACATGTAAGTGTGAACTGATAGGGCCTGTAGACACCTCCTGTGTTCATGTAAGTGTGAACTGATAGGGCTTGTAGACACCTCCTGTGTACATGTAAGTGTGAACTGATGGGGCCTGTAGACACCTCCTGTGTACATGTAAGTGTGAACTGATGGGGCCTGTAGACACCACCTGTTTACATGTAAGTGTGAACAGATGGTGCCTGTAGACACCTCCTGTGTACATGTAAGTGTGAACTGATGGGGCCTGTAGACACCTCCTGTGTGCATGTAAGTGTGAACTGATAGGGCATGTAGACACCTCCTGTGTACATGTAAGTGTGGACAGATGGGGCCTGTAGACACCTCCTGTGTACATGTAAGTGTGAACTGATAGGGCCTGTAGACACCTCCTGTGTTCATGTAAGTGTGAACTGATAGGGCCTGTAGACACCTCCTGTGTACATGTAAGTGTGAACTGATAGGGCCTGTAGACACCTCCTGTGTTCATGTAAGTGTGAACTGATAGGGTCTGTAGACACCTCCTGTGTACATGTAAGTGTGAACTGATAGGGCCTGTAGACACCTCCTGTGTTCATGTATGTGTGAACTGATAGGGCCTGTAGACACCTCCTGTGTTCATGTAAGTGTGAACTGATAGGGCCTGTAGACACCTCCTGTGTACATGTAAGTGTGAACTGATAGGGCCTGTAGACACCTCCTGTGTACATGTAAGTGTGAACTGATAGGGCCTGTAGACACCACCTGTGTACATGTAAGTGTGAACTGATAGGGCCTGTAAACACCTCCTGTGTTCATGTAAGTGTGAACTGATAGGGCCTGTAGACACCTCCTGTGTACATGTAAGTGTGGACAGATGGGGCCTGTAGACACCTCCTGTGTACATGTAAGTGTGAACTGATAGGGCCTGTAGACACCTCCTGTGTTCATGTAAGTGTGAACTGATAGGGCTTGTAGACACCTCCTGTGTACATGTAAGTGTGAACTGATAGGGCCTGTAGACACCTCCTGTGTTCATGTAAGTGTGAACTGATAGGGCCTGTAGACACCTCCTGTGTACATGTAAGTGTGAACAGATAGGGCCTGTAGACACCACCTGTGTACATGTAAGTGTAGACAGATGGGGCCTGTAGACACCACCTGTTTACATGTAAGTGTGAACTGATAGGGTCTGTAGACACCACCTGTGTACATGTAAGTGTGAACAGATGGGGCCTGTAGACACCACCTGTGTACATCTAAGTGTGGACAGATGGGGCCTGTAGACACCACCTGTTTACATGTAAGTGTGAACAGATGGGGTCTGTAGACATCACCTGTGTACATGTAAGTTTGAACAGATGGGGCCTGTAGACACCACCTGTGTACATGTAAGTGTGGACAGATGGGGCCTGTAGACACCACCTTTGTACATGTAAGTGTGGACAGATGGTGCCTGTAGACACCACCTGTGTACATGTAAGTGTGGACAGATGGGGCCTGTAGACACCACCTGTTTACATGTAAGTGTGGACAGATGGGGCCTGTAGACACCACCTGTGTACATGTAAGTGTGGACAGATGGGGCCTGTAGACACCACCTGTGTACATGTAAGTGTGAACTGATGGGGCCTGTAGACACCACCTGTGTACATGTAAGTGTGAACTGATGGGGCCTGTAGACACCACCTGTTTACATGTAAGTGTGAACAGATGGTGCCTGTAGACACCTCCTGTGTACATGTAAGTGTGAACTGATGGGGCCTGTAGACACCTCCTGTGTACATGTAAGTGTGAACTGATAGGGCCTGTAGACACCTCCTGTGTACATGTAAGTGTGGACAGATGGGGCCTGTAGACACCTCCTGTGTACATGTAAGTGTGAACTGATAGGGCCTGTAGACACCTCCTGTGTTCATGTAAGTGTGGACAGATGGGCCTGTAGACACCACCTGTGTACATCTAAGTGTGGACAGATGGGGCCTGTAGACACCACCTGTTTACATGTAAGTGTGAACAGATGGGGTCTGTAGACATCACCTGTGTACATGTAAGTTTGAACAGATGGGGCCTGTAGACACCACCTGTGTACATGTAAGTGTGGACAGATGGGGCCTGTAGACACCACCTTTGTACATGTAAGTGTGGACAGATTGTGCCTGTAGACACCACCTGTGTACATGTAAGTGTGGACAGATGGGGCCTGTAGACACCACCTGTTTACATGTAAGTGTGGACAGATGGGGCCTGTAGACACCACCTGTGTACATGTAAGTGTGGACAGATGGGGCCTGTAGACACCACCTGTGTACATGTAAGTGTGAACTGATGGGGCCTGTAGACACCACCTGTGTACATGTAAGTGTGAACTGATGGGGCCTGTAGACACCACCTGTTTACATGTAAGTGTGAACAGATGGTGCCTGTAGACACCTCCTGTGTACATGTAAGTGTGAACTGATGGGGCCTGTAGACACCTCCTGTGTACATGTAAGTGTGAACTGATAGGGCCTGTAGACACCTCCTGTGTACATGTAAGTGTGGACAGATGGGGCCTGTAGACACCTCCTGTGTACATGTAAGTGTGAACTGATAGGGCCTGTAGACACCTCCTGTGTACATGTAAGTGTGAACTGATAGGGCTTGTAGACACCTCCTGTGTACATGTAAGTGTGAACTGATGGGGCCTGTAGACACCTCCTGTGTACATGTAAGTGTGAACTGATGGGGCCTGTAGACACCACCTGTTTACATGTAAGTGTGAACAGATGGTGCCTGTAGACACCTCCTGTGTACATGTAAGTGTGAACTGATGGGGCCTGTAGACACCTCCTGTGTGCATGTAAGTGTGAACTGATAGGGCATGTAGACACCTCCTGTGTACATGTAAGTGTGGACAGATGGGGCCTGTAGACACCTCCTGTGTACATGTAAGTGTGAACTGATAGGGCCTGTAGACACCTCCTGTGTTCATGTAAGTGTGAACTGATAGGGCCTGTAGACACCTCCTGTGTACATGTAAGTGTGAACTGATAGGGCCTGTAGACACCTCCTGTGTTCATGTAAGTGTGAACTGATAGGGTCTGTAGACACCTCCTGTGTACATGTAAGTGTGAACTGATAGGGCCTGTAGACACCTCCTGTGTTCATGTATGTGTGAACTGATTGGGCCTGTAGACACCTCCTGTGTTCATGTAAGTGTGAACTGATAGGGCCTGTAGACACCTCCTGTGTACATGTAAGTGTGAACTGATAGGGCCTGTAGACACCTCCTGTGTACATGTAAGTGTGAACTGATAGGGCCTGTAGACACCACCTGTGTACATGTAAGTGTGAACTGATAGGGCCTGTAAACACCTCCTGTGTTCATGTAAGTGTGAACTGATAGGGCCTGTAGACACCTCCTGTGTACATGTAAGTGTGGACAGATGGGGCCTGTAGACACCTCCTGTGTACATGTAAGTGTGAACTGATAGGGCCTGTAGACACCTCCTGTGTTCATGTAAGTGTGAACTGATAGGGCTTGTAGACACCTCCTGTGTACATGTAAGTGTGAACTGATAGGGCCTGTAGACACCTCCTGTGTTCATGTAAGTGTGAACTGATAGGGCCTGTAGACACCTCCTGTGTACATGTAAGTGTGAACAGATAGGGCCTGTAGACACCACCTGTGTACATGTAAGTGTGGACAGATGGGGCCTGTAGACACCACCTGTGTAGATGTAAGTGTAGACAGATGGGGCCTGTAGACACCACCTGTTTACATGTAAGTGTGAACTGATAGGGTCTGTAGACACCACCTGTGTACATGTAAGTGTGAACAGATGGGGCCTGTAGACACCACCTGTGTACATCTAAGTGTGGACAGATGGGGCCTGTAGACACCACCTGTTTACATGTAAGTGTGAACAGATGGGGTCTGTAGACATCACCTGTGTACATGTAAGTTTGAACAGATGGGGCCTGTAGACACCACCTGTGTACATGTAAGTGTGGACAGATGGGGCCTGTAGACACCACCTTTGTACATGTAAGTGTGGACAGATGGTGCCTGTAGACACCACCTGTGTACATGTAAGTGTGGACAGATGGGGCCTGTAGACACCACCTGTTTACATGTAAGTGTGGACAGATGGGGCCTGTAGACACCACCTGTGTACATGTAAGTGTGGACAGATGGGGCCTGTAGACACCACCTGTGTACATGTAAGTGTGAACTGATGGGGCCTGTAGACACCACCTGTGTACATGTAAGTGTGAACTGATGGGGCCTGTAGACACCACCTGTTTACATGTAAGTGTGAACAGATGGTGCCTGTAGACACCTCCTGTGTACATGTAAGTGTGAACTGATGGGGCCTGTAGACACCTCCTGTGTACATGTAAGTGTGAACTGATAGGGCCTGTAGACACCTCCTGTGTACATGTAAGTGTGGACAGATGGGGCCTGTAGACACCTCCTGTGTACATGTAAGTGTGAACTGATAGGGCCTGTAGACACCTCCTGTGTTCATGTAAGTGTGAACTGATAGGGCTTGTAGACACCTCCTGTGTACATGTAAGTGTGAACTGATAGGGCCTGTAGACACCTCCTGTGTACATGTAAGTGTGAACTGATGGGGCCTGTAGACACCACCTGTTTACATGTAAGTGTGAACAGATGGTGCCTGTAGACACCTCCTGTGTACATGTAAGTGTGAACTGATGGGGCCTGTAGACACCTCCTGTGTACATGTAAGTGTGAACTGATAGGGCCTGTAGACACCTCCTGTGTACATGTAAGTGTGGACAGATGGGGCCTGTAGACACCTCCTGTGTACATGTAAGTGTGAACTGATAGGGCCTGTAGACACCTCCTGTGTTCATGTAAGTGTGAACTGATAGGGCTTGTAGACACCTCCTGTGTACATGTAAGTGTGAACTGATAGGGCCTGTAGACACCTCCTGTGTACATGTAAGTGTGAACTGATGGGGCCTGTAGACACCACCTGTTTACATGTAAGTGTGAACAGATGGTGCCTGTAGACACCTCCTGTGTACATGTAAGTGTGAACTGATGGGGCCTGTAGACACCTCCTGTGTACATGTAAGTGTGAACTGATAGGGCCTGTAGACACCTCCTGTGTACATGTAAGTGTGGACAGATGGGGCCTGTAGACACCTCCTGTGTACATGTAAGTGTGAACTGATAGGGCCTGTAGACACCTCCTGTGTTCATGTAAGTGTGAACTGATAGGGCTTGTAGACACCTCCTGTGTACATGTAAGTGTGAACTGATAGGGCCTGTAGACACCTCCTGTGTTCATGTAAGTGTGAACTGATAGGGCCTGTAGACACCTCCTGTGTACATGTAAGTGTGAACTGATAGGGCCTGTAGACACCTCCTGTGTTCATGTAAGTGTGGACAGATGGGGCCTGTAGACACCACCTGTGTACATGTAAGTGTGGACAGATGGGGCCTGTAGACACCACCTGTGTACATGTAAGTGTGAACTGATGGGGCCTGTAGACACCACCTGTGTACATGTAAGTGTGAACTGATGGGGCCTGTAGACACCACCTGTGTACATGTAAGTGTGGACAGATGGGGCCTGTAGACACCACCTGTGTACATGTAAGTGTGAACTGATGGGGCCTGTAGACACCACCTGTGTACATGTAAGTGTGAACTGATGGGGCCTGTAGACACCACCTGTTTACATGTAAGTGTGAACAGATGGTGCCTGTAGACACCTCCTGTGTACATGTAAGTGTGAACTGATGGGGCCTGTAGACACCTCCTGTGTACATGTAAGTGTGAACTGATAGGGCCTGTAGACACCTCCTGTGTACATGTAAGTGTGGACAGATGGGGCCTGTAGACACCTCCTGTGTACATGTAAGTGTGAACTGATAGGGCCTGTAGACACCTCCTGTGTTCATGTAAGTGTGAACTGATAGGGCTTGTAGACACCTCCTGTGTACATGTAAGTGTGAACTGATGGGGCCTGTAGACACCTCCTGTGTACATGTAAGTGTGAACTGATGGGGCCTGTAGACACCACCTGTTTACATGTAAGTGTGAACAGATGGTGCCTGTAGACACCTCCTGTGTACATGTAAGTGTGAACTGATGGGGCCTGTAGACACCTCCTGTGTGCATGTAAGTGTGAACTGATAGGGCATGTAGACACCTCCTGTGTACATGTAAGTGTGGACAGATGGGGCCTGTAGACACCTCCTGTGTACATGTAAGTGTGAACTGATAGGGCCTGTAGACACCTCCTGTGTTCATGTAAGTGTGAACTGATAGGGCCTGTAGACACCTCCTGTGTACATGTAAGTGTGAACTGATAGGGCCTGTAGACACCTCCTGTGTTCATGTAAGTGTGAACTGATAGGGTCTGTAGACACCTCCTGTGTACATGTAAGTGTGAACTGATAGGGCCTGTAGACACCTCCTGTGTTCATGTATGTGTGAACTGATAGGGCCTGTAGACACCTCCTGTGTTCATGTAAGTGTGAACTGATAGGGCCTGTAGACACCTCCTGTGTACATGTAAGTGTGAACTGATAGGGCCTGTAGACACCTCCTGTGTACATGTAAGTGTGAACTGATAGGGCCTGTAGACACCTCCTGTGTACATGTAAGTGTGAACTGATAGGGCCTGTAAACACCTCCTGTGTTCATGTAAGTGTGAACTGATAGGGCCTGTAGACACCTCCTGTGTACATGTAAGTGTGGACAGATGGGGCCTGTAGACACCTCCTGTGTACATGTAAGTGTGAACTGATAGGGCCTGTAGACACCTCCTGTGTTCATGTAAGTGTGAACTGATAGGGCTTGTAGACACCTCCTGTGTACATGTAAGTGTGAACTGATAGGGCCTGTAGACACCTCCTGTGTTCATGTAAGTGTGAACTGATAGGGCCTGTAGACACCTCCTGTGTACATGTAAGTGTGAACAGATAGGGCCTGTAGACACCACCTGTGTACATGTAAGTGTGGACAGATGGGGCCTGTAGATACCACCTGTGTAGATGTAAGTGTAGACAGATGGGGCCTGTAGACACCACCTGTTTACATGTAAGTGTGAACTGATAGGGTCTGTAGACACCACCTGTGTACATGTAAGTGTGAACAGATGGGGCCTGTAGACACCACCTGTGTACATCTAAGTGTGGACAGATGGGGCCTGTAGACACCACCTGTTTACATGTAAGTGTGAACAGATGGGGTCTGTAGACATCACCTGTGTACATGTAAGTTTGAACAGATGGGGCCTGTAGACACCACCTGTGTACATGTAAGTGTGGACAGATGGGGCCTGTAGACACCACCTTTGTACATGTAAGTGTGGACAGATGGTGCCTGTAGACACCACCTGTGTACATGTAAGTGTGGACAGATGGGGCCTGTAGACACCACCTGTTTACATGTAAGTGTGGACAGATGGGGCCTGTAGACACCACCTGTGTACATGTAAGTGTGGACAGATGGGGCCTGTAGACACCACCTGTGTACATGTAAGTGTGAACTGATGGGGCCTGTAGACACCACCTGTGTACATGTAAGTGTGAACTGATGGGGCCTGTAGACACCACCTGTTTACATGTAAGTGTGAACAGATGGTGCCTGTAGACACCTCCTGTGTACATGTAAGTGTGAACTGATGGGGCCTGTAGACACCTCCTGTGTACATGTAAGTGTGAACTGATAGGGCCTGTAGACACCTCCTGTGTACATGTAAGTGTGGACAGATGGGGCCTGTAGACACCTCCTGTGTACATGTAAGTGTGAACTGATAGGGCCTGTAGACACCTCCTGTGTTCATGTAAGTGTGAACTGATAGGGCTTGTAGACACCTCCTGTGTACATGTAAGTGTGAACTGATAGGGCCTGTAGACACCTCCTGTGTACATGTAAGTGTGAACTGATGGGGCCTGTAGACACCACCTGTTTACATGTAAGTGTGAACAGATGGTGCCTGTAGACACCTCCTGTGTACATGTAAGTGTGAACTGATGGGGCCTGTAGACACCTCCTGTGTACATGTAAGTGTGAACTGATAGGGCCTGTAGACACCTCCTGTGTACATGTAAGTGTGGACAGATGGGGCCTGTAGACACCTCCTGTGTACATGTAAGTGTGAACTGATAGGGCCTGTAGACACCTCCTGTGTTCATGTAAGTGTGAACTGATAGGGCTTGTAGACACCTCCTGTGTACATGTAAGTGTGAACTGATAGGGCCTGTAGACACCTCCTGTGTACATGTAAGTGTGAACTGATGGGGCCTGTAGACACCACCTGTTTACATGTAAGTGTGAACAGATGGTGCCTGTAGACACCTCCTGTGTACATGTAAGTGTGAACTGATGGGGCCTGTAGACACCTCCTGTGTACATGTGAGTGTGAACTGATAGGGCCTGTAGACACCTCCTGTGTACATGTAAGTGTGGACAGATGGGGCCTGTAGACACCTCCTGTGTACATGTAAGTGTGAACTGATAGGGCCTGTAGACACCTCCTGTGTTCATGTAAGTGTGAACTGATAGGGCTTGTAGACACCTCCTGTGTACATGTAAGTGTGAACTGATAGGGCCTGTAGACACCTCCTGTGTTCATATAAGTGTGAACTGATAGGGCCTGTAGACACCTCCTGTGTACATGTAAGTGTGAACTGATAGGGCCTGTAGACACCTCCTGTGTTCATGTAAGTGTGAACTGATAGGGTCTGTAGACACCTCCTGTGTACATGTAAGTGTGAACTGATAGGGCCTGTAGACACCTCCTGTGTTCATGTATGTGTGAACTGATAGGGCCTGTAGACACCTCCTGTGTTCATGTAAGTGTGAACTGATAGGGCCTGTAGACACCTCCTGTGTACATGTAAGTGTGAACTGATAGGGCCTGTAGACACCTCCTGTGTACATGTAAGTGTGAACTGATAGGGCCTGTAGACACCACCTGTGTACATGTAAGTGTGAACTGATAGGGCCTGTAGACACCTCCTGTGTTCATGTAAGTGTGAACTGATAGGGCCTGTAGACACCTCCTGTGTACATGTAAGTGTGGACAGATGGGGCCTGTAGACACCTCCTGTGTACATGTAAGTGTGAACTGATAGGGCCTGTAGACACCTCCTGTGTTCATGTAAGTGTGAACTGATAGGGCTTGTAGACACCTCCTGTGTACATGTAAGTGTGAACTGATAGGGCCTGTAGACACCTCCTGTGTTCATGTAAGTGTGAACTGATAGGGCCTGTAGACACCTCCTGTGTACATGTAAGTGTGAACTGATAGGGCCTGTAGACACCTCCTGTGTTCATGTAAGTTTGAACTGATAGGGTCTGTAGACACCTCCTGTGTACATGTAAGTGTGAACTGATAGGGCCTGTAGACACCTCCTGTGTTCATGTATGTGTGAACTGATAGGGCCTGTAGACACCTCCTGTGTTCATGTAAGTGTGAACTGATAGGGCCTGTAGACACCTCCTGTGTACATGTAAGTGTGAACTGATAGGGCCTGTAGACACCACCTGTGTACATGTAAGTGTGAACTGATAGGGCCTGTAGACACCACCTGTGTACATGTAAGTGTGAACTGATGGGGCCTGTAGACACCACCTGTTTACATGTAAGTGTGAACAGATGGTGCCTGTAGACACCTCCTGTGTACATGTAAGTGTGAACTGATGGGGCCTGTAGACACCTCCTGTGTACATGTAAGTGTGAACTGATAGGGCCTGTAGACACCTCCTGTGTACATGTAAGTGTGGACAGATGGGGCCTGTAGACACCTCCTGTGTACATGTAAGTGTGAACTGATAGGGCCTGTAGACACCTCCTGTGTTCATGTAAGTGTGAACTGATAGGGCTTGTAGACACCTCCTGTGTACATGTAAGTGTGAACTGATAGGGCCTGTAGACACCTCCTGTGTTCATGTAAGTGTGAACTGATAGGGCCTGTAGACACCTCCTGTGTACATGTAAGTGTGAACTGATAGGGCCTGTAGACACCTCCTGTGTTCATGTAAGTGTGAACTGATAGGGTCTGTAGACACCTCCTGTGTACATGTAAGTGTGAACTGATAGGGCCTGTAGACACCTCCTGTGTTCATGTATGTGTGAACTGATAGGGCCTGTAGACACCTCCTGTGTTCATGTAAGTGTGAACTGATAGGGCCTGTAGACACCTCCTGTGTACATGTAAGTGTGAACTGATAGGGCCTGTAGACACCTCCTGTGTACATGTAAGTGTGAACTGATAGGGCCTGTAGACACCACCTGTGTACATGTAAGTGTGAACTGATAGGGCCTGTAGACACCACCTTTGTACATGTAAGTGTGGAGGAGTAGATGAAGTAGGGTGAGGGAACTGTAGTGGGAGGGGCTTATATGCCATGGTGCAGCTTCCATTGTCTGTCTGTAAACTTTTTCATTAAATCACTACTAGTCATAAATTACAAAGCCAATTTTGACCAATTTTAGTCTGAAACATCATTGGGTGAAGGGGAACTAATTTTGTATAAACACTGAGTCTGGCCCCCCAATGGCCTGAGGGGTGGGGCCTAATATGGGATGTATAACAATTACTTTAAAAATCCTACTACATTTGTACTTCTGTAGGAATAAAAGGATTTGTTACATAATTAGTCTAAACCATCCTTGGATGAAGGGAATTCTTTTTTGTATCAATGGTACGTCTGGCCACCAAGGGGCTTGAGGGTCGGGGTCAGATAGGAGAAATGAACAAATCCTTGGATAGAGGATACAAATTTTGTAAAACAGTGAGTCTTACCCACCCACCCCCACAACCGAAGGGATCTGAGGTGTGGGGCCTATTAGGGGACATGTATCAATTTCTTTAAAATCCTACTATTTTTGTAGGAATAAAAGGATTTGTTACATAATTGGTACACCAATTTTTATGCCCCCACCATGAAATGGGGGGGAGGGGGCATATAGTGTTACCCATGTCCGTCCCGTCCCATCCCGTCCCGCTCCATGGTAATGTAACCAGCTGGGGCAGAGGCATTTATGTCTTACAGACATTTCTAGTTTTAGATAGTAATTCAGAACCATTGCCTCCAGGCCTAGGATATAGGTCAAATTTGGTCTGAATTATCCTTGAGTGAAGGAGACTCAATTCTTATAAATGGTGGGTCCGAGACACACACCCTCCTGGGGCTGAGTGGAGGCGCCCACTAGGGGGAATTCAGTAACTTCTTCCAAATCTTCTGAAGGAATGACAGGATATTGCCAGAATTTATCTATCATAGCTTTAATACAACTGTATTCAGAATAGTAATACAGGCTACCTGGGCCTCTTGTTTTTGCTATTGGTTGTGTGTTTGTTTCCAGGGTTGTCTGTTTTAGACAGGTTACGCTGTATAATGAACAACATGAACGATGGTTTAGACAGGGTACGCTGTATAATGAACAACATGAACGATGATTTAGACAGGGTACACTATATAATGAACAACATGAACGATGGTTTAGACAGGGTATAATGAACAACATGAACGATAGTTTAGACAGGGTACACTGTATGATTAACAACATGAACGATAGTTTAGACAGGGTACACTGTATGATTAACAACATGAACGACCTATCAATTGCAAGTTTAAGAGTATCAGATGCTTGAATACAGTAAAATCTTATATGTTTAACAGAGAAAGCGACTGCAGGCAGACTTACAGAAGTTGGAGCAGAAAAAGGCGGACCTAAAATACCAGTACAGAAATGTAGGTGACATCAGACTGGAGACTAGTTATCATAAATCATATTGTGATTTAAGCTGATATTTCTAACAAATATTCAGTTAATAACTGCACATGCATCTTAAATCTTTTCTGAAAAGTGGAATCAACTAGATAAAAACAACTTGTCAAAAGGAAATCCAGATTTAACTGTTCATACTGTTTACCATATACAATAAATATATTGGAAAAAATAGCTTTATCAAATAAATTTTCAGCATATTCATATTATAGTGGCCAATACCGGTATGCAACAAAATGTCAATTGATGTTTTATAATAAGACTTTTGTTGTGTTAACAGATAAATAAGAGCACATGTTTGACTCCTTCGGAGGAGTACGAGATAAAAAAGAATGTGCTGTGGCGGGCTCACGTTATCTGTGGTACACTGAACAGCTTCGGCAGTGGCAACATACAGAACCTTCTACGCAGTCGTCACCCCGGCGACCAGTCCTCCTTCTTCTTTAACTGTATCGTAATGGACGAGGTAAAGTACTCCGCTGGTAATACAAGATAGTCTCTTCACTGTGGCAATTCATACTAAACTATTCAAAAGAAAGAGATTCTAGGTGAACTTATGACCTTGTTTTCTTTTTTTACAGGCGTCACAGGCGACAGAGCTGGACTGCCTTATACCACTTCAGTACGGGACCAGTAAACTTATTATGGTGGGGGACCCAGAACAGCTCTCCCCGACCGTCCTCTCCAGGGTGAGTAGAACAAGTCTTTTGGCTGTATTCGACCGACTAATTAGCAGACCATGATATTGTACATTATACCACTTCAGTACGGGACCAATAAACTTATTATGGTGGGGGACCCACAACAGCTCTCCCCGACCGTCCTCTCCAGGGTGAGTAGAACAAGTCTTTTGGCTGTATTCGACCGACTTAGCAGACCATGATATTGTACATTATACCACTTCAGTATGGGACCAGTAAACTTATCATGGTGGGGGACCCAGAACAGCTCTCCCCGACCGTCCTCTCCAGGGTGAGTAGAACAAGTCTTTTGGCTGTATTCGACCGACTTAGCAGACCATGATATTGTACATTTTACCACTTCAGTACAGGACCAGTAAACTTATCATGGTGGGGGACCCAGAACAGCTCTCCCCGACCGTCCTCTCCAGGGTGAGTAGAACAAGTCTTTTGGCTGTATTCGACCGACTAATTAGCAGACCATGATATTGTACATTATACCACTTCAGTACGGGACCAATAAACTTATTATGGTGGGGGACCCAGAACAGCTCTCCCCGACCGTCCTCTCCAGGGTGAGTAGAACAAGTCTTTTGGCTGTATTCGACCGACTTAGCAGACCATGATATTGTACATTATACCACTTCAGTATGGGACCAGTAAACTTATCATGGTGGGGGACCCAGAACAGCTCTCCCCGACCGTCCTCTCCAGGGTGAGTAGAACAAGTCTTTTGGCTGTATTCGACCGACTTAGCAGACCATGATATTGTACAATTAGATCCACAAGTCTTATTGTAGTTAGTCCGAATTAAAAGAAAGTAATGTACCTGCTTCATATGAAGGTGTGCTGATATGCATGTACATGTGGTGTAATTTCATGTCAGATTTATGAACCAGCTCTAAACGTTTCATTTATTTAATTTTTTTTTTCAACAGAAAGCAGAACAGAAATGTTTTGGCCAGTCAATGTTTGAGCGGATGTATGGCTTTTACAAATACAAGGATAGTAACCCTGTGCTACTTCTGGACACACAGTATCGTATGAACCCGGAGATTGCAACCTTCCCCAGCCAGTATGTGTATGGAGGCAGGCTTCTCTCTGACAGGCGAGTTATGACCCTTGCAGTTGTATTACCATTGGACATTAATAACACCTTAACTTGAGTAAATATAAACAGATTTTGATCAAACTTGGTATATATATGCAACCTCATACCAAAGGTAACAAAGGTAACAAGTTTAACAATGGGACAATCTGATTTATCTTAGTAAACATAGTTATGAGCATTTGCAGTTTTGTTACCATTGGACATTGTTAGCATAATTTAAGTAAATATGAATTGATTTTAATGATATTTGCTATCACCTGGGCCTTTATAGGCAGCTACAACAATCAAAGTTTGATTGAGATTAGTCAAGTGACTGTACTCATGAATGGTAGCGGAACACAGTTTAGTAATTAACCTTGTATGCATATGGCCACAGATTTGGTATTAATTTTGTGTTGGGAGAAATACTTTTGACAAATATATCCGCCAAGAAGAAACAGCAAACTTGATAGTAATTGTATATACTGTCACCTGTAGCAGACAAATGGCTGGTTCTTTATTTTTTGTTCACTTTCTCTTACCTGTGGTGTTTTCCAAGGTACCTATCCTCATATGATCCAGGCTGTTGCCAGGATCTTAAATCCCAAACAAAATAACAAATTTCAATAATGAGATCAGTAATGTTTGAGATAAAGTGCAGAAACCAGTCAACTGTGATGTTGTTTGCTCATGTATTATTGACTGGCTTTTGATTTAGGCGGTTACTGAGTGCATCGTAATGTCATAATATTTACACTGTAGGTGTGTGGAGGAGCGGGGCCAAAACTTTCCATTGAAACCCTACCTGGTGTTCAACATGGCCGAGGGCCAGGAACAGAGCTCACAGGCAGGGTAAGTCAATTAACATGGCCGAGGGCCAGGAACAGAGCTCACAAGCAGGGTAAGTCAATTAACATGGCCGAGTGCCAGGAACAGAGCTCACAAGCAGGGTAAGTCAATTAACATGGCCGAGTGCCAGGAACAGAGCTCACAAGCAGGGTAAGTCAATTAACATGGCCGAGGGCCAGGAACAGAGCTCACAGGCAGGGTAAGTCAATTAACATGGCCGAGGGCCAGGAACAGAGCTCACAGGCAGGGTAAGTCAATTAACATGGCCGAGGGCCAGGAACAGAGCTCACAGGCAGGGTAAGTCAATTAACATGGCCGAGGGCCAGGAACAGAGCTCACAGGCAGGGTAAGTCAATTAACATGGCCGAGGGCCAGGAACAGAGCTCACAAGCAGGGTAAGTCAATTAACATGGCTGAGGGCCAGGAACAGAGCTCACAAGCAGGTTAAGTCAATATACATGCATAAAGTTGTAATTCCTCCACACCATCCTCAATATATTTCTTTGGTGGGAATATCGTTTAGCATCTGTGAGAGATGTAGCTAGCTGAATTCCAGGTACTTGTGACACATTTTAAAGGAGGCAGACCGAGTTTCTCCAATACAGATCTAACTGTAAAAAACCTGAAACATCATGAAAAATGACAGTTTACAATAAGAGACTAATACATCTGCATTCTATAACCAAGTAGAAAAGTCAGAAATGAATAGTGAGTTTGATCTCAGGCCAAGATATGTGTGTTACAGGTCCATAAAGAATGAGGATGAGGCCCACTTTGTGGCAATGCTCTGTCACAAAATCATACGTCACACAGACATCCCACAGACAGACATCGGAATCATTGCACCGTACCAGAGCCAGAAGTCTTTGGTATTGAATTATTTAAGACAGTGGTGAGTACCGCCGTTCTGCTGTGTTACTGAGCCTGTTGTTGCTTTGTGATTGAGTCAAGGAGGTGATGTTAACAAATATATACTGTTATGAATACCAGATATGATGTAATAGAAAACTTGTGATCAATGAACAAACTTTGTCCTTCAGGAAAATGGCAAGCATTGAAGTGGGGACTGTAGATGGATTCCAGGGCCGTGAAAAAGAAGTTATCATCATGTCCTGTACCAGGGCCAGCAGTTCAGGGGGCATAGGGTATGTATCAAGGTCAAGGATCACCATCATGTCCTGTGTCAGGGCCAGCAGTTCAGGGGGCATAGGGTATCTATCAAGGTCAAGGGTAATCATCATGTCCCGTGTCAGAGCCTGCAGTGCTGGGGGCATAGTGTATGTATCAAGGTCAAGGGTCAGGTTCAGAAGTTTGGGGGCCATAGGGTATGGATCACATTCAAGGGTCATTATCATGTCATGTGATATGGCCAGCCATTTTGAGGGAAAAAGGTATTTATCAAGGTCAAGAGTCCTAATCATCGTGTATTGTAATTCTACACCCATACCTACCACACAAGGTGTTGTTTACTTTTAGGAATGCTACCTTTCTTGTTCTACTTGACATTACTTTTGACCTTTTTCCTTGCAGTTTTGTTGCCAATAGGAAGAGGATGAATGTAGCTTTGACGAGGGCGAAATCGGCAATGTATGTGGTGGGAAACCTCAGCTCTCTGGAGGTAAGTATACAGTAGAGAGGTCAGCAATGTATGTGGTGGGAAACCTCATCTCTCTGGAGGTAAGTATACAGTACAGAGGTCTGCAATGTATGTGGTGGGAAACCTCATCTCTCTGGAGGTAAGTATACAGTAGAGAGGTCGGCATTGTATGTGGTGGGAAACCTCATCTCTCTGGAGGTAAGTATACAGTAGAGAGGTCAGCAATGTATGTGGTGGTAAACCCCGGCTCTCTGGAGGTAAGGATACAGTAGAGTGGTCAGCAATGTATGTGGTGGGAAACCTCAGCTCTCTGGAGGTAAGTATACAGTAGAGAGGTCAGCAATGTATGTGGTGGGAAACCTCATCTCTCTGGAGGTAAGTATACAGTAGAGAGGTCACCAATGTATGTGGTGGGAAACCTCATCTCTCTGGAGGTAAGTATACAGTAGAGAGGTCAGCAGTGTATGTGGTGGTAAACCCCGGCTCTCTGGAGGTAAGTATACAGTAGAGAGGTCTGCAATGTATGTGGTAGTAAACCCCGGCTCTCTGGAGGTAAGTATACAGTAGAGAGGTCAGCATTGTATGTGGTGGGAAACCTCAGCTCTCTAGAGGTAAGGATACAGTAGAGAGGTCAGCAATGTATGTGGTGGGAAACCTCATCTCTCTGGAGGTAAGGATACAGTAGAGAGGTCAGCAGTGTATGTTGTGGGAAACCTCAGCTCTCTGGAGGTAAGGAAACAGTAGAGAGGTCAGCAATGTATGTTGTGGGAAACCTGAGCTCTCTGGAGGTATGGAAACAGTAAAAAGGTCAGTAATGTATGTGGTGGGAAACCTCAGCTCGCTGGAGGTAAGGATACAGTAGAGAGGTCAGCAGTGTATGTTGTGGGAAACCTCAGCTCTCTGGAGGTTAGGATACAGTAGAGGGGTCAGCAGTGTATGTGGTGGGAAACCTCAGCTCTCTGGAGTTAAGGATATAGTAAAAAGGTCAGCAATGTATGTAGTGGGAAACCTCGGCTCTCTGGAGGTAAGTATTCAGTAGAGAGGTCAGCAATGTATGTGGTGGGAAACCTTAGCTCTCTGGTGGTAAGGATACAGTAGAGAGGTCAGCAGTGTATGTTGTGGGAAACCTTAGCTCTCTGGAGATAAGGATACAGTAGAGAGGTCAGCAATGTATGTGGTGGGAAACCTCAGCTCTCTGGAGGTAAGGTTACAGTATAGAGGTCAGCAATGTATGTGGTGGGAAACCTCGGCTCTCTGGAGGTAAGGTTACAGTAGAGAGGTCTGTAATGTATGTGGTAGGAAACCTCAGCTCTCTGGAGGTAAGGATACAGTAGAGAGGTTAGCAATGTATGTGGTGGGAAACCTTAGCTCTCTGGAGGTAAGTATACAGTAGAGAGGTCAGCAGTGTATGTGGTGGGAAACCTCAGCTCTCTGAAGGTAAGGATACAGTAGAGAGGTCACCAATGTATGTGGTGGGAAACCTCAGCTCACTGGAGGTAAGGATACAGTAGAGAGGTCAGCAATGTATTTGGTGGGAAACCTCAGCTCTCTGGAGGTAAGGATACAGTAGAGAGGTTGGCAATGTATTTGGTGGGAAACCTCAGCTCTATGGAGGTAAGTATACTGTACAGAGGTCTGCAATGTATGTGATGGTAAACCCCGGCTCTCTGGAGGTAAGGATACAGTACGGAGGTCAGCATTGTATGTGGTGGGAAACCTCAGTTCTCTGGAGGTAAGAATACAGTGGAGAGGTCAGCATTGTATGTGGTGGTAAACCCCGGCTCTCTGGAGGTAAGGATACAGTAGAGTGGTCAGCAATGTATGTGGTGGGAAACCTCATCTCTCTGGAGGTAAGTATACAGTAGAGAGGTCAGCAATGTATGTGGTGGGAAACCTCATCTCTCTGGAGGTAAGTATACAGTAGAGAGGTCACCAATGTATGTGGTGGGAAACCTCATCTCTCTGGAGGTAAGTATACAGTAGAGAGGTCAGCAGTGTATGTGGTGGTAAACCCCGGCTCTCTGGAGGTAAGTATACAGTACAGAGGTCTGCAATGTATGTGGTAGTAAACCCCGGCTCTCTGGAGGTAAGGATACAGTAGAGAGGTCAGCAATGTATGTGGTGGGAAACCTCATCTCTCTGGAGGTAAGGATACAGTAGAGAGGTCAGCAGTGTATGTTGTGGGAAACCTCAGCTCTCTGGAGGTAAGGAAACAGTAGAGAGGTCAGCAATGTATGTTGTGGGAAACCTGAGCTCTCTGGAGGTATGGAAACAGTAAAAAGGTCAGTAATGTATGTGGTGGGAAACCTCAGCTCGCTGGAGGTAAGGATACAGTAGAGAGGTCAGCAGTGTATGTTGTGGGAAACCTCAGCTCTCTGGAGGTTAGGATACAGTAGAGGGGTCAGCAGTGTATGTGGTGGGAAACCTCAGCTCTCTGGAGTTAAGGATATAGTAAAAAGGTCAGCAATGTATGTAGTGGGAAACCTCGGCTCTCTGGAGGTAAGTATTCAGTAGAGAGGTCAGCAATGTATGTGGTGGGAAACCTTAGCTCTCTGGAGGTAAGGATACAGTAGAGAGGTCAGCAGTGTATGTTGTGGGAAACCTTAGCTCTCTGGAGATAAGGATACAGTAGAGAGGTTAGCAATGTATGTGGTGGGAAACCTCAGCTCTCTGGAGGTAAGGTTACAGTAGAGAGGTCTGTAATGTATGTGGTAGGAAACCTCAGCTCTCTGGAGGTAAGGAAACAGTAGAGAGGTCAGCAATGTATGTGGTGGGAAACCTTAGCTCTCTGGAGGTAAGTATACAGTAGAGAGGTCAGCAGTGTATGTGGTGGGAAACCTCAGCTCTCTGAAGGTAAGGATACAGTAGAGAGGTCACCAATGTATGTGGTGGGAAACCTCAGCTCACTGGAGGTAAGGATACAGTAGAGAGGTCAGCAATGTATTTGGTGGGAAACCTCAGCTCTCTGGAGGTAAGGATACAGTAGAGAGGTTGGCAATGTATTTGGTGGGAAACCTCAGCTCTATGGAGGTAAGTATACAGTACAGAGGTCTGCAATGTATGTGATGGTAAACCCCGGCTCTCTGGAGGTAAGGATACAGTACGGAGGTCAGCATTGTATGTGGTGGGAAACCTCAGTTCTCTGGAGGTAAGAATACAGTGGAGAGGTCAGCATTGTATGTGGTGGTAAACCCCGGCTCTCTGGAGGTAAGGATACAGTAGAGTGGTCAGCAATGTATGTGGTGGGAAACCTCATCTCTCTGGAGGTAAGTATACAGTAGAGAGGTCAGCAATGTATGTGGTGGGAAACCTCATCTCTCTGGAGGTAAGTATACAGTAGAGAGGTCACCAATGTATGTGGTAGGAAACCTCATCTCTCTGGAGGTAAGTATACAGTAGAGAGGTCAGCAGTGTATGTGGTGGTAAACCCCGGCTCTCTGGAGGTAAGTATACAGTAGAGAGGTCTGCAATGTATGTGGTGGGAAACCTCAGCTCTCTGGAGGTAAGTATACAGTAGAGAGGTCACCAATGTATGTGGTGGTAAACCTCGGCTCTCTGGAGGTAAGGATACAGTAGAGAGGTCAGCAATGTATGTGGTGGGAAACCTCGGCTCTCTGGAGGTAAGTATACAGTAGAGAGGTCACCAATGTATGTGGTGGTAAACCTCGGCTCTCTGGAGGTAAGTATACAGTAGAGAGGTCACCAATGTATGTGGTGGTAAACCTCGGCTCTCTGGAGGTAAGGATACAGTAGAGAGGTCTGCAATGTATGTGGTAGTAAACCCCGGCTCTCTGGAGGTAAGGATACAGTAGAGAGGTCAGCAATGTATGTGGTGGGAAACCTCATCTCTCTGGAGGTAAGGATACAGTAGAGAGGTCAGCAGTGTATGTTGTGGGAAACCTCAGCTCTCTGGAGGTAAGGAAACAGTAGAGAGGTCAGCAATGTATGTTGTGGGAAACCTGAGCTCTCTGGAGGTATGGAAACAGTAAAAAGGTCAGTAATGTATGTGGTGGGAAACCTCAGCTCGCTGGAGGTAAGGATACAGTAGAGAGGTCAGCAGTGTATGTTGTGGGAAACCTCAGCTCTCTGGAGGTTAGGATACAGTAGAGGGGTCAGCAGTGTATGTGGTGGGAAACCTCAGCTCTCTGGAGTTAAGGATATAGTAAAAAGGTCAGCAATGTATGTAGTGGGAAACCTCGGCTCTCTGGAGGTAAGTATTCAGTAGAGAGGTCAGCAATGTATGTGGTGGGAAACCTTAGCTCTCTGGAGGTAAGGATACAGTAGAGAGGTCAGCAGTGTATGTTGTGGGAAACCTTAGCTCTCTGGAGATAAGGATACAGTAGAGAGGTTAGCAATGTATGTGGTGGGAAACCTCAGCTCTCTGGAGGTAAGGTTACAGTAGAGAGGTCTGTAATGTATGTGGTAGGAAACCTCAGCTCTCTGGAGGTAAGGATACAGTAGAGAGGTTAGCAATGTATGTGGTGGGAAACCTTAGCTCTCTGGAGGTAAGTATACAGTAGAGAGGTCAGCAGTGTATGTGGTGGGAAACCTCAGCTCTCTGAAGGTAAGGATACAGTAGAGAGGTCACCAATGTATGTGGTGGGAAACCTCAGCTCACTGGAGGTAAGGATACAGTAGAGAGGTCAGCAATGTATTTGGTGGGAAACCTCAGCTCTCTGGAGGTAAGGATACAGTAGAGAGGTCTGCAATGTATTTGGTGGGAAACCTCAGCTCTCTGGAGGTAAGTATACAGTACAGAGGTCTGCAATTTATGTGGTGGTAAACCCCGGCTCTCTGGAGGTAAGGATACAGTACAGAGGTCAGCATTGTATGTGGTGGGAAACCTCAGTTCTCTGGAGGTAAGAATACAGTGGAGAGGTCATCAATGTATGTGGTGGGAAACCTCCGCTCTCTGGAGGTAAGGTTACGGTAGAGAGGTCAGCATTGTATGTGGTGGGAAACCTCAGTTCTCTGGAGGTAAGAATACAGTGGAGAGGTCAGCATTGTATGTGGTGGGAAACCTCAGCTCTCTGGAGATAAGGATACAGTAGAGAGGTCATCAATGTATGTGGTGGGAAACCTCCGCTCTCTGGAGGTAAGGTTACGGTAGAGAGGTCAGCATTGTATGTGGTGGGAAACCTCAGTTCTCTGGAGGTAAGAATACAGTGGAGAGGTCAGCATTGTATGTGGTGGGAAACCTCAGCTCTCTGGAGATAAGGATACAGTAGAGAGGTCAGCAATGTATGTGGTGGGAAACCTCAGCTGTCTGGAGGTAAGGATACAGTAGAGAGGTCACCAATGTATGTGGTGGGAAACCTCAGCTCTCTGGAGGTAAGTATACAGTAGAGAGGTCAGCAATGTATGTGGTGGGAAACCTCAGCTCTCTGGAGGTAAGCTTACTGTCCAGGATACAGTAGAGGTCGACAATGTATGTGGTGGGAAACCTCGGCTGTCTGGAGGTAAGGATACAGTAGAGATGTCGGCAGTGTATGTGGTGGGAAACCTCAGCTCTCTGGAGGTAAGCTTACTGTCCAGGATACAGTAGAGAGGTCGGCAATGTATGTGGTGGGAAACCTCAGCTCTCTGGAGGTAAGTATACAGTAGAAATGTCGGCAGTGTATGTGGTGGGAAACCTCAGCTCTCTGGAGGTAAGGATACAGTAGAGATGTCGGCAGTGTATGTGGTGGGAAACCTCAGCTCTCTGGAGGTAAGGATACAGTAGAGAGGTCAACAATGTATGTGGTGGGAAACCTCAGCTCTCTGGAGGTAAGGTTACGGTAGAGAGGTCAACAATGTATGTGGTGGGAAACCTCAGCTCTCTGGAGATAAGGATACAGTAGAGATCACCAATGTATGTGGTGGTAAACCTCAGCTCTCTGAAGGTAAGTATACAGTAGAGGTCACCAATGTATGTGGTGGGAAACCTCGGCTCTCTGGAGGTAAGGATACAGTAGAGAGGTCAACAATGTATGTTGTGGGAAACCTCAGCTCTCTGGAGGTAAGTATACAGTAGAAATGTCGGCAGTGTATGTGGTGGGAAACCTCAGCTCTCTGGAGGTAAGGATACAGTAGAGATGTCGGCAGTGTATGTGGTGGGAAACCTCAGCTCTCTGGAGGTAAGTATACAGTAGAGAGGTCACCAATGTATGTGGTGGGAAACCTCAGCTCTCTGAAGGTAAGGTTACATTAGAGATGTCGGCAGTGTATGTGGTGGTAAACCTCGGCTCTCTGGAGGTAAGGATACAGTAGAGAGGTCACCAATGTATGTGGTGGGAAACCTCGGCTCTCTGGAGGTAAGGATACAGTAGAGATGTCGGCAGTGTATGTGGTGGGAAACCTCGGCTCTCTGGATGTAAGTATACAGTAGAGATGTCAGCAGTGTATGTGGTGGGAAACCTCAGCTCTCTGGAGGTAAGTATACAGTAGAGAGGTTGGCAGTGTATGTGGTGGGAAACCTCAGCTCTCTGGAGGTAAGGATACAGTAGAGAGGTCGGCAATGTATGTGGTGGTAAACCTCGGCTTTCTGGAGGTAAGGATACAGTAGAGAGGTCACCAATGTATGTGGTGGTAAACCTCGGCTCTCTGGAGGTAAGGATACAGTAGAGAGGTCACCAATGTATGTGGTGGTAAACCTCGGCTCTCTGGAGGTAAGTATACAGTAGAGATGTCAGCAGTGTATGTGGTGGGAAACCTCAGCTCTCTGGAGGTAAGTATACAGTAGAGAGGTTGGCAGTGTATGTGGTGGGAAACCTCAGCTCTCTGGAGGTAAGGATACAGTAGAGAGGTCGGCAATGTATGTGGTGGTAAACCTCGGCTTTCTGGAGGTAAGTATACAGTAGAGATGTCGGCAATGTATGTGGTGGGAAACCTCAGCTCTCTGGAGGTAAGTATACAGTAGAGAGGTCAGTAGTGTATGTGGTGGTAAACCTCAGCTCTCTGGAGGTAAGGATACAGTAGAGAGGTCGGCAATGTATGTGGTGGGAAACCTCAGCTCTCTGGAGGTAAGGATACAGTAGAGAGGTCGGCAATGTATGTGGTGGGAAACCTCAGCTCTCTGGAGGTAAGGATACAGTAGAGAGGTCGGCAATGTATGTGGTGGTAAACCTCGGCTCTCTGGAGGTAAGGATACAGTAGAGAGGTCACCAATGTATGTGGTGGTAAACCTCGGCTCTCTGGAGGTAAGTATACAGTAGAGATGTCAGCAGTGTATGTGGTGGGAAACCTCAGCTCTCTGGAGGTAAGTATACAGTAGAGAGGTTGGCAGTGTATGTGGTGGGAAACCTCAGCTCTCTGGAGGTAAGGATACAGTAGAGAGGTCGGCAATGTATGTGGTGGTAAACCTCGGCTTTCTGGAGGTAAGTATACAGTAGAGATGTCGGCAATGTATGTGGTGGGAAACCTCAGCTCTCTGGAGGTAAGTATACAGTAGAGAGGTCAGTAGTGTATGTGGTGGTAAACCTCAGCTCTCTGGAGGTAAGGATACAGTAGAGAGGTCGGCAATGTATGTGGTGGGAAACCTCAGCTCTCTGGAGGTAAGGATACAGTAGAGAGGTCGGCAATGTATGTGGTGGGAAACCTCAGCTCTCTGGAGGTAAGGATACAGTAGAGAGGTCGGCAGTGTATGTGGTGGGAAACCTCAGCTCTCTGGAGGTAAGGATACAGTAGAGAGGTCAGCAATGTATGTGGTGGTAAACCTCGGCTCTCTGGAGGTAAGATTACTGTACAGGATTAGAGAGTTATATATGTATTTCTTAAACGTAACATACCTAAGAAAAAACACAGGTATTTATTGAAAATAAAACAATCTTATCCTGAATTCTAGAGGTCGGAAGGAGACTGGAAGATCCTTATAGACAATGCCAGAACCCGCAGTGTTATCCTGGAGTGTGGCAGTCGGACCAACTTCTCTACTGTTATAATGGGCTGCTTTAAACGGATGCCAACCTGACACGCTGAGGTATACTAGGACAATCCTCCAATCAGATCAGGAGTTCTAAATCGATGTTACCTATAATGTGGAGGTATACTAGGACAATCACCAATCAGATCACGAGTTCTAAATCGATGTTACCTATAATATGGAGGTATACTAGGACAATCCACCAATCAGATCAGGAGTTCTAAATCGATGTTACCTATAATGTGGAGGTATACTAGGACAATCCTCCAATCAGATCAGGAGTTCTAAATCGATGTTACCTATAATGTGGAGGTATACTAGGACAATCCTCCAATCAGATCAGGAGTTCTAAATCGATGTTACCTATAATGTGGAGGTATACTAGGACAATCCACCAATCAGATCAGGAGTTCTAAATCGATGTTACCTATAATGTGGAGGTATACTAGGACAATCCACCAATCAGATCAGGAGTTCTAAATCGATGTTACCTATAATGTGGAGGTATACTAGGACAATCCACCAATCAGATCACGAGTTCTAAATCGATGTTACCTATAATGTGGAGGTATACTAGGACAATCCACCAATCAGATCAGGAGTTCTAAATCGATGTTACCTATAATGTGGAGGTATACTAGGACAATCCACCAATCAGATCAGGAGTTCTAAATCGATGTTACCTATAATGTGGAGGTATACTAGGACAATCCACCAATCAGATCAGGAGTTCTAAATCGATGTTACCTATAATGTGGAGGTATACTAGGACAATCCACCAATCAGATCAGGAGTTCTAAATCGATGTTACCTATAATGTGGAGGTATACTAGGACAATCCACCAATCAGATCACGAGTTCTAAATCGATGTTACCTATAATGTGGAGGTATACTAGGACAATCCACCAATCAGATCAGGAGTTCTAAATCGATGTTACCTATAATGTGGAGGTATACTAGGACAATCCTCCAATCAGATCAGGAGTTCTACATCGATGTTACCTATAATGTGGAGGTATATTAGGACAATCCACCAATCAGATCAGGAGTTCTAAATCAATGTTACCTGTGGAGGTCGATTGGGAGTCTCCATCAATCGGACCTACATACATCAGTAACTAGCCACAATCCACATGCGTGTGTGTACTGGGAACTCCACAAACCTTACAGATGGCCAATCTGTCAACATTGGAAAGCATGTTAGGACAAACCTTACCTGTGGCAGAATATGAGGATAATCCACCATTCACATGTGGCATTGTACTAAGCGGATCCCCCAATCCCACGTGTGGCAGTTTACTAGGACAACCAACCAATCTTACATGTGGCATATTGTACTAGGACAATCCACTAGGCCATGTGGCAGTAAACTAGGACAATTCACCAGCTTTACATGTGGCATTGTACTAGGCCATGTGGCAGTAAACTAGGACAATTCACCAGCTTTACATGTGGCATTGTATAAGGACAATTAACCAGCTTTACATGTGGCATTGTACTTGGCCATGTGGCAGTAAACTAGGACAATCCACCAGCCTCACATTTGTCAGTGTACTAGGACAATCCACCAATCCAAGATGTGGCACTGTACTAGGACAATCCACCAATCCAAGATGTGGCACTGTACTAGGACAATCCACCAACTTAACCTGTGGCACTGTACTAGGACAATCCACCAATCCAAGATGTGTCACTGTTCTAGGACAATCCACCAACTGAACCTGTGTCACTGTTCTAGGACAATCCACCAACTTAACCTGTGGCAGTGTACTAGGACAATCCACCAACTTAACCTGTGGCACTGTACTAGGACAATCCACCAACTTAACCTGTGGCAGTGCACTAGGACAATCCACCAACTTAACCTGTGGCACTGTACTAGGACAATCGACCAACTTAACCTGTGGCACTGTACTAGGACAATCCACCAACTTAACCTGTGGCACTGTACTAGGACAATCCACCAACTTAACCTGTGGCACTGTACTAGGACAATCGACCAACTTAACCTGTGGCACTGTACTAGGACAATCCACCAACTTAACCTGCGGCACTGTACTAGGACAATCCACCAACTTAACCTGTGGCACTGTTCTAGGACAATCCACCAACCTGACATAATTCATCAACTATGTGTCAGTGTACTTGGACAATTCCCTGATATAACCTGTTATATATAATGGAACAATATATCAGACAGTCAATCAACTTGATATGGTATGGTATTCTAGTACAACCCACCACCCTGATGTGTGGAAGTGACATGTTAAACATACCTACATAGTATAAATGTACAATAAGTGTCTGCTTTATAGATGCTACATAGTAAATAAGTTTTTGAGTTATTACGAATACACTCTATTAATTACATTGTACTATATTCACCTAGTACATACAGTTAGTGTATTGTATGTATCAGCACTTTCTCTATGCAGGTAAAGACAGTTGACATACATGTATACATATATGTACCCCGTATGTAGTTATTGTGGATATGCAGTGTAACCATAATGCATTTGGATTGAATCATCAATTTTGACACAAAATGTAGAACCATTTGTGTGTTACAGTCTTTTGTATGTTTCTGTAAGTGTTTTTTTTTTACTGTAAGTGTTTTTGTATGTTACTGTAAGTGTTTTAGTATGTTTCTTTAAGTGTTTTTGTATGTTGAGAAAGTGCTTTTAAAACCAATCAGACTGGGGTGATGCAGCCAGATCTTAAGTCCTGTATTAAACCTTGGAAATTTTATCGTTATCCATGGCTGAAGATTCTTGTCTATAATAAATAGGACTGATTAGTTAGTTATACAAAGTACAGAACATTGTAAATACCTGTATACAATGTACACAATACATTTGGTGTGTACAAGACATTTCAAGGGATTCTCTTCGTAACTTTGATTTTTACCTGCTATGAAATCATCTGTGATATTTGTGTATGAATAAACTTTAGAGTTTTTATTTAATTGTGTTTTGATGATGTGCTAGTTCTGTGGACAGAGCGTGCACTATATAAGGTTGATATGTGTATGTTATGTGTATATATGGGTTAAGAATTATATACCTGGTAAGTTGTTCCAAACAAGTGTTGGTTGTGTTGTGATATAGAGAATTTATATTTTAAGTAACTATCATTTTCATCATGTATACTGTGTACGCTATTTAAGGCGAACACACTTGTGCTGCTATAACTTCCAAGGGATCCTGAAAAGTCCTGGGGACACTGTTCTTTGATCATAAGCTAGGAAGAGTTGAGACCCCTCTCCTAACCTTGTATATGTAGTTAGTGAGCATGAAAAGATGAACACTTATAGGATTAGCTCACTGGCTCAGCCCCTAGAGATTCCTGCTTCAACCCCAGCACCTGGAGACTCATTGGTCGTCCGCTAACCCATGGAGACTCATTGGTTGTCCCATAACCCCTGGAGACTCCTTGGTCGTCCCATAACTCCTGGAGACACCTTGGTCGTCCCATAACCCCTGGAGACTCCTTGGTCGTCCCATAACTCCTGGAGACCCATTGGTCGTCCCATAACTCCTGGAGACTCCTTGGTTGTCCGTTAACCCCTGGAGACTCATTGGTCGTCCCATAACTCCTGGAGACTCATTGGTCGTCCCATAGTTGTCCCATAACCCCTGGAGACTCATTGGTCGTCCCATAACTCCTGGAGACTCATTGGTCGTCCCATAACTCCTGGAGACTCCTTGGTCGTCCCATAACCCCTGGAGACTCCTTGGTCGTCCCATAACCCCTGGAGACTCCTTGGTCATCCCATAACCCCTGGAGACTCCTTGGTCGTCCCATAACCCCTGGAGACTCCTTGGTCGTCCCATAACTCCTGGAGACCCATTGGTCGTCCCATAACTCCTGGAGACTCCTTGGTCATCCCATAACCCCTGGAGACTCCTTGGTCGTCCCATAACCCCTGGAGACTCCTTGGTCGTCCCATAACTCCTGGAGACTCATTGGTCGTCCCATAACTCCTGGAGACTCCTTGGTCATCCCATAACCCCTGGAGACTCCTTGGTCGTCCCATAACCCCTGGAGACTCCTTGGTCGTCCCATAACCCCTGGAGACTCCTTGGTCGTCCCATAACCCCTGGAGACTCATTGGTCGTCCCATAACCCCTGGAGACTCATTGGTTGTCCCATAACTCCTGGAGACTCATTGGTCGTCCCATAACCCCTGGAGACTCCTTGGTCGTCCCATAACCCCTGGAGACTCCTTGGTCGTCCCATAACCCCTGGAGACTCCTTGGTCGTCCCATAACCCCTGGAGACTCATTGGTTGTCCCATAACTCCTGGAGACTCATTGGTCGTCCCATAACCCATTGAGACTCATTGGTCGTCCCATAACCCCTGGAGACTCATTGGTCGTCCCATAACTCCTGGAGACTCATTGGTCGTCCCGTAACCCCTGGAGACTCATTGGTCGTCCCATAACTCCTGGAGACTCATTGGTCGTCCCATAACTCCTGGAGACTCATTGGTCGTCCCATAACCCCTGGAGACTCATTGGTCGTCCCATAACCCCTGGAGACTCATTGGTCGTCCCATAACCCCTGGAGACTCTTTGGTTGTCCCATAACTCCTGGAGACTCATTGGTCGTCCCATAACTCCTGGAGACGCCTTGGTCGTCCAATAACCCCTGGAGACTCATTGGTCGTCCCATAACCCCTGGAGACTCCTTGGTCGTCCCATAACCCCTGGAGACTCATTGGTTGTCCCATAACTCCTGGAGACTCATTGGTCGTCCCATAACCCCTGGAGACTCATTGGTCGTCCCATAACCCCTGGAGACTCATTGGTCGTCCCATAACTCCTGGAGACTCATTGGTCGTCCCATAACCCCTGGAGACTCATTGGTTGTCCCATAACTCCTGGAGACTCATTGGTCGTCCCATAACCCCTGGAGACTCATTGGTCGTCCCATAACTCCTGGAGACTCATTGGTCGTCCCATAACCCCTGGAGACTCATTGGTCGTCCCATAACCCCTGGAGACTCATTGGTCGTCCCATAACCCCTGGAGACTCATTGGTCGTCCCATAACCCCTGGAGACTCATTGGTCGTCCCATAACCCCTGGAGACTCATTGGTCGTCCCATAACCCCTGGAGACTCTTTGGTTGTCATCTAAAAATGGTTGAAATCCCCATTCTACAATTATATACAGATCAAAACTAAATTTCATTTACAGCCTCTTTGGTTGGTTGATCAATAAATGTTAAAAGGTATCTTCTGGGATGGGGAGAGAAATGTTGTATAAAGGAAAACAGGAAAGGTTGACCCTCCCTCACTTTGTGTTTAACTTGCTGTACCTTGTCAGTAAATGAGGTAGGTTTTTATTAATTTATCTTTTATTTTGACAGTCATTTGGTGTAAAAGTAAACACGTTTGACTACATCCCTTACAGTACTGTATAGATTTCATTGAAGCTTGAACACTTTTTCTAGAAGAGTACACAATGAAATGCGTTTTTAGTTCTTTTTGTGCAATGTGATGTAGAATACTGAAATTGTATGCAAGATGTAAAAAAATTATTAAATAATCAACATATGGGAATGATTCTTTGTGAAATATATGAAAGAATCGATGAGAAATGTTGAAAAAAACATTAAGTAGTGGTTACAGCTACAGTGTGTAGATGGTTTACTGTGGGACATTAGAGTCAGTAGTGAGTTACAGCTAGTCTGTAGATGGTTCACCGTGGGACATTGGAGTCAGTAGTGGGTTAAAGCTACAGTGTGTAGATGGTTCACCGTGGGACATTGAAGTCAGTAGTGGGTTACAGCTACAGTGTGTAGATGGTTCACTGTGGGACATTGGAGTCAGTAGTGGGTTACAACTAGTCTGTAGATGGTTCACCGTGGGACATTGCAGTCAGTAGTGGGTTACAGCTAGTCTGTAGATGGTTCACCGTGGGACATTGGAGTCAGTAGTGGGTTACAGCTACAGTGTGTAGACGGTTCACTCTGGGACATTGGAGTCAGTAGTGGGTTACAGCTACAGTGTGTAGATGGTTCACTGTGGGACATTGCAGTCAGTAGTGGGTTACAGCTACAGTGTGTAGATGGTTCACCGTGGGACATTGGAGTAAGTAGTGGGTTACAGCTACAGTGTGTAGATGGTTCACCGTGGGACATTGGAGTAAGTAGTTGGTTACAGCTACAGTATGTAGATGGTTCACAGTGGGACATTGCAGTCGGTAGTGGGTTACAGCTACAGTGTGTAAATGGTTCACAGTGGGACATTGGAGTCAGTAGTGGGTTACAGCTACAGTGTATAGATGGTTCACTGTGGGACATTAAAGTGAGTAGTGAGTTACAGCTACAGTGTGTAGATGGTTCACTGTGGGACATTGGAGTCAGTAGTGGGTTACAACTACAGTGTGTGGATGGTTCACTGTGGGACATTGGAGTCAGTAGTGGGTTACAGCTAGTCTGTAGATGGTTCACCGTGGGACATTGAAGTCAGTAGTGGGTTACAGCTACAGTGTGTAAATGGTTCACAGTGGGACACTGGAGTCAGTAGTGGGTTACAGCTACAGTGTGTAGATGGTTCACTGTGGGACATTAGAGTCAGTAGTGGGTTACTGCTAGTGTGAAGATGGTTCACTGTGGGACATTGGAGTCAGTAGTGGTTACAGCTACAGTCTGTAGATGGTTCACCGTGGGACATTGAAGTGAGTAGTGAGTTACAGCTACAGTGTGTAGATGGTTTACTGTGGGACATTAGAGTCAGTAGTGAGTTACAGCTAGTCTGTAGATGGTTTACTGTGGGACATTAGAGTCAGTAGTGAGTTACAGCTACAGTCTGTAGATGGTTCACTGTGGGACTGGAGTCAGTAGTGGGTTACAGCTAGTGTGTAGATGGTTCACTGTGGGACATTGAAGTCAGTAGTGGGTTACAGCTACAGTGTGTAGATGGTTCACCGTGGGACATTGGAGTCAGTATACATAGTGGGTTACAGCTACAGTGTGTAGATGGTTCAACATAGGACATTGCAGTCAGTAGTGGTTACAGCTACAGTGTGTAGATGGTTCACTGTGGGACATTGCAGTCAGTAGTGGGTTACAGCTACAGTGTGTAGATGGTTCACCGTGGGACATTGCAGTCAGTAGTGGGTTACAGCTACAGTGTGTAGATGGTTCACCATGGGACATTGCAGTCAGTAGTGGGTTACAACTACAGTGTGTAGATGGTTCACCAGGGACATTGCAGTCAGTAGTGGGTTACAGCTACAGTGTGTAGATGGTTCACCGTGGGACATTGCAGTCAGTAGTGGGTTACAGCTACAGTGTGTAGATGGTTCACCATGGGACATCGGAGTCAGTAGTGGGTTACAGCTACCGTCTGTAGATGGTTCACTGTGGGACATTGGAGTCAGTAGTGGGTTACAGCTACAGTGTGTAGATGGTTCACCGTGGGACATTTGAGTCAGTTGTGGGATACAACTACAGTGTGTAGATGGTTCACCATGGGACATCAGAGTCAGTAGTGGGTTACAGCTACCGTCTGTAGATGGTTCACTGTGGGACATTGGAGTCAGTAGTGGGTTACAGCTACCGTCTGTAGATGGTTCACTGTGGGACATTGGGGTCAGTAGTGAGTTACAGCTACAGGCTGTAGATGGTTCACTGTGGGACATTGGAGTCAGTAGTGGGTTCAGCTACAGTGTGTAGATGGTTCACCATGGAACATTGGAGTCAGTAGTTGGTTACAGCTACAGTGTGTAGACGGTTTACTGTGGGACATTGGAGTAAGTAGTTGGTTACAGCTACAGTATGTAGATGGTTTACCATTGGACATTGGAGTAAGTAGTTGGTTACAGCTACAGTGTGTAGACGGTTCACCTTGGGACATTGGAGTAAGTAGTTGGTTACAGCTACAGTGTGTAGATGGTTCACCATGGGACATTGGAGTCAGTAGTGGGTTACTGCTAGTGTGTAGATGGTTCACCGTGGGACATTGGAGTCAGTAGTGAGTAACAGCTACAGTCTGTAGATGGTTCACTGTGGGACTTTGGAGTCAGTAGTGGGTTACAGCTACAGTGTGTAGATGGTTCACCATGGGACATCGGAGTCAGTAGTGGGTTACAGCTACCGTCTGTAGATGGTTCACTGTGGGACATTGGAGTCAGTAGTGGGTTACAGCTACAGTGTGTAGATGGTTCACCGTGGGACATTTGAGTCAGTTGTGGGATACAACTACAGTGTGTAGATGGTTCACCATGGGACATCAGAGTCAGTAGTGGGTTACAGCTACCGTCTGTAGATGGTTCACTGTGGGACATTGGAGTCAGTAGTGGGTTACAGCTACCGTCTGTAGATGGTTCACTGTGGGACATTGGAGTCAGTAGCGGGTTACAGCTACCGTCTGTAGATGGTTCACTGTGGGACATTTGAGTCAGTTGTGGGTTACAGCTACAGTCTATAGATGGTTCTTCGGGTTTCTAAATTATTTAGTAAATGTTTTGAAAAATTTCAAGTACACTGTACTGTTTTTACCATTTTAATAATTCTTTATTATCACATCATTATAAATCCATCAGTTGGGAAAATGAAACAAAATCCAGTAATTTGTACAAAAAATATATTAATTGTAATGTGAGTAATCAAATGTTTCATCAATAAATAATCTTGCAACTTCTAATTATACACTGATCTAGACCAGTGTAAACCAAGACTTTGACACATACATACATGATAACTTCATTAAGATAAAATTGTGTTCACTGAATTTTAGCATTTACTTCCACTGTAATACAGTGATTGTAATTCTGCAAGGTTGTAATTTCAAATGTACACAAATATCTTAAAACACCACTTTGACACCATGGCTGTATCTGAACAGCTGTTCATCATGATTCAGCACGATTACAGGTGTACCGTTACATATAACTATCTACACCAGTCGGTACAGCACGATTACAGGTGTACCGTTACATATAACCATCTACACCAGTCGGTACAGCACGATTACAGGTGTACCGTTACATATAACCATCTACACCAGTCGGTACAGCACGATTACAGGTGTACCGTTACATATAACCATCTACACCAGTCGGTACAGCACGATTACAGGTGTACCGTTACATATAACCATCTACACCAGTCGGTACAGCACGATTACAGGTGTACCGTTACATATAACCATCTACACCAGTCGGTACAGCACGATTACAGGTGTACCGTTACATATAACCATCTACACCAGTCGGTACAGCACGATTACAGGTGTACCGTTACATATAACCATCTACACCAGTCGGTACAGCACGATTACAGGTGTACCGTTACATATAACCACCTACACCAGTCGGTACAGCACGATTACAGGTGTACCGTTACATATAACCACCTACACCAGTCGGTACAGCACGATTACAGGTGTACCGTTACATATAACCATCTACACCAGTCGGTACAGCACGATTACAGGTGTACCGTTACATATAACCACCTACACCATTCGGTACAGCACGATTACAGGTGTACCGTTACATATAACCACCTACACCAGTCGGTACAGCACGATTACAGGTGTACCGTTACATATAACCACCTACACCAGTCGGTACAGCACAATTGCAGGTGTACAGTTATGTAATAGGACGAGGAAAAGTGATAAAGATAGTGCCGTCGCTGGGGCTCGAACCCGCGACCCTTGGCTCTCCAGCCCGATGCTCTACCGACTGAGCTAAAGGGAAATTCCCTACAGCTCACGCTTGTAAGGCAACCTAATCAATGCACATCTTTTACACTATTCCCCCCTTTTTCTAAATCCCCAACCCAGGTTCTTTGACTCCCCGCCAAGTCTTCTCCTCCTTGAAACAGGGAGGGTCATCGGCACCAGTTTGTAATAGGACGAGGAAAAGTGATAAAGATAGTGCCGTCGCTGGGGCTCGCACCCGCGACCATTGGCTCTCCAGCCCGATGCTCTACCGACTGAGCTAAAGGGAAATTCCCTACAGCTCACGCTTGTAAGGCAACCTAATCAATGCACATCTTTTACAGTTATATATAACCATCTACACCAGTCGGTACAGCACGATTACAGGTGTACCGTTATATATAACCATCTACACCAGTCGGTACAGCACGATTACAGGTGTACCGTTATATATAACCATCTACACCATTCGGTACATCACGATTACAGTCGTACCGTTACATATAACCATCTACACCAGTCGGTACAGCACGATTACAGTCGTACCGTTACACAATGGTCTGGAATGTACAGTACACAGTGTCATTGGACTATGGAATATCCTTCAACTGATAACACAAGAGTCTTCTGCATTTATAAAATAAGACAGAAATTATAACTGAAGCCTGATTGTACTACAGGTGAGATATCTTGATACCTGTACAGCACCAATACAACCCTCCCTATTACTTAACAGCCATTGAAATGTAAAAATACCAGCTAAGTATGCATGGTATTACACAATTTGCCAGCTTACTGTTCAAAATTCTTGTCGAGATAAAGAACATATGGATACTAAAAATATGTGAAAACCAGAGCAGCTTAACAACATGGTCCAGTGTAAACCTTTTAGCTCTGATGAACTAACCCTGAACGTTTTTATCAATGTAACAGAGGTCATAATTTTTTCGATGCCTCCGCTAGGAGTCAAACCCAGAACCTTTGGCTACTAGTCTGACGCTCAACCGACGAGCTAAAGAGAAGATCTCTCTAGCCGAGCAGTATATTGCAGCTAATATTTACCAGGGTTACATCAACAACACCTGAATTCGTCCCTAATTATATATAAGAGGTTGCTGTTTCTTTATTTAATCATCGTTTTCCAATTCGCAAACATATCTCACTTTGAGTTAACAAGAAAAGTCAAGCAAAACCATGTCCTAGATAACGACCTTGGCTGTTGATATTGTATTAACAAAACAAAATAAAGCAAACCTATAATAATCAAAACTAAGAGAACACAATTGGAAAGTGAACACCAAGGGATGTGTTCAGATCTGTAAGGGGTTCTGTCTGTTTATATGTCCTAGAAGGGTCGGCCAACCAAGGGATGTGTACAGATCTGTGAGGGGGTCTGTCTGTTTATATGTCCTAGAAGGGTCGGCCCACCATTAGCAATAACCACTACACAGGGATGAAATCAGAAATATCTTGGACCATAATTGGTATAAGACGAGTGGCACAAAATCAAAGTAAAAATGTCTTCGATTATCAGTTTCTCTATTACTCTACAAATTTGATCATTTTGGAGAAACTGAATAAGTTTCAACAGACCTACGTTAGCATACTATTCAGTTAACTTAGAAATAAATGGACAATCTACTAACAAACCAAAGCTCCTACAGATGCAAATAGACTAACTTGAATCCCCTATATATGGAAATAAACTTGTCTTATAACAAAACAGTCTTTTGTTTGTGCAATAATCATAGGCATAAAGTACCATGTATACAACAGTACACCTCTGTCGTTGTGTAACAAGGCAGGTCATTATATAATATTTAACATCGGCATTAAAACAATTCCATGCAACTGCTTTTAATCTATAAAAAAAAATAATAGCAAAATACATGTCAACAATTTAAAAAAACTTCCTGCCAACTAAACATGTTGGCTGGTGTCCGTGTTGGTCTTGGCTTCTAAACTATGTAAACAAACATTCATGGTAACCATGGAGACATTTTCTATCTATGTAGAAAGTAAGATCTATGTCTAGATGTCTTACTAAGTATATAAAATGTAGAAATGATACACGTCAATTTCATCTCGCAACAACACTATATATATATATATGTATATAATCTCCATAACAACCACTACAATGATATGATACGTTTCCATGACAACACAAACTTCTGACAATGTATACTTCATGACAATATGAACAACTTAATGACAAAAATATTACTGATCTCCATGACAACTGATACAAGTAACATCAGCAACCTTCATATCAAATCTTTAAAAAATACCTCGGTTCAGCCTGTTCCTTCAGGACAGTGATCTGACCGAAGTGTACTCAGCACTGTAGGTGTTCCACAAGGCATACTGGGGGAGTGGGGGAAGACACTGTTTACATCACACACTGGGTGTGTCGCCATTACCTTAACAACCACCTATACCAGTAGAATGCAGAAACCAGAGTACCCTAAATTCTCTATAAAAAGCAGTCACTTCTTTAAATTTTAGTCTCAGCTGTTGTCTAGCTCCATGGAGGTGTTGCTTTCAGATTAGTTAACTGATACAATTAAGTCCAATATTTAAATAAAAAGCTGTGCTTCTGTTTGATAGTGACACATTTGGTAGTTCGATATCTATTTCATATCTTTTGCATTTTATTCATGTATGTAATGAAGTCATAAACTATACTATAACATAGAAATAGTCTGAGCAGAATTGTTTACAGAGATTTTGGGGTATCTGGACTGACAAAGTTCTACTATACTTTATCAATAGAAAGTTTGTGCATACTAAAATCAAGTGCATATGGGTTTGTTTTCCAAATTATTTTCTATATAAACTTTATCAATCCAAACTTGAATTGGAGATCAATGGCAATGTAGATTCTATCACTTTGTACAGCTACACAGCAATGTTAAACACTGTCGGACCACAACATCAACAAAACGTACTACATATACATCCACCGACCAATATACCGGTACACAGTAACATCCTCGGACCAATATACACAGTAACATCTCATCATCTAATATAGTCAATCTACTAAACTACACGTGTTGTTTATATATAACACAATGCACCTGTGCATTAGTGTCCAGTAAAATAGAAATCTTTAACACTTTAATAATACATCTTTACAACAAGACATAATTGTATTAATACCTATGTAAACCCCACACTGACAGATATCGGCCACTATATCTGTCTATCAGGTAAGTCACTTTAATAACCTTTGGCTTTTTTTATTCTAAATTTATATATTCTAAATTTGATACAACGTCATTAAATTAAAATAATATCTATTGAGAAATTACTTTTTTATTAACTCTACATATATATATGAAAATAGAACTTCTAAGGTTCCATAAAAATATAATTAGATTCTAACATTTCTGTTATCATATGTACCAGCATTCAGCAACATTACTAAAATATATTCTAAGCACTTGAGTATCTCCTATAGTTGCCAGTAACACAAGGCCTACAGTCCGAGACGTGACTGGAAATGAAAGAGCAGCTAACGGTGTAAGATAGGGAAATTCTACTCATGGGTTTTCAAATGATTTGAAAATCCAGAGGGTGGAATTTCCCTATCTTACACATTTGATCAAGAGTATTAATTATATATTTTACCATTTTGAAAATATAACCTTTTTCTATGATTTTTTTTGATGAAAATGAATCAACAAGATCATGCATACCCCGTATTTGCAAACACTGTTTGCTCAGAAAAATTAATCTCATCTTTCTAACATAAACATATTATAAAAGGTTTTATTTCATCACATCACCTCTGCCACATTGCAGCAATGGAGTTGGTAACATCACATCATTGGTCAGTCATGGTGATGTTACGTCACATGAAATAGGGTGTAAGATAGACGTTTCCCACACACTTACCCCAGACAGCTGTGTTACCATCTCTATATTTTGAATTTTTAAAAGAATTTCCTATTGAAATATTTCATAAAAATCACGTAAGAATTACAATGTAAAATTCAAAACTACCGAGTAAAACTCAGCTAGTCCTTAACACTATTAATTGTACATTTCACGAGAAATGAACCGATGCACACTATCAAAATGAGAGATTAACCTAGTATGTAATTATGGACTGCAAGACCCATGGAGAAAGCCCCTGAACACTGCATGGGGAGATGAACACTTAGACATGGGAATCCATAGTATCCCTTTATACAGCTCCTAACTCAATCCATAGTACACAATCATGTAACTCTTATAAAGCAATATCAATATTATCAACTCAAAGTTAGCACCTGCAGAATACTATTGACTCACTTTTAGAACCTATAAGTATACAGCTATTTTTTAATACCAATAAGATTATTATTTTAACACTCAATTTTAGTGTCTGTGGACATCTGTAATGCATCTTTACACTTTCTTCATGTCCTTTAAAATTGCAAGGTTACCATGCATAGTTAATATTATAACAAGTTTAATGTGGGACTACTGAGGTGGTTGCTGTCAAATGGTAGAACAACTAGTCGACACTACCATTCAATGGCAGAACAAAGCTTGTTATGTATTCTTTTTGCATTTATACTGTTACCACCTAAGTAGTTTGGTTTCTCGACAATCTAACAAACACAAGACTATATGTCCTTGTTACTAGTAACGGCCTGGAATGTACAAAATAGATACAGCCAACAAATCAGATCCTTAATACCAGCAAATAATCTCCATAACAACTATACATCTACACCATACCAGCTCAATATATACCAAGCATACAGCTACCTTACCATACTCCAAGCTAACACAGACGTTCCCAGAGTTAACACAAAACTACATACACATCCAAACAACTGCAGACATGGCACAATAGAGTATGTTGTGTCTAGGTGTATCACTGTCCAGGTGGGGAATGATCAGAGTGAGAAGCACGGTTTGGTGGTTTCTCTTGTGGTGATGAATTTTTAGTTGGTTTTTGTTGTTTTGGTGGTGGGGGAGGTTGATGGCTAGGTGGACTTGGTTTACGCTGTTGATTTGTTTGTTTTGCCTGCTGTTGGTGTTGTTGTCCTTGTTTTTCCTGCTGTTGCTTTGGTTGTTGTTGTTTTGGTTCTGGTTGTCCTTGCTGTTGTTTTGGTTGTCTTTGCTGTTGTTTTGGTTGTCCTTGCTGTTGTTTCGGTTGTCCTTGCTGTTGTTTCGGTTGTCGTTGCTGTTGTTTCGGTTGTCCTTGCTGTTGTTGCTGCTGGTCGCCAGGTGTACCCTGCTCAGCTGTTGCTTCCTGTTGTGTTGTCCGTTGTTTTTCCTTGTGAGCCTTGATGGCGTCGTTGATGCGAGATCGTACGATCTGTAGATGGTTGTGGATGTACTCCTCCTCGGGGGCCATGTTGTGGACGCGTGCGAGACACTTCTCGGCACGGAACAGGTCACGCTTCTCTACGTACACCACACAAAGGTTGTGATGTGCCTGAACATTAAGGGGTTCCAGTTCTATCACCAAGTTGAAGTTCTACAACAAAAACCATCAGAGATATTGTTACTGTTGACATTAAACAATGAACAATAATTCACGAAGTCTGCAATTCTTTTAATATGTATATATACAGTGTGATGAAACTCAGCGACCTGACATAAATGTACAATAGCCATTGTGAGAGGGACATGATACCAGAAGATGTGACGAGAGAAATTTTCTTTTCAGAACTAGCAAGAAAATAACACAGACAGCATGTAGACCAAAACTTCATGACAGACACTCACATGGAATCAATTTTTCAAGTCAAACAAAGATGTGTCCTTCAGGTTTAATAATCCTCAGGGAGCAATGTTTTATCATAAACTTATTTCATAGAATGTATGGTAAAAGTTTTAGATGGTAACGAACCTTTTCTGCAGCGTCCAGGTTTTTCAGGTTATTCACATTGATGTCACCCATCAGCATGTTGCCTTTAGTGTGATTTGGGTGATACTGAAACAAAACATTCATTTTATTTATGTAGGGCAGTATTTACATCGGTTAGCTGGCCTGTAAGGCAGTATTTACATCAGCTAGCTGGCCTGTAAGGCAGTATTTACATCGGTTAGCTGGCCTGTAAGGCATTATTTACATCAGCTAGCTGGCCTGTAAGGCAGGATTTACCTCAGCTAGCTGGCCTGTAAGGCAGTATTTACATCGGTTAGCTGGCCTGTAAGGCATTATTTACATCAGCTAGCTGGCCTGTAAGGCAGGATTTACCTCAGCTAGCTGGCCTGTAAGGCAGTATTTACCGCAGTTAGCTGTCCTGTAAGGCAGTATTTACTTCAGCTAGGTGTCCTGTAAGGCAGTATTTACATCAGCTAGCTGGCCTGTAAGGCAATATTTACATCAGCTTGCTGGCCTGGAAGGCAGTATTTACCTCAGCTAGCTGTCCTGTAAGGCAGGATTTACTTCAGCTAGCTGGCCTGTAAGGCAGTATTTACATCAGTTAGCTGGCCTGTAAGGCAGTATTTACATCGATTAGCTGGCCTGTAAGGCAGGATTTACATCAGCTAACTGGCCTGTAAGGCAGTATTAACATCGGTTAGCTAGCCTGTAAGTCAGTATTTACATCAGCTAGCTGGCCTGTAAGGCAGTATTTACATCGGTTAGCTGGCCTGTAAGGCAGTATTTACCTCAGCTAGCTGGCCTGTAAGGCAGTATTTACCTCAGCTAGCTGGCCTGTAAGGCAGTATTTACATCGGTTAGCTGGCCTGTAAGGCAGTATTTACATCATTTAGCTGGCCTGTAAGGCAATATTTACATCGGTTAGCTGGCCTGTAAGGCAGTATTTACATCAGCTAGCTGACCTGTAAGGCAGTATTTACATCCGCTAGATAGCCTGAAAAAGTTTCTCTGAAAACTACAGCTGATGACCTACCTGTAAAAGTTTATCTAAGTACTATAGCTGACGACCTACCTGTAAAAGTTTTTCCAGGTATGGAACCGCTTCCAAAGGTTTCTTCATGTTATTAGTCAGAAGGAGTGCAAGGTTAAACAAGGCACTTTTAAAGTTCCCTTCCAGCTGTCAAAGATACAGAAACACAGTACAGAAATCAAGCAAGATTACTTTGAATTTATCTTGGTCAATATTTACTAGAAAGTCCAACTCACTACACCAACAATCTATTCAAACTTTATTAAAAATGAACTTTAAATTATTTTAAAATCCATTTACAGTCAAACACTTGATTTAGACTGAATTGACATTCAGCTATAAACACAAGGAAAGTATAACAATGAATCTTATATCTTTATCAACTAGAAAATGACAAGAATGTTACTACTGCCACAGGACAACTTTCTATATATCAACCCTGACATGTGCCTTGGCCTTTGAACACTGAAACACAATGATGTTGATGGCTTTTGTTTATAGTTTGACTAAAATCCATCTGAGAATGAAGCTGATAAGTGTTAACATAGAATCGTGATTAGACATGGCGGGACGGACCGGGAAACGCTTTAAGCACCTACTCCCAAAATGATGGGGACATAACACCTATAATATTCCTCTTCAATTCCAACCTGAAAACAGCCAATTTTTCTTGTCAAGCTTACATTATTGTCTATCTCCATTTTGTTTATTTTATGGCATTCCTTTAACCTGTTAGGTTTTGTTGGCCCTGATCACCTTTTCGTGTTTGTTGGCCCTGATCACCTTTTCGTGTTGATGGGCTAGGGGTGTGACAGTAACGTACCTCTATACAGCGTTTGAAGTGTATCTCAGCACTGACAAAGTCCCGTCGGTCCATTTCCAGCATACCTAGTGTAAAGTGGACCTTGGAATCGGAGGGGTTTACTGCCTTCAGTCTACCAAGCCTGGGGTGAACAGAACACAGAATCAGACAAAATCACAACACATAAACAGTCTTCAACAAACACAACACTCCTGTGGATTTGATCCATAACAACCACATGACCTATCTTTTGAGGGCCCTGGGTCAGTCCCGTGGATTTGACCTATAACTGGTCACAGGTCCTACCTTTTGAGGGCCTGGGGTCAGTCCCGTGGATTTGATCCATAACTACCACATGACCTACCTTTTGAGGGCCTTGGGTCAGTCCCGTGGATTTGACCTATAACTGGTCACAGGTCCTACCTTTTGAGGGCCTGGGATCAGTCCTGTGGATTTGATCCATAACAACCACATGACCTACCTTTTGAGGGCCTCGGGCCAGTCCAGTGGATTTGATCCATAACTGATCACAAGTCCTACCTTTTGCGAGCCTTGGGTCAGTCCTGTGGATTTCATCAATAACAACCACATGACCTATCTTTTGAGGGCCTCGGGTCAGTCCCGTGGATTTGGTCCATAACTACCACATGACTGATGACCTACCTTTTGAGGGCCTCAGGCCAGTTTCGTGGATCTGATCCATAACAACCACATGACCTACCTTTTGAGGGCCTCGGTCAGTCCCGTGGATTTGATCCATAACTACCACATGACTGATGACCTACCTTTTGAGGGCCTCGGGCCAGTTCCGTGGATTTGATCCATAAATACCACATGACCTACCTTTTGAGGGCCTCGGGCCAGTTCCATGAATTTGATCCATAACTACCACATGACTGATGACCTACCTTTTGAGGGCCTCGGGCCAGTTCCGTGAATTTGATCCATAACTACCACATGACCTACCTTTTGAGGGCCTCGGGCCAGTCCCGTGGATTTGATCCAAAACTACCACATGACCTACCTTTTGGGAGCCCATGGGTCAGTCCCGTGGATTTGATCCATAACTACCACATGACCTACCTTTTGAGGGCCTCGGGTCAGTCCCGTGGATTTGATCCAAAACAACCACATGACTGATGACCTACCTTTTGAGGGCCTTGGGTCAGTCCCGTGGATTTGATCCATAACAATCACATGACTGATGACCTACCTTTTGAGAGCCTCGGGCCAGTCCGGTGGATTTGATCCATAACTACCACATGACTGATGACCTACCTTTTGAGGGCCTCGGGCCAGTCCCGTGGATTCCCTCCCTCCTGAAGCATGATGGCAGAGTTGTACAAGGATTGCTGAAGTAAAATTACATCACACTGTCATTACATATTTGCCCTTATAAAAGTCTATCGTCTTATAGATATTCAAATATGTAACAACAAGAATATGGTTCCAAACACTAGTTAGTTATAAGTAATTATAATCAGTGATGTAGATTAGAATCATTAGCAACTTAAATCTTCAACAATTAATATATGTTGTAATGGAGTTTCACAAAGATTAATTTCTCTGTCTAACCGAGCTCCATCAGGGGAGTCGGCAACCTTGTTCTAATGTCCAAGTAAGCCAATCAGTTATACAACAACTCAAAGTTCAGATACAGTTTCTAGATAATGCTACCATATGATCTGGATCGTGACGGAGAGCCTCTTCAAAGTTTAGTTTAGCGGCTGCAGGGTTCCCCATCTCCAGGTTAACGACTCCGAGCTGTGGTGAGGAATTTCAGAGTTACCTTGTTTGGTTTACAATTACATTGAATTAAACCAACATTTCCAACACTACGGAGAAGATCACACAGCAAGGAAAACTTAATAAAATGTGTGTAAATAACTTGGGGAATCATTTTGAAACCAGCCTACACAGGCAAAATGTCTTCAGGTCAATATGACCTGAAAAAAATATGACCTGGTAAAAAATTGACATGAATTGACTTTTTTGTTCTTTTCAGGTCAATTTGACCGGAAGAATTTTTCCGGAATTGACTTGAATTGAAATTTTGCCTGTGTATATCAAAGTCCGTCTTGAGTTAGAAGCCTTTTAAAATGACCAGGCCATAGATGCATATTGCTAAAAATAATCAGTTAGCCCATAACAATTTCAATTGTGTAGTTTTAACAAAAAGATTGTTGATTTGAGAATTTCAAGGTGGCCATATTTTCAAAGCTTGCTGTCATTCAATTTACAACGAGGAATTCTAGGCTTACTTTAAAATCAGGTTATAATGAGATTATAGGGTATGATACCATCACAAGGAGAGATCTCCCCAAATTTTACTGCACAAAGAGCATCACTGGAGCCTGATCTATATGTTCCGACTTACATTATAATGGACATCAGCGTTCTCTGGTTCGTACATCAGGGCAGTCTTGTACTGCTCCAGAGCATCTGGTAGCCTGTTATGAGGTAAATTTTAGAAATTTCATCCACTATATAGTATACATATGATAAAATCAACCTAGAATTAATCTTGTGAACTTACAGATTTTCCTGAAAACATTGCACTTTTTAATTTCATTAGAATACCTTAGCACCTATATTCTAACATAATATGTTATTTGACCCTAAGTTTAGCACAGATGTGAAATTCGTAATCACATAACAAAATGTTTAGCAGTTAAGAGATGTAAACTTTGACATTGACCTTTGATCCAATGACCTTGACATTTGGTTAATCAATACCTTGTTTGATTTTGGCTGACTTTGTTTCATAATGTCATAACAAATTCTTGGCAGTTAAGAGATCATAAAGATAACTTATGATGACTTAGAGAATTTAAGGAACGTTCCTTAATTTAAGATTTCACCCTTATTAAACTTCTGTAAGGCTTCCTTATGGAGACAGGAATAACTAGAACTGAAGCCGGAGGCTAACTATGAGGACTACACAGACGAAAAAAAAAAATGAACATGACATCAAGATTGAAATCTAAGGTAGTGCAGATACAAAGACACACAAAACGAGCGTGACAATGTGTCAGAGTCATTGACCAACTGACAAAACATTGAAGGCCCAGAAAGAGTATATGTAGGAAAAGTAAAACATGAGGAAATTTTAAATGCAATAGGGAAATACAGAAAGGGATTGACAAACAAAGAGGATGAGAAACAGAAACTACATGATAACAGGTACGAAGATAGAAGTGTGAGGGGGTTCAATGACAATTGAAAAAAAGTCTATAACAAGGAAGAATTTGAAAAAGAAACAAAGAGCTCACATGTAGATCTATTGAAAATTTTGTCGAGAATTTCTAAAGCTGAGGAATCAAAAACTTCCTTATTTATTGGGTTAGCTAAGTACAGAGAGGAAATCTCATAACAAGTCAAAATATCATATTAAATGTTTCTGTGTTAAGTTAGGAAGTTAAGTTAAGAATGATTTACATTCGGTATATTCTTGGACGAGAGATTTATCAGTTTGGACAAGTACTTTTTTCCATGAACTTACCCGCTGGACAAGTGGTTTCATTATTTCTTCCAAAGCCCTGCCCCCCTTACTTTTTTGTTACAGGTGGTAGGGGGTATAACAGTATGTATAGTAGTATTGAACTTAGGACAAAGGTGATACATGTACTTACCTGGCCATTTTGACCATGATGTCACCTCGGTTGATGTAGCCTTGGACATAGTCAGGCCTCATAGAGACAGCTGTCCTAAGAAGCTGTAACCGATACAAAGGTTTACATATAATATCGGCATAGATGAACAGAAATAAAGAGTATTTGTTGAAGAGCTCCCGAAACAAGTATCAGTAAAAGTATGACCGATGTATAAACCAAGGGTTATAACTCTGTAATTAATGGGTTGAAGGCCTTGACTTTGGATCACTAAACATTACATTAGCATGACAAATGTTTACACCAAGTTTTGTTATCATAGTTTAATGTTCGCAAAGCTATGCCAAGGCACAAAATTTCAACAAAGGGCAATAACTCTGTAATTAAGGAGTTGCAAGCCCTGACCTTTGTATATTGTGCAGTATGACCTACGTATTCAACAAGTTCATTTATTTTAGTTTAAATTCAAAAAAAGTTCAGCTCTCAACACAAACTTTTATCAAAGAGCAATAAACTTTGTGACCGAGAGGTTGTGGGCCCTGACATCTGACTGGATACATACATTGTCGGCCTCCGTCAGGCGGGCAGGATCCTTGGACACGAGTGAGGCCAGATTGAGGTAGACATTCAAATGGTTCGGGGCCACTCTTGTTGTGTAACTTTTACCTGGAATGAAGCAAAACCATTCTAGCTTATATAAGAGATAAACACCAACACAAAAGAATGCATGGAATCAGACTCATGTGACTGACACCTGAAGTCAGATTTAATCTTGATTCACTGACACTATGTACTCAGCCTTGTGTGAGGCAAGTGTGCTATCCACAACACACCCAATCACCCACCCACACCATGTAATCAGTGGAACTGACCTGGTATAACAGGAGGAAACAGGTCCATGGCGCGTTTGTAAGCAGTCTCTGCCTCTGTGGTCTGGTTCATGGTATTGTATGTTCTCCCTACATTCATGTGGGCCCCAATATCATCTGGCTGGACGCTGGAACATTGACAAGCAAGCTTAAGTGTGGAATTCATCATAGTGTAAACTTACTGTAACTATATGAAAAGGACTTGTAATTTAATGGACAGACTAATCAATACTTAGATAAACGCACATTGACAGTGAGTTACCAAATGCAATGTAAGGAACCGGGTAACTAAAGTATACACACCTGGCTGCCTTTATGATACACTAAAGTATACACACCTGGCTGCATTTATGATACACTAAAGTATACATACCTGGCTACCTTTATGATACACTAAGGTATACACACCTGGCTGCCTTTATGAGACACTAAAGTATACACACCTGGCTGCCTTTATGAGACACTAAGGTATACACACCTGGCTGCCTTTATGAGACACTAAAGTATACACACCTGGCTACCTTTATGATACACTAAAGTATACACACCTGGCTACCTTTATGATACACTAAAGTATACACACCTGGCTGCCTTTATGATACACTAAAGTATACACACCTGGCTGCCTTTAAGAGACACTAAAGTATACACACCTGGCTGCCTTTATGATACACTAAAGTATACACACCTGGCTACCTTTATGATACACTAAAGTATACACACCTGGCTACCTTTAAGAGACACTAAAGTATACACACCTGGCTGCCTTTATGATACACTAAAGTATACACACCTGGCTACCTTTAAGAGACACTAAAGTATACACACCTGGCTACCTTTAAGAGACACTAAAGTATACACACCTGGCTACCTTTATGATACACTAAAGTATACACACCTGGCTACCTTTAAGAGACACTAAAGTATACACACCTGGCTACCTTTAAGAGACACCAAAGTATACACACCTGGCTGCCTTTATGATACACTAAAGTATACACACCTGGCTGCCTTTATGATACACTAAAGTATACACACCTGGCTACCTTTAAGAGACACTAAAGTATACACACCTGGCTACCTTTAAGAGACACCAAAGTATACACACCTGGCTGCCTTTATGATACACTAAAGTATACACACCTGGCTGCCTTTATGATACACTAAAGTATACATACCTGGCTGCCTTTATGAGACACTAAAGTATACACACCTGGCTACCTTTAAGAGACACCAAAGTATACACACCTGGCTGCCTTTATGATACACTAAAGTATACACACCTGGCTGCCTTTAAGAGACACTAAAGTATACACACCTGGCTGCCTTTATGAGACACTAAAGTATACACACCTGGCTGTCTTTATGAGACACTAAGGTATACACACCTGGCTACCTTTAAGAGACACCAAAGTATACACACCTGGCTACCTTTATGATACACTAAAGTATACACACCTGGCTACCTTTATGATACACTAAAGTATACACACCTGGCTGCCTTTATGATACACTAAAGTATACACACCTGGCTGCCTTTATGATACACTAAAGTATACACACCTGGCTACCTTTATGATACACTAAAGTATACACACCTGGCTACCTTTATGATACACTAAAGTATACACACCTGGCTGCCTTTATGATACACTAAAGTATACACACCTGGCTGCCTTTATGAGACACTAAAGTATACACACCTGGCTACCTTTATGATACACTAAAGTATACACACCTGGCTGCCTTTATGATACACTAAAGTATACACACCTGGCTACCTTTATGATACACTAAAGTATACACACCTGGCTGCCTTTATGATACACTAAAGTATACACACCTGGCTGCCTTTATGAGACACTAAAGTATACACACCTGGCTACCTTTATGAGACACTAAAGTATACATACCTGGCTACCTTTATGATACACTAAAGTATACACACCTGGCTACCTTTATGAGACACTGAGGTATACACACCTGGCTACCTTTAAGAGACACTAAAGTATACATACCTGGCTGCCTTTATGATACACTAAAGTATACATACCTGGCTACCTTTATGAGACACTGAGGTATACACACCTGGCTGCCTTTATGATACACTAAAGTATACACACCTGGCTGCCTTTAAGAGACACTAAAGTATACACACCTGGCTGCCTTTATGATACACTAAAGTATACACACCTGGCTACCTTTATGATACACTAAAGTATACACACCTGGCTACCTTTATGAGACACTGAGGTATACACACCTGGCTACCTTTAAGAGACACTAAAGTATACACACCTGGCTACCTTTATGATACACTAAAGTATACACACCTGGCTACCTTTATGATACACTAAAGTATACACACCTGGCTGCCTTTATGATACACTAAAGTATACACACCTGGCTGCCTTTATGAGACACTGAGGTATACACACCTGGCTACCTTTAAGAGACACTAAAGTATACACACCTGGCTACCTTTATGAGACACTGAGGTATACACACCTGGCTACCTTTAAGAGACACTAAAGTATACACACCTGGCTGCCTTTATGATACACTAAAGTATACACACCTGGCTGCCTTTATGAGACACTAAAGTATACACACCTGGCTACCTTTAAGAGACACCAAAGTATACACACCTGGCTGCCTTTATGATACACTAAAGTATACACACCTGGCTGCCTTTAAGAGACACTAAAGTATACACACCTGGCTGCCTTTATGAGACACTAAAGTATACACACCTGGCTGTCTTTATGAGACACTAAGGTATACACACCTGGCTACCTTTAAGAGACACCAAAGTATACACACCTGGCTACCTTTATGATACACTAAAGTATACACACCTGGCTACCTTTATGATACACTAAAGTATACACACCTGGCTGCCTTTATGATACACTAAAGTATACACACCTGGCTACCTTTATGATACACTAAAGTATACACACCTGGCTACCTTTATGATACACTAAAGTATACACACCTGGCTGCCTTTATGATACACTAAAGTATACACACCTGGCTACCTTTATGATACACTAAAGTATACACACCTGGCTACCTTTATGATACACTAAAGTATACACACCTGGCTGCCTTTATGATACACTAAAGTATACACACCTGGCTACCTTTATGATACACTAAAGTATACACACCTGGCTGCCTTTATGATACACTAAAGTATACACACCTGGCTGCCTTTATGATACACTAAAGTATACACACCTGGCTGCCTTTATGATACACTAAAGTATACACACCTGGCTGCCTTTATGATACACTAAAGTATACACACCTGGCTACCTTTATGATACACTAAAGTATACACACCTGGCTGCCTTTATGATACACTAAAGTATACACACCTGGCTGCCTTTAAGAGACACTAAAGTATACATACCTGGCTGCCTTTATGATACACTAAAGTATACATACCTGGCTACCTTTATGAGACACTAAGGTATACACACCTGGCTGCCTTTATGAGACACTAAGGTATACACACCTGGCTACCTTTATGATACACTAAAGTATACACACCTGGCTGCCTTTAAGAGACACTAAGGTATACACACCTGGCTACCTTTATGAGACACTAAAGTATACATACCTGGCTACCTTTATGAGACACTAAGGTATACACACCTGGCTGCCTTTAAGAGACACTAAGGTATACACACCTGGCTACCTTTATGAGACACTAAAGTATACATACCTGGCTACCTTTATGAGACTCTAAGGTATACACACCTGGCTACCTTTATGAGACACTAAGGTATACACACCTGGCTGCCTTTATGAGACACTAAGGTATACACACCTGGCTACCTTTATGAGACACTAAGGTATACACACCTGGCTACCTTTATGAGACACTAAAGTATACACACCTGGCTGCCTTTATGATACACTAAAGTATACATACCTGGCTACCTTTATGATACACTAAAGTATACACACCTGGCTGCCTTTATGATACACTAAAGTATACACACCTGGCTACCTTTATGAGACACTAAAGTATACATACCTGGCTACCTTTAAGAGACACTAAAGTATACATACCTGGCTGCCTTTATGAGACACTAAAGTATACACACCTGGCTGCCTTTATGAGACACTAAAGTATACATACCTGGCTACCTTTATGATACACTAAAGTATACACACCTGGCTACCTTTATGAGACACTAAAGTATACACACCTGGCTACCTTTATGATACACTAAAGTATACATACCTGGCTACCTTTATGATACACTAAAGTATACACACCTGGCTGCCTTTATGAGACACTAAAGTATACATACCTGGCTGCCTTTATGAGACACTAAAGTATACACACCTGGCTGCCTTTATGAGACACTAAAGTATACATACCTGGCTACCTTTAAGAGACACTAAAGTATACACACCTGGCTACCTTTATGAGACACTAAAGTATACATACCTGGCTACCTTTATGATACACTAAAGTATACACACCTGGCTGCCTTTATGATACACTAAAGTATACACACCTGGCTGCCTTTATGATACACTAAAGTATACACACCTGGCTACCTTTATGATACACTAAAGTATACACACCTGGCTACCTTTAAGAGACACTAAAGTATACATACCTGGCTACCTTTATGAGACACTAAGGTATACACACCTGGCTACCTTTATGAGACACTAAAGTATACACACCTGGCTACCTTTATGAGACACTAAGGTATACACACCTGGCTACCTTTATGAGACACTAAAGTATACATACCTGGCTACCTTTATGAGACACTAAAGTATACACACCTGGCTACCTTTATGAGACACTAAGGTATACACACCTGGCTGCCTTTATGAGACACTAAAGTATACATACCTGGCTACCTTTAAGAGACACTAAAGTATACATACCTGGCTACCTTTATGAGACACTAAAGTATACATACCTGGCTACCTTTATGAGACACTAAGGTATACACACCTGGCTGCCTTTATGAGACACTAAGGTATACACACCTGGCTACCTTTATGAGACACTAAAGTATACACACCTGGCTGCCTTTATGAGACACTAAAGTATACACACCTGGCTACCTTTATGATACACTAAAGTATACACACCTGGCTGCCTTTATGATACACTAAAGTATACACACCTGGCTGCCTTTATGAGACACTAAAGTATACACACCTGGCTGCCTTTAAGAGACACTAAAGTATACATACCTGGCTGCCTTTATGAGACACTTTATGAGACACTAAGGTATACACACCTGGCTACCTTTATGAGACACTGAGGTATACACACCTGGCTACCTTTATGAGACTCTAAGGTATACACACCTGGCTACCTTTATGAGACACTAAGGTATACACACCTGGCTGCCTTTATGAGACACTAAGGTATACACACCTGGCTACCTTTATGAGACACTAAGGTATACACACCTGGCTACCTTTATGAGACACTAAAGTATACACACCTGGCTGCCTTTATGAGACACTAAGGTATACATACCTGGCTACCTTTATGAGACACTAAAGTATACACACCTGGCTACCTTTATGAGACACTGAGGTATACACACCTGGCTACCTTTATGAGACTCTAAGGTATACATACCTGGCTACCTTTATGAGACACTGAGGTATACATACCTGGCTACCTTTATGAGACACTGAGGTATACATACCTGGCTACCTTTATGAGACACTGAGGTATACACACCTGGCTACCTTTATGAGACACTAAGGTATACACACCTGGCTACCTTTATGAGACACTGAGGTATACATACCTGGCTACCTTTATGAGACTCTAAGGTATACACACCTGGCTACCTTTATGAGACACTAAGGTATACACACCTGGCTACCTTTATGAGACACTGAGGTATACACACCTGGCTACCTTTATGAGACACTAAGGTATACACACCTGGCTACCTTTATGAGACACTGAGGTATACATACCTGGCTACCTTTATGAGACACTGAGGTATACATACCTGGCTACCTTTATGAGACACTGAGGTATACATACCTGGCTACCTTTATGAGACACTAAGGTATACACACCTGGCTACCTTTATGAGACACTAAGGTATACACACCTGGCTACCTTTATGAGACACTGAGGTATACACACCTGGCTACCTTTATGAGACTCTACGGTATACACACCTGGCTACCTTTATGAGACACTAAGGTATACACACCTGGCTGCCTTTATGAGACACTGAGGTATACACACCTGGCTACCTTTATGAGACACTAAGGTATACACACCTGGCTACCTTTATGAGACACTGAGGTATACACACCTGGCTACCTTTATGAGACACTGAGGTATACACACCTGGCTACCTTTATGAGACACTGAGGTATACACACCTGGCTACCTTTATGAGACACTAAGGTATACACACCTGGCTACCTTTATGAGACACTGAGGTATACACACCTGGCTACTTTTATGAGACACTGAGGTATACACACCTGGCTGCCTTTATGAGACACTGAGGTATACATACCTGGCTACCTTTATGAGACACTGAGGTATACACACCTGGCTACCTTTATGAGACACTGAGGTATACACACCTGGCTACCTTTATGAGACACTAAGGTTTACACACCTGGCTACCTTTATGAGACACTGAGGTATACATACCTGGCTACCTTTATGAGACACTGAGGTATACACACCTGGCTACCTTTATGAGACACTGAGATATACACACCTGGCTGCCTTTATGAGACACTGAGGTATACATACCTGGCTACCTTTATGAGACACTGAGGTATACATACCTGGCTACCTTTATGAGACACTGAGGTATACATACCTGGCTACCTTTATGAGACACTGAGGTATACACACCTGGCTACCTTTATGAGACACTAAGGTATACACACCTGGCTACCTTTATGAGACTCTAAGGTATACACACCTGGCTACCTTTATGAGACACTAAGATATACACACCTGGCTACCTTTATGAGACACTAAGATATACACACCTGGCTACCTTTATGAGACACTAAGGTATACACACCTGGCTACCTTTATGAGACACTGAGGTATACACACCTGGCTACCTTTATGAGACACTAAGATATACACACCTGGCTACCTTTATGAGACTCTAAGGTATACACACCTGGCTACCTTTATGAGACACTGAGGTATACACACCTGGCTACCTTTATGAGACACTAAGATATACACACCTGGCTACCTTTATGAGACTCTAAGGTATACACACCTGGCTACCTTTATGAGACACTAAGGTATACACACCTGGCTACCTTTATGAGACACTAAGATATACACACCTGGCTACCTTTATGAGACACTAAGGTATACACACCTGGCTACCTTTATGAGACTCTAAGGTATACACACCTGGCTACCTTTATGAGACACTAAGGTATACACACCTGGCTACCTTTATGAGACACTAAGATATACACACCTGGCTGCCTTTATGAAGTACTCGAGTGCTTCAGAGTAACGCTCCTCCTTCTCCAAGGCGTGACCCACATTATTGAAGCACTTAGCATTCCTCTGGTTTACCTTCAACGCTGACTTAAACAAGGTATACTCAGATTTCCTAGGAAAACAACATCATTGTTAGAACTATCACTTATGAACGCATGTAAAACTGATATTAATGTCATTTCACAATTAAAGAAGATACCGGTATTACATGACCTGTTAGGTAAATAAAGCTGAGTAGGCATTTACGACACATCAAAGACTTCAATCAAGACTTCTAATGAATCATTTAGATCTGGAGGAATCTACCGTGGTATTGATCATGTCAGTTTGGTCATCTACTCATAGGATATCATATATCTATATATATATAGGTCTAATGTGTTTTTAACTAACATCAGACCAAAACATCATATGTGTATGTGTAAGCATAGTGTTAAAATCAGACTATCAAACTATTCTTCATATTCACAAAGTCAAGGAATCTTCATCCTGCAAAAAATGGTACTTTCCATAGAAACTAGAAATGTGTTATGAAACACAAATGCTCCGCTTCATGCTATGTCAGTAACTAAGTTTGTCAGAGGGCAAGGTCAAAGGTCAATGTAAAAAAAAAACCTGCAACCAACACTACTCATTCTGTCGTTCAGATGTATTAGTCTATGAAGTTTCACGACCGTAGGCCGGGTACTTAGCCCAAAATTGACCTTAACACAGAAACTAAACCAAAGTCACAGTGGTCAAGGTTAAAGGTCAAGGTTAATGAAAATACCCTGCAACTAACTCTACTGGTTGAGATGTATTAGCCTGTGAATTTCCATGACCATAGACCTGGTAATTGGGCCAAAACTGAACTAAACGCAGAAACTAAACCGGGACGGACGGACATGCCCCAAACCACTTTGTGGCGGGGCATAAAAATACTGATCTAGTTAATAAAAGACTGATATAATTTATAAAAAGTTAAGTTTAAAATCAAAGACACTGAGCACTGTCAATGAAATACATGCATGCTGTGTCCCACCATACTTACCATTCACTGTTCCGGTGGTGAGTCTTCATGCCATGCGTTAGTAAAAGGAGACCAAACAAGCCCCATAAAATAGGCTTCAAGCTTCTGTGAAACAGGAGAAAAGGTAGAAAACAAACCATAAACAAAAGTCAAAACACAAATCTGTAGAACTGGAAACACATTGAACTTGGTTACCTTACACATGTCTCTAAGTCATAGCCAATATTATATAAATCTAGTGATAAAAAGTTACGGGTATGAAACTGTTACCAGGAACACAGGACAAAGGTATGTATTGTTTAACATGCTAGTCTACCCAGCGGGAAAGTAGTATAGTCTACCCAGCAGGGAAGTAGTATAGTCTACCCAGCGGGGAAGTAGTATAGTCTACCCAGCGGGGAAGTAGTATAGTTTACCTAGCAGGGAAGTAGTATAGTCTACCCAGCAAGGAAGTAGTATAGTCTACCCAGCAGGGAAGTAGTATAGTCTACCCAGCGGGGAAGTAGTATAGTCTACCCAGCGGGGAAGTAGTATAGTCTACCCAGCAAGGAAGTAGTATAGTCTACCCAGCAGGGAAGTAGTATAGTCTACCCAGCGGGGAAGTAGTATAGTCTACCCAGCAGGGAAGTAGTATAGTCTACCCAGCAGGGAAGTAGTATAGTCTACCCAGCAGGGAAGTAGTATAGTCTACCCAGCGGGGAAGTAGTATAGTCTACCCAGCAAGGAAGTAGTGTAGTCTACCCAGCGGGGAAGTAGTGTAGTCTACTCAGCAGGGAAGTCTACCCAACAGGACAGTACAAATATATAGTATAAATGTTCAATGTTACAGCAATGTTTTGGTGTAAGATGACCGAGTTCAACATAAGAAAAACAACAATGAATCAAAGTTGTGATTAACATGCTCAAACATGACATATTAGGTAGAAAAGGCGTGCTCACAGATACCGAATACAGTCAAATAAATACAACAGACAGCACAGTAAAAAAGTTAATTTGTAGAGACAGCGTTTAATCTGTTGTCTGCTAGTTGTTTTTTGTACAACACAACCAACACTATAGTAAGTGTGGTCATAGATAAATAGGGCTGTATCTAAAATGGCAGACATTTGTGACCAGGGGTGACTCTCTATAAGGACCATTCTCTCATTTTGGTCAATCTTTTTCACTGGGAGAGGGGGCTTATTTGCTGGTAAATGCAGTAAACAAAAGCTTTGTAATGTTCTGTATTTATAAATAGATCTCGGTGTCAAACACAATTGATGTTTGAAATATCTGCTGTAAACGTAGGTATTTTGGTGCACTCTAACTTTAGAGCATAACCAGATATAAAGAGATAAGCACGGTGATGATCTGGAGCACTCACAACAAAGCTGTAGAACACAATACACAGAAACTGTAGTCAGCTCTATCATAATTAAGTAACATGCCTTCAGGGCGAAAATTGATATAAGATTTCCACTAAAACATCTTAACTGCTGGAGGTCCAAAGATTCACAGCACAACCTGCTATTATTATGATAAAATGATATACACAGAATAACTCACTTGTGATGATTGAGGAGAAGTTGAAATCCCAGGGCAACCAGCATACAGAAGCCCATGCTAGGGGTATAGAGGATGCGCTCAGCTACCACAAACCCAACCGGGAAAAACAGGTTGGAAGCAGGAATAAACGGGAGCACCATGAGGGTCAGCGCCTGGTGTAACATAAATATCCATATGTTTACTCATCATGGAATACACAGACTTACAATGTTGACGGTTCTGATCTCTCTAACACACAGACTTACAATGTTGATGGTTCTGTTCCCTCTACCACACAGACTTACAATGTTGATAGTTCTGTTCTCTCTAACAGACTTACAATGTAGATGGTTCTGTTCTCTCTAACAGATTTACAATGTTGATGGTTCTGTTCTCTCTAACAGACAGACTTACAATGTTGATGGTTCTGATTTCTAACACACAGACTTACAATGTTGATGGTTCTGATCTCTAACACACAGACTTACAATGTTGATGGCTCTGATCTCTAACACACAGACTTACAATGTTGATGGTTCTGTTCTCTTTAACAGACAGACTTACAATGTTGATGGTTCTGTTCTCTCTAACAGACAAGCTTACAATGTTGATGGTTCTGATCTCTAACACACAGACTTACAATGTTGATGGTTCTGATCTCTAACACACAAACTTACAATGTTGATGGTTCTGTTCTCTAACAGACAGACTTACAATGTTGATGGTTCTGTTCTCTCTAACAGACAGACTTACAATGTTGATGGTTCTGTTCCCTCTACCACACAGACCTACAATGTTGATGGTTCTGTTCTCTCTACCACACAGACTTACAATGTTGATGGTTCTGATCTCTCTACCACACAGACCTACAATGTTGATGGTTCTGTTCTCTAACAGACAGACTTACAATGTTGATGGTTCTGTTCTCTCTAACACACAGACTTACAATGTTGATGGTTCTGTTCTCTCTACCACATAGACTTACAATGTTGATGGTTCTGTTCTCTCTAACAGACAGACTTACAATGTTGATGGTTCTGATTTCTAACACACAGACTTACAATGTTGATGGTTCTGATCTCTAACACACAGACTTACAATGTTGATGGTTCTGTTCTCTCTACCACACAAACTTACAATGTTGATGGTTCTGTTCTCTCTACCACACAGACTTACAATGTTGATGGTTCTGTTCTCTCTACCACACAGACTTACAATGTTGATGGTTCTGTTCTCTCTACCACGCAGACTTACAATGTTGATGGTTCTGTTCTCTCTAACACACAGACTTACAATGTTGATGGTTCTGTTCTCTCTACCACACAGACTTACAATGTTGATGGTTCTGTTCTCTCTACCACACAGACTTACAATGTTGATGGTTCTGTTCTCTCTAACAGACAAACTTACAATGTTGATGGTTCTGTTCTCTCTACCACACAGACTTACAATGTTGATGGTTCTGTTCTCTCTACCACACAGACTTACAATGTTGATGGTTCTGTTCTCTCTACCACACAAACTTACACTGTTGATGGTTCTGTTCTCTCTACCACACAGACTTACCATGATCATGGCTCTGTTCCTTTTGTCCTGGTTGTTCAGCATATAGGTTATAAATCTGACTACACAGGCATAGAAACCCAGGGTAGCAGCATTCCTCACATCCAGTAGAGACTGGACCAGTGGGATAGTACCCATCGTCCAATCACAGCACAGTCCAGAAGGACAGAGCAGGAGCCATACATTGACTGGCAGCAGGTAGTTAAATGTCAGATGTCGGGCAGGGAAGGCAGCCTGGGAAGCAGGGTTGTCAAAACTGTCAAAACACAGAAAATTAGTAAACACAGGATCTAAATAAAGATCATCTTACAAAACTCACCAATCACAAGGATCTAAATAAACATCATCTTATAAAACTCACCAATCACAAGGATCTAAATAAAGATCATCATCTTACAAAACTCACCAATCACAAGGATCTAAATAAAGATCATCTTATAAAACTCACCAATCACAAGGATCTAAATAACGATCATCTTATAAAACTCACCAATCACAAGGATCTAAATAAAGATCATCTTACAAAACTCACCAATCACAAGGATCTAAATAAACATCATCTTATAAAACTCACCAATCACAAGGATCTAAATAAACATCATCTTATAAAACTCACCAATCACAAGGATCTAAATAAAGATCATCATCTTATAAAACTCACCAATCACAAGGATCTAAATAAAGATCATCTTACAAAACTCACCAATCACAAGGATCTAAATAACGATCATCTTATAAAACTCACCAATCACAAGGATCAAAATAAAGATCATCATCTTATAAAACTCACCAATCACAAGGATCTAAATAAAGATAATCTTATAAAACTCACCAATCACAAGGATCTAAATAAAGAGCATCATCTTATAAAACTCACCAATCACAAGGATCTAAATAAAGATCATCTTACAAAACTCACCAATCACAAGGATCTAAATAAACATCATCTTATAAAACTCACCAATCACAAGGATCTAAATAAACATCATCTTATAAAACTCACCAATCACAAGGATCTAAATAAACATCATCTTATAAAACTCACCAATCACAAGGATCTAAATAAAGATCATCATCTTATAAAACTCACCAATCACAAGGATCAAAATAAAGATCATCATCTTACAAAACTCACCAATCACAAGGATTTAAATAAAGATCATCTTACAAAACTCACCAATCACAAGGATCTAAATAAACATCATCTTATAAAACTCACCAATCACAAGGATCTAAATAAAGATCATCATCTTATAAAACTCACCAATCACAAGGATCTAAATAAAGATCATCTTACAAAACTCACCAATCACAAGGATCTAAATAAAGATCATTTTACAAAACTCACCAATCACAAGGATCTAAATAAAATTCATCGTCTCACAAAACTCACCAATCACAAGGATCTAAATAAACATCATCTTACAAAACTCACCAATCACAAGGATCTAAATAAAGTTCATCATCTTACAAAACTCACCAATCACAAGGATCTAAATAAAGATCATCTTACAAAACTCACCAATCACAAGGATCTAAATAAAGATCATCTTACAAAACTCACCAATCACAAGGATCTAAATAAAGATCATCTAACAAAACTCACCAATCACAAGGATCAAAATAAAATTCATCATCTTACAAAACTCACCAATCATCAGGATCTAAATAAAGTTCATCTTACAAAACTCACCAATCACAAGGATCAAAATAAAATTCATCATCTTACAAACTCACCAATCACAAGGATCTAAATAAAGATCATAGCTACCATTCTTGAATGCAACATGTTTTAAGCAAGGACTGAACATTATTTGTTTTAATTAAACTTCAGTTCTTTATGGCTAATCTTTTTCATGACAAATTTTCAAGATTAATCTTTTTATGTGCTAATCGATTATCAAATTGATCCCATGTCAAGCTCAATTTTATCAATGTTTTTGGTTTCCGTACACCACTAACAGATAGAAATAGTCTCACTTACTTTGTGAAAACTGGGAGCTGTGCTCCCATCACTTTGATCCTGGCAAAAAGTAGGAAAAGTGTGGTACCCACAAGGAAGGCAGCTCTCACTATAGAATTCCTCAGCCAGGCAGGGATGGAAGGCTTCCCCTTCACAAAGCTGCCCACAACTGTCAGCAGCTCCATAAATGTAGCCTAAAACATATACCACTTGGGGTTATCTCCCTTCTTTGTAGCTCTGTATACACAATCTACAGCAATACCAGTTGGGGTTATCTTTCTTTGTAGCTCTGTATACACAATCTACAGCAATACCAGTTGGGGTTATCTTTCTTTGTAGCTCTGTATACACAATCTACAGCAATACCAGTTAGAGTACAATACCAGTTAGGGTTATCTTTCTTTGTAGCTCTGTATACACAATCTACAGCAATACCAGTTAGAGTACAATACCAGTTAGAGTACAATACCAGTTAGGGTTATCTCCCTTCTCTGTAGCTCTGTATACACAATCTACAGCAATACCAGTTGGGGTTATCTTTCTTTGTAGCTCTGTATACACAATCTACAGCAATACCAGTTGGGGTTATCTTTCTTTGTAGCTCTGTATACACAATCTACAGCAATACCAGTTGGGGTTATCTTTCTTTGTAGCTCTGTATACACAATCTACAGCAATACCAGTTAGAGTACAATACCAGTTAGAGTACAATACCAGTTAGAGTTATCTCCCTTCTTTGTAGCTCTGTATACACAATCTACAGCAATACCAGTTAGAGTACAATACCAGTTAGAGTTATCTCCCTTCTTTGTAGCTCTGTATACACAATCTACAGCAATACCAGTTAGAGTACAATACCAGTTAGAGTTATCTCCCTTCTTTGTAGCTCTGTATACACAATCTACAGCAATACCAGTTAGAGTACAATACCAGTTAGAGTTATCTCCCTTCTTTGTAGCTCTGTATACACAATCTACAGCAATACCAGTTAGGGTTATCTCCCTTCTTTGTAGCTCTGTATACACAATCTACAGCAATACCAGTTAGAGTACAATACCAGTTAGGGTTATCTTTCTTTGTAGCTCTGTATACACAATCTACAGCAATACCAGTTAGAGTACAATACCAGTTAGAGTTATCTCCCTTCTTTGTAGCTCTGTATACACAATCTACAGCAATACCAGTTAGAGTACAATACCAGTTAGAGTACAATACCAGTTAGAGTACAATACCAGTTAGGGTTATCTCCCTTCTCTGTAGCTCTGTATACACAATCTACAACAATACCAGTTAGAGTTATCTTCCTCCAATAATACCAGTTATGGTTATCTCCCTTCTCTGTAGCTCTGTATACATAATATACAGCAATACCAGTTAGAGTTATCTTCCTCCAACAATACCAGTTATGGTTATCTCCCTTCTCTGTAGCTCTGTATACATAATATACAGCAATACCAGTTAGGTTTCACTGATCAATCTATGTGCGAGTCCTGAGTCCAGTACTCATAAAATTATGAAAGGAATCATAGAAATTCTGGAAATGCTTAAATTTAACATTTTGGGACCCATCGTTTTCGGCTATTTGCTACAAACACCTCGTACACACAACACACTCCGATGACAGTGATGCCCTGTAACTATATGACATTACTCACCTTCTGAGCTACAAACACCTCGTACACACAGCACACTCCATTGGCTGTTCTACCCTGTAACTAGATGATAGTACTCACCCTCTGAGCTACAAACACCTCGTACACACAGCACACTCCATTGGCTGTTCTACCCTGTAACTAGATGATAGTACTCACCCTCTGAGCTACAAACACCTCGTACACACAGCACACTCCAATGGCTGTGTTACCCTGTAACTAGAGGACAGTACTCACCTTCTGAGCTACAAACACCTCGTACACACAACACACTCCGATGACAGTGATGCCTTGTAACTATATGACATTACTCACCTTCTGAGCTACAAACACCTTGTACACACAGCACACTCCGATGGCTGTGTTACCCTGTAACTATATGACAGTACTCACCTTCTGAGCTACAAACACCTCGTACACACAGCACACTCCGATGAATGTTCTACCCTGTAACTAGATGATAGTACTCACCTTCTGAGCTACAAACACCTCGTACACACAACACACTCCAATGACTGTTCTACCCTGTAACTATATGACAGTACTCACCTTCTGAGCTACAAACACCTCGTACACACAGCACACTCCAATGGCTGTGTTACTCTGTAACTAGATGACAGTACTCACCTTCTGAGCTACAAACACCTTGTACACACAGCACACTCCATTAGCTGTTCTACCCTGTAACTATATGATAGTACTCACCTTCTGAGCTACAAACACCTCGTACACACAGCACACTCCGATGAATGTTCTACCCTGTAACTAGATGATAGTACTCACCTTCTGAGCTACAAACACCTCGTACACACAGCACACTCCGATGAATGTTCTACCCTGTAACCAGATGATAGTACTCACCTTCTGAGCTACAAACACCTCGTACACACAGCACACTCCGATGAATGTTCTACCCTGTAACTAGATGATAGTACTCACCTTCTGAGCTACAAACACCTCGTACACACAACACACTCCGATGACTGTTCTACCCTGTAACTATATGACAGTACTCACCTTCTGAGCTACAAACACCTCGTACACACAACACACTCCGATGACAGTGATGCCCTGCTCTTTACACAACATGGCTACTGTGACAAGAACTACAGTCAATATCAGGGGCTTCCAAACTGTACAAAGAAAAAATCATAATGTATTATTAGACTTGACCTGGAGACAATCATTAGACATTTTTGTCTTACTAGACTGGACCTGGAGACAATCATTAGACATTTTTGTCTTACTAGACTGGACCTGGAGACAGTTATTAAGACATGATTGCATTGGTGACACACAGGTACAAGGTCATGTTACCTATTGGAGACCTGTATCCAGTACAAGGTCATGTTACCTATTGGAGACCTGTATCCAGTACAAGGTGATGTTACCTATTGGAGACCTGTATCCAGTACAAGGTCATGTTACCTATTGGAGACTTGTATCGAGTACAAGGTCATGTTACCTATTGGAGACTTGTATCGAGTACAAGGTCATGTTACCTATTGGAGACTTGTATCGAGTACAAGGTCATGTTACCTATTGGAGACTTGTATCGAGTACAAGGTCATGTTACCTATTGGAGACCTGTATCCAGTACAAGGTCATGTTACCTATTGGAGACTTGTATCGAGTACAAGGTCATGTTACCTATTGGAGACCTGTATCGAGTACAAGGTCATGTTACCTATTGGAGACCTGTATCCAGTACAAGGTCATGTTACCTATTGGAGACCTGTATCCAGTACAAGGTCTGTTACCTATTGGAGACCTGTATCCAGTACAAGGTCATGTTACCTATTGGAGACCTGTATCCAGTACAAGGTCATGTTACCTATTGGAGACCTGTATCCAGTACAAGGTGATGTTACCTATTGGAGACCTGTATCCTGTACAAGGTCATGTTACCTATTGGAGACTTGTATCGAGTACAAGGTCATGTTACCTATTGGAGACTTGTATCGAGTACAAGGTCATGTTACCTATTGGAGACTTGTATCGAGTACAAGGTCATGTTACCTATTGGAGACCTGTATCCAGTACAAGGTCATGTTACCTATTGGAGACCTGTATCCAGTACAAGGTCATGTTACCTATTGGAGACCTGTATCCAGTACAAGGTGATGTTACCTATTGGAGACCTGTATCCAGTACAAGGTCATGTTACCTATTGGAGACCTGTATCCAATACAAGGTCATGTTACCTATTGGAGACCTGTATCCAGTACAAGGTCATGTTAACTATTGGAGACCTGTATCCAGTACAAGGTCATGTTACCTATTGGAGACCTGTATCCAATACAAGGTCATGTTACCTATTGGAGACCTGTATCCAGTACAAGGTGATGTTACCTATTGGAGACCTGTATCCAGTACAAGGTCATGTTACCTATTGGAGACCTGTATCCAATACAAGGTGATGTTACCTATTGGAGACTTGTATCAAGTACAAGGTCATGTTACCTATTGGAGACCTGTATCCAGTACAAGGTCATGTTACCTATTGGAGACCTGTATCCAGTACAAGGTGATGTTACCTGTTGGAGACCTTTATCAAGTACAAGGTGATGTTACCTATTGGAGACCTGTATCCAGTACACAGTGTAGTTACCTATTGGAGACCTGTATCCAGTTGACCTTGAGAAAGACATCAGTGCTAACAGGAAGAAGATTGAAGACAAAGCCTCTGCTCTCCCCACTACTCCAGTCACCTACAGATGACACACATACAAACCTGTACGGTTACAATATGGGTTAAAACAAAATTCAAAAACACATTTAATACATCATCAATGTAATCATGTAATCACACACTCTGACTCATCTTCAGTTAACTTGGCAGACTAATTATGTTTTGTTTAGGGCAAATTCAAATTGATTTAGAATTTTGTTCTTTTAAACAAGAGATCCCAGAGGGACCTTGGCACCCACCATAGACAATTTTTTTTTAAATTTGAATGTTTTCCCTTCTTTTCTTTCACATGTATTGCATTTTAGTTTTTTCAAAATTTGAGAATTTCTCTTTAGACAAAGCAATTTCAATTGAAAGATAGTTGCCTGCAAGCAATTTTTTCTGGATTGGTTCTGACCACAAAATATCGCAACTAAGGATCCAGAGAAACCAATACATTAAATTCCAGAAACTTTGATTGTTAAAATCAAGATGTCTTCTTTTTGTTTAATTGATCAGTCCCAAAACCAAAAGGGCACAAATTACCCCAGTCATTTGTTTTTACTTTTAAGCACCAAGTGGAACCCACATATGAAATTTGAGAATGGACAGACGGGGTCAGATGACAATCTGATGATGGTGGGCAAAAAATAAAAGACCAACTTACAGCCTCCACATGGATTGGGTGGACAGCAAAGAGGAAGGCAGCCACAAAACTAGCCAGGTCTGGCAGGAACATACGACACATCCTACGGGGAGAAAACAATCCTAAATAGAATACATAGCATCAAATCAGAGCAAGTGGAATATAAAAAAAAACACAACAGGAAGTGGAATATCACATACACATATCACGCAACAGGAAGTGGAATATCACAAACAACGCAACAGGAAGTGGTGTATCACAAACAAAACAACAAGAAGTGGAATATCACACACAAAACAACAGGAAGTGGAATATCACAAACAACACAACAGGAAGTGGAATATCACACACGACATAACAGGAAGTGGTGTATCACACACAACACACTAGGAAGTAGAATTTCACAAACAACACAACAGGAAGTGGAATATCACACACAACACAACAGGAAGTGGAAAATCACAAACAACATAACAGGAAGTGGAATATCAAAAACAACATAACAGGAAGTGGAATATCAAAAACAACATAACAGGAAGTGGAATATCACAAACAACATTACAGGAAGTAGAATATCACACACAACATCACAGGAAGTGGAATATCACAAACAACATAACAGGAAGTGGAATATCACACACAACATCACAGGAAGTGGAATATCACACACAACATCACAGGAAGTGGAATATCACAAACAACACAACAGGAAGTGGAATATCACAAACAACATAACAGGAAGTGGAATGTCACAAACAACATAACAGGAAGTGGAAAATCACACACCACACAACAGGAAGTGGAATATCACACACAGCATAACAGGAAGTGGAATATCAAAAACAACACAACAGGAAGTGGAATATCACAAACAACATTACAGGAAGTGGAATATCACACACAACATCACAGGAAGTGGAATATCACAAACAACACAACAGGAAGTGGAATATCACAAACAACATAACAGGAAGTGGAATGTCACAAACAACATAACAGGAAGTGGAAAATCACACACCACACAACAGGAAGTGGAATATCACACACAACATAACAGGAAGTGGAATATCACACACAACATCACAGGAAGTGGAATATCACACACAACATCACAGGAAGTGGAATATCACACACAACATAACAGGAAGTGGAATATCACAAACAACACAACAGGAAGTGGAATATCACAAACAACATAACAGGAAGTGGAATGTCACAAACAACATAACAGGAAGTGGAAAATCACACACCACACAACAGGAAGTGGAATATCATAAACAACATAACAGGAAGTGGAATATCACATACAACATCACAGGAAGTGGAATATCACACACAACATCACAGGAAGTGAAATATCACAAACAACACAACAGGAAGTGGAATATAACAAACAACACAACAGGAAGTGAAATATCACTACAACATAACAGGAAGTGGAATATTAAAAACAACATAACAGGAAGTGGAATATCACACACAACATCACAGGAAGTGGAATATCACACACAACATCACAGGAAGTGGAATATCACAAACAACACAACAGGAAGTGGAATATCACAAACAACATAACAGGAAGTGGAATGTCACAAACAACATAACAGGAAGTGGAATATCACACACAACATCACAGGAAGTGAAATATCACAAACAACACAACAGGAAGTGGAATATAACAAACAACACAACAGGAAGTGGAATATCACAAACAACATAACAGGAAGTGGAAAATCACACACCACACAACAGGAAGTGGAATATCACAAACAACACAACATGAAGTGTTTATAACAAACAACACAACAGGAAGTGGTGTATCACAAACAACACAACAGGAACTTCAATGTCACAAACAACACAACAGAAAATGGAAACTACAACCTAAAAATAGACATGAAATACAAAACTTTCTACAACAGTTCCCTATTGGCCCTGCCCCTATGGCTCCTTCAGTGTTAGACCTACCATTTACACCAAATTGATTTCCCTTCATCCAATGATGGTTCAGACCAAACATTGAACAAATCCTTTTATTCCCCCAGAAGAAATAGGATTTCAAAGAAATTGCTTTATTTCCCATATTAGGCCCCACCCCTCAGGACCCTGGGGGTTCAGACTCACTGTTTATACAAAATTGTTTTCCCTTCATCCAAGGGTATTTAAATTTAGACCAAATATAGAACAAATCCTTTCATTTCTACGGAAGATGAATTTTAAATATAACCTTGCTTCTTTTCCCCTATTAAGCCCCCCCTACCCCTCCTCAAAACCTGGGGGGGGATCAGACACACCTTTTAAAAATTTGTTCCCCTTCCCCCATTGATGCTTCAGACCAAATTCGGTCAAAATTGGCTTTGTGGTTTAAACTACCGGGTGGTAGGGATTTTACAAACAAAGTTGACAGATGGACGGACAATGGACAAAAGACAGACAGCCACTGCACTATGGCATAAGCTGATTTGCCCTCAGTAGGTGAGCTAAATATACCAGGTGCCACTAAAACAAATTATACATACAAATATGCTTCAAAACATATTTGACTGAGGTAACTAGAATGTAGATTCATTCACATTAAAAGAATAATAGTTTACTTCATGAACAGGAGACAGACAACAGCATGGAGGACGACGTTGACAAGATGGTAGCCCATGGTGTCGAGCTCATGGAGGAGGTAGTTGAGACGAAAGGTCAGCACACACAGTGGTCGGTAGGACTTGTGACTCTTCTCCTACACAACAAATAGAAAGGTCAGCACATATGGTGGTCGGTAGGGCTTGTGACTCTTCTCCTACGTAACAAATAGAAAGGTCAGCACACACAGTGGTCGGTAGGACTTGTGACTTCTCCTACATAACAAATAGAAAGGTCAGCACACACAGTGGTCAGTAGGACTTGTGACTTCTCCTACATAACAAATAGAAAGGTCAGCACACACAGTGGTCGGTAGGACTTGTGACTCTTCTCCTACATAACAAATAGAAAGGTCAGCACACACAGTGGTCAGTAGGGCTTGTGACTCTTCTCCTACATAACAAATGGAAAGGTCAGCACACAAAGTGGTCAGTAGGACTTGTGACTTCTCCTACATAACAAATAGAAAGGTCAGCACACACAGTGGTCGGTAGGAATTGTGACTTCTCCTACATAACAAATAGAAAGGTCAGCACATATAGTGGTCGGTAGGACTTATGACTCTTCTCCTACATAACAAATAGAAAGGTCAGCACACACAGTGGTCGGTAGGACTTGTGACTTCTCCTACATAACAAATAGAAAGGTCAGCACACACAGTGGTCGGTAGGACTTGTGACTCTTCTCCTACATAACAAATAAAAAGGTCAGCACACACAGTGGTCGGTAGGACTTGTGACTCTTCTCCTACATAACAAATAAAAAGGTCAGCACACACAGTGGTCGGTAGGACTTGTGACTCTTCTCCTAAATAACAAATAGAAAGGTCAGCACACACAGTGGTCGGTAGGACTTGTGACTTCTCCTACATAACAAATAGAAAGGTCAGCACACACAGTGGTCAGTAGGACTTGTGACTTCTCCTACATAACAAATAGAAAGGTCAGCACACACAGTGGTCAGTAGGACTTGTGACTTCTCCTACATAACAAATAAAAAGGTCAGCACACACAGTGGTCAGTAGGGCTTGTGACTCTTCTCCTACATAACAAATAGAAAGGTCAGCACACACAGTGGTCGGTAGGACTTGTGACTTCTCCTACATAACAAATAGAAAGGTCAGCATACACAGTGGTCGGTAGGGCTTGTGGCTCTTCTCCTACATAACAAATAGAAAGGTCAGCACACACAGTGGTCGGTAGGACTTGTGACTTCTCCTACATAACAAATAGAAAGGTCAGCACACACAGTGGTCGGTAGGACTTGTGACTCTTCTCCTACATAACAAATAGAAAGGTCAGCACACACAGTGGTCGGTAGGACTTGTGACTTCTCCTACATAACAAATAGAAAGGTCAGCATACACAGTGGTCGGTAGGGCTTGTGGCTCTTCTCCTACATAACAAATAGAAAGGTCAGCACACACAGTGGTCGGTAGGACTTGTGACTTCTCCTACATAACAAATAGAAAGGTCAGCACACACAGTGGTCGGTAGGGCTTGTGACTTCTCCTACATAACAAATAGAAAGGTCAGCACACACAGTGGTCGGTAGGAATTGTGACTCTTCTCCTACATAACAAATAGAAAGGTCAGCACACACAGTGGTCGGTAGGGCTTGTGACTTCTCCTACATAACAAATAGAAAGGTCAGCACACACAGTGGTCGGTAGGACTTGTGACTTCTCCTACATAACAAATAGAAAGGTCAGCACACACAGTGGTCGGTAGGACTTGTGACTTCTCCTACATAACAAATAGAAAGGTCAGCACACACAGTGGTCAGTAGGACTTGTGACTTCTCCTACATAACAAATAGAAAGGTCAGCACACACAGTGGTCGGTAGGACTTGTGACTTCTCCTACATAACAAATAGAAAGGTCAGCACACACAGTGGTCGGTAGGACTTGTGACTTCTCCTAAATAACAAATAGAAAGGTCAGCACACACAGTGGTCGGTAGGACTTGTGACTTCTCCTACATAACAAATAGAAAGGTCAGCACACACAGTGGTCGGTAGGAGTGCACAAAAGTAAAATTTGCTCGAAATGTTAGCAGGTAACACTGACCTTGATATCCGTTATTATATGCGCAGTGGGTTTTTGCACATATACTGGAAACTGGACACAGATCAGACAAATTTAATAAGTGTGTTTGCTCGCACTTAAAAATTGATTCAAGTTAATCCTAAATTGATAATAATTGCAAGTTTTCAACACGACAGTATATATGTATATGTCCTACCTGTAAGAAATATATACCTTGTGCATGGGCGTACCCCAAAAGTCATTCCAGAAGAGGCGCTGTACTGGGACATGGGGTCGCAGATCTCTATTATCTACAATGGCCGAGACATCATCAAACACAAAGCCAGCCTCCATGGAGTTGTAGTAGCACACCGCCACCGTCAGCACCACGACCAGCTGGTACATACTCAGCTGCTCCATCACTGCAAAATTATAATCATACAATCAGCATTGCTCTATCACAACAAAAAAACAGCCATACAATCAGCACTGCTCTATCACAACAACAAAAACAGTCATACAATCAGCATTGTTCCACCACTGCAAAACTAAAATCATACAATCAGCATTGCTCCATCACTGCAACATAATAGTTATACAGTCAGCATTGCTCCATCACTGCAAAATTATAGTCATACAATCAGCATTGCTCCATCACTGCAAAATTATAGTCATACAATCAGCATTGCTCCATCACTGCAAAATTATAGTCATACAATCAGCATTGCTCCATCACTGCAAAATTATAGTCATACAATCAGCATTGCTCCATCACTGCAAAATAATAGTTATACAGTCAGCATTGCTCCATCACTGCAAAATAACAGTCATACGGTCAGCATTGCTCCATCACTGCAAAATAATAGTTATACAGTCAGCATTGCTCCATCACTGCAAAATTATAGTCATACAATCAGCATTGCTCCATCACTGCAAAATTATAATCATACAATCAGCATTGCTCCATCACTGCAAAATTATAGTCATACAATCAGCATTACTCCATCACTGCAAAATAATAGTCATATTGTCGGCATTGCTCCATCACTGCAAAATTATAGTCATACAATCAGCATTACTCCATCACTGCAAAATAATAGTCATATTGTCGGCATTGCTCCATCACTGCAAAATTATAGTCATACAATCAGCATTGCTCCATCACTGCAAAATTATAGTCATACAATCAGCATTACTCCATCACTGCAAAATAATAGTCATATGGTCAGCATTGCTCCATCACTGCAAAATAATAGTCATATTGTCGGCATTGCTCCATCACTGCAAAATAACAGAAGTACAGTCAACATTAAAACCTATAAAATGAAACCTATCAAATAGGTCTGTGTACCCCAGCTTGTTTTGAGGATTTCTCAGACATGTTCCATACATCATTTTCAAACAGACACATCATACTGTAGACAAGATCAGTAATAAAATGTTCTCGACATTAAGCTTCCTGAGGACTCTGGAGGAAGTGTGTCCATCAACAATAAAACCCTCTACAAATAAAAGTTCTCGTAAAATCAATGGTAAACTTGATTCTATATATAGTGTGTTATAACTTTTTGTACCTTATTCCAAACTTGGAACTTACTAGTGTAACTTTTCAGACTTTGAAATTTTCAGGTATACTTTTTTTGTACCTTTCTGGACTTAAAAAAATATCAAACAGTTCTTAAAGACTTTGCTTACTTCTGGTGTAACTTTTTTACTGACTTTGATTATTTTATTTTTATGTTTTTGTAACGTTCTTTATATTACAAATATCAGAATAAATCTTTATACAAGAACATTTAAATAATTTAATCATCAATTTATCAAAATTCTCTGTTTCCCAAATGAGTGTCCTGTTGAGTTTCATAAGTAAAATGAATTAAAAGTATTATGCACTTACCAAAGTTCATACAAATTTTAATTTTTACTTCTATTTGAATACAGGGAAATTGCAAAATATGTCGAAAAAATGCATATTTGCAGTGCTTAATTACATGTACATAACAAGGTAAACTTACTGGTATTAACTACTCCCAAAGCCTTCCAATAAAAGAACCCTATTAACAGTGATAATTACCTGTCCCATAACAAGGTTCCAGTCTTACCTGTATAAACTTATACTCCCACAGTCTTCTAATTGGTTTAGTCTCACCTAGCATACATTTGAAAAATACCTTGTCTCACCTAAAAATACCTTATCTTCTGTTTTCACACCTATTCACAATTTGGCTATAGTCTGTTTCATAGTGGTGTAGGTGGTGTTGTAAGGTATAAATGTATAATATTAAAGAACAACTTTATATCTTGTTAATTAAAATGTAAATACAAGTATCTTTGTAATATAATGGAGCACCATTTTGTAGATGTTTATATATAATGTTAAAAGATATTTTATTAAAGTATACTTTGCAAAAGATACTTTGCATTGTTCACTTAATAATATAACAATGAATTATATGTTATATCATTAAATTATTGTATTAAAGTATTGAATGCAAAAGAGTTACACGTAGAAGGAATTTAAATCCAGAAAATCCAGCCAGATAATGGCCTATGAAACACAATTCAAAAATTAATACATTGTCATTTCGTAATGATCAAATTTAACCTCAATTAGTCAAATATTAAACATCCTTTATGAAAATATATCTTATTATTTCATGAACATACATATACAAAGATTTAAAATGTCTAATGATGTGCTTCCAAAAGATAATACGCTTTAATTGAAACACTTATAAAGTAGATATTTAGAGTTATATTTAAATGAATAGTTTTCTAACCAAAATATTAACTAAACGGAAATGTGTTTAATGTGAAAAATAAGAACAATATTTTTACGATGAGCTACATACAAATGTGAAGTGGGCAATGAAGACAAATAATACTAGGAAGATAAGATGCATAATTAATTTCAAACTAGATATGTCAACATGACATGAATGCCCACACTAAGAACCAATGAGAAGTAATGTTTGTGATTTTTAAAAAAATCTCTATTGGTGGCAGGCAAGGCTATCTAATGTTGGTTCTACAATGTACAGTGTTTTAAATTTTCAAATCAAATTTGGCCATAAATCTGGAACAGTAGGTGGATCGTAACCAAATTAAAGTATAGGTTATGAAAGTGTCATACTTTATTATAGGGAAATATGAATAGCTAGATGGTCATAAGAATGAAGAGCGTGTTTTATTTAAAATCATATGTGAATAGGGTTATGATATTTAAATAGTATTTAGTGTACAATATATGAATGTATAAGATAAAAAATCAAAATTCAATATATATGTAAAAATAAAAATAAATAAACAGTTCAGATCATTGTTGAGATGTATGTATACTGGGTATGTATATATCCGTGTTTCAATTCAAATCATATACATGTACTGTATATTTTTGGTCTCATTGTCATTCTCTCAACAAAATTATGATACAACACTACAAAACAGGAAAAAAATAAGTTGTAAATCTTATACAATTGCAAACAAGAAAAAAATAAGATGTAAATCTTATACAATTGCAAACAGGAAAAAAATAAGATGTAAATCTTATACAATTGCTTTAGTTATCAATTTCTTAAATCAATAGCTTCATATAAATATAAATACTCGGGGAGCACAATTCTTCTACATTTCTACTCTAAATAACTGGGTTAAACAATTTCTTGTTTTTTTTTTCATTTCTAACAATATTCACAATAAATATATTCCTATAATATTTAAATGGAAAACAACCTAGTTCACAATATATACTATAGGATTCGGGGTAGATTTTTTAACATTAAGTATGCGAGGTAAGATACTAGTTACATATATGATACAGACTATAGTTTACCTGTAATTAAATCCTATTGTTCTCTACCTGACACAAAATCGCACTTAGCATTCACCCAACACCTTACCTGTATATAGGAAAATACCAAATGTATGCTACGTGAGACGACACCCTCTGGGTAACAGAACCCAGGCCAGTTCACAATTTAAATGATAACTGGATCATCACCTGTCCTGAAACAAGGTACCAACCTTACCTGTATAAACTTATGCTCCCACAGTCCTTTGATTAACAGAACCCAGGCCAGTTCACAATTAATGATAACTGGATAACTACATGTACATAACAGGTACACTAGCCTACCTGTATACCTCCAATACAGAACCCATGGCCAGTTCACAATGATAATTGGAATGTAATACAGGTAAATTACAGGTAGACTTTTACCTATATAACACAGGTGTACTGGACAATGTAACTTGCAGTTGCTCTACAAGGACATGGTGAAAAACTGAGCAGGTGTATACATTTTGAACAACGTTTAAGATTCTTTTCTTTTTTTTTTAAAGTTTCACCAGTAGATTCATAGGCATATATTATAAGTATAGATTTCAGTTATCTTTTTCTCAATTATTAAAAATCAAAAAATATATGTCATGAATCATATCATTTTTATTATGAATCATTATTATGAATGATAGAATTCTTTAAATTATTGTTTTATTTTCATTAGAAGTATTTCCACATAATTATATTAAGAGTTAAAGACATATCTTTGTGAAATGTAAAATCAGATCTCTTGTAAAACGCAAACAATTCAACTATGTAATACAAAACCTATCTTAATTTAGCTATAGTCAAAAGACAATCATGTGCTATTATTATAAAATGCCATTATTTTGTCATCACTTTAAGTTATATAACCAGAGCAATGTCATCAATTTTGTCACACATTGTCATTGGATTTGCTATTGCATGATACATATTTTACAGTAAGAATTTTTTAAGTGTGGAAATAGATAATATAAAACAGACAGAGAAAGCCCAGCCCTCGATTAGGATGTGATTTATAAAATTTAGCACTAACGTTAGGCAAAGTCTCATACTAAAATTCAAAAATGTTACACTTGGGGTTTTTCGTCTACATATCGCACAGGGATGTGATGGATTCTATAAACGTAATGTTGGTCATGTATTACATGACAAGGTACGTGTACGTATGGTCCCATCAGTATTGATCGATTGATGGAGCTATTGCAAATTAAAAAAGACCTCCCACGCCCTATTTGAGTGTAAGCTGATAGCCGGGGTACCACAATTTTGATTATTTATATGCAATAATGGATTGATTGCATTTTCTTCATAAGTTAATAGGCATTGTTGGATTGACAAACATGTTAACAAGAAACCATTATTTTGTCCATAATTGAATTGCACATGTTTATTAGATGTTCGAGAGGTTACGCTTGGCTAAGAAACTGATGGGAAGGTGGGGTTTTTTGCCCACCGACGCTTTCAGCTACTTTTCTACACCGTGTACCTACGTACTGGCTCAGTAGTTACTGTACGACTGACAGATCGGTTAGTGATACCGTGTCACAGCCAATATTCTTAGCTTTAGTAATAATAAATTAATGCTGCTTAAAAACATACAGAAAACGATGGCCACTGTTTGTCTTGCTTACCCAGTGTTGTAAGCCGTTCCAACGTTACAACATGATGATAGTTCTTCTTTCCATCCCGAGCGACCGGTTTTGTGGATATTACTTTTCTACCTCTCGCGATAAAGAGTTCCAAAAAGTTGACGGATCACGCCCACTGTGACTGGCTAGCACGCTAGGCCTAGTGCCTCGAGCTGTGCCCACCTCGACCAGATTGCGGAGAGGTGCTAGGCCTATACTAGCTTGAAAATTTAACGAACTGTGCGTTAATTTTTAAGTCAGTAACACGTTTCAAAAGGTTATACGGCGCCAGGAAGGACATTGGAAATGCCGATTGCAGATCTGCATGTAGGCATCTTCCAGGTTGAAGCATAGAAAAGTCGCTGAGATTTTTTAATAAACCTTTGCGCACAAATATCATAATTATCTTAATTGTGCTTTATCTAGAGAGAGGTGTCTCGATTATAGTGAAAAGCCATGACAGAAACTCTCTTTGGCACAGTAGGGACCACGGACTAATCTAATTCCGTGGTAAGGACACATTAATGGAAAGATCAGACTCATTTTTACTTTTGCATAAATTCTTTGTGGATAGATAAACACTGCTTTAATTATGATTAAATCTTTAGAATTATTCAATGAGTGTTATCACGGATCTAAGTCCGTGGTATTGTTATTGATTTTTGACAATTGACAGTTTTAATGGACAATGAAAAATGAAATCCTGTTAATAGGATATGTATAATTTCGTGGTAATATCTCCCTGTCCAAATGTAAAAGAAAAGAAAAAAAAAGAACTGCCACACAACTTAGCGATTCCTGCATGGATAAAAGTATAGCTAGGGAAAGGCTAGCTAACTATTCTGACTCTACAGGATACTCGTGAAATTTATTCAGCAAATTACATGTAATATACATGTACCTAAAACTAGTCCAAAGGTTTCTGACTCTCTAACCCGCTAATCATTGCTGTTGCTGGTGGAGTTTTGACAATCTAATCCGCTAAACATTGGTGTTGCTGGCGGAGTTCTGACAATCTAATCCGCTAAACATTGGTATTGCTGGCCGAGTTCTGACAATCTAATGCACTAAACATTGGTGTTGCTGGCGGAGTTTTGACAATCTAATCCGCTAAACATTTGTGTTGCTGGCGGAGTTCTGACAATCTAATCCGCTAAACATTGGTATTGCTGGCCGAGTTCTGACAATCTAATCCACTAAACATTGGTGTTGCTGGCGGAGTTCTGACAATCTAATCCACTAAACATTGGTGTTTCTGGCGGAGTTCTGACAATCTAATCCACTAAACATTGGTGTTGCTGGCGGAGTTCTGACAATCTTATCCACTAAACATTGGTGTTGCTGACGGAGTTCTGACTCTCTAATCCACTAAACATTGCTGTTGCTGGTGGAGTTCTGACTATCTAATCCACTAAACATTGGTGTTGCTGGCGGAGTTCTGACAATCTAATCCACTAAACATTGGTGTTGCTGGCGGAGTTCTGACAATCTTATCCACTAAACATTGGTGTTGCTGACGGAGTTCTGACTCTCTAATCCACTAAACATTGCTGTTGCTGGTGGAGTTCTGACTATCTAATCCACTAAACATTGGTGTTGCTGGCGGAGTTCTGACAATCTAATCCACTAAACATTGGTGTTGCTGGCGGAGTTCTGACAATCTAATCCACTAAACATTGGTGTTGCTGGTGGAGTTTTGACAATCTAATCCACTAAACATTGGTGTTGCTGGCCGAGTTCTGACAATCTAATCCACTAAACATTGGTGTTGCTGGCGGAGTTCTGACAATCTAATCCGCTAAACATTGGTGTTGCTGGCGGAGTTCTGACAATCTAATCCACTAAACATTGGTGTTGCTGGCGGAGTTCTGACAATCTAATCCACTAAACATTGGTGTTTCTGGCGGAGTTCTGACAATCTAATCCACTAAACATTGGTGTTGCTGGCGGAGTTCTGACAATCTAATCCACTAAACATTGGTGTTTCTGGCGGAGTTCTGACTCTCTAATCCACTAAACATTGGTGTTGCTGGCCGAGTTCTGACAATCTAATCCACTAAACATTGGTGTTGCTGGCGGAGTTCTGACTCTCTAATCCGCTTAACATTGGTGTTGCTGACGGAGTTCTGACTCTCTAATCCGCTAAACATTGGTGTTGCTTACGAAATTCTGACAATCTAATCCACTAAACATTGGTGTTGCTGGCGGAGTTCTGACTCTCTAATCCACTAAACATTGGTGTTGCTGGCGGAGTTCTGACAATCTTATCCACTAAACATTGGTGTTACTGGCGGAGTTCTGACAATCTGATCCACTAAACATTGGTGTTGCTGGCGGAGTTCTGACTATCTAATCCACTAAACATTGGTGTTGCTGGCGGAGTTCTGACTCTCTAATCCGCTAAACATTGGTGTTGCTGGCCGAGTTCTGACTCTCTAATCCACTAAACATTGTTGTTGCTGACGGAGTTCTGACTCTCTTATCCGCTAAACATTGGTGTTGCTTACGAAATTCTGACAATCTAATCCACTAAACATTGGTGTTGCTGGCGGAGTTCTGACAATCTAATCCACTAAACATTGTTGTTGCTGGCGGAGTTCTGACTATCTAATCCACTAAACATTGGTGTTGCTGGCGGAGTTCTGACTCTCTAATCCACTAAACATTGTTGCTGCTGGCGGAGTTCTGACTATCTAATCCACTAAACATTGGTGTTGCTGGCGGAGTTCTGACTCTCTAATCCACTAAACATTGGTGTTGCTGGCGGAGTTCTGACTATCTAATCCACTAAACATTGGTGTTGCTGGCGGAGTTCTGACTATCTAATCCACTAAACATTGGTGTTGCTGGCGGAGTTCTGACAATCTAATCCACTAAACATTGGTGTTGCTGGCGGAGTTCTGACTATCTAATCCGCTAAACATTGTTGTTGCTGGCGGAGTTCTGACTCTCTAATCCACTAAACATTGGTGTTGCTGGCGGAGTTCTGACAATCTAATCCACTAAACATTGGTGTTGCTGGCGGAGTTCTGACAATTTAATCCGCTAAACATTGGTGTTGCTGGCAGAGTTCTGACTATCTAATCCACTAAACATTGGTGTTGCTGGCAGAGTTCTGACTATCTAATCCACTAAACATTGGTGTTGCTGGCGGAGTTCTGACTCTCTAATCCACTAAACATTGGTGTTGCTGGCGGAGTTCTGACTATCTAATCCACTAAACATTGGTGTTGCTGGCGGAGTTCTGACTCTCTAATCCGCTAAACATTGGTGTTGCTGGCGGAGTTCTGACTCTCTAATCCACTAAACATTGGTGTTGCTGACGAAGTTCTGACTCTCTAATCCGCTAAACATCGGTGTTGCTTACGAAGTTCTGACAATCTAATCCACTAAACATTGGTGTTGCTGACGGAGTTCTGACTCTCTAATCCACTAAACATTGGTGTTGCTGACGAAGTTCTGACTCTCTTATCCGCTAAACATTGGTGTTGCTTACGAAATTCTGACAATTCAATCCACTAAACATTGGTGTTGCTGGCGGAGTTCTGACAATCTAATCCACTAAACATTGTTGTTGCTGGCGGAGTTCTGACTATCTAATCCACTAAACATTGGTGTTGCTGGCGGAGTTCTGACTCTCTAATCCACTAAACATTGGTGTTGCTGGCGGAGTTCTGACAATCTAATCCACTAAACATTGGTGTTGCTGGCGGAGTTCTGACTCTCTAATCCACTAAACATTGGTGTTGCTGGCGGAGTTCTGACATTGGTGTTGCTGGCGGAGTTCTGACAATCTTATCCACTAAACATTGGTGTTACTGGCGGAGTTCTGACAATCTGATCCACTAAACATTGGTGTTTCTGGCGGAGTTCTGACAATCTAATCCACTAAACATTGGTGTTGCTGGCGGAGTTCTGACTCTCTAATCCGCTAAACATTGGTGTTGCTGGCGGAGTTCTGACTCTCTAATCCACTAAACATTGGTGTTGCTGGCGGAGTTCTGACTCTCTAATCCACTAAACATTGGTGTTGCTGACGGAGTTCTGACTCTCTAATCCACTAAACATTGGTGTTGCTTACGAAGTTCTGACAATCTAATCCACTAAACATTGGTGTTGCTGACGGAGTTCTGACTATCTAATCCACTAAACATTGGTGTTGCTTACGAAGTTCTGACTCTCTAATCCACTAAACATTGGTGTTGCTGGCGGAGTTCTGACTCTCTAATCCACTAAACATTGGTGTTGCTGGCGGAGTTCTGACAATCTAATCCACTAAACATTGGTGTTGCTGGCGGAGTTCTGACTCTCTAATCCACTAAACATTGGTGTTGCTGACGGAGTTCTGACTCTCTAATCCGCTAAACATTGGTGTTGCTTACGAAATTATGACAATCTAATCCACTAAACATTGGTGTTGCTGGCGGAGTTCTGACAATCTAATCCACTAAACATTGGTGTTGCAGGCGGATAGATATGCCAACAGCCCTAGTATTTAATGAATCAGATAGTCAGAACTCCTCGGACTACTAAATTATAGAACAACACAATCATGGATAATTGACCATATTCCTGCAGTATCATGTCGTCATTGAGCTAACCAAAGGTACCAACACCCTTCAAGTGACCAAAAGTACAACACCCTTCAAGCGACCAAAAGTACAACACCATTCAAGCGACCAAAAGTATCAACACCCTTCAAGCGACCAAAAGTATCAACACCCTTCAAGTGACCAAAAGTACAACACCCTTCAGGTGACCAAAAGTACAACACCATTCAAGCGACCAAAAGTATCAACACCCTTCAAGTGATCAAAAGTACCTACACCCTTCAAGTGATCAAAAGTGCCAACACCCTTCAAGTGATCAAAAGTACCAACACCCTTCAAGTGATCAAAAGTACCAACACCCAAGTAAGCACGCGCACGAGCATTGCTACCTAAACTTTCGTCAGCAGCAAATTTTCGTTACCTTCCCTAATTATTGGTGAAAAGTGAAATGACTGAATTATCCTCATCAGAAACAAGATTCTCATGGAATTTTGTTTCAAAACAGATGTAACTCTTTAAACAACCAGCACACTGTGTCGACTGATGACGAGTACATCATGCCATTGTAGTTAATCTGGTACGGCAATGCGAGGGCCCTACCTCATTGGCAGAAAACAACGTGTCACAGAACTCGGTGTACGACAATGCGAGGGCCCTACCTCAATGGCAGAATACAACGTGTCACAGTACTGGGTGTACGCCAATGCGAGGGCCCGACCTCATTGGCAGAATACAACGTGTCACATTACTCGATGTACGACCATGCGAGGGCCCTACCTCATTGTCATAATACAACGTGTCACAGTACTCGGTGTACGACAATGCGAGGGCCCTACGTCATTGGCAGAATACAACGAGTCACAGTACTGGGTGTACGACAATGCGAGGGCCCGACCTCATTGGCAGAATACAACGAGTCACAGTACTCGGTGTACGACCATGCGAGGGCCCTACGTCATTGGCAGAATACAACGTGTCACAGTACTGGGTGTACGACCATGCGAGGGCCCTACCTCATTGACAGAATACAACGTGTCACAGTACTGGGTGTACGCCAATGCGAGGGCCCTACCTCATTGACAGAATACAACGTGTCACAGTACTGGGTGTACGACCATGCGAGGGCCCTACGTCATTGGCAGAATACAACGTGTCACAGTACTGGGTGTACGACCATGCGAGGGCCCTACCTCATTGACAGAATACAACGTGTCACAGTACTCGGTGTACGACCATGCGAGGGCCCTAACTCATTGGCAGAATACAACGTGTCACAGTACTCGGTGTACGACCATGCGAGAGCCCTACCTCATTAGCAGAATACAACGTGTCACAGTACTGGGTGTACGACCATGCGAGGGCCCTACCTCATTGTCATAATACAACGTGTCACATTACTCGGTGTATGAGTTGGCGTATTGCAAGGCTCAGTACTTGATCTACGGAGATACAGACAAACTGTGCTATCAATGTTGCCGAGTCACTTTAAGCAGAATTATGGTTTTGTTTGTTTGTTTCCCCCTCTCTCTACAACATCAGAGTAAAGACAATTGTGAAGTCTACAAGTTATGACAAAACCATAGTTCCTATGATATATAACTGGGAGGTCGTCTGTTCCGTACCATAGTGACATGTAATGTAGGTCAGAGGTCGGTACCATGGTGACATAAACTGTTGGTCAGAGGTCGGCACCAAGGTGACATGAACTGTAGGTCAGAGGTTGGCACAATGGTGACAGGTACTGTACATCATAAGTCGGCACAATTGTTCCATACATGGTGACATGTATTGTAGGTCAGAGGTCTGTACCATGATGACATGTACTGTAGGTCAGAGGTCGAAACCATTTTAACATGACCTGTAGGTCATTGGTTGGCACAACAGTTCCGTATCAATGTGACATGTACTGTAGGTCAGAGGTCGGTACTATAGTAACATGTACTGAAGGTCAGAGGTCGGTACCATGGTGACACGTACTGAAGGTCAGAACGGTACCATGGTGAAACGTACTGAAGGTCAGAGATCGGTACCATGGTGAAACGTACTGAAGGTCAGAGGTCGGTACCATTTTGACACGTACTGAAGGTCAGAGGTCGGCACAACTGTTCCGTACCACAGTGACATGTACTGTAGGTCAGAGGTCGCTACCATGGTGACACGTACTGAAGGTCAGAGGTCGCTACCATGTCCGTGTTTCTATAGCGTGTTTAAAATAATTAAGTCGGAACTTCCTACACTGGGATTAATGTACTATCCTTGTGTGTGTGGTTGAGTTATAATTGGGAATGCGAGTGCACGTGTCTGGGTATTAGAAAACCCGGGATAATTTTAAGTAAATTATAGGGTTTGATAAAACTGCAATTTCTATATTATTATACGAATGTGAGGTATATGGTTTAATAAAAGTTAAACAGTAGTTTCTACATTATTATACGGATATTAAGTATATATATGGTTTGATAAAACTATAGTCTCCATATTGTTATACGGCTGTGACGTTTGTTTGGTTTGATAAAACTATAGTCTCCATATTGTTATACGGCTGTGACGTTTGTTTGGTTTGATAAAATTGTAGTCTCCATATTGTTATACGGCTTTGAAGTATGTAGGGTTTGATAAAACTGCAGTCTCCATATTGTTATACGGCTGTAAAGTATATTGGGTTTGATAAAACTGTAGTCTCCATTTTGTTATACAGATGTGAAGTATATTGGGTTGGATAAAACTAGTCTCCATATTGTTATACAGATGTGAAGTATATTGGGTTGGATAAAACTAGTCTCCATATTGTTATACAGATGTGAAGTATATTGGGTCTGATAAAACCATATTGTTTGGTTTGGTTTATTTTGTTTTACGTCCTGTTAACAGCCAGGGTCATTTAAGGACGTGCCAGGTTTAGGAGGTGGAGGAAAGCAGGAGTACCCGGAGAAAATCCATCGACCTACTGTCAGTACCTGGCAACTGCACCACGTGGGATTCGAACTCGCAACAGAGGTGGAGGACTAGTGGTAGAATATTGGAACACCTTAACCACTCGGCCACCGCGGCCCCAATATTGTTATACGGATGTGAAGTATTATATGGTTGGATGTGAAGTTAATATTATGGAGTATTATGCGTCAGAGATCTACAGAATTCTGTTATTGTATGTGACAAGCGATTTTGGTTTAATGGTGAAAAAGGTGGAAAATTAAATGGTTTAATATTTAAGAACTTTGCCTTGTTGTTTTGATTGCAAAATGGTACTAAACAATGTATTCGGTACAGAGAGATTCTTATCGGGTATCATAACCAACGCATCAGAGAGGCTTACTCGAATTGTTCGAGTTATCTCCCTTAGTCCTACAAACAACCCACTGCTGTTTCACAGAAAAAAAAAAGAAACTTTGCTGTAGGCCTATTTCTGGTAACAAATCAAATAAGGAAAACGGTATTCATTTTAGAAGACACAAACACTCCCCTTTTCGCTCGAATTAATTTACTATTTTTAGAAATACCGAGTACATGTCATTATATAAAGCGAGCTTCAAATAAACCTGATTTTTTTTTCTGTTTAAAGGTAAACCCCATAAAACGATGCCCTTTAAAATGCCTTCGTTCGATGAATTCGGCTTTTCTACACCCTCCCACACTAATTGGGCCAATTTGAATTACTGTTGCTATGACGTGGCCTTGCGATGTCGGGACGCACCTCTATAACACAATAGGTAGAGACAGAGGGTATATTGGTCAGCGAGGTATAAGTCGGCATCATTGTCCGGCGACAATTATAGTGGTATTACATAGTCCAATGTGGTTAGTGTCCCGAGCGGCCTATAGTATAAATCTCTTTGATAGATTTGACAGCTATTTGACAATAGGATCATATATTTATTTTCAATGCAAACAAGAATGTGACCGTAGCGTAGAGTAAACACCGTTGGAACATGCGTGTAAGTAGGGTTGCTGATAGAACTTGGAGTCCCCGTCACTGGTAGGAGGGATCGTGGGAGCCGGAGCCGCAATACCCCTCCCCTCACACAGAGCAGGCAGCCCGTGTATAATCTGGCGCGCTCTCGACCCGTAGTAAAGCTGTAGTAAGCGTTGGCTGTATCTGATGCTGACGTTCTCAGTCATACAGTCACTTAGGAAGTACACTTGCATCACTATGGCGTTGTAACGTTACCCGCAATGTCCAATATATTTGTATTTTGTGCACCAGTTTTTATTCTATGGATGTTAAAATGTGTTGATGGACAATCTATTGAAAGTGTGTGTAAGGAATCATGTGAGGCCAGCCTGGTAAGTTGACGTTTCACTATTTCTATTGTTTTAAACTTTAAAATAAACACATGGCCTTTTCAAATTTTAGAGTCGGTATCACTGGAAGCCAGTCGTGTAATGTGGATAAGAGTATTTTACTCGGAAGCATCACACCACATGGAAATTAGGGCCGAGCTACAGTGATTTGTAACCGTTTTGGACCATTTACAATGATTTCTCTCCGTTTAGATAGAGTTTCCGCAGTATGATGGGGACACTCCGTGTATACGTGGTGCAAACCTATAGTGTATCTTACATTGGGATTTTCACCATTGACTCTATAAAGTCTTTCATATTAGTATAAATATCATGTCTACAAGAAAATATACAATCATTATATTATCGTATTAGCTATGGTAAGTCCAAGTACATGGTGAAGAAAATCCTAAGTATTTGATAAATTACTCGGAGTTCCGATCAAATGTTAAACCAATAAATCTCGCCATCCCCAATATCAGAGTTAATTTGGCGTGACTTACGATGACCGGTAGTGGACTTCCCTGAGATGACACGAGCTCGTTAACCCTCACTGACTGACCAGTAGGGTACCAATTGGATCCTTGCTGGAATAGGGAGCGGTCAAGTGTTTATCAGAATGATCCGAACTGATGACGATCTAATCCGGTTACGGTTCCAAGTACAAACACATTTGGCATTTGACGTTAATAAAGCTAATAATATAAAAAATCCTTAGCTCTATGGCCGCCAAAAGGATACACTTTAATTGGTTTATAGTTGGAAGTAATGATTGAACTATTCCATTGTGTTCCTGCTACCTGACAAGTATTCTTTCCTATTTCCCTTGACATTTCCTCATCCGTTAATGTTTATTCAAATGGTCCTGTATATGAGTTAACGTGCGCTTTGTGTCCGACAGCGCATGTTGTGTATACATTACGTTTACATAATATACGTGCAGTACTTGTTCTAGTTTACAATATGCACGTGCAGTACTTGTTCTAGTTTACAATATATACGTGCAGTACTTGTTCTAGTTTACAATATATACGTGCAGTACTTGTTCTAGTTTACAATATATACGTGCAGTACTTGTTCTAGTTTACAATATATACGTGCAGTACTTGTTCTAGTTTACAATATGCACGTGCAGTACTTGTTCTAGTTTACCATATGTACGCGCAGTACTTATTTCCGTGCACACGTATACTACATAGCTTTGCTTCCCTTTTCTTCTTTACAAAAAAAAACATTAACAATATACATACACACACACATACAATGTTCCTGTGGGTTTTGTGATTCTCGTTTGCTCCCCTAAGATAATGGGTTTCCCCAGACCCGATATATCTGGCCCCTAAACCCGGCCGGTGGCAGGTGGTGTCGGATTCTTACAAGTTGTACACCTCCGAGGAGGAGGGGGTGAAGCAAGGCAGGCAGGCGACAGAAAGCTGTGTCAATGATCCCCGGCGGAGATAATGAAAACCACGTTTTTCACCGCTTTTCTTACATTTCCCCCTCTCCCTACTAAATTCCCCTCCCTAAACCACCCCTCCCCAGTCCTTGATGCAGGGGCAGCTTCAATCACCCACCGACTGTGATCCGCTCTTCAAAGAGAACTTTTCCTCAATTATCCTATTTTGATAGACCGAGTTCTTAATATTTTAGGTTGATTAAAACTCTGGTCTAAACGGATTTGTTTAAAACAAAATAAAAAAACATTTTAATTTTAGGAAAGAAAACTTTCGTTTAAAAAATATCAGTGTGAATTTAAGAATGTTTGTTAGCTATAGTTATCAAATCTAAATGTTCTTGTGTGAAATAAAACAATTTCTGTTCTTGTAAATGTAAGAAAAAACTTACATGTATGTCCGTATGCTTTTTATATCATTTTTCGGGGTTAAAAATCAAAGTACTTCAGTTACACTTAACATGTTATAAATTACCAGTAATAAATAGTTGTCCTCTTTGTTCCATGCTTTTATTACTATGAACATGACGTTGTCACAGTTTAAAACGCCATCACAATGACAATTTAAGTGATTCATCTTTAAATTAAATCTAGTGCCAAAGAAGTGCAAGTGGTAAAAATGGATCCGGATTCAAGGGTACGGGAAAAACAAACTCCGATTTATGAGTACGGGCAAAACAAACTCCGGATTTACGGGTACGGACAAAACAAACTCCGGATTTACGGGTACGGGCAAAACAAACTCCGGATTTACTGGTACGGGCAAAACAAACTCCGGATTTACGGGTACGGGCAAAACAAACAATGTGCAGGCAGTGGTCGGGGATACCTTGGTCACATTACTGTCATACCATAGCATTTATGGTGACTGATTTCTGCCATCTCGCCTTTTCGCATTTTCGCGTAATTTTTAACGCGAAAAGGCGAGAAAATGAACACGAAAAGGTGAGAAAATGCCCACGAAAAGGCGCCGTTTATTCTTGAAAAAATCTCGCCTTTTCGTGTTATTTTTCTCGCCTTTTCGTGTAGCTTATCGGCGGGTTTTCGCGTAATGAAGAAGGCGATTTTAAAATTTGATAAGCTTCACGAAAAGGCGAGAAAAATAACACAAAAAGGCAAGATTTTTTCATGAATAAACGGCGCCTTTTCGTGTTCATTTTCTCGCCTTTTCGCGTAAAATTTACAAGGCGAAAACCCGGCGGGTTTTCGCGTTTAAAATTACGTGAAAAGGCGAGATGGCAGAAATCAGCCACCATAAGTATTTCAATTTTTATTTTTCGTTTTAGTTACACAATCATAATTACGTTATCCTGGATCTTGTATAGGTGTGTAACACTTGTTTCCGAATCAATTTATAATGTGTGGTTTTTTTTTATATTGAATGGTAAGTATGTATATGAAATAAAGTTTCTAACAAATACTTTATAGTCAAATAACAATTAATCACATATCGGATGGCTAAAAACAAAACAATCTCAGATTTGTCCACAACAAAGTTTGACACGAAATCAAGTTGACGAGATATTGTTTCCAAATATTCATATGTTGCTTGTTACTCAAACTTTGCGGGAAAGTTGAGGAGAAACCCATAATATTGGGTCTGGTGGCCCCGGGGCGTCCACATGGTCAAGAGAATTTGTTATTGCTAGTTCTGGACCTAAGTTAAGGGGTTTAGCGTAATTTTACACTTCCGTGGGGTTTAGATAAACATAAAAATGTCCCTCGCCAGAAAGGGTGAAAATACGCTAAAATACTAGTTCATGTCACAAACTCTCGGGTTTGTGCTCCGTCCTTTATGTGAAAAGCGAGAACCACTAAAGCTTCCATCGGATTCGAGCCAGTGACAACAGGTGCAGTTATGTCTGACTAGTTATGTTCAGAGTTACAATTCCAGACTAGGAAGTCGGCTACAGTGCACGTCATTTCTGGGGTAAAGCACGTGTAAATATACTCCGAGTCGTGTACAGAACGTCTAGCCGCCACTCCCCGGGACTCGGACTTTGTTAGGTACATCCCGGCCCTCTGTGGCTCCATACAATCATCATATAAGGGGCGCGCTTGTGCCTTTACCTCAGTAACATAGTTCAAATTGACGATACCAGCAATCAAATTCATAAAAAACGGATAAAACGTAGATTCGTGGATATATGTTATTAATGCCTGCCAAAATCACACCAATAACAAATGTCTAAAATAGACTGCAATCTAAACTCTACTTGATACACAAACAGTGGCCAAGTCACAGGAACCTGGTTATTACCCGTCATTTAGCCTTATTATGTTGTGCAATTCTTGGATCGATAGCGCGAATCCGACACCGCCCACATCCTTAACCGGAAGTAACAGCACAGAGTCCCCGGGCGAGTGGAGACCAAATTACAATCAAGAATATGGCACCGAAGTCGACTCGTGTTTCATTCTAGATAAATAAATATTTCGATACGACTCCTGCCCAGGGGAATGGTCAGCATTAGTTTGTTGGTTTTTCATGGGGCCAGGAGTTGGTCTGTAGATGGAATCAGTCTCCACCTGCCGATAGAGTGCAGCGCTTGAAGTTTAATTAAAAACAAACGTTTGAAGTTGTTTTGAATCTCAATTCGTACATAGCACTATCTTTTTGTGGAACCAAACCCCAAACAGTTTAGAAGATTTTCATGTTTTTATGAGAAATATTTCCCGTAGATAAATAGTGTTTACTCTGCCCTGCCTGTAGTGGGTCTCGGTCACAAGCTCCAGTGGGTCCCGGTCACAATTTGACCAGTAAGTGGCAGTTACAAGGTCAAGGTGACCACCGCGACATTTGATACATTTTGTAAAATTGTAAAAACAAAATGACTGAAGCAGCTAGATGTGTACAGGTAGGATGCGCGGCCAAGTCAAGTGATAAAGATACGAAGCAGTGCATTACATCCAATAGAAGGAATATGTTAGCTCTTTAGATAACTAAAGTAAAGAGTTGAAATTAGATCTAAAATTTGTTCTGGGAGTTTGTTCTGGGGGCTTGTTCTGGGGGCTTGTTTTGGGGGCTTGGTCGAGTCCCTGTAATAGTATTGTCTACAATTACAACGAAACGTCGCTGGAAACTGACAATACCCGATGAATTGTCTGAATATTAGATCACACAGAATACATAGCCCTTATCCTTTCGGTGGACGATTATTCTTCGTTTAAATTCAAATGTGGACTTTTGAATAAAACATTTATTCAAAATTTACATTATCTGTCCAATTATCTGTATGAATTCCCGAGCTCACATACACGGAATATAGACAGACGCCGGTCGGTGTGTAAGATGGTTTGCCCTCTGTTTACAAGATAGACGATCTTCCTCTTGTCATATACTTTTATTGATTAATTCTGTCTTTTTACATTCCGGTTTCCCCTTTTCTTGTTAGTTACTTCGTAGACATCTCTGGTAGTCAGTTGCCCACTTACAAACGATATATCTGAAGTTATCGGTGACTGAATGCGTGGTTCTAAGTAAGTTAATGGGATTAATTATGCTATTCTGATTTCGTTAATTGTAATTAAACTCATTATGATTTGAGTGCGTCATATTTTGAGTTTTGAATGGCGAGTAAATGTGAGATTCAGTGTATATAACCCTACGTTAAATCGCGGCAGGCGACATCGGTGTTAGTGAAACAAACAAAAACCGTTTCGGATTGGTTCCAATCATGGCGAGACCCGGAACTGGACTAATGTTAATATTATCATGTATCAGATTTTTAAGTAAACTCGTGTCACATCGCTTTAAGGAAACAGCTCGGGCTAGACGATATCGGAAGTTGCATGTTTTTTTCAAAACTATATAGACTATGACGACGACAATAGCAGGAAGTCTGCTTTCTCATCACACATATCAAGGCCGGCTACGAGTGTCGTGTTCGTCAGTACCTTATATATACATGTACTGTACAAAATAATTTAGTGCTATCGAATTCAATGTTTACAGAGGATTGGTAAATATGGGCTGAAACACTTAATGGAACCATTTACAATCCGGCACTATCTGGTGAATCAAGGACATTTCCTCACTCTTTCTTTCCGTTTCGCCGCCATAACCATGACAACATTTTCTAGAATTCTGTTTTCTACTGCTTTACGGCACCCACTTCACAGCCTACTCAAGTGTACATGTCGTCCACACTAATGGTAGCTTGTGAATATCTTTGTTTCAACTTTGTTGTTCACTACACAACTGTTAACTTGTGTCTTGATAACAGTGTGAGGAGGAGAAATAAAATGCCTTGAACGCAAGTTAGCTATTAACAGCACTCTTTAGATGTACAAGTTATAGCTCGTTACAAATTAGCGAGTTATAACTCCCGTTACAAATTAGCGAAATACAACACTCGTTACAAATTAGCGAATCACAACACCCGTTACAAGGTAGCGAATTACAACTCCCGTTAATACAAGTTAGCAAACTATAACAACCGTAACAAGTTAGCGAATTACAACACCCGTTACAAGGTAGCGAATTACAACTCCCGTTAATACAAGTTAGCAAATTACAACACCCGTAACAAGTTAGTGAATTACAACTCCCGCAACAAGTTAGCGAATTACAACACCCGCAACAAGTTAGCGAATTACAACTCCCGCAACAAGTTAGCGAATCACAGCTCCCGCAACAAGTTAGCGAATCACAACACCCGTTACAAGGTAGCAAATTACAACTCTCGATACAAGTTAGCAAATTACAACACCCGTTACAAGGTAGCGAATTACAACACCCGCTACAAGGTAGCGAATTACAACTCCCGCAACAAGTTAGCGAATCACAACACCCGTTACAAGGTAGCAAATTACAACTCTCGTTACAAGTTAGCAAATTACAACACCCGTAACAAGTTAGCGAATTACAGCTCCCGTTACAAGGTAGCAAATTACAACACCCGTAACAAGTTAGCGAATTACAGCTCCCGTTACAAGGTAGCAAATTACAACACCCGTAACAAGTTAGCAAATTACAACTCTCGTTACAAGTTAGCAAATTACAACACCCGTAACAAGTTAGCGAATTACAACTCCCGTTACAAGTTAGCAAACTACAACACCCGCTACAAGGTTAATTTCAAGTAGCTACTACTACAAGCAATCGCTTAATCCTAACCCCTTTGTTCTCAGACTTTGCGTTGCTGAAATAAATCTAGTAAAAAGTGTCCCATTAAAACTGGATTGTCCAGGTCTATAAATGAGTTCTATCTGCCATGCCTTGAGTACGGAGCAGATGAGCTGCTTGACCCTCCCCTGGTGTAGAACGTTCTGGTCAGCGATGTGTTCAGTACCTACACTATGATTGACAGCTCGTGATCAAATTGTCTGGTTAGTCGGTTTCTGAAAAGAATCTTAATCTTGAATTGAACCAAAAGACGTAAATAACATTACGTCGACTAGCCGGGTTTGACAGGATTATCCCCCTTGTGGTTAAAGAGATTGTTGTCGGCCTGTTATAGACGGCACGAGTGACATTATTTGGTAGAGAAGTGAGAAAAGTCGCGCCTAATTGACAAGCAATAGTCGCCTTTGAATTGTCAGATAATTACCAAAGGTCGGGCTATAAAACTGTTACTCAACAGAATAAGAAACAAAACGGCTGCTTGTTATGTATACATATTAGCAAGAAAAGTCTTTGTGATCACGACGGTGACGCCGAATCGTGATAACCTCGTTCGTTTTTAGCGCTAAAACTACGAGTAGTTTTTGCGTCTATTGCTGCCACTATTCTGTGACCTTTGACCCATGTCATTTTTTCCCCTCCCGCTCCGGAAAATCTTGAATTGCTACCAATCGCATGATATCTGAACTATTTGAAAGCCTAAACCTAACAGGAAATGATGATCCCATGGTATTGTTAATAATTATGATGACTTTAATAATCTATATGCTATTTGTAACAAAGAAATCAATTTTTCACTCCCACGGCTCATTTAAATATTACGTCTCTGCCCCTGGTTGACCTCTCGCGTGGTTGACCTCTCGCGTGTATACATGCATTCGTGTTATAGGCCTATACCTCGATCGTGGAATGTACTGGCATGGTGTAGTTTGCTATGTTAAACTTTGATTATATAATCGCGCCATGCCATAGCCAACGACCCTGATTTGGATTTCAATGTAATATTACCTTGTTCGTGTACTTAAACCAAAATACTTGACCAATTTGTCAGTCGGAAATATTAATTCGTAATTACAGTGTAAATCCGCCCTCTGGATATGATAATGTTATTTACGAGCTACTCCCCCTGATCGTCACTAACGTTGTGATATATACAATGAATATACCACGGACTTGGATAATCGAAGTCCGTGGTATATATTGAATGAACAAACTTGATCGATTTTCTTACTTATTTTGTAATGAGTATACACTTTTAATGAGACATTATCAGAACCAGCAGAATGTACATGTACATATGAATTGGCAAAACATTTGATTTATTGAAAATAACACTTATATTTTTTTATGGCGAGCACAAGCTCGTGGTTTTATAATTACGTTCTCTGTGCTTCACATATCACTATACATTTTTGTTTTAATGAAACTTTATTAAAACCTGTATAGTGTACATAACAATTGACACAATATAAGTTATTAAGTAGAAATAACACTTATATTTTTCTCTGGTATGCAAAAACTTTTATCGTGTAAATTCCCGTAATTCTGTGCGGCCCTATATACATAGGTCACGGCCAACATACATGTAATTTTCATTGCTTTGTATATGAACTTAATAATTGATAATTAGGCCTAGAGATGTAAGTGAATATGACATATTTGCATCCATTTATTTTTCTCCAGCTTGGTAAAGATATCGTAATAGGACTTATATAGGCTTTAAGACTGTTGTCCAATCCTTTTGATTTTGTAACATATTGTAAATAAAATTTAGGGAAATTTCCTCAAGCTCGAAGCTAGAAGACGACCTAAATCCTATGTACACTTAAAACCTGCCACTCATTAATCATACTTTTAGGTTGCTATGATATGTCTACGTCATAATGCAAACTTTTATTACCTAACAATAACATCTATTTTATTATTGAAACAAACTAGTATATTTGTTAATGTATATGTCTCTGCCAATGCTCCCGTAATTAATCGTCATCTTGCATTTCCATCTGGATCTCGGGTATGATTTTTTGCCTTTGTTTTATTTTGTGTCTAACACACAAATACCGTTTATTTCAGTGCATATATTAAAATAAACACATTTGCTTCCCTGTACATGGATCAATATTCATTTGTAATGAAAATTGATATTTCAGTTAAATTGTTAAAGGCCCAATAAACGTAACTTTGGACAAAACTTGAAGAGAAAATCAAGCCAAATAACTTATTATATTTATAGATTTAATTAAGATTAACTTAAACCAACAATATTCAAGATGAATTCTTATGCGGTTACCGGTACAGCAGCAGTTGAAACTCTGTATTTGTAAACACCCGTCCATTTTGAACTGTCTTCTAACTTCGTCTTGTTGTTGAAATGAGCCACACCTGAATTATTTTCAATTCTTTGGAATTTTCTGTCAAGAATTTTTTGTTAGTTTCCGCTCAGATTTACTTCGTTTTAGACATATTTTTGCATAGTTATCAACTCGACTTTTTTTTTCGTAAATTTTCAAAATCTCGAAAAAAAATTGCTGAAGTTACGTATATGGGGCCTTTAAAGCACTGCACTAAATTGTACATGTAGCTTGAAATACAACTCGTCAATCTAAACAACTTGTGTGTTATTGAGTTTACTCTAAATACTTACTTAATCCTTATTCTGAAACTTTCTGATATCGAAACTTAGTAACCCTACAACAAAAACACTTCAATAGCTGTCGAAATATACAAACTATTGTTTGAAGTTTTAGCGTTTCAGTACTTTCAGTACTTTGATTCTATGAGTCATTAATGTAGCGACAGTCCGTGCGTTTTCTTAGTTGCAGTTTAGGAGCATTCGAATGGGTCTGCGCGGCATGACAAGTTTTAAGGAGTGTTCGTGTGGGTATATTTTTGTTAGCAATGGAAGATTTGCATAAAGACAGTTGTCACGTCTTCATGCCGTGAACATAGCCGCGTTTTAAACTGACGTGACTTTAGTTCACTGAATGATTGCAGATCCCTGAAACTTCCCATTAGTATGAGCGACACCAGGCGACAAACTCACGCTATTACGGGCGGAGAGAAAAATAAGGGTATTAACGTGTTAGTAATTTATAGAAACACGCTTAATAGTACACTTTCTGTACTGTAAACGTATTGGGAAAGTGTGCGGCTAGGAAAGTACAAACGTTATGTGGGAACCAGAATATAAACTGTCATATTATGTGCAGAGGAAATCTAGCACTGTACAACATAGCAGTAACGCTAGCAATGGTAGGATGGTAAAAGTCACATGGAATTAAACGTCAGAGGATAACATGCAGCGATCAATTTACAATTTATTTTCATTGGCCCCTTTAGTATATATTGGCGAAAACAACGGGTCCCAAAATGTTAAATTGAAGTATTTCCAGAATTTCTATGAGTCCTTTCATAATTTTATGAGTACTGGACTCGAGGCTCGCACGAAGATTGATCACTGAGCATAATCATGTTTGTTGTTTACTTGGTCGTGGATTTTGTAAATTTCTATTATTAAATATTTCGTGATAATCATTGGCAGTATATATCGGTTATTGTGACGATCATGGGCAGTAAGTATATCGGTTATAATGACGATCATGGGCAGTATATATCGGTTTTTGTGACGATCCTGGGCAGTATATATCAGTTATAATGACGATCATGGGCAGTATATATCGGTTATGATGACGATCATGGGCAGTATATATCGGTTAAAATGACGATCATGGGCAGTAAGTATATTGGTTATTATGACGATCATGGGCAGTATATATCGGTTATTATGACGATCATGGGCAGTATATATCGGTTAAAATGACGATCATGGGCAGTATATATCGGTTATAATGACGATCATGGGCAGTATATATCGGTTATAATGAAGATCATGGGCAGTATATATCGGTTAAAATGACGATCATGGGCAGTATATATCGGTTATAATGACGATCATGGGCAGTATATATCGGTTAAAATGACGATCATGGGCAGTATATATCGGTTATAATGACGATCCTTAACAGTATATATCGGTTATAATGACGATCATGGGCAGTATATATCGGTTAAAATGACGATCATGGGCAGTATATATCGGTTATAATGACGATCATGGGCAGTATATATCGGTTATAATGACGATCATGGGCAGTATATATCGGTTATAATGACGATCATGGGCAGTATATATCGGTTATAATGACGATCATGGGCAGTATATATCGGTTAAAATGACGATCCTGGGCAGTATATATCGGTTAAAATGACGATCATGGGCAGTATATATCGGTTATAATGACGATCATGGGCAGTATATATCGGTTATAATGACGATCATGGGCAGTATATATCGGTTATAATGACGATCATGGGCAGTATATATCGGTTAAAATGACGATCATGGGCAGTATATATCGGTTATAATGACGACCATGGTCAGTATATATCGGTTATAATGACGATCATGGGCAGTATATATCGGTTAAAATGACGATCATGGGCAGTATATATCGGTTATAATGACGATCCTTAACAGTATATATCGGTTATAATGACGATCATGGGCAGTATATATCGGTTAAAATGACGATCATGGGCAGTATATATCGGTTATAATGACGATCATGGGCAGTATATATCGGTTATAATGACGATCATGGGCAGTATATATCAGTTATAATGACGATCCTGGGCAGTATATATCGGTTAAAATGACGATCCTGGGCAGTATATATCGGTTATAATGACGATCATGGGCAGTATATATCGGTTTTTGTGACGATCCTGGGCAGTATATATCGGTTATAATGACGATCCTGGGCAGTATAGATCGGTTAAAATGACGATCATGGGCAGTATATATCGGTTATAATGACGATCATGGGCAGTATATATCGGTTATAATGACGATCATGGGCAGTATATATCGGTTTTTGTGACGATCCGGGGCAGTATATATCGGTTATTGTGACGATCATGGTCAGTATATATCGGTTTTTGTGACGATCCGGGGCAGTATATATCGGTTATTGTGACGATCATGGGCAGTATATATCGGTTTTTGTGACGATCCGGGGCAGTATATATCGGTTATAATGACGATCATGGGCAGGATATATCGGTTATTATGACGATCCGGGGCAGTATGTATCGGTTATTATGACGATCATGGTCAGTAGGCCTATATATCGGGTATTGTGATGATCCTGGGCAGTATATATCAGTTATAATGACGATCATGGTCAGTATATATCGGTTATAATGACGACCATGGTCAGTATATATCAGTTATTATGACGATCATGGTCAGTAGGCCTATATATCGGGTATTGTGAAGATCATGGTCAGTATATATCAGTTATAATGACGATCATGGTCAGTATATATCGGTTATAATGACGACCATGGTCAGTATATATCAGTTATAATGACGATCATGGTCAGTTTATGTCAGTTATAATGACGACCATGGTCAGTATATATCAGTTATAATGACGATCATGGTCAGTATATATCGGTTATAATGACGACCATGGTCAGTATATATCGGTTATTATGACGATCATGGTCAGTATATATCGGGTATTGTGATGATCCTGGGCAGTATATATCGGTTATAATGACGATCATGGTCAGTATATATCGGTTATTATGACGATCATGGTCAGTATATATCGGGTATTGTGATGATCCTGGGCAGTATATATCGGTTATAATGACGATCCTTAACAGTATATATCGGTTATTGTGACGATCCTTGACAGTATATATCGGTTATTATGACGATCATGGTCAGTTTATGTCGGTTATAATGACATCCTGGACAGTATCGGTTTATGTCAATTTGCTGCGTGAAACAAGGACATTGTATGTGACTCTTAATCCTACTGACTTATGCCACCGGAAATAAAGAGCCATAACGGAATTGTCTGGACCATGTGACGTCATCCTCAACCCACAACGGATTGCATACAATGTTAATAACTCGTCAAATCCGTCTCCGGCGACCCACATAACACAGCGACCCGCAGATACACACCATCCCGGCTTCCCTGATTTGGCAGTCAACTTGATGGTTAAAATCTGCTATTTAAAGAATCCGTATTGTGTCTTTGTGACATTTAAATGACGTCCGTGATTTCTTCCTCCCATCGTGCACGCGCCAAGATGTCGGCCGAGTTAAGCAGCACGACGCTCCCGAGTCTACTAAAGAGTGGAATTGTAAAACAACAGAATTAAAGCGTTTATTTGTAAATAGCAATGACTCTCAGAGGAACATTGTTCTTTTTAAGGCATTTTTATACATTTAAATGCTCCCCATTATATCGCCATAGATTGTACGTTTCACAATGAACACAGTGTATTGTATCAGGGACGTATAACGTCAATGATTGTGTATGTCAAGGCTCGTTTATGGACATAAATCAAGGTGTGTAACTTAGAGCAACTTTTCACTTTTGGGTGGTTCAGATCATTTTCGATGAAAATGCACCCCCTCTCGCAGTTTATTATCATTGAGGGGGCGGGGACATTGTTTTTTATTGAAAATTTATCTTAAACACCAAAAAGTGTAAAATTGTTCTAAACACCTTAAATTGGGTCCAAAACTAGCTGTAACAAATTCTCAAGTCCCTGTGATATAAGTATATATAAGTAAACCGTCACAGTGTTTCGTTTGAAAAAAACATATGGAACTGTCGAGTGATTCAAGATGGTTGGGATTTGAATCTTGTTTCCCGTGGCGTCCCTTTAAAATTAAAACAATAAGATATTTCTAAATCATTCATCTGACTGTAAGCTTTGGGGTTCATATCAAGACACATGGTGGGAGGGGGGGGGGGGGGGGGGGGGGAGGCGAACTAGGCCAACATAAGGTAATGAATGGAAGTGAATATCCGCGGACCTATTGTGTTAAACTTGTTGTCAAATACAAATTTTGATGTTCACGCGCTAATTAGCCATGGTGTGTGTACAATAGACATTACTTCAGGTGTTTTTCATGCGGATTATTATTTAAAATGTTCCAAAGTTAACATTGTCGAGCTCTGTACATGGTCTTTGTTCAAACATAGCTTATTAACTTAATTCTATCGCAGCCTATTACAAAATGTGTATAAATCTAACTAAAACATGACAATTACAAGATGTAGCACGATGTTCCCATGTAGATAATCATAGATCACTTCAGTCAGGGACGTATACCTCCCTGCTTCAGTAAATTAAAATGATAAAGTATGCCGAAAATTGTTCGGTAAATCTAGGCGAAGCTGATAGGTGTCAATAATCATACAAACAGCCTATAAGTTTTGTTGCTATTGTTCACACGGACGTATATAATGTGCACAGGTAGAACAATACATTTTTCTCTCTGGACAGGTTCTAATGATCAATATAACTTTGTCCTGAAGACGCTTTGACAAACTTATAGTGGTTAGGAACCGAAGGTGCGCGCGAGCGTCTACTTTCAAAGCGAGGTCAGTGACGACAGAGGCTGCCATGTTCCGTTTGTCGGAGCACTATCAGGCTCGTGTATCGACAGCTATAAGCGGTTTATTAGTTACATTATAGGCCTTATTAGCCACGGAATTAGATGAGTCCGTAAGTTGACCGAAAGATTATCCCAATGTTGCTATCACTGTGACACCTCACGGCCGTAATATAATGAGGCATGATCCAATCACTTACTAAACCAGCATTGATATAGACAAATTAGCAATTTATTCAGGACTTTCATTGTAGGCCTACTGTATTTTAAAAATAGAAATATTAACAAAATTTTGCCACTGTGAAAGATTGTGGTTTCTCTCTGTCTTAATATTTATAATCCCAGTTGAGCATAGAAACCATTGATGAAAAGTGTTTTAAACATTGAATAATTTGTTAATTGTGGCAGATCTATAGTTTACAACCATGTTTTTTTTTACATTTCAGACCGTCACTTCCAGAGATAGATCTCTGTTCTGTAATGCTGAGTGTAAGCTGGACCAGGTAAGTACTAGGTCTATCAACAATAGAAGGAAACGAAACAGGAATACAGTGTTCTGAAATGATATCTGCCTAGTAGGTAGCTAGGAGCCAATCAGAATCACAGGTTTATATCTGTAATAGGTGCCTATCGGGATCACAGGTTTAAATCTGTAATAGGTACCAATCAGGATCACAGGTTTATATCTGTAATAGGTGCCAATCAGGATCACAGGTTTATATCTGTAGTAGGTACCAATCAGGATCACAGGTTTATATCTGTAATAGGTACCAATCAGGATCACAGGGTTATATCTATAATAGGTGCCAATCAGGATCACAGGTTTATATCTGTAGTAGGTACCAATCAGGATCACAGGTTTATATCTGTAGTAGGTACCAATCAGGATCACAGGTTTATATCTGTAGTAGGTACCAATCAGGATCACAGGTTTATATCTGTAATAGGTACCAATCAGGATCACAGGTTTATATCTGTAATAGGTGCCAATCAGGATCACAGGTTTATATCTGTAGTAGGTACCAATCAGGATCACAGGTTTATATCTGTAATAGGTGCTGTTCAGGATCACAGGTTTATATCTGAAATAGGTGCCAATCAGGATCACAGGTTTATATCTGTAATAGGTACCAATCAGGATCACAGGTTTATATCTGTAGTAGGTACCAATCAGGATCACAGGTTTATATCTGTAGTAGGTACCAATCAGGATCAAAGGTTTATATCTGTAGTAGGTACCAATCAGGATCACAGGTTTATATCTGTAATAGGTGCTGTTCAGGATCACAGGTTTATATCTGTAGTAGGTACCAATCAGGATCACAGGTTTATATCTGTAGTAGGTACCAATCAGGATCACAGGTTTATATCTGTAGTAGGTACAAATCAGGATCACAGGTTTATATCTGTAGTAGGTACCAATCAGGATCACAGGTTTATATCTGTAGTAGGTACAAATCAGGATCACAGGTTTATATCTGTAGTAGGTACCAATCAGGATCACAGGTTTATATCTGTAGTAGGTACCAATCAGGATCACAGGTTTATATCTGTAGTAGGTACAAATCAGGATCACAATATCGTGTAAAAGGTGCCAATCACTCTTATACTTGCACGGCACAGAAGTAGACTGTTATTAGAAATTGTTTCTAATTCATTTGTTTGTAAGTAAAACCAGTTAAATCCAATTTGACACCATGCAGAACTAATATCCTTTAAAACACCAGAGCTTAAACGCTTCAAATACAAGAATTGCTCAACCATGAGTTTGATTAAATAACTGAATACTACCCATAAGTCATACAGGGTTATTTGGTTCGTTAGAACAAATGGTAATCCTAAAAAAGTACTGCATCCAGAAATGTTATCCTAGCTGTATGTGGTCCCCTGCTTCAAGGCAAACCTTGGCACATGCATATTTCAAATAGGTAAAGCACTTTGTAAGACATATTGAAACGGTTCAATAAGTGAACATTGCAAAAATAGAAAAGGTGTAGTGAGAGCAGACATACAAACAATAGGTGCACACACATGGAGGAGTAATCACCGCGCCAGCAGTCGGCTCATCTAACTGTCTAAAACATAACAAAAGGAGCAAGCATGTCTTAGGAATTGATTAAAAAGTGTGAAAACACCTGGCTGGGGCAGGAATACACACCTGGAAATGATTACCATCAGCCAGGGTATCAGCGTGGCACGTATTTACAGCTATACATAGTCTATGATATTGGCCTGTTTGCCCGACAATGCCCCCTCGTTAATGCAGGTATTAGGTGTGTATTGTTTCACGCCTGACGTAGATGTTTGGGTAGTAATACATGTCGATGTTACTTCTCAAACTTTTTTTACCCCCGTTTGTGGTTTTATGATTCCTGTTTGGCATCCCGTGTCATTGTAGACCCTGATTAATGTTCCACGGGATGTTTGTTTCATGGTAAGATTTGCAGGTGTAAACAACAGGGATGTTGTAGAGAGCGACATGAAAGTATTGAACATGTGTACCTATTTACAGGCCGCAAAACACATCAGGTTGGTGTATCAGGCAAAATTAGCTTTCCTTTTTAATTATCTTTCCTGGTGTTTTTGTGTTGGTAAAAATACAAGCACACCCTTGTCAGACATACAGGAAGCCTGGTAAACCAAGTGTGGTGGTTAGATGTGTCATTGAAATCAACCTTGCTCTGTTCACCTTGATTAGAAACTTGGCTGTTTTTACATGGTAAATCTGTATAACTCCAGACCCCCCCATGTTTACCTTGGTTGTTTTTACTGGTAAATCTGTATAACTCCAGACCCTCCATGTTCACCTTGGCTGTTTTTACTGGTAAATCTATATAACTCCAGACCCCCCATGTTCACCTTGACTGTTTTTACCGGTAAATCTGTATAACTCCGGACCCCACATGTTCACCTTGGCTGTTGGTAAATCTCTATAACTCCAGACCCCCCATGTTCACCTTGGCTGTTTTTACTGGTAAATCTGTATAACTCCAGACCCTCCATGTTGGTTGTTTTTACTGGTAATTTGGTAAATCTGTATAACTCCAGACCCCACATGTTCACATGGTTGTTTTTACTGGTAAATCTGTATAACTCCAGACTCTCCATGTTCACATGGTTGTATTTACTGGTAAATCTGTATAACTCCAGACCATCCATGTTCACATGGTTGTTTTTACTGGTAAATCTGTATAACTCCAGACCATCCATGTTCACCTTGGCTGTTTTTACTGGTAAATCTATATAACTCCAGACCCTCCATGTTGGTTGTTTTTACTGGTAAATCTATATAACTCCAGACCCTCCATGTTCACATGGTTGCTTTTACATGGTAAATCTGTATAACTCCAGACCCCCCATGTTCACATGGTTGTTTTTACTGGTAAATCTGTATAACTCCAGACCCTCCATGTTCACACGGTTGTTTTTACTGGTAAATCTGTATAACTCCAGACCGTCCATGTTCACATGGCTGTTTTTACTGGTAAATCTGTATAACTCTAGACCCTCCATGTTCACATGGTTGTTTTTACTGGTAAATCTGTATAACTCCAGACCCTCCATGTTCACCTTGGCTGTTTTTACTGGTAAATCTGTATAACTCCAGACCATCCATGTTCACATGGTTGTTTTTACTCGTAAATCAGTATAACTCCAGACCCTCCATGTTCACCTTGGTTATTTTTACATGGTAAATCTGTATAACTCCAGACCCCCCATGTTCATATGGTTGCTTTTACATGGTAAATCTGTTTAACTCCAAACCCTCCATGTTCACATGGCTGTTTTTACTGGTAAATCTGTATAACTCCAGACCCTCCATGTTCACCTTGGCTGTTTTTACTGGTAAATCTGTATAACTCCAAACCCTCCATGTTCACATGGTTGTTTTTACTGGTAAATCTGTATAACTCTAGACCCTCCATGTTCACCTTGGCTGTTTTTACATGGTAAAATCGAGACCTTCCATGTTCAGCTTGTCACTTTGTCACAGTTGGATCTTTCTGTGATGTAACAGGAAATGTGTATCTGATACACTTTTTATACAATAAACCCTTGGTTACGTGAAAGCATCCACTGGCATTTCTATCTAGATTTCCAGCTGTCACTCGAGGAGAAATAGTACAAAGAGTATTGTGTTGTAAGAATTTATTTATCAGTTTTTTTCTGTGCAATATAACAAATATTTTGGCAGAAAATCTGAGTCTTTTTTCTGGTTTCTATGGTGATGTACACTTTACCCCTATAGTTTATGTGTAATACTGTAGTGCCACAGACATGGAAATTCATTTACTACAGCTGGGTAGAACTATCCTTTTGTTTATTTTTTTGAAGAAATTAAAAAAGGAAATTCATCCTAGAATAAGGTGTAGAGTAGAAGGAGATGTAGCTACTATATATTTTAATAGTCACTAGATATGTTTGTAGATTGGGGTGTTTCCAGTGTAGTTGTTTCACCAGATGATATAGCTGGTACTTTCCCAACATTCTGTGTTTGGTTGGGACGGTCAGTTATTGACTGACAACTAACTGGCCCTGTATCCATAGAGAGTGCCATTTAAAACTAATTTGTTCCCCTAGATATGAGGAGTCAATGTGATGCAACTGTAAGCAATTCTTAATGGACAAACTGATTCTTTTATCACAGACTTTTTTATTTATCATTTAGTCATTATACATGATTTTTTTTAACTTAAAGTCTCCAAGTCGAGATTGAATAATGCGATAAAATGAAATTCAAAAGCAGTAAGGCATATTTGTAATGTTCTACTTCAGATCTTTTCAAGGTTACCAGCTGGATAATTTTTTTATGAAATTATATTTTGTCTCCTCAAGAACAGGCTTTAACAAAAACTGGAGTATGACATCACTATACATTTAGTTGTCTTTGATGCGCATCCTGCAGGTATCAAACTACAGAATGTAATGTTATCAGTAAATGTAAATAAAAAAGACGTGTTTCCAAACTGCCTCGTCTTTGGCTAATGGAGTGATATGAAGGCTGAAGGAGTGCCAGCTTGCCTAGCAGATGGGAGCTATGTGTATCTTATTAGATGTCATCACAAAATAATAACCTGCAGTAATCGGTAATGATGAGAACATTCCTCATCAACTGGAGAGATGTAATTAGGATAAGTGGGTACTCTGTGTTGGGTCAGTTTGACAGATAGAATAAAAAGGTAAAGGCTATTTGTTATTATTTGACATACTCATCATCAACATGTCACTGTAATCTGTAATCATGACAGGAATTATCTCAATAGTGACCATTGATAGCTTGTACAATATATCCTTGTCCAATGACTGACTACAGCCATAACCCAATCATCTCTGATTCTTCCTGACTTAGTTTTGGCAGTGTTGCAGGTTACTAGGCAACCATTGGCAGCCATTTTCTGTGCCTCTGTGCGGCTGTGGCTGTATCCTCTTCAGACATAACTAGCTTTTATAGCTAATCTTCTCCAAATACTCCCTGATTGATCAGTCAGTTTTACTAAACCTTGGTAAACAGTGTTTGACATTTGTGATGTGCCCAGGTTTTGTAAAGATTCTGCAGTAATCACACTGTGGATGTAGTGGCTGTGTCTTGATCATCTATATTAGGCTGTCTCAGACTCAGGACCTGTACCATTACTGGGCTGTACCGTCATGATGGACACAAGTCTGGAAAGGTCCAAATATTTCCTGTCCAAACTTATCTGGTCTGTACCATCTGTCTTACAGTCTATGATGATGGAAACAAGTCTGGAAAGGTCCAAATATTTCCTGTCCAAACTTATCTGGTCTGTACCATCTGTCTATCATGATGGACACAAGTCTGGAAAGGTCCAAATATTTCCTGTCGTAACTTTAACTGGTCTGTACCATCTGTCCATCATGATGGACACAAGTCTGGAAAAGTCCAAATCTTGCCTGTCCAAACTTCAATAACTGGTCTGTACCATCTATTATTTGCTGTCCAAACTTTAACTGGTCTATACCATCATGATGGACTCAAGTCTGGAAAAGTCTGGTCCAGTCTTTCCTGTGCCTTAACTGGTGTGCACCATTATGATGGATACAAGTCTGGAGAAGTCTGAAGTTTCCTATACCATAACAGTCTATATCACGATGATGGACATTGTGAAAACAGCTCCAAGTCCACTTTGAATATGCCAAAGATTGATTAGAAATGTCTGAGGCTGATAGCCATTATATACACAGATGCCACTGAATGGAATGTTTAACAGGTTTTCTGACATTTTCTAAATTCTATCCATCTTTTTTCTTTAATGTCAGAATGTAGGATGGAGTTGAAGGATATTTTTTATTTTTTTCGCACATTTTTTCTGACGGGTTTGTGAATAGAGAGGAGATATTGGTAGCTCATTACTGTGTTTATTGTTGGTATCCGACACATTATAATGTTGTACTTCCCTCTAATATTGATCTTAACTATGTCCTACCTACTGTCAGGACCTTAAGTCATATCTAGATTATGTCACAAATTTCAGGGCAGTCCCCTAAAGTTTGACCCCAAATTGCATTTCATAACCTTGCTTTTTCGCTCACTTCCAAAGGACCATTGCACTTACACGATGGTCCAGAGCCCATTGTCTATGACCCAAAGCCCATTGTCTATGACCCAAAGCCCATTGTCTATGAACCAGAGCCCATTGTCTATGACCTAGAGCCCATTGTCTATGAACCGTTTAAGACCTTGGTCCAACTGAACAACTGATAGGATTTTAACTAAGTTTGCTTTGATGTAAATTGTGGGACCAGAAAATCCAGCACTAAAAACATTGTGACGAACTTACCTCAGGGTGTTGAAGGATGGGCCAAAGTAAAAAAACTGAACAATTTTCAGCCCTGAAAACAATAAAGATTGATAAATTTTAATAAAATACAGGGCTTTATCGGGGGGTTTTGGGAATCGAACCATGAGATCAAATTGGGAAAATTGATCGACAAAACAACTATTTGGAAAATTTAGACAAATACTATTATAACAATTAAATACATTATTTCTTTTCTAAATTACTATTTAAAGTAATGTACTCATAAAATTTTCAGCCCATCTTACTTGTTTCTTATTAAACTTAATGTCACAAGAAGCTCCTCAAGCATGTAAATCAACCAAATGTTTTTCAAGTGTCTGAATTGGGAATTTTTAAGGGGAAATTTGGGAAAAATCACACCTTTTTTCAATGGGAATGGGTCCGTTTACCGGACCTAAAAGAGGGTTGATAAAGCCCTGAAATACAGTATTTATGATATTTGAAATTCAGCTGTAACACACTATCCCTTCTCTCCCCCCTTTGGGCTGCTATTTCTGACATTGCCTTATTCAAGATCACAATTGTCTTTATGATAACAAACTTGGACAAGATCACCAAATAAACACATTGGATCAAAAAACAAAAATGACATAGATACACTATCACACAGTGTAAATACTTTATCTGTTTTTCTCCAGTGATAAATCTCTGTATAAATGTATTGCTATCAATGTTTTATCAGATTTTGTTGTAAGAGTACATTAATAACATGTTGTTGTATAAAATACATAGAGGAATATATATCTCGGCTCCATTACCAGGACATCTTCATTATCTCTCACAAGACAATAGTGAGAAGATAAGAATACCCCCACAGCAACACAGGGTTATCACATTTTGACTGATCAATTCCACCACAGAGAACATAAATCAGCCGTTTCTGTGAGTTTGAGAAGTTTCGGCTGACCTGTAATAGAGGGACAGATCAATACTTCCCCATCCCGTCTGGCACCTTCGTTCTCTCTACATTACTTTCAAGTCCAGCCTCATCCCCTACATTCTCTCTACATTACTTTCTAGTCCAGCCTCATCCCCCTACATTCTCAAAAACAGTCTGTTATGGTGTCCCAGTCTAGGTTGTCATGCAATCCCAGTATAGGTTGTCATGATGTCCCAGTACAGGTTGTCATGGTGCCCCAGTACAGGTTGTCATGGTGCCCCAGTACAGGTTGTCATGGTGTCCCAGTCTAGGCTGTCATGGTGTCCCAGTACAGGTTGTCATGGTGCCCCAGTACAGGTTGTCATGCTGCCCCAGTACAGGCTGTCATGGTGTCCCAGTACAGGTTGTCATGGTGTCCCAGTACAGGTTGTCATGGTGCCCCAGTACAGGTTGTCATGGTGCCCCAGTACAGGCTGTCATGGTGCCCCAGTACAGGTTGTCATGGTGTCCCAGTACAGGTTGTCATGGTGCCCCAGTACAGGCTGTCATTGTGTCCCAGTACAGGTTGTCATGGTGTCCCAGTACAGGCTGTCATGGTGCCCCAGTACAGGTTGTCATGGTGTCCCAGTACAGGTTGTCATGGTGCCCCAGTACAGGTTGTCATGGTGCCCCAGTACGGGCTGTCATGTCAACCCAGTACAGGCTGTCATGTCACCCCAGTACAGGCTGTCATGGTGTCCCAGTACAGGTTGTCATGTTGCCCAAGTACAGGTTGTCATGATGTCCCAGTACAGGTTGTCATGTCATCCCAGTATAAGTTGTCATGGTGTCCCAGTACAGGTTGTCATGGTGCCCAAGTACAGGTTGTCATGATGTCCAAGTACAGGCTGTCATGGTGTCCCAGTACAGGTTGTCATGGTGCCCCAGTACAGGTTGTCATGATGTCCCAGTACAGGCTGTCATGGTGTCCCAGTACAGGTTGTCATGGTGCCCCAGTACAGGTTGTCATGATGTCCCAGTACAGGCTGTCATGGTGTCCCAGTACAGGCTGTCATGATGTCCCAGTACAGGTTGTCATGGTGTCCCAGTACAGGTTGTCATGGTGTCCCAGTACAGGTTGTCATGGTGTCCAAGTACAGGTTGTCATGGTGTCCCAGTACAGGCTGTCATGGTGCCCCAGTACAGGTTGTCATGATGTCCCAGTACAGGCTGTCATGGTGCCCAAGTACAGGTTGTCATGGTGCCCCAGTCTAGGCTGTCATGGTGTCCCAGTACAGGCTGTCATGGTGCCCCAGTACAGGTTGTCATGGTGCCCCAGTACAGGCTGTCATGGTGTCCCAGTCTAGGCTGTCATGGTGTCCCAGTACAGGCTGTCATGGTGCCCCAGTACAGGTTGTCATTGTGTCCCAGTACAGGCTGTCATAATGTCTCAGTACAGGCTGTCATGGTGTCCCAGTACAGGTTGTCATGGTGCCCCAGTACAGGCTGTCATGGTGTCCCAGTACAGGCTGTCATGGTGTCCCAGTACAGGCTGTCATGGTGTCCCAGTACAGGCTGTCATGGTGTCCCAGTACAGGTTGCCATGGTGTCCCAGTACAGGTTGCCATGGTGCCCCAGTACAGGCTGTCATGGTGCCCGGATCTACCAGGTATCTGTCCCTGTGTGAGATAACTCCAGTGATTGTCTGTTTTACAGGAGTTTCTGGTTTACACAGGTAGAGACAGAATGTGATGTATCTCAGTTGTAGGGTGATCAGCTCAATGTATCAGTGTGGCAAGTTGGCCTCAGACCACAATTGATTATAGTAAATTAAAATATTGTAAAATTTTGCACAGGGCATGGTCCTTATTTGATATCTATTCAAACTGAACCTACAGTGAGCTGGAAATTACTTCATGACCCCATTTTAGAAAGATGATTTATTTGAATGTCATTACCCTTCATTTGAAAAATAACAAAAACCACAAATTGTCATTTGCATGTCTCGTTGCTGATTGTGTCCTGCTATGGAAAAAAAAAAATGAAAACTGTGTCAAACAAAATTTAATCACTAGAAGACATTTGTTAAACAATTCTATGTGAAGAACGTGCATATCTGTCATAGGTCAGTAAAAAGAAAAAATCTGTTACCCACCTGAAATGTCCCTATGTACTACATTTGTGTACAAGGACCCGGAAGTTTAATTGTGGTCTGATGCCATATTCAGATCATTCTCTGTTGATCATTTGCAGTAAAATAATCCCAGATTTGCATCGCATTTGATGTTTTCATGCTTTTACGCCTGGCTTCGTTTTGATTTATTACCGAGCAACCCAAACATTATGTTGGATTCTTTGTCACAATTTCACAGTTGAAACAACACTTTGACATCTTTATTTCAAATCTATTGACATTTTCTATGTAATCAAAGCGACAAGATATGGATTTGTTACATTGCATTTCGTTGTGTCATCATTTTATGAACTTTAAATCACAAAAAGGAATACGATTCCATGCAATTTGTGAAATGTGATTACAAGAAATTAAAAAGAAAAATCACTCAAAATTTGTAGTCCAACCAAGAAATGCGGAGATTGGTATCGGTGAGGTACAGAATATCTGTAGTTCACTGAAGACTTTGTTCACTGATCAATACAAAGACTTAATTAGTTTGATGAAAGTATGAAATGGATTCAAATAAAAATTAATTAGGCAACCAGTAAAAGAATACTTGAAACAATTCAATTAAAAACGTTTTATCTATAAGGAATGGGAACCCTTAATGCAAAGACAAATGGAATACAATTTCAAGCAATGCTGAAATCACAGAGAGACAGGTCTTGGTGAAATCACAGAGAGACAGGTCTTGGTGAAATCACAGAGAGACAGGTCTTGGTGAAATCACAGAGAGACAGGTCTTGGTGAAATCACTGAAGATAGTTTTAATAGAGTAAAACATTGGGCTTGGGGGATTTCTACTGGCCAAGAGGGAGTAGATTTGTTATTGGATCTAGAATTATAATCTATGGAGGCAGATTTATAGTTTAGGAATGCAGATTAATAATTAAGTGATGTAGATTAATAATTAAGGGATCAATATTTATAATTCATGGATGTAGATTTATATTTTAGGGATGTAGATTTATAATTTAGGGATGTAGAGTTATAATTTAGAGATGGAGATTTATAATTTAGGGATGGAGATTTATAATTTAGGGATGGAGATTTATAATTAAGGGATGTAGAATTATAATTTAGAGATGGAGATTTATAATTAAGGGATGGAGATTTATAATTAAGGGATGTAGAGTTATAATTTAGAGATCGAGATTTATAATTTAGAGATGGAGATTTATAAGTTAGGGATGGAAATTTATAATTTAGGGATGGAGATCTATAATCAAGGGATGTAGAGTTATAGTTAAGGAATGGAGATTTATAATTTACGGCTGTAGAGTTATAATTTATAGATAGAGATTTATGATTAAGGGATGTAGATTTATAATTCAGGGATGTAGAGTTATAGTTAAGAGATGTAGATTTATAATTTAGGAATGTAGAGTTATAATTAAAGGATGTAGAGTAATGATTTAGGGTTTTACAATGTAGATTTATAGTAACAGTTATTATCCCTCTTTAAATGTGATAATCGTTTATATTTGGAATTGAAGAATTATTGACTTTCAGCCACCATTAAAGTGTTTTAGTTGTAAAATCATTAAATTATTATCATTATTAGGGAAATATGGTTATCAATAATCAGAAACCTATCACTGTAACTAGTCAGTGGTTTTATTATTTATTAACCATTATTACATTGAACTAATATCTGAAAGATAAAGCAGGAGAATGCATAAAACTGAATTTATTTGAATTTACCAAGTTTGAAAATTAGATATGACTCCACCCTTTAGACAAGCATCAGATCAAATTATTGGATGAGTTTAAATTAATTCAAAATGATAAGGACACTCATTAAATAACAAACGAAACACCAAGAAATGAAACAGTTTTAGGGGTGTATGGAGTGGAGACCCTGGGAACACGGCTGGGGAGGGGGATGGGGGGGGGGGGGGGGGGGGTTGGAGGAGGTGAAGGTGGTAGATATGGCTGTTACATACACTAACTTGTAGGCAGTATAAACAAGATCAACACTATTACCAGCGTCTTGTCTGCTTATCATTGCGGGGGATGTTTGGTGTTTATATTTAAATGCTACAAATCTTTTGAATTTATCAATGAAGTGAACATTAAGCATTTAGCTATATTTATAGGGTCAAGTCCATTATAAAGTAGTCCTTGATATCAATATAAGCAACAGATTATTCTATGACAGTAAAATTAAAGTTGCTGATGTGATGTAAAGAGAATACATTGGTCTGTTAGGTTATCCCTGTGTTTGGTATGAAAGGTTATGACTGCAACAATGACTATTGTTTAATTGTGTGTACCTAATGCAGGATATTTGAAGCTTTGGAGTCATTTACAAAATACAGTAAGTATGTCAAGAAGAAATACTGTAGGGAGAGATTGTTTCCTGATACTTTGTACAAGACATAACATAATCCATCCCTAGATACAACAGTACACGACAAGAATCGTCCCTCCCCAGACCCCCTGTCAATAGCTGTCCCTCCCCAGACCCCCTGTCAATAGCTGTTCCTCCCCAGACCCCCTGTCAATAGCTGTCCCTCCCCAGACCCCCTGTCAATAGCTGTCCCTCCCCAGACCCCCTGTCAATAGCTGTCCCTCCCGAGACCCCCTGTCAATAGCTGTCCCTCCCGAGACCCCCTGTCAATAGCTGTCCCTCCCCAGACCCCCTGTCAATAGCTGTCCCTCCCCAGACCCCCTGTCAATAGCTGTCCCTCCCCAGACCCCCTGTCAATAGCTGTCCCTCCCCAGACCCCCTGTCAATAGCTGTCCCTCCCCAGACCCCCTGTCAATAGCTGTCCCTCCCCAGACCCCCTGTCAATAGCTGTCCCTCCCCAGACCCCCTGTCAATAGCTGCACGTGTTTCTCTATCTTTGTTCTCAATTACATCAACTCTTGTTTTGAAGGGTTGAATTGCCTGTAAATGCAGGCCATTTACATGGTGGAGCAGGGAGACATGATTGTTGTAGGTTGATTAATTAGGAAGGAAGGAGATGGTTTGGTTGAGGAGGTGTTGTGTACAGATCAGTAGATATACAGAGACTGATTAATTCTTTAACAGCCTCGTTTGTATCTCATAACTCATTCACTGTCAGAAAAGTCTCTGGAGGTGTCCCACAAGTTTACAAGACTTTACATACCACAGCACCCAGACTATGAGTCAGGGTGGTTTTCCCCAGGTTCTAACTTATAGACACACCATACCAACAAAACACAACTGACTCAGAGAAACACTCTAAATAGTCTATGTTGACAAATTATCTTTTTTTGTATTTTGTTACGATAAATAATCTTAACATACAGTACAAAGAATGGATGAAATGTTTGGAACCATTTCAGCACATATAATTGAGAGGTTGTTGGTTGGTTGGTTAATTGTTTATTTGACTTCCTGTTAACAGCTATAGGGGACACTTAAAGCTGACAATGCAACTTAAAAAGCTTTCAATAAATATTTTTTTTTAAAAAGTTCGATTTTTTTTCTGGTTTTGAGATCGCCCCTATCTGTTCCGACCATCGTTTCTAAGGAAGTGCCGACATTTTAGTTTTGCCTTTTCTTGGTAACGAGTATGGGCCCCGATGGGTATATAAAGGTCATAGCCTGTAAAACCGGTTTTCAAAGTACTCCTGACCGTCACAATAGTCAGTGCTCCGCGCACTCGGCAACCGCTGTCAAAAATCAAACGCACTCACCTTTAGACTTTGAACCACAATACTGCCATGCTGGTTCTTACTAATAACACATTCTTGAAATTGCGTATCCGAAATAAAAGGTATATCACTGAAAATACTTCCATAAATCCAATATATATCGCCGGTCTTTCACGTGCATATAATCGCATCCACGTACAAACTCTTAGTCTTGGTCATGTAGACGCTTGACAAGCAAACACGTGTAAAACACAGTCACCCAGGTGTGTAGTCAACAATGTGAAATTATATATTTGAACCATTCTCATGGACTTATTTGGATTAATTATGGTTTCTACGCTGGATATTAGTACTAGTTGGATATCAAAAAGGTAGGCATAAGCGTTAAATAGCCATTTGTTTGTTTCACTTGCAACATATATTACATAAAGTTGTGTTGTGTTATTTTGTTGTAAGTTTCATGGGGATATGGATGTTTTTATTACAATTTCATTTCATATTTATTATATATCTTTCCAATATCCATATTGGGAAAAAAAAAAACGAAAACGAGCCGTAACGTAATGTGTACAGACTATTTGTTACTGTAAGAGACGTGCTACAGAGAGAGGGCAGTGTCGGAATAAAACCGGTTTGCAACTATCGGTGCTTTTATACCCAAGGTTGTCTACACACATTACCAAGCAAGGGTAAATTAAAAATGTCTGCCACTTCCTTGGTTACGAAAACCGGAAGACACATGGTCAAAGTAGGGAACATCTCGGAACTATTCGGAGTAATCACAATCTGAATTTTTTTTTTTCAAATCTTAATTGAAAGCTTTTAACTTGCATTGTCAGTTTTAAGGACAGTCTCCTGGTGTATGCGATGTGTGTTGAGAGTATGGGTATTTGGGAGGGTGCGGTATGTTCATGTAAGCCTTCTTGCGATAGTCTGGATCTTTTGCTAAGTGCTGCCACACAGGGGCAACGAAATACTCAGCTAAAGACCAAAAGTGAAGTTGTGTCAAGGGAGATATTATGAAGGAGAAAGTTGTTTAGAAAGAAAGGAAAAGAATAAAATCTTAAACTTAGGATATTGAGGATTGATATTAAAGATAAAATTAGCTAATAGAGCTCCCCAACACTGGACTCCCCAACCATCCTTAAAGAGGCAATTAATTAAGTGAATCTACGTTTTTAAAAAATTAATTAGAATTAAAAAGACCTATATACAGACAAAGGAATCCATACTTTATTCCTAGATAATGTGTAGCTGATGTCCAATGTGGTCTGTTTAATTATTAGGAAAGCCCGCTCCAAGGGCCGAGCAGTTAAGGTGTCCCAACATTCTTCCGTTAGACCTCCACCTCTGGGTTTGAAGTTCGAATCCCACGTGGGGAGATGCCAGGTACTGACAGTAGGTCAGTGGTTTTTTCCCCAGGTAATCCGGCTTTCATCCACCTCCAAAACCTGACACGTTTTTGAATGACCCTGGCTGTTAATAGGACGTAAAACAAAATAAACCAAACCACTCCAAATATGACGATATCAAAATATAGCACGAAATAACCGTGCACCTGGTGCGACCACATGTATGTGTGTTGTAAACAATTGAACGGGACACGTGGAGTTTGATTTCACACGTACTTCTTTCAAGCTAGATTTACGAAATACGTTGTCCACAATTATGATTTATATGATAATTTTTAGATTCCAGGAGAAATTGTGTTGGTATTATTCAAACTAACTAAAAGCAGATATTATTGAAAGTTCGCACACACAGGGCCCTCTGAACACACGCATGCTCCGTGGGGTCAGAGTGCACAGAGATGTTTGTAAACATATGTCTCATTTGCATGGGTTGGACAATTAAGGATTTCCCTAATATTAATTGAAAAACACATGGAAAACATTGGTATGAATAGTTCACAATGATTACCGAACTATAACTTTATAAAATATTTGGTGATATTATAAAAAGTAAACAAATTTCACTTAATTGCCCCTTTAATAGAGCTCCTCAACACTCCCCTTCCCTACCATCCTTAATATTTACTGGACAAAGAGTCCACCAGTATTCTAGTAATCCACACTTTCTGGACTGGGAGATCGAAGAAAAGAATCTTGTTATTGATTTTGGTGCAATTAGATTTCTAGCTGTTTTATCCTCAGGGTGTAAACATTTTGGAGACCCTGACAAACACTCTACCATCATTAGATGTATTCAGCGATAACAGTTCTTGCGGGATTCAAAAAAATCCTTGATGAACATTTCAAGAATAACTGGGCAAACAACCTTGAGGACCCGAGGAACACTGATCTTTTAATGATGAAAATTTTCTCAGATAGTTGCTGACTTGAAGAAAGAACAAATGAAATTGTCAGTGGAGCTGTACAAATGATATTGCTTCAAAAATGCTTCATTGGTGATGAAAAAAAAAGAACATTACAAAACAACTTCCCTCAAAATAACGAAGAAATTGCTTACCGTTGGTGCTACCACTAACAGTCAATTGTGGCATTATATACATACTTCCTCATCACCCTCATCAGGCTTTAATCTAATTCTGGAAATCAGGCTCTGAGAATGGAAATTGTATTCATCACAGATTTGGTGATTTTGCCAAAGAAACTGTTTCTCTTAATTGTATTTGTTTTTAAGAAATGTGTGAAATTTAATAGTCTTCTATTTTGATAGGACAAAAATGTAATCGACTTAGTGGAGATAAGACGTTGTGACACAGTGTGTCTGTCACGTCTGTGGTATTCTGACTCTATCTAAATTTGGTAGACTAGTATATTTGGTAGACTAGAAAAGAGTTTGGTATATTTGGTAGACTAGAAAAGAGTTCGGTATATTTGGTAGACTAGAAAAGAGTTCGGTATATTTGGTAGACTAGAAAACAGTTCGGTATATTTGGTAGACTAGAAAGCAGTTCGGTATATTTGGTAGACTAGAAAACAGTTTGGTTATTTGGTAGACTAGGAAACTGTTTGGTATATTTGGTAGACTAGGAAACAGTTTGGTATATGGGGGGCAGTTTCATTGATAGATGGGTAATATGTCACAGTTGAGTTTTGACACAGCCATTTATCGAGTGATTTGTCAGTCGAGTTTGACACAGAATATGATTGGGTAATATGTCCAGTAGATTGTATCAGGGCTGATTTGTATCAATAATAGCCAAGTTGAATATAACGTCTGAGTTGTGTTGACATTTCCTAGTTGGAGCCGTTATTGTCGAGTGATTGATAAATGCATGGATGATCTACGTGAAATAGTTCATTTGTGCATTTGTTTGTGGAAGGTATTAATGAGGAGGGGTGATACAGGCCATCAGATAATATTGCTACTGAAGTGGATTGTGCTGAAGGATTGTGGTACTCAGGCACTATACCCAGAGTGTAGCCAGCACTACCTAATCAGTTCACTCAAACTGCCAAATATTATTCACGACCTCAGGGACTCGCGATGTAATCTGCAGATAAAGAGATTAGTTTGAAGTTTGAATATCACAGTCATTGTTGTTTTGAGTGAACTGCTTTGAACAATCTCCTAATCACATCAGGCGGAGGGCTTTGTATCCATCATTTCATGCAGAATCCATATCAGAAGCAATTTTGTTGGAGCAATCCTATAAATATTCCTGCTCATAATCACACATCAGATTCTTACATCAGAGTAAATTATTGCTAGTAGCTGCATCCACATTTAAATGTGAAATCAATGACCTTCAGCTGACTAAGGAATAGAGATTCATTGACAAGGTCGACCAATAACCCTTCTGTTTTGGAATAAGTGGGGGTCACAAAGATTAAGTTGGGGTCACAAAGATTAAGTGGGGGTCACAAGGATTAAGTGGGGGTCACAAGGATTAAGTGGGGTCACAAGGATTACTTGTTTGTCATTTTCTGTTGCTATATTCTGAATCCTATATCAAATAATTTATACATTTGCATATGTTGATGATAATAACAAAACTTTGATGATAAATGATTTATAGATATTCCATATTTGGGTTTGTAAGGAAGGTATATCACAGTTATTAATATCTGATGTGAGATTTAGGGTTGATTTATCAGTGTCACAAAGCTTTAGTTGTGCCAGATTAGGTTTAGAAAGACATCACAAGATTATCCTGTATGTATTGTGAAGTAGAGACCTCCCAACCATCATTTACCAAATAGCATCAATTTGTCAGCTGAACAAGTAGATCTGTATGTTTTGGGAGCTATGCTTGGGGTACAGAGTGCAGAGGATGATTGTACTGCCTTACTACAGTGGAGGGTCTCTGCCTGACTCAGCCAGGCCAGGATAAAACATGTCCTTTGATGTAACTGTGATTGTGGCCTGTGATGTTATTGCTGCAGTTTCACTAAGGCAGGCCACAATGCTATAGACAGATCAGGGGTGTAATAGCTGCCCTACACCCCCTTCCTAAAGTGGAGGCTAACTCCAATTGGTGTTACATTATAATAAATACAGTTTTACTAGATTGGAAAATAGACATTCACAACTATGTTGGCTGAGACAGTATACTGTAGGATGAGACAGTATACTGTATGATGAGACAGTATACTGTTGGCTGAGAAAGTATGCTGCTGGCTGAGACAGTATACTGTAGGATGAGACAGTATACTGTAGGATGAGACAGTATACTGTAGGCTGAGAAAGTATACTGTAGGATGAGACAGTATACTGTAGGCTGAGACAGTATACTGTAGGATGAGACAGTATACTGTAGGATGAGACAGTAAACTGTAGGATGAGACAGTATACTGTTGGATGAGACAGTATACTGTAGGCTGAGACAGTATACTGTAGGCTGAGACAGTATACTGTAGGATGAGACAGTAAACTGTTGGCTGAGAAAGTATGCTGCAGGCTGAGACAGTATACTGTAGGCTGAGACAGTATACTGTTGGCTGAGACAGTATACTGTTGGCTGAGACAGTATACTGTAGGATGAGACAGTATACTGTTGGCTGAGACAGTATACTATAGGCTGAGACAGTATACTGTAGGATGAGACAGTATACTGTTGGCTGAGAAAGTATGCTGCAGGCTGAGACAGTATACTGTAGGCTGAGACAGTATACTGTTGGCTGAGACAGTATACTGTTGGCTGAGACAGTATACTGTAGGATGAGACAGTATACTGTTGGCTGAGACAGTATACTGTAGGATGAGACAGTATACTGTTGGCTGAGAAAGTATGCTGCAGGCTGAGACAGTATACTGTAGGATGAAACAGTATACTGTAGGCTGAGACAGTATACTGTAGGATGAGACAGTATACTGTAGGATGAGATAGTATGCTGTAGGATGAGACAGTATACTGTTGGCTGAGAAAGTATGCTGCAGGCTGAGACAGTATACTGTAGGATGAGACAGTATACTGTAGGCTGAGACAGTATACTGTAGGATGAAACAGTATACTGTAGGATGAGACAGTATGCTGTAGGATGAGACAGTATACTGTTGGCTGAGAAAGTATGCTGCAGGCTGAGACAGTATACTGTAGGATGAAACAGTATACTGTAGGATGAGACAGTATGCTGCAAGCTGAGACAGTATACTGTAGGATGAGACAGTATGCTGCAAGCTGAGACAGTATACTGTAGGATGAGGGTGTATACGTTAGGATGAGACAGTATACTGTAGGCTGAGACAGTATACTGTAGGATGAGAGAGTAAACTGTAGGATGAGACAGTATACTGTAGGATGAGACAGTATACTGTAGGATGAGACAATATACTGTAGGATGAGACAGTATACTGTTGGCTGAGACAGTATACTGTAGGATGAGACAGTATACTGTTGGCTGAGAAAGTATGCTGCAGGCTGAGACAGTATACTGTAGGATGAGACAGTAAACTGTAGGCTGAGACAGTATATGTTAGGATGAGACAGTATACTGTAGGATGAGACAGTATACTGTAGGATGAGACAGTAAACTGTAGGCTGAGACAGTATACTGTAGGATGAGACAGTATACTGTAGGATGAGACAGTATACTGTAGGATGAGACAGTATACTGTAGGCTGAGACAGTATACTGTAGGATGAGACAGTATACTGTAGGATGAGACAGTAAACTGTAGGCTGAGACAGTATACTGTAGGCTGAGACAGTATACTGTAGGCTGAGACAGTATACTGTAGGCTGAGACAGTATACTGTAGGCTGAGACAGTATACTGTAAGATGAGACAGTATACTGTAGGCTGAGACAGTATACTGTAGGCTGAGACAGTATACTGTAGGATGAGACAGTATACTGTAGGATGAGACAGTATACTGTAGGCTGAGACAGTATACTGTAGGCTGAGACAGTATACTGTAGGATGAGAGTGTATACTGTAGGATGAGACAGTATACTGTAGGATGAGACAGTATACTGTAGGCTGAGACAGTATACTGTAGGATTAGACAGTATACTGTAGGATGAGACAGTATACTGTAGGCTGAGACAGTATACTGTAGGCTGAGACAGTATACTTTTGGCTGAGACAGTATGCTGTAGGCTGAGACAGTATACTGTAGGATGAGACAGTATACTGTAGGATGAGACAGTATACTGTAGGATGAGACAGTATACTGTAGGCTGAGACAGTAAACTGTAGGCTGAGACAGTATACTGTAGGCTGAGACAGTATACTTTTGGCTGAGACAGTATGCTGTAGGCTGAGACAGTATACTGTAGGCTGAGACAGTATACTGTAGGCTGAGACAGTATACTGTAGGCTGAGACAGTATACTGTAGGATGAGACAGTATACTGTAGGCTGAGACAGTATACTGTAGGATGAGACAGTATACTGTAGGATGAGACAGTAAACTGTAGGCTGAGACAGTATACTGTATGATGAGACAGTATACTGTAGGCTGAGACAGTATACTGTAGGATGAGACAGTATACTGTAGGATGAGAGTGTATACTGTAGGATGAGACAGTATACTGTAGGATGAGACAGTATACTGTAGGATGAGACAGTATACTGTAGGATGAGAGTGTATACTGTAGGATGAGACAGTATACTGTTGGCTGAGACAGTATACTGTAGGATGAGACAGTATACTGTAGGATGAGAGTGTATACTGTAGGATGAGACAGTATACTGTAGGCTGAGACAGTATACTGTTGGCTGAGACAGTAAACTGTAGGCTGAGACAGTATACTGTAGGCTGAGACAGTATACTTTTGGCTGAGACAGTATACTGTAGGATGAGACAGTATACTGTAGGATGAGAGTGTATACTGTAAGATGAGACAGTATACTGTTGGCTGAGACAGTATACTATAGGCTGAGACAGTATACTGTAGGCTGAGACAGTATACTGTAGGATGAGACAGTATACTATAGGCTGAGACAGTATACTGTTGGCTGAGACAGTATACTATAGGCTGAGACAGTATACTGTAGGATGAGACAGTATACTGTAGGCTGAGACAGTATACTGTAAGATGAGACAGTATACTGTAGGCTGAGACAGTATACTGTAGGCTGAGACAGTATACTGTAGGCTGAGACAGTATACTGTAGGCTGAGACAGTATACTGTAGGATGAGACAGTATACTGTAGGATGAGACAGTATACTGTAGGATATGAGACAGCATAATGTAGACTGAGGAGAGAGAGGTGAAGGATGATTGGAAAGATAAAGTGAGGAGTGGAGTAGAAGGGAGAAAAAAATGGTAGAAGAGAATAGAAGGAAAGAGAAATGTAGAAGAAGGGAGAGGAAGTGATGATGTCAGATGTCACTGCCTGTCAGAACAAAATGTCCTTATAAAATACAAATACAAATACAAATAATATAAAAATACACAATAATAGCCTAGATTGACATGAATAAGATGATGACAGAAAGTCAGGATCTGTTGCCTTTCATTTTCTTCAAAAGCCGTAGAAGCATGAATGCTCTAATCATAGATTATCCAATATCTGTTAAAGTGATAGACAAGAAAATACTCGGCTTCTGACATGTATTTGCTGTTTCAATATGGACCTGAAAATAATGGTCTCATTGTAACATTCAATTTGAAACCTGTATCACTGTTGTAAATACTTTTTGTAAGGTAATTGTGATTTCTGTGTAATTCTATACACAATTATTTAGCTTCCCCAGTAATGTTTCCGCTGAATGCTGGGATAGTGTATCCAACAGAAAACCAATTTTCTTAGTACTCCCACTCAGATTTGTTTTGAGGACAATATCTTAATTTCCTTCACAAAAAGATTCAAATTTCCTCCTTAGATATAAATTGGTGTAATTACTAAAGAAAGTTCCAATTAGTTGCACAGACCTAGAAATAATGGATTTGTCAATGAGTGGAGAAGATAAGCAGCATTAGTAATCAATGAAATCAGGGGAGATAACTCTTCACAACCAATTTCAAAGTAATTATTTAGACTGTGTATTCTTAAGGTAGGTTTCAAAATGAGAAGGCATCCAATCTTTGCCAGCAGTATAATATGTTCCTCTGGAAACATTTTCTATATATTCTACCCATCGTCTTCCTTCTTCTATCTCCTACCCATCCTCATCTTCTGAAAACAGTTATGATAAACTCATCTCACTCCTCATCTTTTTGACACAGGTATATATACTTTACCCCCACCCCCTCCCATCATCTTCTATTCTTTACCCCTCCCCTTCCTCACCTTCTGGAGACAGCTATATAAATGTTACCCCTCCTCTACCTCACCTTCTGGAGACAGCTATATAATTTGCCCCTCCTCTACCTCACTTTCTGGACACAGTTATATATACTTTGCCCCTCCTCTACCTCACCTTCTGGACACAGCTATATATACTTTGCCCCTCCTCTACCTCACCTTCTGGACACAACTATATACTTTGCCCCTCCTCTACCTCACCTTCTGGACACAACTATATACTTAACCCCTCCTCTACCTCACCTTCTGGAGACAGCTATATATACTTAACCCCTCCTCTACCTCACCTTCTGGACACAACTATATACTTTGCCCCTCCTCTACCTCACCTTCTGGACACAGCTATATACTTTGCCCCTCCTCTGCCTCACCTTCTGGACACAGCTATATACTTTGCCCCTCCTCTACCTCACCTTCTGGACACAGCTATATACTTTGCCCCTCCTCTACCTCACCTTCTGGACACAGCTATATACTTTGCCCCTCCTCTACCTCACCTTCTGGACACAACTATATACTTTGCCCCTCCTCTACCTCACCTTCTGGACACAACTATATACTTTGCCCCTCCTCTACCTCACCTTCTGGAGACAGCTATATATACTTAACCCCTCCTCTACCTCACCTTCTGGACACAGCCATATACTTTGCCCCTCCTCTACCTCACCTTCTGGACACAGCTATATATACTTAACCCCTCCTCTACCTCACCTTCTGGACACAGCCATATACTTTGCCCCTCCTCTACCTCACCTTCTGGACACAGCTATATACTTTGCCCCTCCTCTATCTCACCTTCTGGACACAGCTATATACTTTGCCCCTCCTCTACCTCACCTTCTGGACACAGCTCTATACTTTGCCCCTCCTCTATCTCACCTTCTGGACACAGCTATATATACTTAACCCCTCCTCTGCCTCACCTACTGGAGACAGCTATATATACTTAACCCCTCCTCTACCTCACCTACTGGAGACAGCTATATATACTTAACCCCTCCTCTACCTCACCTTCTGGAGACAGCTATATATACTTAACCCCTCCTCTACCTCACCTTCTGGAGACAGCTATATATACTTAACCCCTCCTCTGCCTCACCTTCTGGAGACAGCTATATATACTTTGCCCCTCCTCTATCTCACCTTCTGGACACAGCTATATATACTTAACCCCTCCTCTACCTCACTTTCTGGACACAGCTATATATACTTTGCCCCTCCTCTACCTCACCTTCTGGACACAGCTATATATACTTTGCCCCTCCTCTACCTCACCTACTGGAGACAGCTATATATACTTAACCCCTCCTCTGCCTCACCTACTGGAGACAGCTATATATACTTTACCCCTCCTCTACCTCACCTTCTGGACACAGCTATATACTTTACCCCTCCTCTACCTCACCTTCCGGACACAGCTATATACTTTGCCCCTCCTCTACCTCACCGTCTGGACACAGCTATATACTTTGCCCCTCCTCTGCCTCACCTTCTGGACACAGCTATATACTTTGCCCCTCCTCTACCTCACCTTCTGGACACAGCTATATACTTTGCCCCTCCTCTGCCTCACCTTCTGGACACAGCTATATACTTTGCCCTTCCTCTACCTCACCTTCTGGACACAGCTATATACTTTGCCCCTCCTCTGTCGTACCTTTTGGAGACAGCTACCCCAGTATTCTCTGCTGATCTTCTGACCTATAGTTGGAGCAGATGGAGTCTCATCATCTTAATTAATTGTTGCTGTTGTCATAAAACGTCTAGCCTATACTCATAAAAAGTGATCAGCTATCTATTCCTGTATTTATTTCCAGTCATCATGGCTTCTTCTTGTTTGCCTGTGTTTTTCCGTTCTTCGAAAAAAACAGAATTCCAGAAATTATAGTAAAGCTAGTATCTGATCCTAACCTGTTATGTATTTAATAAAAGAATGAAAACTTAGAGCAGTGTATTCTTCAAACAGTTTGTTTGTACCTGGTTGTTAGTACCAGGTATATAAATTTTGTACCTGTTAGTTAGTACCAGGTATATTTGTATCCGTTGTTATTACCTGGTGTATATGTTTGTACCTGGTGTATGTTTTTGTACCTATAAGATGTTTGTTTGGTGTTCCAGTGCCGGTTTGGCTGTGAGCGCTATAATGTTGCCCTTGAGACGACCTGTCAGCAGGCCTGCAGTGAATCCCTGGTGGAGGTAAGTTTTCATATTGTATAATTATTTTGCTCTTAAGCCCCAGTCCCATATAGGTGCCGGATCAACACGGATCATATTCAGCATGATCTGGTGTGTGAACAGTGTCTACGTAGTAGCCGTATAGCTCTGCAGCGATCCTTGTTGGTCCTGGAATGTCCAGGAATGTCCTTGGGGCTCCAGGAGACCAACACGGCAGTTTTGGAAAGATCAAAACTGATGTGTTCTTCTGTGTAGGGTCTGGGGGCAGTTGTATCTCTGCCTTGATGGTCCGTGTGTGTCCTTGACAGTCCGGGAACAAATTTCAGAACACCGGACCATCAAGGATAATGACGGCAGAGGTATGGTTTACCCCGGACCCTTCATGGCAGTTACACAGAATGAATATGGATGAAGACCTGCAAACACAGCGGATACAAAGACAATTACAGACAAACACGGTATAACACGGATGATGACAGATGGCGGAGATACGATTGCAGAATGATGTAATTACCGAAAGTTAGCCTGCTTTTATACAAGTTGTTGACAGTCGGGGGTGGACTATGTTGGTCCGTGTCACTGCCGTGTAGGCCTGAAGATATCCGTGTCTGTCTTTGTCTGTGCTAGTCCGTCACTCTGTTGTGACTGTCCGGGGGGGGGGGGGGGGGGGGTGTCCTTAATCATCTGTGTTGGCGCTGTGTTGATTGCGTGTTGCTGCAGTGATTGTACAGGTACTTCCGTGTAAGTACCGTGTTTACAGGAGTGATAGTCGGTGGACGACGACTGACACTCAAAAATCCCCAAAAAGAGCATAGATCGTCCTGGATCAAAATCCGACATGATCTGGGACAACCGGGACTGCCGTGTCCATCGGTGCTTATATGGGACTGGGGCTTCAATTAAAAAAGTGTGACAATATCAGGGCTCCTCCGATATGATATTATTTACACCTTTATTTAGAGATATAGGACAGAAATTTGACATTCAATATGAAATTTTTTAGTAAGGGTTTGACTTTATATAGAGAAATTTGGTAAGAGTCTGAAATTATATGAAATATTTGGTAAGGATCTAATATTAGTTGTCTCCCCTCAAGAAGTGTAACCCATTTCATATAGCACACAGCACAGTGAGCACACAGCACAGTGAACACACAATCTCACATCTCATCTTCTTGCCAGTGCACCCAGTCGGTTGTTTTGTTTTTGTATGCCTGTCAGATGATTGGATGTATTGTGGTATGACATTGTCTGTCCGTCTGTCTATCTGTTGTTAACTTTTTTGTCCAGAGGTCTCCTACCACAATTTTCAATGGATCTCTTTCAGTACATTTTTTCCCCATGATTAGAAGTTGTTTTTTCCTGGACATTAGTTGGTTTTTACTATACAGTGGACCCACGATAATCCGGACACCGTCCGGATTACAAGTTTTCCGGACTGCCAAATTTTGTTTACCAGACCAAAAAATGTGTCACACAAGAGGTATTTTCCTTGACTACATACACGACAAGAAAGTTTAAATGACATTACATGAAAAAAATTGGCTCTTTTTGTAAATATAAATATTTACATATGTTTTCTAATAGAGCGATATTCTTTACAGCTGTCGACACAGGTGAATTGCCCGTACATTTTTCCATCTGCTTGGATGGAAAAATTGTCCGGTTTATTGCAGAAATTTTGCTAATGGAAAGTATGTTCTGTTCCTGAAATGGAGTTCTGGAAACGGAATCCGAATTTCCGGACTGATGAGTACAAAAAAGGTGATGAAAATCTGTGCATTTCCGTCCAGATTGTGATTTTTCCAGACTATCGGCATCTGGATTATCGCGGGTCCACTGTATTTGGAAGATCTATTGACCCTTTAGATTTTTCACAAGCTAGATCTTGACATGATTTCTTTATTCGGAAGTTTCAACCAATTTCTTTCAATCTTTGTAGGTTTTATTGTATTAAAGCAATGAAATCTGTGCTTCGTCTATGACAGTGTCATTGAACAATTTTTTTTCCATTATTTTTGCATTCCAACACAATAAAGTCTTTCACTTTTTTATTGTTCCTCCCTGTGGCACTGTTTCTATACTGTAATGAAGGTAAAGTAATCTGGATCTGTTGACCTGGACTGTGTTGGAATGGTTTATTGTCCTACTGACAAACATCTTTTGTTGAGGTTCATTGGTGTCACAATGAATCAGGACTTGCAGGCCGTACTACACCAGTGGTTGTGCCTGGCTGACGCAGGTACAGATGAGAATAGCACACGCAGTACACTAAACAGGTATACAGGACTTATGGCTCACCCCAGATCACAAGATGGACACTAACTTTCAGCCCCTATGTCATAGAAACAGTGTTTGAGCCAGACTGAACTGATAGGGTATATTTATGGATTGATGTTTTTGTTGTGGAGAATTAAAACATCTTCATTCTGCTTATGAGGTCATACAGGTCTTCCCTTGAAACTTTTTTTGTAATTTCTGGTACAGTGTACTTGTATGATGTTTATAAGTGGTAAAAAGGAATTAATTATATAGCTCACCTGGCACAAAGTACCAAATGAGCGTTATGTAGTGTTACGGTATGTTGTATGTCGTTCATCATGAGTCAACTTTTTATTTAAATGACTTTTCCTTAAGAACTTGAAATATATATACGTACATGAAACTTCAGAAAAAGCCCATTCTATTTCTGACATGTTTGATATCAGATCTGTGACAAATGTGAGACTGTGTTCAGAAGGGTATAGAATTTGGACGGGCAAATAATATAGAATGATTGTTGTTCCTCGCGTGCTCTGTTGTCTCTCCGCCTGCACATCCCTGTTCCTACATGAGCACCACCAGAACCAATATGCAAATCAATAGTACACTTATCTGGAGGAAACTTCAGGATACTTACAGTCAGGCAGCAGGGCTTGGTTACAAGCCAAGCACGGTTTAGTTAGCTTCAGACAGGCAAGGGTAAACTCAGTTAACCTGCAAATAGTTGGATGTGTGTTTCGTGAATTAGCTTAATAATCTAAATTACAATTAATTACTTCCTTCTTCTTTGATGTATTGGGAGAAACTGTTAAGAAATGTTTATCCAGCTAGTCAGACTGGAGGAGAACAAATAGCATGTCACAGTGATGGCTGCTGGTGAATCAGAGGCAGCTATGATAGAAAATGATGTATACCAAATTGTCACAGTCTTACATTCTAATAAAAACATATAATGTGACCCCTGACAGCCATTGTGATGGTCTGCTCGTCAGACGTGCTAAAATCTGATTTCACCATTCCAAATTTTTGCTGGAACAGATAATGAAAAAACATGACATACAGAACATTGTTCTCATAAATAACTTTTTGAAAATGGATTCTTGGCAAGACACATTATCTATAGAGTGATTGAAGCTCTCAAAAGAGACAATAAGTAACAGTTAGAAAGCCCGACTCAAAGTTATGTCAGAACTAACATAATCAGATCAATATAAACATCTCCTGTATCAGGAGCCTGCTTTCAAATTCAGGCTTATCTTCTCAAATATTTCTCCCCTTGAATTTCTGCATTGGAGAATGGAAATTTCCTAAAAAGAAATGCTTAGGGAAAATAAACATGTTTTACTGCACTGACTGTCATGTACCAATCCATGTTTATCGTGGTTGGAAAGTTGAAAACAAATTTCACAGATGATTTGAAACATGAAGTAAAACTACAGAAGAATGTGATTAACTGCCAATTATATGTGGCTTTCTTTGGAGGAACAAGGATGATTTATATCTTCTGTATATTTTGGCAGACTTTGATTTTTGTGTCAAAGGCACTTTCTGGCACCTGACTACCAACAGTCGTTAGCAGTGCTAGGTCGTTCAGCACCTCACTGATCAGGTGTGCTACTTCTACCCTACTACAGCACACTGATTGAAAGCCTGTCGTTTTGAGGAATGCCTCCTCATAAAATGTTTGTCTGTTCAAAGTGTTAGTTGGAGTAATTAGCGGGTGTTTACAAGACTACCAATCACATTCCTGCCCACAATTTCCAGTTTTACCAACCTGTTTGATTTCTGTGTTCTTCTCATACAAACTTTGTGTGATAAGGTTTCCAAAACGCCAAAACATCCATGGCTTTTATGTTACATGATTAAGTGTGTTTGAAATATTTGGTATTTCAAAACGTTTTTTTCAGGTGTACTTTTTTAACTGTACTGATTAGAAGCTGTCGAAAGCAATTAAAAGTTCTTTGTAAGCCTAAAGTAAGTCAAACCTATTCACATATACAATAGAGTAGCCCTATTCACATATATAATAGAGTAGCCCTATTCACATATACAATAGAGTAGCCCTATTCACATATACAACAGAGTAGCCCTATTCACATATATAACAGAGTAGCCCTATTCACATATACAATAGAGTAGCCCTATTTACATATACAATAGAGTAGCCCTATTCACATATACAATAGAGTAGCCCTATTCACATATACAATAGAGTAGCCCTATTCACATATACAATAGAGTAGCCCTATTCACATATATAATAGAGTAGCCCTATTCACATATATAATAGAGTAGCCCTATTCACATATACAATAGAGTAGCCCTATTCACATATACAATAGAGTAGCCCTATTCACATATACAATAGAGTAGCCCTATTCACATATACAATAGAGTAGCCCTATTCACATATACAATAGAGTAGCCCTATTCACATATATAATAGAGTAGCCCTATTCACATATATAATAGAGTAGCCCTATTCACATATATAATAGAGTAGCCCTATTCACATATACAATAGAGTAGCCCTATTCACATATACAATAGAGTAGCCCTATTCACAGATACAATAGAGTAGCCCTATTCACATATACAATAGAGTAGCCCTATTCACATATATAATAGAGTAGCCCTATTCGCATATATAATAGAGTAGCCCTATTCACATATATAACAGAGTAGCCCTATTCACATATACAACAGAGTAGCCCTATTCACATATATAATAGAGTAGCCCTATTCACATATATAATAGAGTAGCCCTATTCACATATACAATAGAGTAGCCCTATTCACATATATAATAGAGTAGCCCTATTCACATATATAATAGAGTAGCCCTATTCACAGATACAATAGAGTAGCCCTATTCACATATACAATAGAGTAGCCCTATTCACATATATAATAGAGTAGCCCTATTCGCATATATAATAGAGTAGCCCTATTCACATATATAACAGAGTAGCCCTATTCACATATATAATAGAGTAGCCCTATTCACAGATACAATAGAGTAGCCCTATTCACATATATAATAGAGTAGCCCTATTCACATATACAATAGAGTAGCCCTATTCACATATATAATAGAGTAGCCCTATTCACATATATAATAGAGTAGCCCTATTCACAGATACAATAGAGTAGCCCTATTCACATATACAATAGAGTAGCCCTATTCACATATATAACAGAGTAGCCCTATTCACATATACAATAGAGTAGCCCTATTCGCATATATAATAGAGTAGCCCTATTCACAGATACAATAGAGTAGCCCTATTCACATATACAATAGAGTAGCCCTATTCACATATACAATAGAGTAGCCCTATTCACAGATACAATAGAGTAGCCCTATTCACATATACAATAGAGTAGCCCTATTCACATATATAATAGAGTAGCCCTATTCACAGATACAATAGAGTAGCCCTATTCACATATACAATAGAGTAGCCCTATTCACATATACAACAGAGTAGCCCTATTCACATGTACAATAGAGTAGCCCTATTCACATATATAATAGAGTAGCCCTATTCACATGTACAATAGAGTAGCCCTATTCACATATATAATAGAGTAGCCCTATTCACATATACAATAGAGTAGCCCTATTCACATATATAATAGAGTAGCCCTATTCACATATACAATAGAGTAGCCCTATTCACATATATAATAGAGTAGCCCTATTCACATATACAACAGAGTAGCCCTATTCACATATACAATAGAGTAGCCCTATTCACATATATAATAGAGTAGCCCTATTCACATATATAATAGAGTAGCCCTATTCACATATATAATAGAGTAGCCCTATTCACATATACAATAGAGTAGCCCTATTCACATGTACAATAGAGTAGCCCTATTCACATATACAACAGAGTAGCCCTATTCACATATACAACAGAGTAGCCCTATTCACATATACAATAGAGTAGCCCTATTCACATGTACAATAGAGTAGCCCTATTCACATATACAACAGAGTAGCCCTATTCACATATACAACAGAGTAGCCCTATTCACATATACAATAGAGTAGCCCTATTCACATATACAATAGAGTAGCCCTATTCACATATATAATAGAGTAGCCCTATTCACATATACAACAGAGTAGCCCTATTCCCATATACAATAGAGTAGCCCTATTCACATATATAATAGAGTAGCCCTATTCACATGTACAATAGAGTAGCCCTATTCACATATATAATAGAGTAGCCCTATTCACATGTACAATAGAGTAGCCCTATTCACATATATAATAGAGTAGCCCTATTCACATATACAACAGAGTAGCCCTATTCACATATACAATAGAGTAGCCCTATTCGCATATATAATAGAGTAGCCCTATTCACATATACAACAGAGTAGCCCTATTCACATATACAACAGAGTAGCCCTATTCACATATACAATAGAGTAGCCCTATTCACATATACAACAGAGTAGCCCTATTCACATATACAACAGAGTAGCCCTATTCACATATACAATAGAGTAGCCCTATTCACATATACAACAGAGTAGCCCTATTCACATATACAATAGAGTAGCCCTATTCGCATATATAATAGAGTAGCCCTATTCACATATATAATAGAGTAGCCCTATTCACATATACAATAGAGTAGCCCTATTCACATGTACAATAGAGTAGCCCTATTCACATATACAATAGAGTAGCCCTATTCACATGTACAATAGAGTAGCCCTATTCACATATATAATAGAGTAGCCCTATTCACATATATAATAGAGTAGCCCTATTCACATGTACAATAGAGTAGCCCTATTCACATATATAATAGAGTAGCCCTATTCACATGTACAATAGAGTAGCCCTATTCACATATACAATAGAGTAGCCCTATTCACATATATAATAGAGTAGCCCTATTCACATATATAATAGAGTAGCCCTATTCACATGTACAATAGAGTAGCCCTATTCACATATACAATAGAGTAGCCCTATTCACATATATAATAGAGTAGCCCTATTCACATATACAATAGAGTAGCCCTATTCACATATATAATAGAGTAGCCCTATTCACATATACAATAGAGTAGCCCTATTCACATGTACAATAGAGTAGCCCTATTCACATATACAATAGAGTAGCCCTATTCACATATATAACAGAGTAGCCCTATTCACATATATAATAGAGTAGCCCTATTCACATATACAACAGAGTAGCCCTATTCCCATATACAATAGAGTAGCCCTATTCCCATATACAATAGAGTAGCCCTATTCACATATATAACAGAGTAGCCCTATTCACATATACAACAGAGTAGCCCTATTCACATATACAACAGAGTAGCCCTATTCACATATATAACAGAGTAGCCCTATTCACATATACAATAGAGTAGCCCTATTCACATATACAATAGAGTAGCCCTATTCACATATACAATAGAGTAGCCCTATTCACATATATAACAGAGTAGCCCTATTCACATATATAACAGAGTAGCCCTATTCCCATATACAATAGAGTAGCCCTATTCACATATACAATAGAGTAGCCCTATTCACATATACAATAGAGTAGCCCTATTCACATATACAATAGAGTAGCCCTATTCACATATATAACAGAGTAGCCCTATTCACATGTACAATAGAGTAGCCCTATTCACATATACAATAGAGTAGCCCTATTCACATATACAACAGAGTAGCCCTATTCACATGTACAATAGAGTAGCCCTATTCACATATACAATAGAGTAGCCCTATTCACATATACAACAGAGTAGCCCTATTCCCATATACAATAGAGTAGCCCTATTCACATATATAACAGAGTAGCCCTATTCACATGTACAATAGAGTAGCCCTATTCACATATATAATAGAGTAGCCCTATTCACATATACAATAGAGTAGCCCTATTCACATATACAATAGAGTAGCCCTATTCACATATACAATAGAGTAGCCCTATTCACATATACAATAGAGTAGCCCTATTCACATGTACAATAGAGTAGCCCTATTCACATATATAATAGAGTAGCCCTATTCACATATACAATAGAGTAGCCCTATTCCCATATACAATAGAGTAGCCCTATTCACATATACAATAGAGTAGCCCTATTCACATATACAACAGAGTAGCCCTATTCACATATATAATAGAGTAGCCCTATTCACATATACAATAGAGTAGCCCTATTCACATATACAATAGAGTAGCCCTATTCACATATACAATAGAGTAGCCCTATTCACATATACAATAGAGTAGCCCTATTCACATATACAACAGAGTAGCCCTATTCACATATATAATAGAGTAGCCCTATTCACATATACAACAGAGTAGCCCTATTCACATATACAATAGAGTAGCCCTATTCACATATACAACAGAGTAGCCCTATTCACATATACAATAGAGTAGCCCTATTCACATATACAACAGAGTAGCCCTATTCACATATACAACAGAGTAGCCCTATTCACATATACAATAGAGTAGCCCTATTCACATATACAATAGAGTAGCCCTATTCACATATACAATAGAGTAGCCCTATTCACATATACAATAGAGTAGCCCTATTCACATATACAACAGAGTAGCCCTATTCACATATACAATAGAGTAGCCCTATTCGCATATATAATAGAGTAGCCCTATTCACATATATAATAGAGTAGCCCTATTCGCATATATAATAGAGTAGCCCTATTCACATATACAATAGAGTAGCCCTATTCACATATACAACAGAGTAGCCCTATTCACATATACAATAGAGTAGCCCTATTCGCATATATAATAGAGTAGCCCTATTCACATATATAATAGAGTAGCCCTATTCACATATACAACAGAGTAGCCCTATTCACATATACAATAGAGTAGCCCTATTCACATATACAATAGAGTAGCCCTATTCACATATACAATAGAGTAGCCCTATTCACATATACAATAGAGTAGCCCTATTCACATATACAATAGAGTAGCCCTATTCACATATACAATAGAGTAGCCCTATTCACATATACAACAGAGTAGCCCTATTCACATATATAATAGAGTAGCCCTATTCACATATACAACAGAGTAGCCCTATTCACATATACAATAGAGTAGCCCTATTCACATATACAACAGAGTAGCCCTATTCACATATACAATAGAGTAGCCCTATTCACATATACAACAGAGTAGCCCTATTCACATATACAACAGAGTAGCCCTATTCACATATACAATAGAGTAGCCCTATTCACATATACAATAGAGTAGCCCTATTCACATATACAATAGAGTAGCCCTATTCACATATACAATAGAGTAGCCCTATTCACATATACAACAGAGTAGCCCTATTCACATATACAATAGAGTAGCCCTATTCGCATATATAATAGAGTAGCCCTATTCACATATATAATAGAGTAGCCCTATTCGCATATATAATAGAGTAGCCCTATTCACATATACAATAGAGTAGCCCTATTCACATATACAACAGAGTAGCCCTATTCACATATACAATAGAGTAGCCCTATTCGCATATATAATAGAGTAGCCCTATTCACATATATAATAGAGTAGCCCTATTCACATATACAACAGAGTAGCCCTATTCACATATACAATAGAGTAGCCCTATTCACATATACAATAGAGTAGCCCTATTCACATATACAATAGAGTAGCCCTATTCACATATACAATAGAGTAGCCCTATTCACACGTTTTTAGGAAACTGTCATGTACCATAAATTGTTTCCAGAAAATGTGTGTTATTTCCCATATTTTAAAATTTTCTGACACTTGCACACAAAAACATGTGGCTGCCTGATTTTCTAGACAACTTTAATTAACATTCTGTTGAAATCTGTCTCCAGTCTTGTTAAAAAGAACTAAACAAGGACTGTAACTTATATTTGTTTAGGAATATATCCATTCATGGTCTATATACTCTTCTAAATTGTGTGTCATTCATCAAAAACCAAACGGAGTCCAACACGTTTACAGAGTGCTTCCACAGGGTTCCTAGCACACTAACACAGGGATCTGAATTGCCTTGTTTATTAAGTCCTAGTTCAGGAGGTGCTCATTACATTGCTTTTATTGACTACTTAGTTGTGTTAGCAAGGTGTTTGAACGTTTAGTTTTCAAGAATATTTATAACTATTTGCATACCAACAACTTATTCTACAAATATCAATCAGGTTTCTTGCCAGGTCATTCAACTATATTCCAATTAGTAGAAATATATCATAGTATTGTCTCAGCTTTGGACAGCCAACAAAACAGTTGTATTGTATTTTGTGATCTATCAAAAGCATTCGACAGGGTTTGGCACCGGGGATTATTGTACAAACTAGAAAAATATGGTATAAAGGGTAATATTTTAAATTGGTTAAAAAGCTATTTGTCAAACAGGAAACAGAAGGTTGTTCACAGATCCAGCGAATCAAGTCCATTAATGTTAACGGCAGGTGTGCCCCAAGGATCTGTCCTGGGCCCTCTTTTATTCTTGATATATGTGAATGATGTTGCTGAAAATATGATAAGTATAAGTAGACTATTTGCCGATGATACATCACTGAGTAAATCATCTGAAACCACTGGTGAAATTGAGACTGTTATAAATCATGACTTGTCTGTTCTGGATAATTGGTCAAAGAAATGGTTAATGATGTTTAATGCAGGAAAAACAAATGCTATCTTTTTCTCTAAGAAACGTAATAATATTTTACCTGATATTGAGTTTCAAAATATTACTTTGCCTTTTGTCCAACACCATAAGCATTTAGGTCTCAATTTCTCTGGCGATGGCAGCTGGTCATACCATACCGATTGTATCACCAAGTCGGCTTATAACAAACTATCATTGTTAAAAAAACTCAAGTATGTAGTTTCCAGATATTCTTTATCAATTATGTACAAAACATATATCCGACCTCTGTTAGAATATGCCTCGATAGTCTGGGATGGGTGTTCCCATCAGGATTCAGAAAAACTTGAGAAAGTTCAGCTACGAGCAGGTCGAATAGTAACTGGCTTACCGTTATATGCATCAAGAGAGTCAATTTACTTCGAGACTGGATGGGAACTCCTATCTGAACGTCGAAAACAAAATAAATTATCCACCCTTTTCAAAATAAAGAATGATATGGCACCAAATTACTTGTCTAAACTCTTACCAAACGTACGTTCTGAAACATCTGCATATGCTACCCGTAATAAGGAAGATTTCACTATCCCCCGATGTAGAACAGAATTACTAAGAAAATCTTTTATACCTTCAACTGTGTCACTATGGAACTCCCTACATCCCACTTCAAAGTTAACTCACTCTCTTGATGCATTTAAAAATAGTCTTAAACATGATGTTATCACTGTCCAAAAATACTTAACAATTGGAGATAGAAAACTTATAATTCTACACACCAGGTTGCGAAACTATTGTAGCAGTTTACAAAATGACCTTTTCAGGGTTAACCTTACTAATAACCCTTACTGTTCATGTGGAGATATAGAAAATGTACATCATTATCTTTACTCATGTCCATTGTATTTGGCTGCAAGAAATGACCTGTCAAGAAACCTGAGAAACATTAATCTACCAGAGATCCTGATAACAGATATAAATACTCTTCTTTGGGGAAATCAAGATTTAACTATAGATCAAAACAAACAAACTTTCAATTATGTTTGTAAATACATCAAAGACACAAACCGTTTTTAATCATGAATATACTATTACAATTATGTTCGAAAATTTAATATATGTTGGTAAAATACCAGGTAACTGCTCTTGAAACTAGGTAGTGGGAAACAACTGTCAACAAACTATTGTATTAACTCTAATTGATTTAAATATATACTGTAAATATACAGTGGAACCCCACTTGCTCAAACCCGGTTGGCTCGAATGCCCCTCATTTGTTGAACAGTTCGTTTGGTCCCAATCGAGTTCATACAATATTCAACTAGCCTCGGATTGCTTGGGTGCCGTTTATTCCTCGAGCTATTGATTGGGTCCCCACGAGTTTGAGAGAGTGAGGTTTTAATGTACATACAAAAATCATTAGAAATGTATATTAGCAGCTATAACTGATGTATATTGTAAATTATGTTAGGAGAGGGCTTAATAAGTTATAAGAACTTGTGCCCGATCCTTTTTGTCTTGTCATTTGTTTGTTAAAGGCAAATAAAATATGTTTAAAAAAAAAAAAAAAAGTCAGTAAATTATTTCTATTATAAAACTAATACTGCAATAATCTTGTTGGTCAGAGGTGTAATTTAGTATTGTCTTAACAAAAAAACATTACAGGAGGTTGTATGTCTAGTAATGTTTTTGTTGTTGTTCTATCTGAATTTTGTTATTTTCTCCATTAAGTGGTGAATATTTAGGTGTTGGTTGATGGGTGGTTGCTTCAGCCTTGGTGCTATGTAGAGCTCTATAATTCCCCCGAGTCTGGCAGCAGACAATATATGGTAACAGTATTATAATTTGAGTTTGTATGGCACATTAATCCTGACAGCTAGACAGGAGGGTTCAGATAATTCAATGGCAGTATTTGCTAAAATAATGACCTGTTGCATTTTGGAATACTTACAAATTAGCCTGAAATTGTAGTTTAAACGTTGTTACTTATGTAACCAGCTCAAAAATATCACACTGTACTTAAATATACCGACTGTTTGATACTGACACAGCTCAGAGGGTGAACCCCTAAATATGAACTGTTTGTGACCCCCTAAATACAGACTGTTTGTGACCCCCTAAATATGGACTGTTTGTGACCCCCTAAATATGGACTGTTTGTGACCCCCTAAATAAAGATTGTTTGTGACCCTCTAAATACGGACTGTTTGTTACTCCATAATATGGACTGTTTGTGACCCCCAAAATACCGACTGTTTGTGTTCCCCTAAATACAGACTGTTTGTGACCCCCTAAATACAGACTGTTTGTGACCCCCTAAATATGGACTGTTTGTGAACCCCTAAATACAGACTGTTTGTGACCCCCTAAATACAGACTGTTTGTGACCCCCTAAATACCGACTGTTTGTGTTCCCCTAAATACAGACTGTTTTTGACCCCCTAAATACAGACTGTTTGTGACGCCTAAATATGGACTGTTTGTGAACCCCTGCTATGGACTGTTTGTGACCCCTGATATGGACTGTTTGTGAACCCCTGATATGGACTGTTTGTGACCCCTGATATGGACTGTTTGTGACCTCCTGATATGGACTGTTTGTGACCCCCTAAATATGGACTGTTTGTGACCCCTGATATGGACTGTTTGTGACCCCCTGATATGGACTGTTTGTGACCCCTTGATATGGACTGTTTGTGACCCCCTGATATGGACTGTTTGTGAACCCCTAAATACAGACTGTTTGTGACCCCTAACTATATCTTGTTTGTGCCCACCCCATGATATATAATTACATGTATGTAGGATATCAGCAATATGTTCACACTTTCCCAGACATGCACCATCTAATTACCAGTGGTAGTGGTAGACTGGACATTACACAGATGTAGAAACACTTGGTGTTCCCCTAATAGCTAACGTCTAGAGGTAGTTTCAATCACTTTGGCATTCATCTTTAGCCATGTTTTTGGAATAATTCCTGTAGCATTAGTAGTGGCTATACCTGAGGCTGCAGGACATGGAGAGAACAGAATTCATTTTTTAAATGTTATTTAATTGACATAAGAATATTAATTATGTAGTTATGTAATTATATATTAAGTATGAAATTATATAGAATGGATGAATGCACGAATGGAATGACTTTTTGAATGAAAAAGGAAATGAATGAATAAAGTATGGCGAGTGATAGCCCTCATATGAGGACATTATTTGTATATATTTACAGTCTGTTTGGAATTGATAGTATATTGCCTATACATTTCTACGAATGCCTACTGAACTTTATTTTCCGATAAAATCAGTGGATCACGCGCCTATTGGCGCAGCGCGCAGTAATACATTCCGTTACGATTTGAACACGAGGCCGCGTCACTACTTTCCAGACTCGATCAATATCCTGCCGCGTAGTATGTGTTAATTTATTTAAGAAATAAATAAGAAGTATTTTAATGGTTTTTTTTTAAATACAATAACAGTAACAAAGACAGTATGGTTTGTTTATATATTAACTTATGTGAAAAAATAACAATAAAAAGATGTAATCTTTTTTGTTTACTTGTTGACTAAAATTTCGCGGGAGTTCGTCACCGCATAAGGCGGCTGTTTCAACAGTCTACCGAAACCAAACGATACTGTTTGATTTCATCGCAATTAGTATCATAATATCTGATTAAAGAAATAATTACACGTGGGAATATAAGGTCTGAACAGTAAATATAAGGATTAAAGTTTCTTTCTGGTGGTTTTATCAAAGGATAAAGTTCAGTAGGATATCGATAGTTGTTTCATGGAACGCTTCGCGTTCCATTCCAACTATCGATATCCTACTGAACTTTATCCTTTGATAAAACCACCAGAAAGAAACTTTAATCCTTAAATGTTTGTGTTTTTCAAATTAAAGAAATAATATGAAAAAAAAATACTACAAGCTTGTAGGTAAAAAAGTAAGCGTGTACTAACATGTGTAATATTAGAGAATGTGTATGATTGTGTGTATGATATTAAATAATGTAAGCTTGTATGTAATAATGAGTATAATGGAAAAGGTTGTACAGGAATGAGAGCCCTCCTGTGTGAGGACATGTTCTGTAAATTGTTTTGTGTCTGTGTCAATAAAATGTTTGAAAAAAAAATATGGAAAAAAAAGAATATTAATTGATATAGTGATATAGTTAATCACCCTTATACCATTTGTATAGCTTTCTTATCATAGGTCAGCTCACAGTGATGGATTTAGTCTTTTTGTCATTTTCAGTAAATGCTGTGATAGACGTGTCTTTTGTGTGGCCTCAACAGTCACATCAATCATTAACACAGTTTCCCCACCTGCAACCCCAAGACAAGGGAGGGGGTATTCTAGAAACAGCAGAGACAGGGGAGGGGGAATTCTGGAAACAGCAGAGACAGGGAGGGGGGGATTCTGGAAACAGCAGAGACAGGGAGGGGGGGGGAATTTTGGAAACAGCAGAGACAGGGAGGGGGGGGGATTCTGGAAACAGCAGAGACAGGGGAGGGGGGATTCTGGAAACAGCAGAGACAGGGGAGTGGGGATTCTGGAAACAGCAGAGACAGGAAAGGGGGGATTCTGGAAACAGCAGAGACAGGGGAGGGGGATTCTGGAAACAGCAGAGACAGGGAGGGGGGATTCTGGAAACAGCAGAGACAGGGAAGGGGAATTCTGGAAACAGCAGAGTCAGGGGAGGGGGAATTCTGGAAACAGCAGAGACAGGGAGGGGGGGGGGGGGTATAGAAAAGAATCTATGAGTCCCCCCAGACTGGTATAGAGAAGAATCTATGAGTCCCCACAGACTGGTATAGAGAAGAATCTATGAGTCCCCCCAGACTGGTAAAGACATTGAGTCTGTGATGTTATTACCACTGCAGCCACCTTGTGGGGCCAGATCTGTATGGATGATTTTCTTGTTAAATCTTGTCATGAGCTTTGCTCCTACTTGCCTGCTGGAATCCCCGGGGTATGGTTTGCTGGAAAGGAATCTTTAGGATATAGAATTGAAGTCTGATTGGGTTTGTAAGGTTTAGAAACAGATGGATAGTGTTGTTCTATCTTGTGAGAGATGGACTTAATGGACTGAAATAACAAAAAATTCTCTACACGAAGGATGAGCTGATGTGTGGACAACACACATTGTATGATTATATTCACATTGACACTGTTTCAATTTTTCTGTGTTTTTCTTCATTGTTTTATGGAGACAAAATCTTCCGAGAATGGGCAGTGCCTCACAGTTGAGCTTTTAGAACATCTTATGTCATGTTTCCAGGAGCAAATGGCACCTCCATGTGGCTGTGGATTTAAAAAGTGCTGTTCACAAAATAATAGTGGCAGGGAGTAGTATCCATTCGATTTGCCTGCTGGGTTTAGAGTGTACTATGGGCAGTTGTGTGTATGCTTAATTGTCTTATCACATCATGAGGGACTTTTCTGTGACCACACCACATTATAGGATGTGCCACACTCTCTGGATCCTTTCTGAAACCACACCAACCTGAGTTGTGCCCCTTTTGTGAAATCTTTAGCAATACGGTTTTATTTATACTTATTTACAATTTATTCAAAGAATGCTTATTAAATCATAAACAACTTTAATGGAACTTGTTATATATTGTCATCACTTATTACCATATAACAGTACATATACATGATCTAATATAGGGTTTTAGTGGACACTTGAACCTTTGGCTTACTCGTGATAAAATTGTACAGGATTTTAATCTTAACGGGGAAGCAGCTTCATATCCATTAAAACATCACATTTCTTCAAAAGTGATCAATTTTTATCTTTTTGTCAATGTTGTTACAGCAATACATTGTTGGTTTGAAATAACTTATTTTGTCTTATATTTTAATTTTTTAAAAAATATGCTTTCAGCAATGTTTTGAGTAGATCTCCAGGGAGGTCGATTGTATTGAAGTTTTGGATTAAGCACTTGTAAAGGCTTAGATGATATTGATTAAACAGCCTGTGTGAGATAAGGCTTAAGTCATCTCACGCAAGTTTTGTCTTCTAATCAAAATAAAACATTTCCGCCAATAGTGGATGCTGAGAGAGTGATTTAATGGGCAATGGGTTTGTAAGAGACTACAACGAAAAACAATAAAACGATAAAACGAGAAATCAAAATACGATAAAACTACTTAGCTATTAAGTTAGTGCGTCGTAAAAGCTGGAAGTGATTTCTATCACAAATTGCTTGTATTATTGGCAAATGGAAAAATTTAATTTAGATGTTTGGACAAGTATCATGTGTAGATTTTCTTTTACAGTTAAGGCCATCAAATAGGTTTGGTTCAATTCAATTCAATAAAGTTGTGTGGACGTTATTGGGTAATAGAGACACACTCTGTATAATGTTCATTTTGAGCCACCTCATGCAGATAGAAAGTCTTCAGAGGAAGGGATGGTTTTATCGCACGTTAGACAACTCTGATTGAAAATCAATGACTGGCATAATTCTCTATAAAGTTAAAACAAAAAAATGTCTAACTCAAGTTGAAATCCAGACTTAAGATCGACAAAATCAAAACTACAGTATGATAAAACCAGGATGTTTTGTAAGTTACTGGATAATAAAAGAGCACTGGCCACATTTTTAAGGATGTTCAATTGTCATTTACGAGATGCTGTGGGAAAACTTTGCTGATGCTATTTCTTTTGGGTGGCTATGAGGTGAAGTGAAAACATATGACAGCAGCTCTTGTTCTTGAATGTGTTGATCACAAGGACATCTTTCTTTGTTCACATATGAGGATCATTTACCAAGGTATCGAGAATGAGGGAGAAATCCGATAAACCACTTCATGAAATATAGAACAATCTAGATGGATGCTCCACCAGCTATCTGGTCACCAACGAAGGACCCGATTCAGGTTCCCTACATTCCTCCCTCCTTCATCTCCCCCCAAGGTACCACTGTATAGGGTACGACTCCAGTGCCTACATGTACCTTTATAATTCTTATAGGAAGTTAATACTCCAGTGTTTATCATCGACTTTGGGTAGACTCCCAGTTTTATAGCTATATATAACACCATTTCAATCAATTAATGTGCATCTTACTGAATTAGGATGTCAAGGCAAACCTTGGAAACAGCAGTCAGGACCTACTACACAGTACACAAAACTGTTCAGAAGTGCTGGCAATATTTATTGTATTTAATAATACAAGAGAAAGATTTCTTTCTGTTCATAATTAATTACAGAGCAAGATAATTTGATTTTTTTCAGTGGAATTTCTTAAGGGCATGAATATACTATACCGCTGGTGTACAAGTGTAAGATCAAGGGTAGCATACTCAGACTAGTCTACCCTGTGGTTGTGTGTTTTAAATAAGTTCACTGTAGATAGTTTTACCTACATTACTACTGTTGAATTAGCTACACATCAACTGTTGAATTTACTACCTAACAAATGTTGAATCAGCTACAATTCAGTACATAACTATTGAATTAGCCAAAATGTAGTACATAACTGTTGAATTAGTTACATACCAGTATGCAACTATTGAATTAGCTACAATTCAGAACATAATTAACTGTTGAATTAGCTACAATTCAGCACATAACTACATATATTTTGAATTAGCTTCATACCAGAACATAACTGTTGAATTTGCTACAATTCAGTACCTAACTATTGAATTTAGCTATAATTCAGTACATAACTGTTGAATTATCTACATACCAGTATATAACTGTTGAATTAGTTACATACCAGAAAGTAACTGTTGAATAAGCTACAATTCAGTACATAACTGTTGAAATTAGCTATATACCAGTAAATAACTGTTGAATTTAGCTAAAGTTCAATACTTAAATGTTGAATAAGCTACAATTTAGTACATAAGTGTTGAATTAGTTACTTACCAGTATATAACTGTTGAATTAGTTACTCACCAGTATATAACTGTTGAATCAGTTACTTGTATGCAGGATTGTGTGGAGGTGACAGGTGCTGTTGTTTTGATTTTGTCAAAGACAGATGAGACAAAGTGACTACTAGGACAGTAGAGGTCACGGGAGGTCAATAGTCTGGCTCTCTATTCCCTAGAAGGTGCAGTTTGACAATTACATGCACATAATTGCACTGACATCAGACTGGAGATATCAAGCAGAGTGTAATTGGTCGTTTATTTCATATGAAAACCTCTGAATGCTATTATTATTGAGAGAGGTATATGATGGATCATTGTCCCAGTTCTCAGCTCCACAGGGACATCTAAACTGTAAATTGTGGCTATTATCCTATCATCAGCTGTGACACAGCTGTGTTGTAGGCTGGTAACTGAAAAACATTCAATACACATTAAGTTAATTTATTTCAGAGAGTGTTTCTGATTCTACAGGTGTTTCTCTGTATGTTGTCTGGTCTTGATGCCGCTACTTTCTTTCAAATTTCATTTCTTTCGGAATGTGTCACAACTGACTGATGCTGTTTGATAATTTTTAGTAAAGTTGACAGATCTACAAATTGTTGGAGCATACCGTTCCCGGCCACTTGAACTATCAGTACAAGTATTTTACTACAGCCCAGAAGCTTACTCCCCCTCCCTCCCCTCCTCCCCTCCGTCTCTTCCTCCTTCCCAGTGCAGCATATGTACCCATCATCCACTCATTACATTGTCAAAATTCAAACATTACATTGCTGCTATAGGTGTGACCTTTGGTAGTAACCTTTAACCAGTCTCAGAATCATATGTCATGTGGTAGTGTTGTTCTCCTGTCATACACGTTTATAAAAGTTCCTTGTTGATGTTATTGAAGTTAGTATTATTTTCATAAGTCACAAGTAATTATAAAACTGGACATAAGGTGTTGAACTATTCTGATATTTGGAATAGATAAAGAAAATGGAAAAATATTCTATTTTCTCCCATAAACAACTTGGGAGCTAGCTTAAAGCATCATTGGTTGATTATGATATCACATGATCAACAACTCGAGAAAGTATGTTACAAACATACATATTGAAGATAATGTGAATTTAGCAGGGGATGAGAGATGATCAAGGTATAAGTTTTGACTGAATAAAAGTGATAGTTTATGCTAAAATACAGCATGATACTTGTTTGTATGTTCCATTACACTGGTGGCCCAGTCTCCCCTTAACTTTGTCAGTAACCAGATCAAGTGATCCATAAAATTGTCTTTAGAAACAATAGCAGAATAGTGAGATAAATGAAGGCTTTAAGAAGAAAGGTAAATGAACAGAGAATTTCCTGACTCTCATATAGTGTTAGTATGTAGGCACTCTCAGTCAAATTATTTGACAGGTATATGTTTTATTTTTCAGAGACAATTTTGTATGAAAGGCTGCCACACGGCCCTGGGGATATACGCCAGGAACATAGAAGGTTTGTACCCATGTGTGATCGTCTCAATGTAACCTCCCACTCACTTCCTCAAATGCTTTTATTTTCTTGAACATGAACTGCTTCCATCAAAAATAATCCATTTTAAGTTAGATTTAAAAGAAATCCATTTTGTATGGTTTGACTGCAGTGAAGGAGCGGGAAGCAGTACCAGTAAGCCTGTGCTAACAAGGACAGAATGGATGGTGGTGACACTCAGCCTCTCCATTAGTCCTCACTAATCACAAACGTGCACACGCTTAGGAGCGGCAAAAGCTAAATACTTCAGAAATAATTCATTAATTGTTAAGAATATAGTTATGTTTGGCAATAACAAAATAAATCTAACCCAAAATGTTATTCTGTTACAGTTTGTATATGATCTAGTCTGTATTGTATATGATCTAGTATGATCTAGACAGTATTGTATATGATCTAGTCAGTATTGTAATGATCTAGTCAGTATTGTATATGATCTAGTCAGTATTGTATATGATCTAGACAGTATTGTATATGATCTAGTCAGTATTGTATAAGATCTAGTCGGTATTGTAATGATCTAGTCAGTATTGTATATGATATAGTCAGTATTGTATATGATCTAGTCAGTATTGTATATGATCTAGTCAGTATTGTATATGATCTAGTCAGTATTGTATAAGATCTAGTCAGTATTGTAATGATCTAGTCAGTATTGTATATGATATAGTCAGTATTGTATATGATCTAGTCAGTATTGTATATGATCTAGTCAGTATTGTATATGATCTAGTCAGTATTGTATATGATCTAGTCAGTATTGTATATGATCTAGTCAGTATTGTATATGATCTAGTCAGTATTGTATATGATCTAGACAGTATTGTATATGATCTAGTCAGTATTGTATATGATCTAGTCAGTATTGTATATGATCTAGTCAGTATTGTATATGATCTAGACAGTATTGTACATGATCTAGTCAGTATTGTACATGATCTAGTCAGTATTGTATATGATCTAGTCAGTATTGTATATGATCTAGTCTGTATTGTATATGATCTAGTATGATCTAGTCAGTATTGTATATGATCTAGTCAGTATTGTATATGATCTAGTCAGTATTGTATATGATCTAGTCAGTATTGTATATGATCTAGTCTGTATTGTATATGATCTAGACAGTATTGTACATGATCTAGTCAGTATTGTATATGATCTAGTATGATCTAGTCAGTATTGTATATGATCTAGTCAGTATTGTATATGATCTAGTCAGTATTGTATATGATCTAGTCAGTATTGTATATGATCTAGTCAGTATTGTACATGATCTAGTCAGTATTGTATATGATCTAGTATGATCTAGTCAGTATTGTATATGATCTAGTCAGTATTGTATATGATCTAGTCAGTATTGTATATGATCTAGTCAGTATTGTATATGATCTAGTCAGTATTGTATATGATCTAGTATGATCTAGTCAGTATTGTACATGATCTAGTCAGTATTGTATATGATCTAGTCAGTATTGTATATGATCTAGACAGTATTGTACATGATCTAGTCAGTATTGTATATGATCTAGTATGATCTAGTCAGTATTGTATATGATCTAGTCAGTATTGTATATGATCTAGTCTGTATTGTATATGATCTAGTCAGTATTGTATATGATCTAGCCAGTATTGTATATGATCTAGTCTGTATTGTATATCATCTAGTCAGTATTGTATAAGATCTAGTCGGTATTGTATATGATCTAGTCAGTATTGTATATGATCTAGTCAGTATTGTATATGATCTAGTCAGTATTGTATATGATCTAGTCAGTATTGTATATGATATAGTCAGTATTGTATATGATCTAGTCAGTATTGTATATGATCTAGTCAGTATTGTATATGATCTAGTCAGTATTGTATATGATCTAGTCGGTATTGTATATGATATAGTTGGTTTTGTATAAGATATAGTCAGTATTGTATAAGATCTAGTCGGTGTTGTATATGATCTAGTCAGTATTGTATATGATCTAGTCAGTATTGTATATGATCTAGTCAGTATTGTATATGATATTGTCAATATTGTATATAATCTAGTCAGTATTGTATATGATCTAGACAGTATTTTATATGATCTAGTCAGTATTGTATATGATCTAGACAGTATTGTATATGATATAGACAGTATTGTATATAATCTAGTCAGTATTGTATATGATCTAGACAGTATTTTATATGATCTAGTCAGTATTGTATATAATCTAGTCAGTATTGTATATGATCTAGTCAGTATTGTATATGATATAGTCAGTATTGTATATGATCTAGTCAGTATTGTATATGATCTAGTCAGTATTGTATATGATCTAGTCAGTATTGTATATAATCTAGTCAGTATTGTATATGATCTAGTCAGTATTGTATATGATCTAGTCAGTATTGTATATGATATAGTCAGTATTGTATATGATCTAGTCAGTATTGTATATGATCTTGACAGTATTTTATATGATCTAGTCAGTATTGTATATGATCTAGTCAGTATTGTATATGATCTAGTCGGTATTGTATATGATATAGTTGGTTTTGTATAAGATCTAGTCGGTATTGTATATGATCTAGTCGGTATTGTATATGATATAGTCAGTATTGTATATGATCTAGTCTGTATTGTATATGATCTAGTCGGTATTGTATATGATCTAGTCAGTATTGTATATGATCTAGTCAGTATTGTATATGATCTAGTCAGTATTGTATATGATCTAGTCAGTATTGTATATGATCTAGTTGGTTTTGTATAAGATCTAGACAGTATTTTATACGATCTAGTCGGTATTGTATATGATATAGTCGGTATTGTATATGATCTAGACAGTATTTTATACGATCTAGTCGGTATTGTATATGATCTAGTCGGTATTGTATATGATCTAGTCAGTATTGTATATGATCTAGTCAGTATTGTATATGATCTAGTTGGTTTTGTATAAGATCTAGTCGGTATTGTATATGATCTAGTCGGTATTGTATATGATATAGTCCATATTGTATATGATATAGTCAGTATTATATATGATCTAGTATGATCTAGTCAGTATTGTATATGATCTTGTCAGTATTGTATATGATCTAGACAGTATTGTATATGATCTAGTCAGTATTGTATATGATCTAGTCAGTATTTTATATGATCTAGTCAGTATTGTCTAAGATCTAGTCGGTATTGTATATGATCTAGACAGTATTTTATATGATCTAGTCAGTATTGTATAAGATCTAGTCAGTATTGTATATGATCTAGTCAGTATTGTATATGATCTAGTCAGTATTGTATATGATCTAGTCAGTATTGTATATGATCTAGTCAGTATTGTATATGATCTAGTCAGTATTGTATATGATCTAGTCAGTATTGTATATGATCTAGTCAGTATTGTATATGATCTAGTCAGTATTGTATATGATCTAGTCAGTATTGTATATGATCTAGTCAGTATTTTATACGATCTAGTCAGTATTGTATATGATCTAGTCGGTATTGTATATGATCTAGTCGGTATTGTATATGATATAGTCAGTATTGTATACGATCTAGTCAGTATTGTATATGATCTAGTCAGTATTGTATATGATCTAGTATGATCTAGTCAGTATTGTATATGATCTAGTCAGTATTGTATATGATCTAGTCAGTATTTTATATGATCTAGTCAGTATTTTATATGATCTAGTCAGTATGCTGCGGTGCAGTGTTGTCGGTCTGATGTCAACATTTTATTTAACAACTTCTTGTCAGTAACCAAAAGGCCAGAACTACTTTGTTGGTCAGTACCATGCTTGGATGTAGAGCTTCTAAATTTGTTCAAATCAATGACCTTGACCTACTTTCAAGATAGCAGGCATTAAAAGTGTGAAATCTTCAAACAAAAAGGCTAAAGGTACTGATATTGGGCCAGCAGTATGCTGGATGAAGGGCTACGAAGGTTGTTCAAATGATTGACCTTGACTTATTTTCAAGGTCACAAAGGTCAAATGTACAAAAAACTTTTTTTCAATATCCAAAAGTCCCAGGGTTTGATATTGGGGCTTTACCACGCTGGTTCAAATAAATAACCTTGACTTATGTTTAGGTCACAGTATTCAAAGATATTCAAAACCTCTAAACAGTTGGTAATGATGTTTAACCATTAACATGCAGCAATGAAGGGCTAGTTAGTTTGTTCAAATAACTTACCAGTGTCAACCTCATACCAAGGTCATATGAGTGCTAAAATTAACAGAATGATCTTGACATTATAGAAACTCATTCTGACTGCTGAAATGTACTAAGAATTGATGCTATTACCATAGTTACCATTGATGTATAAGATGATGACGTTGCTTGTGACAATTTCGGAATAGTTGAGTATGAGAGCAATCTTTTCTTGGTAGATAGGTAACTATTTCCAAGCAAAAACAGAAGTGCACCTGTGAAGAGTGGGAGTAAAAGTCATCTTAGGACAATCTACGGTACAGGAATATTGTGTTAGGTAGATTTGATCATCTCTGACAATGCTCTGCCTCATGCAGTTCTGTAGTGGCGGGACATCTGGAGCCAAACATTTATGACCTTAAGTACTGTAGGTATGTAATGTGTAGTCTCCACACGATCTCTCTAACAAGGATCTTTAACCTAGTTAGCAGAATTCTCATAATAATAAAATACTTATAGTAGCAAGATACTGTGTGTTTCTAGTAGTAGTTCATGTCACTCAGGGGGTCATGGTTTTAGTGTCAGAGAGCTGTGTAGGTTTGTCAGAGTGAAGTGTAAGTTTTAGTGGCGTGTCACAGTACTGTGTAGGTTTGTCAGGGTGTAGTGTAAGTTTTAGTGGCATGTCACAGTACTGTGTATGTTTGTCAGGGTGTAGTGTAAGTTTTAGTGGCATGTCAGAGTACTGTGTAGGTTTGTCAGGGTGTAGTGTAAGTTTACGTGGCGTGTCACAGTACTGTGTAGGTTTGTCAGGGTGTAGTGTAAGTTTTAGTGGCGTGTCGGAGTACTGTGTAGGTTTGTCAGGGTGTAGTGTAAGTTTTAGTAGCGTGTCACAGTACTGTGTATGTTTGTCAGGGTGTAGTGTAAGTTTTAGTGGCATGTCAGAGTACTGTGTAGGTTTGTCAGGGTGTAGTGTAAGTTTTAGTGGCGTGTCGGAGTACTGTGTAGGTTTGTCAGGGTGTAGTGTAAGTTTTAGTGGCGTGTCACAGTACTGTGTATGTTTGTCAAGGTGTAGTGTAAGTTTTAGTGGCATGTCACAGTACTGTGTAGATTTTAGTGGCGTGTCAGAGTACTGTGTAGGTTTGTCAGGGTGTAGTGTAAGTTTTAGTGGCATGTCAGAGTACTGTGTATGTTTGTCAAGGTGTAGTGTAAGTTTTAGTGGCATGTCAGAGTACTGTGTAGGTTTGTCAGGGTGTAGTGTAAGTTTTAGTGGCATGTCACAGTACTGTGTAGATTTTAGTGGCGTGTCAGAGTACTGTGTAGGTTTGTCAAGGTGTAGTGTAAGTTTTAGTGGCATGTCACAGTACTGTGTAGATTTTAGTGGCGTGTCAGAGTACTGTGTAGGTTTGTCAGGGTGTAGTGTTAGTTTTAGTGGCGTGTCACAGTACTGTGTAGGTTTGTCAGGGTGTAGTGTAAGTTTTAGTGGCGTGTCAGAGTACTGTGTATGTTTGTCAAGGTGTAGTGTAAGTTTTAGTGGTGTCAGAGTACTGTGTAGATTTTTGTGGCGTGTCACAGTACTGTGTAGGTTTGTCAAGGTGTAGTGTAAGTTTTAGTGGCATGTCAGAGTACTGTGTAGATTTTAGTGGCGTGTCAGAGTACTGTGTAGGTTTGTCAGGGTGTAGTGTAAGTTTTAGTGGTGTGTCGGAGTACTGTGTAGGTTTGTCAGGGTGTAGTGTAAGTTTTAGTGGCGTGTCGGAGTACTGTGTAGGTTTGTCAGGGTGTAGTGTAAGTTTTAGTGGTGTCAGAGTACTGTGTAGGTTTGTCAGGGTGTAGTGTAAGTTTTAGTGGTGTCAGAGTACTGTGTAGGTTTGTCAGGGTGTAGTGTAAGTTTTAGTGGCGTGTCAGAGTACTGTGTAGGTTTGTCAGGGTGTAGTGTAAGTTTTAGTGGTGTCAGAGTACTGTGTAGGTTTGTCAGGGTGTAGTGTAAGTTTTAGTGGTGTGTCGGAGTACTGTGTAGGTTTGTCAGGGTGTAGTGTAAGTTTTAGTGGTGTCAGAGTACTGTGTAGGTTTGTCAGGGTGTAGTGTAAGTTTTAGTGGTGTCAGAGTACTGTGTAGGTTTGTCAGGGTGTAGTGTAAGTTTTAGTGGCGTGTCAGAGTACTGTGTAGGTTTGTCAGGGTGTAGTGTAAGTTTTAGTGGCGTGTCGGAGTACTGTGTAGGTTTGTCAGGGTGTAGTGTAAATTTTAGTGGCGTGTCGGAGTACTGTGTAGGTTTGTCAGGGTGTAGTGTAAGTTTTAGTGGCGTGTCGGAGTACTGTGTAGGTTTGTCAAGGTGTAGTGTAAGTTTTAGTGGCGTGTCGGAGTACTGTGTAGGTTTATCAGGGTGTAGTGTAAGTTTTAGTGGCGTGTCAGAGTACTGAGTAGGTTTGTCAGGGTGTAGTGTAAGTTTTAGGGACGTGTCAGAGTACTGTGTAGGTTTTAAACTCTATGACCCATCAACAAATGGGCCTGGTTGTATGTGCATACTAACTGAGATTGAATACCCAGCTGATGAAGAAAGGCTGGTGAAGTGCGTCAACCATAATGACAACATGTGATAGAAAATGTTTATTCCTGTACTGGTGTTCTAGAGAATGTTTTTTTCTACTCGACAGCAAAGCTTACATACCATCTCCCCACCTCCTTCCATATCTAGGCTAAATGTTACAGGGTTTGTTCCTGTAAGAGCTGCTTTTTGTATGGCAGTTTCATGTAATTACAGATTGTTTCCCGGCTGATAGATGGGCTGGGAGGGGCCTTAGGATATCAAATCATCATGTACACATGATCTGTTATTGTCTGTTCATTTAGGAGAAAGGCCTTCTTTCTAAATCTGTACATTTCAATTAAGAAACCATGGTGGGAGTTTGGAAAGATGATGTTAGCTTACGCCTCTGTTACTGCCATAAAAAATGTCCAGGCATTGTCATCTTAGATCCCAGGTTTTTTAGGTTGAGTAACATATCATCTTAAGATGTGTTCAATTAACTAATTAATTAATGGGAATCCATTTGTCCAAGTGTACGTGTTTCTGTTTTAGGCATCTACAGTACAGCTAGATTCAGAGTCGAAACAGTCAAAAGGCATTGGCACCTAACACATAACACAGTTGTGTAACATACATAACACCACTGTGTAACATACATAACACCACTGTGTAACATACATAACACCACTGTGTAACATACATAACACCACTGTGTAAAGAACATAACACCACTGTGTAACATACATAACACCACTGTGTAACATACATAACACCACTGTGTAACATACATAACACCACTGTGTAACATACATAACACCACTGTGTAAAAAACATAACACTATTGTGTAAAGAACATATAACACCACTGTGTAAAGAACATAACACTATTGTGTAAAGAACATAACACCACTGTGTAAAGAACATAACACCACTGTGTAAAGAACATATAACACCACTGTGTAAAGAACATAACACCTCTGTGTAAAGAACATAACACCACTGTGTAAAGAACATAACACTATTGTGTAAAGAACATAACACCACTGTGTAAAGAACATAACACTATTGTGTAAAGAACATAACACCACTGTGTAAAGAACATAACACCACTGTGTAAAGAACATAACACCACTGTGTAACATACATAACACCACTGTGTAAAAAACATAACACTATTGTGTAAAGAACATAACACCACTGTGTAAAGAACATAACACCACTGTGTAAAGAACATAACACCACTGTGTAAAGAACATAACACTATTGTGTAAAGAACATAACACCACTGTGTAAAGAACATAACACCACTGTGTAAAGAACATAACACCACTGTGTAAAGAACATAACACCACTGTGTAAAGAACATAACACTATTGTTTAAAGAACATAACACCACTGTGTAAAGAACATAACATCACTGTGTAAAGAACATAACACTATTTTGTAAAGAACATAACACCACTGTGTAAAGAACATAACACCACTGTGTAAAGAACATAACACCACTGTGTAAAAAACATAACCCCACTGTGTAAAGAACATAACACTATTGTGTAAAGAACATAACACCACTGTGTAAAGAACATAACACCACTGTGTAAAAAACATAACCCCACTGTGTAAAAAACAACACCACTGTGAAAAAAACATAACACCACTGTGTAAAGAACATAACCCCACTGTGTAAAAAACATAACACCACTGTAAAAAGAACATAACACCACTGTGTAAAGAACATAACACCACTGTGTAAAGAACATAACACCACTGTGTAAAGAACATAACACCACTGTGTAAAAAACATAACACCACTGTGTAACATACATAACACCACTGTGTAACATACATAACACCACTGTGTAAAAAACATAACACTATTGTGTAAAGAACATATAACACCACTGTGTAAAGAACATAACACTATTGTGTAAAGAACATAACACCACTGTGTAAAGAACATAACACCACTGTGTAAAGAACATAACACCACTGTGTAAAAAACATAACCCCACTGTGTAAAGAACATAACACTATTGTGTAAAGAACATAACACCACTGTGTAAAGAACATAACACCACTGTGTAAAAAACATAACACCACTGTGTAAAGAACATAACACCACTGTGTAAAGAACATAACACCACTGTGTAAAGAACATAACACCACTGTGTAAAAAACATCACACCACTGTGTAAAAAACATAATCCCACTGTGTAAAAACATAACCCCACTGTGTAAAAAACATCACACCACTGTGTAAAAAACATAACACTATTGTGTAACATACATAACACCACTGTGTAAAGAACATAACACCACTGTGTAAAGAACATAACACTATTGTGTAAAGAACATAACACCACTGTGTAAAAAACATAACACCACTGTGTAAAAAACATAACACCACTGTGTAGTGTAAAAAACATAACACCACTGTGTAAAAAACATAACACCACTGTGTAAAGAACATAACACCACTGTGTAAAGAACATAACCCCACTGTGTAAAGAACATATAACACCACTGTGTAAAAAACATAACACCACTGTGTAAAAAACATAACACCACTGTGTAAAATACAAAACCAATTGTTTAAAATACATAAAACAATTGTGTAAAATACATAACACCACTGTGTAAAATACAAAAACAATTGTGTAAAATACATAAAACAATTGTGTAAAATACATAACACCACTGTGTAAAATACAAAAACAATTGTGTAAAATACATAAAACAATTGTGTAAAATACATAACACCACTGTGTAAAATACAAAACCAATTGTTTAAAATACATAAAACAATTGTGTAAAATACATAACACCACTGTGTAAAATACAAAAACAATTGTGTAAAATACATAACACAATTGTGTAAAATACATAACACCACTGTGTAAAGAACATAACACTATTGTGTAAAATACATAACACCACTGTGTAAAGAACATAACACCACTGTGTAAAGAACATAACACTACTCTGTAACAAACACAACACAATTAGGAAGTGTACAAAGTGTGTGTATTCAAACATTAAAACTGTGACAGTAAGGAAGTGTTGGGGAGGTGTAGGAAGGTTTAGACTGAGGTATAACTAAGTGCTGTAGACAAAGTCCTAACACCTTCTGGCCTGTTAAACACCCTACAAAGTGCATCATCAACACTCTGTGTGTGTACTGAGACTAGACAGGGACACATGGAACATTATAGTAATCACTGTTTGACTAGCTTTAAAGGGTTTCAAATGAGCAGGTGCTTGGCTCCAAGGACCGTATTTAACAAGCTGATATTAATTAGCTGTATATACACTGTATAGCCCTCTCCTGTACTGTACATGACTTGGAACCATAATCCCAAGACATTCACTAGTTTCTAGTACAAAATGTCCTCTGGCTCTGTGGGATGGTAAGAATAGAATCTGAGAGCATGAACTTGCCTGACTTCCTGAACCATGTATATCCATATAAGATTCTGATACACCAGCTGTATAAGATTCTGGTAACCAGTTCTCTAGGGACAGTTGGTGTGACTGAGGGTATCAACACCAGGGACAGATGATGTAACTGAGGGTACCCACATCAGAGACAGTTGATGTGACTGAGGGTATCAACACCAGGGATACTTGGTGTGACTGAGGGTATACCCACACCAGGGATACTTGGTGTGACTGAGGTTCCCACACCAGGGATACTTGGTCTGACTGAGGGTAATCACACCAGGGATACTTGGTGTGACTGTGGTTCCCACACCAGGGATACTTGGTCTGACTGAGGTTCCCACACCAGGGATACTTGGTGTGACTGAGGTTCCCACACCAGGGATACTTGGTGTGATTGAGGGTACCCACACCAGGGATACTTGGTGTGACTGAGGGTACCCACACCAGGGATACTTGGTGTGACTGAGGGTACCCACACCAGGGATACTTGGTGTGACTGATAGTACCCACACCAGGGATACTTGGTGTGACTGAGGGTACCCACACCAGGGATACTTGGTGTGACTGAGGGTACCCACACCAGGGATACTTGGTCTGACTGAGGTTCCCACACCTGTGATACTTGGTGTGACTGAGGGTACTCACACCAGGGATACTTGGTGTGACTGAGGGTACCCACACCAGGGATACTTGGTGTGACTGATAGTACCCACACCAGGGATACTTGGTGTGACTGATAGTACCCACACCAGGGATACTTGGTGTGACTGATAGTACCCACACCAGGGATACTTGGTGTGACTGATAGTACCCACACCAGGGATACTTGGTGTGACTGATAGTACCCACACCAGGGATACTTGGTGTGACTGATAGTACCCACACCAGGGATACTTGGTGTGACTGATAGTACCCACACCAGGGATACTTGGTGTGACTGAGGGTACTCACACCAGGGATACTTGGTCTGACTGAGGGTACCCACACCAGGGATACTTTGTCTGACTGAGGTTCCCACACCTGCGATACTTGGTGTGACTGAGGGTACTCACACCAGGGATACTTGGTGTGACTGAGGGTACTCACACCAGGGATACTTGGTGTGACTGAGGGTACTCACACCAGGGATACTTGGTGTGACTGAGGGTACTCACACCAGGGATACTTGGTGTGACTGTGGTTCCCACACCAGGGATACTTGGTCTGACTGAGGTTTCCACACCAGGGATACTTGGTGTGACTGAGGTTTCCCTCACCAGGGATACTTGGTCTGGCTGAGGTTTCCTACACCAGGGATACTTGGTGTGACTGAGGTTCCCACACCAGGGATACATACTAGTAAACCAGTACAGTCAGAGAAGCTTAGTGCCAAGCTATTAGATTGGTCATCAAAAGACTTTCTAGATGGGTAATGCAATTCACGGTGTATGATCTGATAACAAATTGGCTTTTAACCTAAGAACATTGATCTAGTTTCTGTATTATCTTTAGGCTGATGTTATAGCCTGTCCAGGACCCTGTCAGACATGACTGTCTTCCGAGGTCCCACTTCAAATTGATTTCAATATCGCATGGTTAATATAAAAGTGTCTCATTTCCAACATGATCAAAATTGTTTTGGGCACTGATATTGATTTTTGACTAGGCGATGTGTTGTGATTGGTTTTGAGTGCAGGAGTTTCCACACTGCACGTCCATCTTATGTGCAGGAATCCATCTTGTTTACATGGCTTTGGTCATGAAGCAGAATTACATGCTTCATTGCACATTAACATCTTTTAATGTTGCATGAGCGCATCTTCATGCTCCATTTGTCAAGTCTGTGTAGAGTGCAGGCTTGTTTTCTCAACATCCCTATCGTTGTTTAGCGTCACTAGCTTTCTGAGTTTGAGGACCGAGTTGTAGCAGTCCTGAAAAACCTCCCACATCAAACAAATTGCAAAACAATTAATTTTTCTTAAGCATTGATATTACTGGATTGTCCTATATAAATTTGACAGTGCTAATATGTTACTATGACAGTGCTAATATGTTACTATGACAGTGCTAATATGTTACTATGACAGTGCTAATATGTTATTATGATAGTGCTAATATGTTCTTATGATAGTGCTAATTTGTTACTATGATAGTGCTGATATGTTATTATGATAGTGCTAATATGTTACTATGATAGTGCTTATTTTGCATAACTTAGGACAGTGCTAATCCCATATAAATTAAAGGGTTATTCCTTTATGACTATGAAAGCACTTATTTTGTGTAACTATGACTGGGAATCATGTGTAGCTAAGGACAATGCTAATCTTGTGTAGCTTTGACAGCTTTATAATTGAAAGATGATGTTTTTATCATAATAGCTTGATGAGATTCTGGCTTCTTTATATTAAAAACAAGATATGATGTAATATATATTTATGTAAAACCAATAATATGGAAACTGTTTTGTGTTTTGCAGCCTCCTGGTCCTCACTTCGGGCTCCAGAGTTGAAGCATGGCAGTAAGAGCCACTCGTCTGTGGTCCTGCACTGGGAGGGGCCGACCCACCCTAACGTCACTTACGGGGAGGGACCACCACGCCCTAATGTCACCTACTACATACAGAGTCGCATCACAGACTTCAACAGTGACTGGGAGATTTACAATCAATCATCTCTACAACCAGGAGGGGACATCAGTATCACCGGTCTCCATCCTTACGTCACCTACCAAGTAAGCATCCTCACGTAGGTCAGGTTACAAGGTTACACTGTACACCAGACAGTATAACAAGGGTACACTGTACACCAGACAGTATAACAAGGGTACACTGTACACCAGACAGTATAACAAGGGTACACACTACACCAGACAGTATAACAAGGTTACACTCTACACCAGACAGTAAAACAAGGGTACACTGTACACCAGACAATATAACAAGGGTACACTGTACACCAGACAGTATAACAAGGGTACACACTACACCAGACAGTATAACAAGGGTACACTCTACACTAGACAGTATAACAAGGGTACACACTACACCAGACAGTATAACAAGGGTACACTCTACACCAGACAGTATAACAAGGGTACACTCTACACCAGACAGTATAACAAGGATACATTCTACAACAGACTGTATAACAAGGGTACACACTACACCAGACAATATAACAAGGGTACACTCTACACCAGACAGTATAACAAGGGTACACACTACACCCGACAGTATAACAAGGGTACACTGTACACCAGACAGTATAACAAGGGTACACACTATACCAAACAGTATAACAAGGGTACACACTACACCAGACAGTATAACAAGGGTACACTCTACACCAGACAGTATAACAAGGGTACACACTACACCAGACAGTATAACAAGGATACACACTATACCAGACAATATATCAAGGGTACACACTACACCAGACAGTATAACAAGGGTACACTCTACACCAGACAGTAGATGGTTTGTTCAGGTCATGGTATCGACAAAACCAAGCGACTCTCCGGTCTCTCTGATAAGTTGATTGTTTTTCTCCCCCCTCAGCTGGAGTGTCATTTTGTTTGGTTCCATAGATGTGTTCACTGTCCTTTGAGCTGTGACAATCGTACAGTGCTGTAAATCATAGGAAGACTTCTTCAACATTGCTGTCAACTTTCTGACCTTATTAGGCGACAGAGACAATGGAACGAGGGTGGGACCTATTAATTCTCATTAGTGCGATGCCACAGATGTGGTTGGCAGTGCTTCGATCTGCCACCTCTCTATCTAATTGTATGTTTTTGTCGTTTCAACTCTATTGTCAAGTCAGCCATCAATCAATATTAAATGATAATCCACTGTGTTATTAACCAGGGAAGGCAATAAACAGAGCAATTGTTTTAGTTTTACAGTCATCAGAATTCCTACACACTTTAATTACCAAATTAATTTAATTATTACTCTTACAAGTAGCTGGGTTAAGAAAGAAAAATATTTTTCGACATCATTGATTTATAGGAGCAGTTAAATTGTATATAATTATAGCGTTCTCAGGAGCTGGGAAATTAGCTATGTATACAAGATTCTAGGGCTATCACAATATATTGGAGAACCGTATATCGCAATACACAGGAAAAAGTAATGTATCACAATACAGACATGGAATATCGCTGTATCCCAATAGTCGTACAAAGCTGATATTTTCATATCTACTAGGTGTTTTAACTCCAGAAATTCATACAAATCCTAACTGATATGCCAATAACCATGAACAGTGTTATTACTATTGGTTAGAACTGATTAAAATAGAAAACTTTCAACCAATCAGTAGTCAGAACTCTGTAAATGGCAGCCATATTGGGGAATCATAAAAGTATTGTTACAGTGTTGTTTGTATAGATACGAAACACCTAAATACCAAATTTGCATACTATCCAAATTTTGACCAATCAGAATTAAGTATATGGCAGCAATTTTATATGCCCTACCGAACCGCACATCCATCTTGTTGAGGCCAAGATTACACTCTTGTTTGTTAGAAAATGTGCAGGTTAATTGTGTTGTCAAAACTCTGTTGTGACAGTGTAAGGATTTATTGTTTGTTGTTGTCCCAGCATTGTTGTGACAGTGTAAGGATTTGTTATTGTCCCAGCTTTGTTGTGATGGTGTTGTGACAGTGTAAGGATTTGTTGTTGTCCCAGCTTTGTTGTGATGGTGTTGTGACAGTGTAAGGAATTGTTGTTGTCCCAGCTTTGTTGTGATGGTGTTGTGATAGTGTAAAGATTTGTTGTTGTCCCAGCTTTGTTGTGATGGTGTTGTGACAGTGTAAGGATTTGTTGTTGTCCCAGCTTTGTTGTGACAGTGTAAGGCTTTGTTGTGATGGTGTTGTGACAGTGTAAGGATTTGTTGCTGTCCCAGCTTTGTTGTGGTGGTGTTGTGACAGTGTAAGGATTTGTTGTTGTCCCAGCTTTGTTGTGACAGTGTAAGGATTTGTTGTTGTCCCAGCTTTGTTGTGACAGTGTAAGGATTTGTTGTTGTCCCAGCTTTGTTGTGATGATGTTGTGACAGTGTAAGGATTTGTTGTTGTCCCAGCTTTGTTGTGATGGTGTTGTGACAGTGTAAGGATTTGTTGTTGTCCCAGCTTTGTTGTGATGGTGTTGTGACAGTGTAAGGAATTGTTGTTGTCCCAGCTTTGTTGTGATGGTGTTGTGACAGTGTAAGGATTTGTTGTTGTCCCAGTTTTGTTGTAGAGGTGTCTCCAGCTCAGTGTAAGGTCCATTTAATGAGGTTCTGATCTGATCTGATGAGGACAAGTTGGTCTTTAGCTTGACTAGGTTAACCTGAGGAAGTTTATTCTATTATTACAGATAGATTTGAGCTGTTAGACAGAAGATTACTCTGGTCTTGCTAGTCTATTAACAGTAATCTGTGGGCTGCCCCATACCTGTTTAGTATGTATGGATAGTCGAGCACGGCCAGTCATTGTGATGCCCCATCACTACTGCAAGTGTTATATGTAAACCAATTCCCTTATTACACACCCGTTTAGACGGCATCTCCAGTAGGACTCGCACGCAACCAGGTCATTGTAATGGCAGTGAGGATGATGGTGCTGGTATGTCTGTTGGGTATGATTTGACTGGTGCAAAGTTCTCCAAACTGAGGCTATAATATTCTGTGAAATGGGATATATATTAAGATATAGCATGGCTGGCGTCCATTTAAGGAGCCGGGCTGGGCCACCGTGTCCTTAGAATGTTTAAAGTGTTCTCCACAGTACTTCCAAAATCATCACAGCTTTAGACATGAAATGTCGTTATATACATTTTACCTATAGAGGTTGTATGTTTTAAGTAGAGAGGTATTGACTTTTTGGAGGAGAGTTTCTTATGAGATCAATACATTAAGGTTCCATTATAGACTTGGAAAACAAGTGTAGCTTGACACTGGAAAAAGTCATCCATCAAACCATTTATGTTGTTTAGCAAAGCTTAGCAGCTAATATGGGAATAAACAAGACATTTCAGACTTCCATTTACAAAAACTATATCCAACTCCATTCAATTATTTTCTCTCAAATCAATGTTTCATGACCAAAGGTTAGATCTAGTCTGAGCTCCTGCCAAATAGCTATGGATGGAAATTACCACTGCTTAGTCAGTGTATCAGAAGATTTGTCAGGGGGACAGTAAGGCTGGGGACAACAGAACAGAAAGGAGGTTACTTTTCAGACAGGGGATAACTGTAGACAGAGTATTACACCTATCAGGTTCCTTTACTAAGTAACCCAGTGTTTATAGAGGTACACAGTGACTGGGTGAGGGACAGGACTTATGCTGCTAACCAAACACTGATAGGTTGTTTCATGTGTCAGGTTTGACTGTCACCTTTCTTGCTCCTAAATCTTCACTGTCTGAGAATCTGTTTTACATTTTGGCCTTCTCAACGACACTTACTTGTGACCCCCACAGCCATTTGGCACTAAAACCTAGAGAGATTTCCACACTTCCAGACTCATATCTTCCTGTCTCAATATTCCATTACCTTGGTTTGCTTCTCCTCAAATGGATTGTTTGAACACTGGTCACATGACTAAAGATTGATTGCAAGACGCTTCCTTAAACTGGTATTGATGTTGTATGACAACATTGCGATCTCCTGTCGTCAATCAGCCCTCCCCTGTACCAGTTCATTGTCATGGCAACACTATTAATTGGATGGAGAAAACAACTTTTGGTAACATTATTTATATGGGTGATTTTATGTAAAGAGTATTTTGTGGTATCCTTGTCTCATTATTCAATAAACTGATTCCCTCATTCCGATTTAAAATCCTGTCGCTTGAACAGCCTGAATTTCAACAGAATCATTTGACTTAATGAGCTGAGGTATCATTTCCATTTTAAAATTAGTTTGAGAAAATTACTGGAAAGGAAACTTCTTAATTGAAATAGACATAATTTCACTTTCAGAAAAGCAACTCTGTTTTAGTTTAGTAGAATTTTTTGTGACAGCTTAATTTCTCGAAATTCTGCTGCTGCCTCAAGGTTGTTTTAAAGGTCAACTCACCAAAATGGTTAACATTATTGTAATGTTAGGATTGGCTAATAAATTATGTAATACAATTTATTGAGAATCCTGCTGAAATCCTGATTTTATTCCCTTCCCTTACCACCTCATAGAACAATAATGAAATAGCTGAAACAGTCAATGTGTCTCTGCATGCACCATATAAAACACTTGTCATCCTTTTCCAAATCTTTCTCCCATAATTTTTATGGCAATCTGTAACACTTGACATTAGTTGGAAATATAACCTCAAGAGCATACCGTTGTTATTTTTAAAGACGATTTTCTGGCCTCATGTGCTGCTGTTTATAGAGGAAGGACTGAGAGATTTAGAATAGAGGAAGGATTGGGAGATTTAGAATGGAGGAAGGATATGGAGATTTAGAATGGAGGAAGGACTGGGAGATTTAGAATGGAGGAAGGACTGGGGGATTTAGAATGGAGGAAGGACTGGGAGATTTAGAATAGAGGAGGACTGGGAGATTTAGAATGGAGGAAGGACTGGGAGTTTTAGAATGGAGGAGGACTGGGAGATATAGAATAGAGGAAGGACTGGGAGATTTAGAATGGAGGAGGACTGGGAGATTTAGAATGGAGGAGGACTGGGAGATTTAGAATGGAGGAAGGACTGGGAGTTTTAGAATGGAGGAGGACTGGGAGATATAGAATAGAGGAAGGACTGGGAGATTTAGAATAGAGAAAGGACTAGGAGATTTAGAATGGAGGAAGGACTGGGAGATTTAGAATGGAGGAAGGACTGGGAGATTTAGAATGGAGGAAGGGCTGGGAGATTTAGAATGGAGGAAGGGCTGGGAGATTTAGAATGGAGGAAGGGCTGGGAGATTTAGAATGGAGGAAGGACTGGGAGATTTAGAATAGAGGAAGGACTGGGAGATTTAGAATGGAGGAAGGACTGTGAGTTTTAGAATGGAGGAAGGACTGGGAGATTTAGAATGGAGGAAGGGCTGGGAGATTTAGAATGGAGGAAGGGCTGGGAGATTTAGAATGGAGGAAGGGCTGGGAGATTTAGAATGGAGGAAGGGCTGGGAGATTTAGAATGGAGGAAGGGCTGGGAGATTTAGAATGGAGGAAGGACTGGGAGATTTAGAATGGAGGAAGGACTGGGAGATTTAGAATAGAGGAAGGACTGGGGGATTTAGAATGGAGGAAGGGCTGGGAGATTTAGAATGGAGGAAGGACTGGGAGATTTAGAATAGAGGAAGGACTGGGAGATTTAGAATGGAGGAAGGACTGGGAGATTTAGAATGGAGGAAGGACTGGGAGATTTAAAAAAGAGGAAGGACTGGGAGCTTTAGAATGGAGGCAGGACTGGGAGATTTAGAATGGAGGAAGGACTGGGGGATTTAGAATGGAGGAAGGACTGGGAGTTTTAGAATGGAGGAAGGACTGGGAGATTTAGAATGGAGGAAGGACTGGGAGTTTTAGAATGGAGGAAGGACTGGGAGATTTAGAATGGAGGAAGGGCTGGGAGATTTAGAATGGAGGAAGGACTGGGAGATTTAGAATGGAGGAAGGACTGGGAGATTTAGAATAGAGGAAGGACTGGGAGATTTAGAATGGAGGAAGGACTGGGGGATTTAGAATGGAGGAAGGACTGGGAGTTTTAGAATGGAGGAAGGACTGGGAGATTTAGAATGGAGGAAGGACTGGGAGTTTTAGAATGGAGGAAGGACTGGGAGATTTAAAAAAGAGGAAGGACTGGGAGATTTAGAATGGAGGAAGGACTGGGAGATTTAGAATAGAGGAAGGACTGGGAGATTTAGAATAGAGGAAGGACTGGGAGATTTAGAATGGAGGAAGGACTGGGAGATTTAGAATAGAGGAAGGACTGGGAGATTTAGAATAGAGGAAGGACTGGGAGATTTAGAATAGAGGAAGGACTGGGAGATTTAGAATGGAGGAAGGATTGGGAGATTAGAATAGAGGAAGGACTGGGAGATTTAGAATGGAGGAAGGACTAAGAGATTTAGAATGGAGGAAGGATTGGGAGATTTAGAATAGAGGAAGGACTGGGATATTTAGAATGGAGGAAGGACTGGGAGATTTAGAATGGAGGAAGGACTAAGAGATTTAGAATGGAGGAAGGACTGGGAGATTTAGAATGGAGGAAGGGCTGGGAGATTTAGAATGGAGGAAGGGCTGGGAGATTTAGAATGGAGGAAGGACTGGGAGATTTAGAATAGAGGAAGGACTGGGAGATTTAGAATGGAGGAAGGACTGGGAGATTTAGAATGGAGGAAGGGCTGGGAGATTTAGAATGGAGGAAGGACTGGGAGATTTAGAATGGAGGAAGGACTGGGAGATTTAGAATGGAGGAAGGACTGGGAGATTTAGAATGGAGGAAGGACTGGGAGATTTAGAATGGAGGAAGGACTGTGAGTTTTAGAATGGAGGAAGGACTGGGAGATTTAGAATGGAGGAAGGACTGGGAGATATAGAATGGAGGAAGGGCTGGGAGATTTAGAATGGAGGAAGGGCTGGGAGATTTAGAATAGAGAAAGGACTGGGAGATTTAGAATGGAGGAAGGACTGGGAGATTTAGAATGGAGGAAGGACTGGGAGATTTAGAATGGAAAAAGTACTAGGAAGATTTAGGTTACATCTCATTAGAAATGTGCTTGACAGAAAAAGTGCCAAAATGATAAATGCTAATTTTACACATCACAGCCCATTTATAGAATATTGATTACATTTACTAAAGGAAGAACTTTTCTCCCTGAACAAATTTATCTTCGCAAATTTCAATGGAACTAATTTCATTTGTGCATGCTTCTGGACATTACTAACTTGCTATTGATTTTGTTTTCTTTGGTTTATTATTTTCTCTTAAAAATTACAGTGTCAGTTTGGTAACAGACACCAGAATCATTGTCAATGACATTTTCGGAGCTGTGGTGGGTGTGTGTTTATGTCTTTGAGAAGGTGTAGTGGGCAGGTTAAGTTACAGGGAAAGTTCAGTGTAGGAAGGGGTAAATGACTGGGTAGGGAAGCTAGTAAGGGTTGACTTAAACTGGGTAAGGGAGTGAGTAAGGGTAACAACTCAAACTGGGTAAGGGAGTGAGTAAGGGTTGACTCAAACTGGGTAAAGGAGTGAGTAAGGGTTGACTCAAACAGGGTAAGGGAGTGAGTAAGGGTTGACTCAGAGACTAGTTAAGGGAGTGAGTAAAGGTTGACTTAAACTGGGTAAGGGAGTGAGTAAGGGCTGACTCAAAATGGGTAAGGGAGTGAGTAAGGGTTGACTCAAACTGGGTAAGGGAGTGAGTAAGGGTTGACTCAGAGACTAGTTAAGGGAGTGAGTAAAGGTTGACTTAAACTGGGTAAGGGAGTGAGTAAGGGCTGACTCAAACTGGGTAAGGGAGTGAGTAAGGGTTGACTCAAAATGGGTAAGGGAGTGAGTAAGGGTTGACTCAAACTGGGTAAAGGAGTGAGTAAGGGTTGACTCAAAATGGGTAATGGAGTGAGTAAGGGTGGACTTAAATTAGGTAAGGGAGTGAGTAAGGGTTGACTCAAACTAGGTAAGGGAGTGAGTAAGGGTTGACTCAGAGACTAGTTAAGGGAGTGAGTAAGGGTTGACTCAAACTGGATAAGAGGGTAAGTAAGGGTTGACTCAGAGAGGCAAAGATGGAATATTGTGTACTTAAATACAGGCCCAGTCTGGGTATGAATTCTTTTATTCACATACACACTGTACATAACATTACACATAAACACTGTACATAACATTACACATACACACTGTACATAACATTACACATACACACTGTACATAACATTACACATACACACTGTACATAACATTACACATACACACTGTACATAACATAACACATAAACACTGTACATAACATAACATATACACACTGTTCATAACATTACACATACACACTGTACATAACATTACACATACACACTGTACATAACATTACACATACACACTGTACATAACATTACACATACACACTGTACATAACATTACACAAACACACTGTACATAACATTACACATACACACTGTACATAACATAACACATACACACTGTACATAACATTACACATACACACTGTACATAACATTACACATACACACTGTACATAACATTACACATACACACTGTACATAACATTACACATACACACTGTACATAACATAACACATACACACTGTACATAACATTACACATACACACTGTACATAACATTACACATACACACTGTACATAACATTACACATACACACTGTACATAACATTACACATACACACTGTACATAACATTACACATACACACTGTACATAACATTACACATACACACTGTACATAACATAACACATAAACACTGTACATAACATAACACATACACACTGTTCATAACATTACACATACACACTGTACATAACATTACACATACACACTGTACATAACATTACACATACACACTGTACATAACATTACACATACACACTGTACATAACATTACACATACACACTGTACATAACATTACACATACACACTGTACATAACATAACACATACACACTGTACATAACATTACACATACAAACTGTACATAACATAACACATACACACTGTACATAACATTACACATACACACTGTACATAACATTACACATACACACTGTACATAACATTACACATACACACTGTACATAACATTACACATACACACTGTACATAACATTACACATACACATTACACATATACACTGTACATAACATTACACATATACACTTTACATAACATTACACATATACACTGTACATAACATTACACATACACACTGTACATAACATTACACATACACACTGCACATAGCATAACACATACACACTGTACTTAACATTACACATACACACTGTACATAACATTACACATACACTGTACATAACATTACACATACACACTGTACATAACATTACACATATACATTGAAAAATATCTTCAAAATTTTGACTGACTGCACAAGCATAAGATGTATGATATTTATCTTTGTAAGATATTACAATACGTAATTCTTGTCAATTTTTTATTTTGTATTAAAAACAATTGATGAGAGCATTAATGTGTCACGTACAGCTGTAGGTTTCTGATGGGTTGGTAGGGTGAATAACTTTAATTTGTTCTTTTCCAGTTCAAGATTTTACTAGTGATTACTCCCGCTCACATGAATGCTACCCCAGAGTCTGAGAAAATTACAACAAATCCATTTGGAGGTAAGATATTTGTCTTGTGTTGGAAGTGCAGCCCATCCCTCCCTGTCATTGGAATCCTGTTTACGACAGGATTCTGTAGGAATATCGTATCCTCCCTGTTAGATCATATGACTAGGCTATATGACAGCTAGGGAGCAGATACATGCACTTTTGTGACTATATTTGGTTTTTAAAAAACATCTTCAATCTGATGTTGCTTGTAGGCTTTGTGATATTTTACATGATGATGAAAGTTTTATCATTTCAAAAATATTGTGTTACAAAGTAACGATGTCATTTTAAGGCTTTTAGCTTTTATGAGAGATACTGTGTCAACATGTCAAAATGAACAGTGCTGCATGACAGATGGTAGGGCTTTTGGAGGATTGGTTTTACAGTTGTAAAACTTTCCTGTCAACTAGTGGTGCTGTGGCATAATTGACTGATGTTACTAAGATAACTATAGGTGTGCTGTGTTAGTGTTACTGATGTTACTATGACAACTAGTGGTGTTGTTTTAGTGTTACTGATGTTACTATGACAACTAGTGGTGTTGTGTTAGTGTTACTGATGTTACTATGACAACTAGTGGTGTTGTGTTAGTGTTACTGATGTTACTATGACAACTAGATGTGTTGAGTTAGTGTTACTGATGTTACTATGACAACTAGTGGTGTTGTGTTAGTGTTACTGATGTTACTATGACAACTAGTGGTGTTGTGTTTGTGTCACTGATGTTACTATGACAACTAGTGGTGCTGTGTTAGTGTTACTGATGTTACTATGACAACTAGTGGTGTTGTGTTAGTGAGGTACCATACATCAGACTACATAGGGTTGTGTCACTGATGTTACTATGACAACTAGTGGTGTTGTGTTAGTGTTAGTTACTATGACAACTAGTGGTGTTGTGTTAGTGAGGTACCATACATCAGACTACATAGGTTTGTGTCACTGATGTTACTATGACAACTAGTGGTGTTGTGTTAGTGTTACTGATGTTACTATGACAACTAGTGGTGTTGTGTTAGTGAGGTACCGTACATCAGACTACATAGGGTTGTGTCACTGACAGGTACCCAACATAGTTCCAGACATACAAGGCTTCATTCAAATGTCAATTATAGATATGTAGCTGGAATCCATTCTGAATTATTCATTATGTGAACAAAAACACCATGATTGAAAGCCTGAATTCGAGCTACTCGAATGTCTTTGTATGTCTATGGGGATCCTCTTTTTTTTGCCTTATTTCCACGTCAATTTTTCTTTTTCAAAAGTGTTTTCTGAGATGTTAGCCCTCAAGGTAATCTCTGTGAATAAACATCTTTCATTAAATAAAGTATTGGAATTTCCTGTCCTCTGAAAAATGTTTTCAACTAATGTGGTCACATGCCTGAGGAATAGACAGTCAAATTATGTAGAGCTGTTCAAATTACATCTGGAGAAGTAGCTCTCAAGTTCGGTCAGCTTAGAGACACACTTTCCTGACTCAATTACTTCTGACAGCAGAGGGACACACTATCCTGGCTCAGCCAAACAGATTGTAGCTCCAGGTTCTGTCAGCAGAGGGACACACTATCCTGGCTCAGCAACGCAGATTGTAGCCCCAAGTTCTGACAGCAGAGGGACACACTATCCTGGCTCAGCCACACAGATTGTAGCCCCAAGTTCTGTCAGCAGAGGGACACACTATCCTGGCTCAGCCACACAGATTGTAGCTCCAAGTTCTGTCAGCAGAGGGACACACTATCCTGGCTCAGCCACACAGATTGTAGCTCCAAGTTCTGTCAGCAGAGGGACATACTACATGGCTCAGCCACACAGATTGTAGCTCCAAGTTCTGTCAGCAGAGGGACACACTATCCTGGCTCAGCCTAACAGATTGTAGCTCCAAGTTCTGTCAGCAGAGGGACACACTATCCTGGCTCAGCCTAACAGATTGTAGCTCCAAGTTCTGTCAGCAGAGGGACACACTATCCTGGCTCAGCCACACAGATTGTAGCTCCAAGTTCTGTCAGCAGAGGGACATACTACATGGCTCAGCCACACAGATTGTAGCTCCAAGTTCTGTCAGCAGAGGGACACACTATCCTGGCTCAGCCTAACAGATTGTAGCTCCAAGTTCTGTCAGCAGAGGGACACACTATCCTGGCTCAGTCACACATATTGTAGCCACAAGTTCTGTCAGCAGAGGGACACACTATACTGGCTCAGCAACACTGATGTATTTGTGTCTTTTTCACAGATTGCTGTTTTGATGGTAAAATTTGAATACTCTGCAGGTATATCCAACAGTTGTTCCAGAAATTCACAAACACAGTTGGGAGTGGAGATTTATCAAGATTGATGTCAGCAATCACTTTCCTAAATATTGTTGTTAAGATAAGGAAACCTAGTCTTCCCCATCCTGAAGGGTGCCTCAACAAAATACAAACTTCACACCACAATCTCTTCAACTCACCAAACAAAAAATCAAAGTGATGTGTCGTTAGGTTTTCGTCTCCAATTAAACAAGTTGTTTGTCAGAAACCGACTTGTGTTAAGGCAATGCTCTGAGCCAGACAGCTTAGACACTTGTCTTTCATGGTCTGATCGCACCAACTTTCATGGTGTGACTTGGACAGGCTGTAAGGTTGACCAATACAAGATATGGTCCATACTCTCCTGACACAGTTATCTATAATCACAATACAACAGACAAAACATTGCTATTTTCCCATAAGTGACATGGGCAGTTTTCTGTGTGTGCCACAGCTGATGACCAGGTCAGACGGCTCCACAATCTAGATAAGTTTTCTGTAACATGTAAGTACTGTAATGCACTGATGTCAATAGGACAATCTGATTGGCCAAAGCAGGGCTTGCTGTGTCCCAGAGGCTGCTTTGATATTTGTCATGTCAAACCAACAGCTTACAACAATACTAGAAAGATCATCATCAACTAGTGACATCAAAGTAATCTTACAAGGGACACCATTTGTAATTTGTAAAAAGTAACATATCTGGCACATCTAATGGGAAAAGGAATAATTCCTTAAACAGAGAAAATAATAACCTATTATCTCTGTGTAAACATTTAAGGGAAATGGGGATACCTGTCTTTAGCAGTACAAGATTGAGGGGCAGGTATTAGAAAGATGTCTGTCCCTTCCTCATCCCACAGTGTCAGGTAGTGAAGCCTTTATCCCCCCACACACACACCGAGACAACAGGCACTGCTCCTTACAGTCCCCATAGATCTCCAGTACAAGACAGACACTAAACACTATGTCTGAAGAAAGGCTGCCATTAGGAGGCCACAGGATGCCTTCACTGTGTTTCCCTGTTTATAATTTTATACTACATCCTGCTTTAGCATTACAGAACCTCTAAGTAGGAAATGGCTTGTAGGAGAAATTAATAAAAATGGAGAAAAAAAGAAGATGCTTATAATAATAATATTATAATAATTATAATAGACTTTATTTAGAGTCGATAACACTTTGAGTCGCAAGACTCTTCCTCCAAGTGGTCGACATAAAAAGTTTGGTTTTGGATCAAGCTAGACGTCCATAATTTTGTCACCACCAAATTTATTATCTCCTTATTGACTTACACCAGTAGAATAAGATGATATGTAGGCAGACAGTGACCATCATGTAATGAGGAAATATAGTCAGGTTGATTGTGTCAGTTTCCATTGCTGTAACAAGAATGAAATATTCAATGCAGGGATATCAATCAATCAATCATATGTTCAATAACTTATAAAAGGTTTGATCTTTTTAACCCATTCTATTGCCACAGACTACCGCTAGCCCTCCACCTCTGGGTTGCGAGTTTGAATCCCACATGGGCCAGTTGCCAGGTACTGACAGCAGGTCGGTGGTTTTTCTCTGGGTACTCTGGCTTTCCTCCACCTCCAAAACCTGGCACATCCTTAAATGACCCTGACTGTTAATAGGACGTAAAACAAAATAAACCAAACCAAACAATATAGGCTTTTCACTCTGTAAGTCCTAGTATTTGTAATAAAGGGTCAGGGTGGCCGTTTGGTTAATGTGTCCAACATTCTACCACTAACCCTTCACCTTTGGGGTGTGAGTTCTAAACCCATGTGGGCAGTTGCCAGGTACTGACTGCAGGTCGGTGGTTTTTCTCCGGGTACTCTGGCTTTCCTCCACCACCAAAACCTGGCACATTCTTAAATGACCCTGCTGGCTGTACGATGTAAAAACAAAATAAACCAAACTTTAAATTATTGGTAATAGATGTGAGTTTTTACCAATGAGTTGGTCAGAAAGTTTTTTTAAAGCACAATTTTCTTACCTCTTGTGATATATCTTTGACTTGGTAAGTTTGTTGTTTTTTTATTTGACTGACATGTGCATGTCCGCCACTACATACTCGGAGGCTAATAGCGGCAGGAACTGTGCTGCAGAAACATGGTGTTTCGTGAAAAAGGCATTTAAAAATCTGTTATAGGAATATGTTTCATTTCCCAATTTCTGTATTTCACATGATTAAAATGAACTTTAAATTCCTAGAGATATATTGTAAGTCACAATGATAATCAGTACTCCTAAACTTCTCTGTTACATCAGTGATGTGATAAATATTTCATTGGTGTTTACAATTTTCCCAAACGTTAATATAGGGAAAATAAAATCTCTGCAAAACATAACTACTATACAGTAACATGGCAGAAGTATGTGAGATTAGTATCAGGCCTTGTAATACAAAGTTAGCATGAACTAAGTTATGTTGCAGGACCTCGTAGATCACTACTGCCTCGGGAGCTCCCAAACAGTATTGATACAAACAAGGTTGTGTAAGCTAGCTACCAGGAGGACATATTACTTCCTTATCAACTGATAGATGGATAATTCTCATCCTAATCAAAACAAACGAGCTTTACAAGCCTGCCTTCCAGCATCCGAAACATGAATCTCCGCCACTGGAATCTGGAACTTCTTTGCTTTTATTGGAAAAAGTTTTTCTGTAACCGAGCTAATTGTTTTTGGAAAGAGTAGAAGATAGATGGGCTCTAGGCTTTAGCTCATTAGGGATGTGTTGTTATAGTACATGTTGATGCTGTCCCCGCTGTACTGTTGCTGAGGCAGCACAGGTTAACAGTGCATCGTCATACCGACTAGTAGGGAAGGCCTGCAGGTGGTATCCTCATACTGACTAGTAGGGAAGGCCTGCAGGTGGTAACAGTGATACTGATAAGTAGTTTGAGTAACGATGTCCAAAGTCAGATTTCTGGGATAAAGTACATAACAAATGAGTAAACATCAGATATATTAGTTTTGTGTACCAACAAACGAGTAAACATCACATATGTTAGGGTACCATTATTTCAGGCTCCCTATATATATCTACTACTATAGCAGGGCTCATTTATTACCTGTCTTTAGAGCATTCTTTTAACTTATAGAATGTAAACATTTTCTATTGCCTCGTCTCATATTGTTTTGAATTGTATTTATTAATTTTCTATTGATCAAAATAAAACTAATGGAGAGAAAATTATACACGTAATGCCTGATTCATATTGATGCTTTCATATCAGATTTCTCAAGCAATTGCACAAGACGTCATTCCTTCATTTTGTGAAGATATGTTTTTCAATTTCCATGACAACTCCTTGTACTATAATAGTGAAACGTATTTTTCAAAATGGAACTTGAAAATCACAAATGACATAAATACATGAATTTTTTTATTCCTTCCCCTGCTCTGGAAAGCCAAATGAGCTTATGCCTTGGAGCAGTGTCTGTCATCGGTCCATTAGGTGTTAACTTTTTGCTTTAAATAACTTCTTCACAATAACTGCTAGAGACTCTGACAAGTGAAATTTGGTCAGAAGACAGATTACTGTAAAGTCTCCTCAAATGAATAACCTTGACCTACTTTTAAGGCTACAGGGGATCGAAAGTGTAAAAACATTTAAAAGTCTTTTTCTGACTAACAGAAGGCACAAAACACTGATATTTAGCCAGTAAGCACCTGGCATGAAATACTATAAATTTCCCCCATATAAATAACCTTGACCTACTTTCAAAGTCACATGAGAACAGTATGTAAAAATCTTTTGATGTCATGTATACTACATGTAAATGAGGTTTACCTACTTTCAAGGTCACAAAAGTTAAAAGTGTTAAAAACATTTAGACATCTTCTTTTAAAAAAACAAGATTTTCAGAGTACCGTAATTTCCTGTATATTGCCCGCGGGCTATACAATTTTTTTACATCACAAGATGCCTAGTGCAGACTATCTACCGGTGCGGACTATCTGTGTTTTTTAAAACCAAATTATTAAATAATGCGGGCTATACGTTGTTAAATGTTTCCACTTTTATCAACATGTAGATCTACGTTATTTGTTAACATAATACATCATTGATAAGATACTAAAGAGCTTTAGTTATACACATAAACATATACATTTACAAAATAAACACAATATTTCCATCATATGTCTCTGATTTCCAACATTCAAAATAATAAATCACAAAGTCATATACGAAATACATTTGTACTCACCAGGTATACAATCGACATATAACCAGCGGGCAATCTGCCAGTGCGGGTTATCTGGAATTTATTTTACAAAATCCTCCAAAATGCCTTAATTAACATCCCGCGGGCTATACCCAGGTGCAGGTAATTACGGTAATAATAGTTGACCAGTTGGTACTTTCATTGAGAATTATGATTGCCTAAATATCCAGGTGAGCAATATAGCACCTCTGGACCTTTTGTTACTGAATTGAGGTTTAAATTTTGATATGTTTTATTTTATTAAAGCACCTTCCTCGCCCCCGTATATCGTGGATGTATCAGCGCCAACCCCCTCGGTCATCACCATATCCTGGGAGCCACCCGTCTTCGCCAATGGACCAATTCTTGGCTACCGTTTGAAACTTGATCCCGTGAACCATCCAAGCCTGAAGCAAGTTAATTGTGAAGTACCCGGCAACATGACGTCATGGACGCTTCAGCAGCTGCAGTCATCACAGTTTTATTACATCACTGTATCGGCATGGAACAGTGATGGGGAGGGGCCTGCCGACTCCGCCAATATCACCACACCAAATGCTGGCAACCGTGAGTAACTTCTAAAACTTTGTGGATATTAAAAGCAAGGCAATAATTATCGTCACATAATTTTAACAAGTTGAACTGTGTCCTATAGTGTACATTTACCCATCAAATTAAAAATTTAGACGATCCTGTTGTTCCATCTGACTTATCGGGTGTATTTTGACTGAACGCATCTGAATCAGACCTGAAAACTTCAGTTTGGTAATTTTTTGAACGATAAATATATGACATCATTATTACTGCAGGATTATTGATTTTTGTCCTAGTTTGGCAGGGGACATCACTTTCTGTTCAGGTTTCTGTTTCTTCGTCATGACCTTCAGCATTGAAGACGTGGGGCACTGATATTTTTTTGGTCTTGCTTGGAATGTAAAATATTGCCATTGATTGTGATGAGATTTCTGGTTGTGACAGCTCTATAATAGTTACAGGTGGTTATGGTGACTTCTCAAGGCAATGTGTTGATGGATTGGTACAAACATTAATGTGTCAGTGTGTTTAATTAAGGCTGGAGATGTTAGAATTAGTGCCTGACTTGTGTCAGCTTGTAATTTCTACAGCTGTGACCGTAACATTTCCGCATCACCTTGGCTACTGCTCCTGTGTTTGTCAGAGGCCTGTTTACTTTTGGGGAGTGGGAGGGGAGGGAGTGGGGGGGGGGGGGGGGGGGGGGGCTCTTACCTGACTAAAGTCAGTGTACCCCTTTTATCTGTCTTTTATTATTAAATGATGTTGGATTTTGTTTCTAAAATAAACTCTGGCCATAAATATATTTTTGATAACAGATTTGCGATGAGATTGCTGCAGACAATGCTATGTATGGCGGGGTTAATGGATCTAGACTAATGAGAAAACATAGCAGTCATTAAAATTCCATTAATATGAGTGTTATTGGAAAAGAATTGTCTGTCCAATAACTTGTCAAGGGAAGAACATTGTCTGGTCGTCATAAACCACAAGACTTACAGTCTGGCTAATTGTATAAGTGTCTGTCCACTCACAGGTAATAGCTTCATTCACTAGAATTAATCAATATGGTGAGGTTCCATTTTTTCACACATATTTTTTCACTACAAGGGCCACACAGGGGAGTGTTATACTAAAAAAAAACCCCAGAAAACATAATTTGATGTTTAGTAACGTAAAACCATACCTGACATTGTAGCAGTGATGATCTGTTGACAGGTGATAATGATTATAAGGGGATGGGAGGGTGGAGTAAAATGAACGTTCTTAAAGGAACGTTCTCTCAAACTTCACCATATTCAAAGGAACGTTCTCTCAAACTTACCATAATTAAAGAACAAATTAGAGGAAAGAAGAGCAAAGAAGGAGCAAGATCCAACTGTTAAAGAACAAATAAAGATAAAACAATGGTGGATCAGACTATGGTGCGTGCCAAGATCCCACTGAGACATCTTTTTATCATGTCAGGTTAAAAGTTTTAAATTCCTCGCGACCGTGTTTAGGGTACCTGAATCCTAGAGTGTCTGGACCATGCTCCCTCTGCGACATCTTTTTAGCTTAGGATAGGTGAATCCATGAGTCTCTGGACTGTGCTTAACATATGGAACTTGTCTACTTTGACCCAGCTGATTTCTACCAGGGTGATTGTGGCCTATTATGCTGGTGGTACTGTGAGGGATAAGCAAAGCTGACACTGGATGGTGGGTAACACAATAATTGCCGTACAACGTGACACAGGATTGGTCTATCCTAATGTATGCAAATGCCATCAAATTTGTTTTATTTCCAGTAAGCAGATAAAACTGGCAATAAGAGCTGGATTACCATAAAGGCTAAGGGCTGAGATAGGAAAGCCTGTTTTACAGCGGATCTATCCCTAATGTAGAGCATCAAAATTTGTCCCCAGTTATTCAGAAGTGATTAAGTTAATTGTCCAGTAATTTATTTGTATTGTCGATTTCCATTTGAAAACGGTTTTGGAGATTTGTGCTGTGATTTGGCTGGCCATAATCAAGCTGATAGAGGTTTTACTGCTTCCATTGCTAACCGTCAGACACAGCACTAGGCCGAGTCAGACTTCAGCAGTCAGCGCTAATCGTGTAGATATCGACAACGCTGTTCTGGAGTGGCGGTACCGAAAATTGTTGCAACTCCTCCATGAGTTAACTAATCATTACAATTGTCTGTAGGAATATGTGGTTGTATGTATCCAAGCCTAACAGATTCAGGTTTAGTGATGTATAATGACATGTTATATATCATCCTTCATTACGGTCTACTGGTACAGCCAGAGGAGTAACCCTGGTGACACCTCCGTATCCTCACTGGAGTCAGAGGCTTGGTGGTTCAAACTCTACTGGAGTGAGAGGCTTGGTGGTTCAAGCTCTACTGGAGTCAGAGGCTTGGTGGTTCAAGTTCTACGGGAGTCAGATATTTGGTCCTCTGGATCATATCTGAGTCAAACTCTACTGGAGCCAGATGTTTGGTGGTCCAAGCTCTACGGAAGTCAGATGTTTGGTCCTCTGGTTCATATATCTCTGAGTCAAACTCTACTGGAGTCAGATGTCCTCTGGTTCAAACTCTACTGGAGTCAGATGTTTGGTCCTCTGGTTCATATCTCTGAGTCAAACTCTACAGGAGCCAGATATTTGGTCCTCTGGTTCAAACTCTACTGGAGCCAGATATTTGGTCCTCTGGTTCATATCTCTGAGTCAAACTCTACTGGAGCCAGATATTTGGTCCTCTGGTTCATATCTCTGAGTCAAATTCTACTGGAGCCAGATATTTGGTCCTCTGGTTCATATCTCTGAGTCAAACTCTACAGGAGCCAGATATTTGGTCCTCTGGTTCAAACTCTACTGGAGTCAGATATTTGGTGGTTCAAACTCTACTGGAGTCAGATATTTGGTCCTCTGGTACATATCTCTGGTTCAAACTCTACTGGAGTCAGATATTTGGTCCTCTGGTTCAAACTCTACAGGAGTCAGATGTTTGGTCCTCTGGTTCAAACTCTACTGGAGTCAGATATTTAGTCCTCTGGTACATATCTCTGGTTCAAAATCTACTGGAGTCAGATATTTGGTCCTGTCGTTCAAACTCACTGGAGTCAGATATTTGGTCCTCTGGTTCAAACTCTACAGGAGTCAGATATTTGGTCCTCTGGTTCAAACTCTACTGGAGTCAGATATTTGGTCCTCTGGTTCAAACTCTACTGGAGTCAGATATTTGGTCCTCTGGTTCAAACTTTACAGGAGCCAGATATTTGGTCCTCTGGTTCAAACTCTACAGGAGTCAGATATTTGGTCCTCTGGTTCAAACTCACTGGAGTCAGATATTTGGTCCTCTGGTACTTGATTAACAGGCATTTGTTTTGTTTCATTTATGTAAAATATACTTTTTTTACTCGGGTTTTGATGGAATATCATTAACAATGATTGAACACATACAACATATCAAGCTACAAGGGTAGCTCTGTTTATCTAATGTCAGATCTGAAACCCCTTCACAATCTGCTGTCTTGCAAATTTATTCTCTTAATCCTTTGGTTAAGACACATGGTTTAAAGTAAATTAGATTTTTTTGTACCGATATAAAAGTGTGTTACTGGGGAAGTCTTTTATTGAAGTAAATTAAACGAGGCTATGCATACCGTTGGAGAAACAAAAGGCAGGCTGGGTATAAGTGTGGAGCACCCTAAAGTGCAGTAGCTGCAGTGAGACCAGGTAATTTAGAGTTGAGATAATACATCTTAAATCTGCCAAACCTCACCCTGCATAATTGAAACATTTGGATTTGATTTAAATTTCTTTAATGACATCAAAAGGTTTTGACCCTGGCAGCAGACAGAATGAGACATCGGAAAAACAAAAGTAGATCTCTGGTCTTGTGTGTGTATAGGTTGGTAACAGATATTTGTGCTATCTGTCTTTGCTAATTACCAGAACATGTAGGTCAGAGATAGATGTGATAGCACTGTGGCTGTTTGTGGTGAAATGTTTGGGGTGGGGAAGTACAGGACTTTTACACTACTTTACTACCCTCTGGCACCTGATGTTAGTGGTGTTGTGGAACATCCAGCCTATACAGTCCTAGATGAGCAGTTTCCTGTCACAAGCGTCCCAACTTTTGCCAGTAGGCCTATGACACCGGAGAGGTACTTCAGTGTTGAATCAGCATATGTAGTCTACAGTCTGTTGGTACCCTGGGGTCTAGGTCTGTTGGTACCCTGGGTCTAGACCTGTTGGTACCCTGGGGTCTAGGTGTGTTGGTACCCTGGGTCTAGGTGTGTTGGTACCCTGGGTCTAGGTGTGTTGGTACCCTGGGTCTAGGTCCGTTGGTACCCTGGGTCTAGGTGTGTTGGTACCCTGGGTCTAGGTCCTTTGGTACCCTGGGTCTAGGTGTGTTGGTACCCTGGGTCTAGGTGTGTTGGTACCCTGGGTCTATGTGTGTTGGTACCAAGGGTCTAGGTGTGTTGGTACCCTGGGTCTAGGTCCGTTGGTACCCTGGGTCTAGGTGTGTTGGTACCCTGGGTCTAGGTGTGTTGGTACCCTGGGTCTAGTAGTGTTGGTACCCTGGGTCTAGGTGTGTTAGTACCCTGGGTCTAGGTGTGTTGGTACCCTGGAGTCTAGATCGATTGGTATCCTGGGGTCTAGGTCTGTTGGAACTCTGGGGTCTAGGTCTTTTGGTACCCTGGGGTCTGTAGGGCTGTGGTACTGAGGGATTGATTGTTGTAATGGTACCCTGGGGTATGACCCTGGGGTCTGTAGGGCTGTGGTACTGAGGGGTTGATTTTTGCAATGGTACCCTGGGGTCTGTAGGCGTCTGCCACTGAGGTGGTCTATATCCAGTCCTGGCTGCACTGAGGGATCTGAAGTTGGCAGTGGGACAACGACAGTGCACTCTGCACAATAGAATCTGGCAAAGAAGTAGCCTGCTCACAGTGGGACAGGAGGCGATTATTCCACCAATCCACTTTGTACTGGCATGCCGTACACGCTCAATAATAGTGGAGATTTTGACACGCTGAGAACTGATGACTGCACATTATGTAAAGGCAGTTGTTGGCTATAACGTTGTTTAGTTTGAACATTTGAGGTTTGATGGGTTTATATCCAATGGTTACAGTAAGTTACTAGGTATTGGCCCCAACCTTGAGCAAAGTGTAGGGATCAAAGGCTACAGCCATTGCATGTAATAACTGGCATGTGATCATTGTAATGTTCATTATGTGGTTGATACCTTTTTTATGAACCTTTTTATTATTCACCTTACCAAAAATAAGGTGGCTAGGATTGAGTACCATACTGTTACTGACATGATCTTTTTTATGAGGCTCAGAATGAGTTTTTGTAGCCAGGGAAAATTGACTGATGTAAGCTAGCAATCAATTGTATAGCATTACCTGTGAGTTAGTAATGTACCTGGTCTATAATGTTTTCATTGCTTATTTAACAGAACTTTTACCAGATACCTCTGTATACCTACATTAGAGGTATTTTGTCAAAGGTGTCAGTTTTCTTCTTGGCAGCACTCCAATAAATTTGGCTGGACCACTTCCAGCATCACCAGATAGCATAGAACACTGAGGACTGGGGTTACAGTACTAATTGTGGCACAAGGGTAACAGTGCAGCAATGAGTAGAATCAATTGATACTGGTGAAGAGGGCGGGGGAGGGGAGGTAACTGTGTATTACTAGTAATTAGGATTTCAGGATATCAATATCACCGATCAAAGGTGATGAAAGGGAAAAGTTGTCTTACTTAAGTGGCTGTGGCTTAGAGGCATTGAAGCTTCTGTACCAGGACTGTCCTATAGAGGGGTACATCTTTTGTAATTACTATATTACTAACACCAGTAGGAGGGCTTGTAGTATTTAGCTGGTCTACCTGTAATGTGTAGTCACTGTAGTCACTATACAGGGAAACTATGGACACCAGTCTACTACCTACAGACCTCAGGTCTTCTACCTACAGACCTCAGGTCTACTACCTACAGACCTCAGGTCTACTACCTACAGACCTCAGGTCTTCTACCTACAGACCTCAGGTCTACTACCTACAGGCCTCAGGTCTACTACCTACAGGCCTCAGGTCTACTACCTACAGACCTCAGGTCTTCTACCTTCTGGCCTCAGGTCTACTACATACAGACATCAGGTCTACTACCTACAGACCTCAGGTCTACTACCTACAGACCTCAGGTCTTCTACCTACAGACATCAGGTCTACTACCTACAGACCTCAGGTCTTCTACCTACAGACCTCAGGTCTTCTACCTACAGACCTCAGGTCTACTACCTACAGACCTCAGGTCTACTACCTACAGACCTCAGGTCTACTACCTACAGACCTCAGGTCTACTACCTACAGACCTCAGGTCTACTACCTACAGACCTCAGGTCTTCTACCTACAGACATCAGGTCTACTACCTACAGACCTCAGGTCTTCTACCTACAGACCTCAGGTCTACTACCTACAGACCTCAGGTCTACTACCTACAGACCTCAGGTCTACTACCTACAGACCTCAGGTCTTCTACCTACAGACATCAGGTCTACTACCTACAGACCTCAGGTCTACTACCTACAGACCTCAGGTCTACTACCTACAGACCTCAGGTCTACTACCTACAGACATCAGGTCTACTACCTACAGACCTCAGGTCTACTACCTACAGACCTCAGGTCTACTACCTACAGACCTCAGGTCTTCTACCTACAGACATCAGGTCTACTACCTACAGACCTCAGGTCTTCTACCTACAGACCTCAGGTCTTCTACCTTCTGGCCTCAGGTCTACTACATACAGACATCAGGTCTACTACCTACAGACCTCAGGTCTACTACCTACAGACCTCAGGTCTTCTACCTACAGACCTCAGGTCTACTACCTACAGACCTCAGGTCTTCTACCTTCTGGCCTCAGGTCTACTACATACAGACATCAGGTCTACTACCTACAGACCTCAGGTCTACTACCTTCTGGCCTCAGGTCTACTACATACAGACATCAGGTCTACTACCTACAGACCTCAGGTCTTCTACCTACAGACCTCAGGTCTACTACCTACAGACCTCAGGTCTTCTACCTACAGACCTCAGGTCTACTACCTACATGTCTACTACCTACAGACCTCAGGTCTACTACCTACACACCTCAGGTCTACTACCTACAGACATCAGGTCTACTACCTACAGACCTCAGGTCTTCTACCTACAGACCTCTGGTCTACTACCTACAGGCCTCAGGTCTACTACCTACAGACCTCAGGTCTACTACCTACAGACCTCAGGTCTTCTACCTACAGACCTCAGGTCTACTACCTACAGACCTCAGGTCTACTACCTACACACCTCAGGTCTACTACCTACAGACCTCAGGTCTACTACCTACAGACCTCAGGTCTACTACCTACAGACCTCAGGTCTACTACCTACAGACCTCAGGTCTACTACCTACAGGCCTCAGGTCTACTACCTACAGACCTCAGGTCTACTACCTACACACCTCAGGTCTACTACCTACAGACCTCAGGTCTACTACCTACAGACCTCAGGTCTACTACATACAGACCTCAGGTCTTCTACCTACAGGTCTTCTACCTACAGGTCTACTACCTACAGACCTCAGGTCTACTACCTACAGACCTCAGGTCTACTACCTACAGACCTCAGGTCTACTACCTACAGACCTCAGGTCTACTACATACAGGCCTCAGGTCTTCTACCTACAGGTCTTCTACCTACAGGTCTACTACCTACAGACCTCAGGTCTACTACCTACATACCTCAGGTCTTCTACCTACAGATCTTCTACCCACAGACCTCAGGTCTACTACCTACAGACCTCAGGTCTACTACCTACAGACCTCAGGTCTACTACATACAGGCCTCAGGTCTTCTACCTACAGGTCTTCTACCTACAGGTCTACTACCTACAGACCTCAGGTCTACTAACTACAGACCTCAGGTCTACTACCTACAGGCCTCAGGTCTACTACCTACAGACCTCAGGTCTACTACCTACAGACCTCAGGTCTACTACCTACAGACATCAGGTCTACTACCTACAGACCTCAGGTCTACTACATACAGACCTCAAGTCTACTACCTACAGACCTCTGGTCTAATACATACAGACCTCTGGTCTACTACCTACAGACATCAGGTCTACTACCTACAGTCCTCAGGTCTACTACCTACAGTCCTCAGGTCTACTACCTACAGGCCTCAGGTCTACTACCTACAGTCCTCAGGTCTACTACCTACAGACCTCAGGTCTACTACCTACAGTCGTCAGGTCTACTACCTACAGTCCTCAGGTCTACTACCTACAGGCCTCAGGTCTACTACCTACAGACATCAGGTCTACTACCTACAGTCCTCAGGTCTACTACCTACAGTCCTCAGGTCTACTACCTACAGGCCTCAGGTCTACTACCTACAGGCCTCAGGTCTACTACCTACAGACCTCAGTTCTACTACCTACAGACCTCAGGTCTACTACCTTCAGGCCTCAGGTCTACTACATACAGGCCTCAGGTCTTCTACCTACAGGTCTACTACCTACAGACCTCAGGTCTACTACCTACAGGCCTCCGGTCTACTACCTACAGACCTCAGGTCTACTACCTACACACCTCAGGTCAACTACCTACAGACTTCAGGTCTACTACATACAGACATCAGGTCTACTACCTACAGACATCAGGTCTACTACCTACAGACCTCAGGTCAACTACCTACAGACCTCTGGTCTACTACCTACAGACATCAGGTCTACTACCTACAGACCTCAGGTCAACTACCTACAGACCTCTGGTCTACTACCTACAGACCTCTGGTCTACTACCTACAGACCTCAGGTCTACTACCTACAGACCTCAGGTCTACTACCTACAGACCTCAGGTCTACTACCTACAGACCTCTGGTCTACTACCTACAGACATCAGGTCTACTACCTACAGACCTCAGGTCTACTACCTACAGACCTCAGGTCTACTACCTACAGACCTCTGGTCTACTACCTACAGACATCAGGTCTACTACCTACAGTCCTCAGGTCTACTACCTACAGTCCTCAGGTCTACTACCTACAGGCCTCAGGTCTACTACCTACAGACCTCAGGTCTACTACCTACAGGCCTCAGGTCTACTACCTACAGGCCTCAGGTCTACTACCTACAGGCCTCAGGTCTACTACCTACAGGCCTCTGTCATCCATTCATGTTAGAATCGTTTGTCACTCTCGGAGTTTGAAGGACATGTACAGCTAGCTCCTCGGATATCACCAAACTTAATATCTCTTGGTGAATGTGTGTTATGTGAGAGCAATAGATTCACTGGGTTAATTGTATAACATTTGTCATGAATTAAGGTAAATTTGACTAATTAGCCATTTTCTCTACTAATGTTGTATCATTTATCATGATCACAGAGTAAGAAGCCGTAGTGACTTTGATATAGTACAGGGACAATACAGGGCATTCTCCTTATGTATCAGAGTTCTATAGTAATAGATAATTATAAGGGTAGGGGATAGGAAGATGAATTGAATACAGATTTAATTGCCTTTCTTTCTTGTCTTGAATTCGAATTACAAAAGAAACACTGTCATACAGACATAGAATGAGATCAAATCTGGACGCATTACGTAGTAAGCATAAGTATATAAGAGTGAGAAACACATATTGGTTACTTATACCACTGACATTACCTAGATTCTGTCATCAGTTCATTAGTCTGACAGATCAAAAAGGCAGAGTTCAATAAAAGTGTGAAAAGATTTCTGTCAGAAACATCCCTGTCTTTTGTGATATTTGGCAGTAAATCATGAACAAGAGTTAGAGTGAAGAAGTTTGGGCCATGGTTTCAACTTCACAGCAAAAGCAATATGGCTGATTGCGTGAAGCCATTTTTTTGGAGAAAAAAAGGAGAAGGTTTTCTGTCTTAATGGTAGTTACAAAGGTCACTCTTAGTACAAACATTTGTTATCCAGTAGAAGACTAAGCTCCAACCACTGCAGCCAAACAAGAGTAAATACTGCCACCACACTGTATTGAGTAAACATCTTACTCATTGCTGTGGAGACAAAAATCTGGTAGTGAGGTTGAAACTAAAGCTTTATAGAACATCTGATGGTAATTATTGAAATGTTAAACCTTGACAAGTCATGATCGCAGCACTGGCTTAGAGGGTCCCTAGGGAGGTCAGAGGCTTGGAGAGTCCCTAGGGAGGTCAGAGGGTTGGAGGGTCCCTAGGGAGGTTAGAGGCTTGGAGGGTCCCTAGGGAGGTGAGAGGCTTGGGGAGTCCCCAGGGAGTGCTGCCCTGTGAGGTCCAGCCCTGACACAGCATTCCTGACCCAGCCACCTCAGGGAGTAGAATGTCAGATCCTATCATACAAGATGGGAATTTTTTTTTAAACAAGAAATAAACTATTGCTTGACCTACATGTCTCAATCATTTAAATGTAAAAAAGTACTAGTCCAGCACTAGTGCTGACGGGTAATATTGTGGTACTGTGGTCGTTTAGGTAGAGTTGGGCTATATTGTGGTACTGTCTTTGTTTAGGTAGAGTTGGGCTATATTGTGGTGCTGTCTTTGTTTAGATAGAGTTGGGCTATATTGTGGTACTGTCTTTGTTTAGGTAGAGTTGGGCTATATTGTGGTACTGTCTTTGTTTAGGTAGAGTTGGGCTATATTGTGGTACTGTCTTTGTTTAGGTACAGATAGGTTTGCCTTTATTTGTTCTGTTGATTTGGTTATTTTTTTATAGCAGTATCTTTGGTAATTCTATGATTTCTAATTTCAAGCCTTAATCAAATTTGACAAGAAAAAGAATTGGCATTTAAGTAATTTTTTAAAGCACTGACTAAACATTGCCTTCCGTTTTTCTTTATTTTTAATAAGATAATTACAGTTGTCAGCACGGCTTGTTTGGTTATCTACATGCCGTCTCTTAATTACCTCCCATTACCAGACAAAATCTATTGTAGCAGAAATTATCTCAATGTTTTTTTAGTCTTGGAGTTTCCATCAAATCCCTCCAACACTTAGTTATTGTTGCCCCACTAGTGATGGAAGGTGGTTTTGCTAGAACTGGTGCTATTAGTTTTGGTTCCTATAACAAGTTCTTGTCTGGACTATTATCCACCACTTGCTAAAGTGTACAGCAATGCTGTGTTTAGGGAACAATGTCTTTTACCTCGCGGTCAAATTACAAGTTAATACAAACCAAATAGGATATTTCCCATAAGGCTGTTAAACATGAATGTCCAATGACCTTCTTTGAAATTAAAAGGTTATCAAAGCCATTAGAACACCATGTGTTGTTGATGTGTGCTGTTAAGATGGTGTCAATAATGACCTTTTTCTGTTGAAATAAAATTTAAAGGTTATCAAACACTAGTTGAAAAGAAAAATTCTTGTGTGTTATCAGTTACAATTTGTTCATTATTTTCTTTTTTTCTTTTGAATGGAAATGAAAGGTTATCGGGAAAACACCATAGTTATTGACAAGGATTATACATGTGTTTTACCATTCTGCATTAAATTCTGCTTGTAAAATTCACTTTAGTGTTGCTAAAATATGCTAATCTTTTAATCAAATACTTGAAATAGAGTTGAACCACATAACCTGTTCAGACTCTAGATCTGGTGTAAATCTCTTGGATTGCTACTTCAACTCCATCCAGAAACTTATAGTAAGGTATTTGTATGTGATATCTACTAGTTATAGTTAGGTATTTGTATGTGATGTCAGGACTACTAGTTATAGTTAGGTATTTGTATGTGATGTCAGGACTACTAGTTATAGTTAGGTATTTGTATGTGATGTCAGGACTACTAGTTATAGTTAGGTATTTGTATGTGATGTCAGGACTACTAGTTATAGTTAGGTATTTGTATGTGATGTCAGGACTACTAGTTATAGTTAGGTATTTGTATGTGATGTCAGGACTACTAGTTATAGTTAGGTATTTGTATGTGATATCTACTAGTTATAGTTAGGTATTTGTGTGTGATGTCAGGACTACTAGTTATAGTTAGGTATTTGTATGTGATATCTACTAGTTATAGTTAGGTATTTGTATGTGATGTCAGGACTACTAGTTATAGTTAGGTATTTGTATGTGATGTCAGGACTACTAGTTATAGTTAGGTATTTGTATGTGATGTCAGGACTACTAGTTATAGTTAGGTATTTGTATGTGATGTCAGGACTACTAGTTATAGTTAGGTATTTGTATGTGATGTCAGGACTACTAGTTATAGTTAGGTATTTGTATGTGATATCTACTAGTTATAGTTAGGTATTTGTGTGTGATGTCAGGACTACTAGTTATAGTTAGGTATTTGTATGTGATATCTACTAGTTATAGTTAGGTATTTGTATGTGATGTCAGGACTACTAGTTATAGTTAGGTATTTGTATGTGATGTCAGGACTACTAGTTATAGTTAGGTATTTGTATGTGATGTCAGGACTACTAGTTATAGTTAGGTATTTGTATGTGATATCTACTAGTTATAGTTAGGTATTTGTATGTGATGTCAGGACTACTAGTTATAGTTAGGTATTTGTGTGTGATGTCAGGACTACTAGTTATAGTTAGATATTTGTATGTGATGTCAGGACTACTAGTTATAGTTAGGTATTTGTATGTGATGTCACGACTACTAGTTATAGTTAGGTATTTGTTTGTGATGTCAGGACTACTAGTTATAGTTAGGTATTTGTGTGTGATGTCAGGACTACTAGTTATAGTTAGATATTTGTATGTGATGTCAGGACTACTAGTTATAGTTAGGTATTTGTATGTGATGTCAGGACTACTAGTTATAGTTAGGTATTTGTATGTGATATCTACTAGTTATAGTTAGGTATTTGTGTGTGATGTCAGGACTACTAGTTATAGTTAGGTATTTGTATGTGATATCTACTAGTTATAGTTAGGTATTTGTATGTGATGTCAGGACTACTAGTTATAGTTAGGTATTTGTATGTGATGTCAGGACTACTAGTTATAGTTAGGTATTTGTATGTGATATCTACTAGTTATAGTTAGGTATTTGTATGTGATGTCAGGACTACTAGTTATAGTTAGGTATTTGTATGTGATGTCAGGACTACTAGTTATAGTTAGGTATTTGTATGTGATGTCAGGACTACTAGTTATAGTTAGGTATTTGTATGTGATGTCAGGACTACTAGTTATAGTTAGGTATTTGTATGTGATATCTACTAGTTATAGTTAGGTATTTGTATGTGATGTCAGGACTACTAGTTATAGTTAGGTATTTGTATGTGATGTCAGGACTACTAGTTATAGTTAGGTATTTGTATGTGATATCTACTAGTTATAGTTAGGTATTTGTATGTGATGTCAGGACTACTAGTTATAGTTAGGTATTTGTATGTGATGTCAGGACTACTAGTTATAGTTAGGTATTTGTATGTGATGTCAGGACTACTAGTTATAGTTAGGTATTTGTATGTGATGTCAGGACTACTAGTTATAGTTAGGTATTTGTATGTGATGTCAGGACTACTAGTTATAGTTAGGTATTTGTATGTGATGTCACGACTACTAGTTATAGTTAGGTATTTGTATGTGATATCTACTAGTTATAGTTAGGTATTTGTATGTGATGTCAGGACTACTAGTTATAGTTAGGTATTTGTATGTGATGTCATGACTACTAGTTATAGTTAGGTATTTGTATGTGATGTCAGGACTACTAGTTATAGTTAGGTATTTGTATGTGATATCTACTAGTTATAGTTAGGTATTTGTATGTGATGTCAGGACTACTAGTTATAGTTAGGTATTTGTATGTGATGTCACGACTACTAGTTATAGTTAGGTATTTGTATGTGATGTCAGGACTACTAGTTATAGTTAGGTATTTGTGTGTGATGTCAGGACTACTAGTTATAGTTAGGTATTTGTATGTGATGTCAGGACTACTAGTTATAGTTAGGTATTTGTATGTGATGTCACGACTACTAGTTATAGTTAGGTATTTGTATGTGATGTCAGGACTACTAGTTATAGTTAGGTATTTGTATGTGATATCTACTAGTTATAGTTAGGTATTTGTATGTGATGTCAGGACTACTAGTTATAGTTAGGTATTTGTGTGTGATGTCAGGACTACTAGTTATAGTTAGATATTTGTATGTGATATCTACTAGTTATAGTTAGGTATTTGTATGTGATGTCAGGACTACTAGTTATAGTTAGGTATTTGTATGTGATGTCACGACTAATAGTTATAGTTAGGTATTTGTATGTGATGTCAGGACTACTAGTTATAGTTAGGTATTTGTGTGTGATGTCAGGACTACTAGTTATAGTTAGGTATTTGTATGTGATATCTACTAGTTATAGTTAGGTATTTGTATGTGATATCTACTAGTTATAGTTAGGTATTTGTATGTGATGTCAGGACTACTAGTTATAGTTAGGTATTTGTATGTGATGTCATGACTACTAGTTATAGTTAGGTATTTGTATGTGATGTCAGGACTATACTAGTTATAGTTAGGTATTTGTATGTGATGTCATGTCTACTAGTTACAGTTAGGTATTTGTATGTGATGTCAGGACTACTAGTTATAGTTAGGTATTTGTATGTGATATCTACTAGTTATAGTTAGGTATTTGTATGTGATGTCAGGACTACTAGTTACAGTTAGGTATTTGTATGTGATGTCAGGACTACTAGTTACAGTTAGGTATTTGTATGTGATGTCGGGACTACTAGTTACAGTTAGGTATTTGTATGTGATGTCAGGACTACTAGTTATAGTTAGGTATTTGTTTGTGATGTCACGACTAATAGTTATAGTTAGGTATTTGTGTGTGATGTCAGGACTACTAGTTATAGTTAGGTATTTGTATGTGATATCTACTAGTTACAGTTAGGTATTTGTATGTGATGTCAGGACTACTAGTTATAGTTAGGTATTTGTGTGTGATGTCAGGACTACTAGTTACAGTTAGGTATTTGTATGTGATGTCAGGACTACTAGTTATAGTTAGGTATTTGTATGTGATATCTACTAGTTATAGTTAGATATTTGTATGTGATATCTACTAGTTATAGTTAGGTATTTGTATGTGATGTCAGGACTACTGGTTATAGTTAGGTATTTGTATGTGATGTCAGGACTACTAGTTACAGTTAGGTATTTGTATGTGATATCTACTAGTTATAGTTAGGTATTTGTATGTGATGTCAGGACTACTAGTTATAGTTAGGTATTTGTATGTGATGTCAGGACTACTAGTTATAGTAAGGTATTTGTGTGTGATGTCAGGACTACTAGTTACAGTTAGGTATTTGTATGTGATATCTACTAGTTATAGTTAGGTATTTGTATGTGATGTCAGGACTACTAGTTATAGTTAGGTATTTGTATGTGATGTCAGGACTACTAGTTACAGTTAGGTATTTGTATGTGATATCTACTAGTTATAGTTAGGTATTTGTATGTGATATCTACTAGTTATAGTTAGGTATTTGTATGTGATGTCAGGACTACTAGTTATAGTTAGGTATTTGTATGTGATGTCAGGACTACTAGTTACAGTTAGGTATTTGTATGTGATATCTACTAGTTATAGTTAGGTATTTGTGTGTGATGTCAGGACTACTAGTTATAGTTAGGTATTTGTGTGTGATGTCAGGACTACTAGTTATAGTTAGGTATTTGTGTGTGATGTCAGGACTACTAGTTATAGTTAGGTATTTGTATGTGATGTCAGGACTACTAGTTACAGTTAGGTATTTGTATGTGATATCTACTAGTTATAGTTAGGTATTTGTGTGTGATGTCAGGACTACTAGTTATAGTTAGGTATTTGTGTGTGATGTCAGGACTACTAGTTATAGTTAGGTATTTGTATGTGATGTCAGGACTACTAGTTACAGTTAGGTATTTGTATGTGATATCTACTAGTTATAGTTAGGTATTTGTATGTGATATCTACTAGTTATAGTTAGGTATTTGTATGTGATGTCAGGACTACTAGTTATAGTTAGGTATTTGTATGTGATGTCAGGACTACTAGTTACAGTTAGGTATTTGTATGTGATATCTACTAGTTACAGTTAGGTATTTGTATGTGATATCTACTAGTTATAGTTAGGTATTTGTATGTGATGTCAGGACTACTAGTTATAGTTAGGTATTTGTATGTGATGTCAGGACTACTAGTTATAGTTAGGTATTTGTATGTGATATCTACTAGTTATAGTTAGGTATTTGTATGTGATGTCAGGACTACTAGTTACAGTTAGGTATTTGTATGTGATGTCAGGACTACTAGTTACAGTTAGGTATTTGTATGTGATATCTACTAGTTATAGTTAGGTATTTGTATGTGATGTCAGGACTACTAGTTATAGTTAGGTATTTGTATGTGATGTCAGGACTACTAGTTATAGTTAGGTATTTGTGTGTGATGTCAGGACTACTAGTTATAGTTAGATATTTGTATGTGATGTCACGACTAATAGTTATAGTTAGGTATTTGTATGTGATATCTACTAGTTATAGTTAGATATTTGTATGTGATGTCAGGACTACTAGTTATAGTTAGGTATTTGTATGTGATGTCACGACTAATAGTTACAGTTAGGTATTTGTATGTGATATCTACTAGTTATAGTTAGATATTTGTATGTGATATCTACTAGTTATAGTTAGGTATTTGTATGTGATGTCAGGACTACTAGTTATAGTTAGGTATTTGTATGTGATATCTACTAGTTATAGTTAGGTATTTGTATGTGATGTCAGGACTACTAGTTATAGTTAGGTATTTGTATGTGATGTCAGGACTACTAGTTATAGTTAGGTATTTGTATGTGATGTCAGGACTACTAGTTATAGTTAGGTATTTGTATGTGATATCTACTAGTTATAGTTAGGTATTTGTATGTGATGTCAGGACTACTAGTTATAGTTAGGTATTTGTGTGTGATGTCAGGACTAATAGTTACAGTTAGGTATTTGTATGTGATATCTACTAGTTATAGTTAGATATTTGTATGTGATATCTACTAGTTATAGTTAGGTATTTGTATGTGATGTCAGGACTACTAGTTATAGTTAGGTATTTGTATGTGATATCTACTAGTTATAGTTAGGTATTTGTATGTGATGTCAGGACTACTAGTTATAGTTAGGTATTTGTATGTGATGTCAGGACTACTAGTTATAGTTAGGTATTTGTATGTGATGTCAGGACTACTAGTTATAGTTAGGTATTTGTATGTGATATCTACTAGTTATAGTTAGGTATTTGTATGTGATGTCAGGACTACTAGTTATAGTTAGGTATTTGTGTGTGATGTCAGGACTACTAGTTATAGTTAGGTATTTGTATGTGATGTCACGACTAATAGTTATAGTTAGGTATTTGTGTGTGATGTCAGGACTACTAGTTATAGTTAGGTATTTGTATGTGATGTCACGACTAATAGTTATAGTTAGGTATTTGTATGTGATGTCAGGACTACTAGTTATAGTTAGGTATTTGTATGTGATGTCACGACTAATAGTTATAGTTAGGTATTTGTATGTGATGTCAGGACTACTAGTTATAGTTAGGTATTTGTTTGTGATGTCACGACTACTAGTTATAGTTAGGTATTTGTTTGTGATGTCACGACTAATAGTTATAGTTAGGTATTTGTGTGTGATGTCACGACTACTAGTTATAGTTAGGTATTTGTATGTGAAATGTCGGGACTACTATTTATAGTTAGGTATTTGTGTGCGATGTCGGGACTACTAGTTATAGTTAGGTATTTGTGTGCGATGTCGGGACTACTAGTTACAGTTAGGTATTTGTGTGCGATGTCGGGACTACTAGTTACAGTTAGGTATTTGTGTGCGATGTCGGGACTACTAGTTACAGTTAGGTATTTGTGTACGATGTCGGGACTACTATTTATATTTGTGACTGACAGTATGTATATACAGTAGATAATCTAAATTAGCTAATAAGCTCTCCCTAAGACAGGTAACATCTGAGTGCAAGAAAGTCTATTGTCACCAACAAGGCACCTTACTCTGGGTTTTAGTAATAGGAATGATCAAAACAAATATAGACCAGGAAGAAATGATGAATGAAATGCTAGAAGTGAGTTTGTGGGCGTTGTATTGGGTTGCACTGGTGATTATCTTCTGTCAGGTAGACTTCCAGACAGGAGAGATACCCCTTGCATATGTCTGATAAATGAATCTTTATCCTGTGTGAGTCCTCTAGTTACATGTTTATTAGCTACGGACATTTTCAGTTGTGGCTTTGTTTCCTGTGAACAGTTAATAGGGAGGACACTGATACCTGTTATTGAGCCTTTGTTGTACCTGAACAAATATATGGAGGACATTAATGATTTCTCCATGTACCTGTTCCCTGGGTATTAAATATTTCTCTCAACTTTACCCACCACCAGTCTGGGTGTTTGTGATTTCTGCCCCCTGTCTTAAACCACCCTCCCAACTTTACCCACCACCAGTCTGGGTATTAGTGATTTCTCTACCTGTCCTAAACCACCCTCCCAACTTTACCCACCACCAGTGTGGGTGTTAGTGATTTCTCCCTATCCTAAACCACCCTCCCAACTTTACCCACCACCAGTGTGGGTGTTAGTGATTTCTCCCTATCCTAAACCACCCTCCCAACTTTACCCACCACCAGTCTGGGTATTACTGATTTCTCCCTATCCTAAACTACCCTCCAAACTTTACCCACCACCAGTCTGGGTGTTAGTGATTTCTCCCTATCCTAAACTACCCTCCCAACTTAACCCACCACCAGTCTGGGTATTACTGATTTCTGCCCCCTGAACGCCGCTTCAGTACCTGGTTGTTATGACATTTTCTCCTTCTCCCTCAAAGCAATAAATGTAGAGGAAAAGTGAAACAACATGGCAGCCATTTATGTGTGCGATGCCTGCTGTCTGGTTGATGTAGTAGAAGATGGCTTTTGTAGGATCAAGCAGCTACATTGGTACGACTATTCACATTAAGGAGTCGCATATTTCCTACGTAACACACCATGTGTGATCACTTTTAAAGGACATTCAGAGGCAATTATGTATGGTATAGCCCGGCTGTCCTGGTACAGTTAAGTGTGTATTGTAAGGGTATAGGCTCAGATCACTAGAATGGCTAATACTCTCAAAGCGTGTCTAAAGTCTCAAATATTGTCTTATTTATGAAGATTACAGATACTGAAGTATTTAATGTGTAACCTTTCTATGGCTTGGCTCTGATTTATTAGAAGATTGCTGAAATGTTTGAAGTGTACATGACAGAGGTAGAGGTCAGGAAACCAACATGGGTTGTTTCCCTTGGCCATAAGTTTGACAGGTCTGTCAGTGATAATGCAGTTTATGTTTCAGAGAATAGAATCAAAATTTGAAATAAAAAGGATGAATTGATGTTGTAAGTGCTAAAATGACCAAAACACCTGGTTGGAATGATTTTAAGCTCACCTGACCTGTTAAGGCTAAGTGAGCTTATGTCATGATGCACTGTCAATCCATTTTCTGTCCATCTGCCCGGCATAAACATTTTAGCTCACATGGCCCGAACAGCCAAGTGAGCTTACTTATGTCATGGTGCGATGTCCAGTGTCAACATCTTCTTCTAAATAACCACTCTAATAGGCCGAGAACACGGAATTACAATTATTGACTTCAATGTTACTGTTATAAAATTCTGCAAATTGATTAGGTGGCCTTGCAAATGTTAGCTGTAGGGAATTTTCGTTAAGTTCTGGGGCAGAACATTGGGCTGAAGCCAAGGGTGATGGGTTTGAGTCCCAGCAAAGCAGCTCTTTATTTTACTTTTCCTCATCAGACTACAATATAAATAAATAGCAAGCCAGTTTCCACACAATAGTTTCAGTTCCCTAACATTTCAACTTAAAACTCCTACAGTACTTCTTTGTCCGAGACTGATTGCTGGGGATCATTTTCAGGGTCATAGATCACCTTTTAAATTAAGTAGAAACTGTTAACCGGCTCTGAGGAATGTTTCACCTGACTTTATAACAAGCAACATGGAGAGTTATTACCACTGGGCAGTCTTCTCTTGTGTAGCATTGAAGATGGTGTGACATAGTGTATTATCACATGTCACTAAATTTGGGATGGTGCACTGAAATAGATCTCTGCTGTAACATCCAGCAAACGGGCATCCCTCGAACCAGCCTGGCAGCCCTTACATACTCCGCTGTAACACCCAGCAAACCCAGCCCAGTAGCCCTTACATACTCCGCTGTAACACCCAGCAAACCCAGCCAAGCAGCCCTTACATACTCTGCTGTAACACCCAGCAAACCCAGCCCGGCAGCCCTTACATACTCTGCTGTAACACCCAGCAAACCCAGCCCGGCAGCCCTTACATACTCTGTTGTAACACCCAGCAAACCCAGCCCGGCAGCCCTTACATACTCCGCTGTAACACCCAGCAAACCCAGCTCAGCAGCCCTTACATACTCTGTTGTAACACCCAGCAAACCCAGCCCAGCAGCCCTTACATACTCCGCTGTAACACCCAGCAAACCCAGCCCAGCAGCCCTTACATACTCTGTTGTAACACCCAGCCCTTACATACTCTGCTGTAACACCCAGCCCTTACATGCTCTGCTGTAACACCCAGCCCTTACATACTCTGCTTTAACACCCGGTCCTTACATACTCTGCTTTAACACCCGGTCCTTACATACTCTGTTGTAACACCCAGCCCTTACATACTCTGCTGTAACACCCAGCCCTTACATACTCTGCTGTAACACCCAGCCCTTACATACTCTGCTGTAACACCCAGCCCTTACATACTCTGCTTTAACACCCGGCCCTTACATACTCTGCTGTAACACCCGGCCCTTACATACTCTGCTGTAACACCCAGCCCTTACATTCTCTGCTTTAACACCCGGCCCTTACATACTCTGCTGTAACACCCAGCCCTTACATACTCTGCTTTAACACCCGGCCCTTACACAAGTCTGCCTGTTTAGCTGTGACAAGATTGGCTGGAGAAGCTGTGGAAGACAAACAATACCTCTTACATAATGCTGGTGCTAAATTTAAAATATTATATACACTTTTATGGTGTAAGATGAAATTAATGTTTCATTAAGGACTTGAGATGTATGTTTCTGTGTACAAATTGTTTTTGACTCCTGGCTGGTGTGATTGTGTACCACATAGCGTTGGACTGAGTTACATTAGCTGTTAATGAGAACGGCATGGCCAGCATTGGGTACCACTGTTTACCAGTGGAAAATTTCCTGTGGTGGTTTGTTTAGATTTAAAACCCATATCATAGCCCCCAAAAAATCTTAATAGCATAAAGACATAAAAGGTTTTGTAAGTATGAGATTTAACGTAGCTTTTTCATCTATAACAGAAGGCTAAAGTAAACTAACATAGTTTACTTTCTTTTATTGAAAACTGAATTATCAACAGAAATGTTCCATAGGCTGGTTTTTGTGTCGCTTAAAGGTGACATAGGGATCACTTTGTTGTTGTCGTCGGTCGGCAGTTGCATCGTCCAAACAAAGATTTTTATGTGATAACTTTGGCTTCCATGGGCCTTTCAAACTCAAACTTCATACAGTACTTCCTTAACAACAGCTTTTGCTTGGGATTGATCTGAAGGTCAAAGGTCAAGATCACTGGTACTATCAACAGAACCAACATCCCAACAAAGTTTTCTGTTGACATCCCAACAATGATTTCTATCGACATCCCAACAATGATTTCTATTGACATCCCAACAATGGTTTCTATTGACATCCCAACAAAGGTTTCTATTGACATCCCAACAAAGATTTCTATTGACATCCCAACAATGATTTCTATTGACATCCCAACAAAGATTTCTATTGACATCCCAACAAAGATTTCTATTGACATCCCAACAATGATTTCTATTGACATCCCAACAATGATTTCTATTGACATCCCAACAATGATTTCTATTGACACCCCAACAAAGATTTCTATTGACATCCCAACAAAGATTTCTATTGACATCCCAACAAAGATTTCTATTGACATCCCAACAAAGATTTCTATTGACATCCCAACAATGATTTCTATTGACATCCCAACAATGGTTTCTATTGACATCCCAACAAAGATTTCTATTGACATCCCAACAAAGATTTCTATTGACATCCCAACAAAGATTTCTATTGACATCCCAACAAAGATTTCTATTGACATCCCAACAAAGATTTCTATTGACATCCCAACAAAGATTTCTATTGACATCCCAACAAAGATTTCTATTGACATCCCAACAAAGCTTTCTATTGACATCCCAACAAAGCTTTCTATTGACATCCCAACAAAGATTTCTATTGACATCCCAACAAAGGTTTCTATTGACATCCCAACAAAGATTTCTATTGACATCCCAACAAAGGTTTCTATTGACATCCCAACAAAGATTTCTATTGACATCCCAACAAAGATTTCTATTGACATCCCAACAAAGATTTCTATTGACATCCCATCCCAACAAAGATTTCTATTGACATCCCAACAATGATTTCTATTGACATCCCAACAATGGTTTCTATTGACATCCCAACAAAGATTTCTATTGACATCCCAACAAAGATTTCTATTGACATCCCAACAAAGGTTTCTATTGACATCCCAACAAAGGTTTCTATTGACATCCCAACAAAGATTTCTATTGACATCCCAACAAAGGTTTCTATTGACATCCCAACAAAGATTTCTATTGACATCCCAACAAAGGTTTCTATTGACATCCCAACAAAGGTTTCTATTGACATCCCAACAATGATTTCTATTGACATCCCAACAAAGATTTCTGTTGACATCCCAACAAAGATTTCTATTGACATCCCAACAAAGATTTCTATTGACATCCCAACAAAGATTTCTATTGACATCCCAACAAAGGTTTCTATTGACATCCCAACAAAGATTTCTATTGACATCCCAACAAAGGTTTCTATTGACATCCCAACAAAGGTTTCTATTGACATCCCAACAATGATTTCTATTGACATCCCAACAAAGATTTCTGTTGACATCCCAACAAAGATTTCTATTGACATCCCAACAAAGATTTCTATTGACATCCCAACAAAGATTTCTATTGACATCCCAACAAAGGTTTCTATTGACATCCCAACAATGATTTCTATTGACATCCCAACAATGATTTCTATTGACATCCCTTGTAGTATTAAGATGTGTTGTGCAGTATCAAGATGTGTTGTGCAGTATCAAGATGTGTTGTGTAGTATTAAGATGTGTTGTGCAGTATCAAGATGTGTTGTGCAGTATTAAGATGTGTAAGAGGATTTCAGGATCCTACACCAGCCTTGCCTGCACACACCAGCCCTTGACTACACACACCAGCCCTTGACTACACACACCAGCCCTTGACTACACACACCAGCCCTTGACTACACACACCAGCCCTTAGACTACACACACCAGCCCTTGACTACATGCACCAGCCCTTGACTACACACACCAGCCCTTGACTACACACACATGACTCTTGACTACACACACATGACTCTTGACTACACACAGCAGCCCTTGGACTACACACACCAGCCTTTGACTACACGCACCAGCCCTTGACCTACACACACCAGCCCTTCACTACACACACCAGCCCTTGACTACACGCACCAGCCCTTGACTACACACACCAGACCTTGACTACACACACCAGACCTTGACTACACACACCAGCCCTTGGACTACACACACCAGCCCTTGACTACACACACCAGCCCTTGACTACACACACCAGCCCTTGGACTACACACACCAGCCCTTGACTACATGAACCAGCCCTTGGACTACACACACCAGCCCTTGGCTACACACACCAGCCCTTGACTACACACACCAGCCCTTGACTACACACACCAGCCCTTGACTACACACACCAGCCCTTGACTACACACACCAGCCCTTGACTACACACACCAGCCCTTGACTACCCACACCAGCCCTTGACTACACGCACCAGCCCTTGACTACACACACCAGCCCTTGGACTACACACACCAGCCCTTGACTACACACACCAGCCCTTGACTACACACACCAGCCCTTGGACTACACACACCAGCCCTTGACTACACACACCAGCCCTTGACTACACACACCAGCCCTTGACTACACACACCAGCCCTTGACTACATGCACCAGCCCTTGGACTACACACACCAGCCCTTGGCTACACACACCAGCCCTTGACTACACACACCAGCCCTTGACTACACACACCAGCCTTTGACTACACACACCAGCCCTTGACTACACACACCAGCCCTTGACTACACACACAGGCCCTTGACTACACACACCAGCCCTTGGACTACAGACACCAGCCCTTGACTACACACACCAGCCCTTGGACTACACACACCAGCCCTTGACTACATGCACCAGCCCTTGGACTACACACACCAGCCCTTGGCTACACACACCAGCCCTTGACTACACACACCAGCCCTTGACTACACACACCAGACCTTGACTACATACACCAGCCCTTGAACTACACACACCAGCCCTTGACTACACACACCTGCCCTTGACTACACACACCAGCCCTTGACTACACACACCAGCCCTTGACTACACACACCAGCCCTTGACTACACACACAGGCCCTTGACTACACACACCAGCCCTTGGACTACAGACACCAGCCCTTGACTACACACACCAGCCCTTGGACTACACACACCAGCCCTTGACTACATGCACCAGCCCTTGGACTACACACACCAGCCCTTGGCTACACACACCAGCCCTTGACTACACACACCAGCCCTTGACTACACACACCAGACCTTGACTACATACACCAGCCCTTGAACTACACACACCAGCCCTTGACTACACACACCTGCCCTTGACTACACACACCAGCCCTTGACTACACACACCAGCCCTTGACATACACACACCAGCCCTTGACTACACGCACCAGCCCTTGACTACACACACCAGCCCTTGACTACACACACCAGCCCTTGACTACACACACCAGCCCTTGACTACACACACCAGCCCTTGACTACACACACCAGCCCTTGACTACACACACCAGCCCTTGACTACACACACCAGCCCTTGGACTACACACACCAGTCCTTGACTACACACACCAGACCTTGACTACACACACCATGCATGGCCAGTCCTTGCTGATCCCAGGATCCTACAGTAGTACCAGCCACCAACACCCCTGTCCATAGCCCATCATTATCAAGTCCACATAGCATTTGTCATAATCAGATTTGAACCTAATAAAATCTGAGCAAGAATTCATCATTTAATTCCCAGTTTCCTTTGCATATGAATATACATTACAGAGGTGTTGGATGCTGTGCTGGCCTAATAGTCACATTTAAATGTCATTTCTGGATGCTGGGGACATCCAGAAATCATTGTAACGTTTATGTCTGCTCAAGCATGTATTTATCTGTGTAGAGGCTTGCTGTTAGCTTGGTCCTGGACCGTCACTCCAAGGCTTCTATTGATCATTCAGTAATTACTATTAAAGATTTGCTTGGCTTGCATGCACTGTTGACAACATTGTGTAATCTTCAATAAAGATTTGTGTCCTGTGATCATTTGGTGGTAATTAAGGAATAACATCTTGTAAAGTAAATATCTTTATTCCAATATGCGTTTGTTTTTATGAAATAACTGATAAAAGTAAAATGTTGTGTTAAGCAGGACTTCCATCAAATGTCAATAACCCAGGGAAACATTTCCATTGTCATGTTGTGGGCAAATTGAACTAATATAAAAGGCAATTGCATACCATTTAACTGCAGTAAGCTAAATGAAGAGATGTCAATTAACTTAGGTAAATAAACAAGGTCAACCACGGTAAAACCCTGGTAAATAAACAGAGGTCAACCACGGTAAAACCCTGGTAAATAAACAGAGGTCAACCACGGTAAAACCCTGGTAAATAAACAAGTTCAACCACGGTAAAACCCTTATAAATAAACAGAGGTCAACCACGGTAAAACCCTGGTAAATAAACAGAGGTAAACCATGGTAAAACCCTGGTAAATAAACAAGGTCAACCACGGTAAAACCCTGGTAAATAAACAGAGGTCAACCACGCTAAAACCCTGGTAAATAAACAGAGGTCAACCACGCTAAAACCCTGGTAAATAAACAGAGGTAAACCATGGTAAAACCCTGGTAAATAAACAAGGTCAACCACGGTAAAACCCTGGTAAATAAAGAGAGGTAAACCATGGTAAAACCCTGGTAAATAAACAAGGTCAACCACGGTAAAACCCTGGTAAATAAACAGAGGTCAACCATGGTAAAACCCTGGTAAATAAACAGAGGTCAACCACGGTAAAACCCTGGTAAATATACAGAGGTCAACCACGGTAAAACCCTGGTAAATAAACAGAGGTCAACCATTGTAAAACCCTGGCAAGTAAACAAGGTCAACCCTGGTAAAACCCTGGTAAATCTACAGAGGTCAACCACGGTAAAATCCTGGTAAATATACAGAGGTCAACCACGGTAAAACCCATCGTCAAGGTTGAAAAACGGTTTCTTTTTCCTACCTGGAGAAGGAGTACCATGAAATACTCATAATAGTGTAATCGCTGTAAATAATAAACCTATTACAGAAAGCTGCTGTTAACTACACAACTTTTACCAAAACCTGTTAATAGTGAAAATACAGTAGAGGCTGACCTAGCTTCAACCTGCATCATTAAATTTGAACACTATTTCAACTCAATTTCCCATAAATAGTTCATGATCTTTGAAGTATTTATGCTTTCTTATAAAAAATGTCTTTCTTTATAATGTGTGGAGAAGCTGTCTGTCCCAATATTGGGCCTGTTCATTACTCCTGGGTCGTAGGATTGGGCTCCAGGTTTCATCACCGGGTATAATTTGTGAAGGAATTGCCTGCATCATGGTGGGGAACGTTGATGAGGTAATTCTTGGACCAATTTGTGAGTTGGAACACATGCGGGTGAGTGAGGTAGTATTAGGTGAACCTACATAGTGGTACAGATGAAATTCATTTGTCTTCACCACCATGCTGCTGGGACAGGGAACTACCTCTGACCTACGACCCCTGACCTCTGGCAGAAAACATATGTATAGCTGTCGGCACCCTCATCACACTACTTTTCACCAGATGCTCAGGTTTTTTTATGAGGTAAAACTTGGACATTATACTGTAATCTCAGATTCTGGCAGCTGTATCAACGCTCATTTGCAAATGTCATTGGCAGAAATTGATATGATTTCATTTTTGATATTCCATTTTTTCCTCTTAGAATTCAAGCTTCTCATTATTTTGAACTGGCAAAAGGAGACATTTTTTTTTTCAAAATTTAAAACTTGATAGCTCAAGTTATGAAAAATATATGGGATGTTGATAATCATAGGGCTTCAATATTTAGTACACAACAATCCCATAATACATGTTGATTCCATTTACCACAAAGTATGGTTGATTTTGGTATTGCCCAATATGTTCATCTGTCTAGTAATTTAAATGACTTCAAAATTTATTCAAAGACACTTATATAGCATGTGCACATCAGCTTGTTCTTATTTGATTTGTAGTCTGAATGGTGATACAGGTTTTTTTAGATGAGGAAATGAGGGGTTTTATTTTTCTCAAGTTTTAAGTTACACACATTATCAAGAAAGCTAAATTGATCCAGATAGGCTTCTGAAAGAAGGATGGTAGGGCTGATAAGATCTGGTGAGGCAGGGTTATCAGGCAGCCCTACACATGTGTGGACTACTGGCACAGTCAGGGGGCACTGGGCCCCTTAGTCCTGTCATTGTAACTGCAGTTCAAAATACAGTAAAATTCAAATTATCATTTTAAGTGGTGTCCTTTGATGATGGTAAGAAAAATAATTAGAGAGAGATAATTCTATGTTGGGGGATATCATCAGTCTTTGGATAAATAGACTGTAGTTTGATTAGACAGATCCTCCTGCCATACCTCTATCTGTATTGGTCCACATTACCTAGACTTTAGACAGGTCCTCCTGCCATACCTCTATCTGTATTGGTCTACATTACCTAGACTTTAGACAGGTCCTCCTGCCATACCTCTGTCTGTATTGGTCCACATTACCTAGACTTTAGACAGGTCCTCCTGCCATACCTCTATCTGTATTGGTCTACATTACCTAGACTTTAGACAGATCCTCCTGCCATACCTCTATCTGTATTTGTCCACATTACCTAGACTTTAGACAGGTCCTCCTGCCATACCTCTGTCTGTATTGGTCCACATTACCTAGACTATAGACAGGTCCTCCTGCCATACCTCTATCTGTATTGGTCCACATTACCTAGACTTTAGACAGGTCCTCCTGCCATACCTCTATCTGTATTGGTCCACATTACCTAGACTTTAGAGCGGTCCTCCTGCCATACCTCTGTCTGTATTGGTCCACATTACCTAGACTTTAGACAGGTCCTCCTGCCATACCTCTATCTGTATTTGTCCACATTACCTAGACTTTAGACAGGTCCTCCTGCCATACCTCTGTCTGTATTGGTCCACATTACCTAGACTATAGACAGGTCCTCCTGCCATACCTCTATCTGTATTGGTCCACATTACCTAGACTTTAGACAGATCCTCCTGCCATACCTCTATCTGTATTGGTCCACATTACCTAGACTATAGACAGGTCCTCCTGCCATACCTCTGTCTGTATTGGTCCACATTACCTAGACTTTAGACAGGTCCTCCTGCCATACCTCTATCTGTATTGGTCCACATTACCTAGACTTTAGACAGGTCCTCCTGCCATACCTCTATCTGTATTGGTCCACATTACCTAGACTTTAGACAGGTCCTCCTGCCATACCTCTATCTGTATTGGTCCACATTACCTAGACTTTAGACAGGTCCTCCTGCTGTACCACTACCTGTATTGGTCTACATTACCTAGACTTTAGACAGGTCCTCCTGCCATACCTCTGTCTGTATTGGTCCACATTACCTAGACTATAGACAGGTCCTCCTGCCATACCTCTGTCTGTATTGGTCCACATTACCTAGACTTTAGACAGGTCCTCCTGCCATACCTCTGTCTGTATTGGTCCACATTACCTAGACTTTAGACAGGTCCTCCTGCCATACCTCTGTCTGTATTGGTCCACATTACCTAGACTTTAGACAGGTCCTCCTGCCATACCTCTATCTGTATTGGTCCACATTACCTATACTTTAGACAGGTCCTCCTGCCATACCTCTGTCTGTATTGGTCCACATTACCTAGACTTTAGACAGGTCCTCCTGCCATACCTCTGTCTGTATTGGTCCACATTACCTAGACTATAGACAGGTCCTCCTGCCATACCTCTATCTGTATTGGTCCACATTACCTAGACTTTAGACAGGTCCTCCTGCCATACCTCTATCTGTATTGGTCTACATTACCTAGACTATAGACAGGTCCTCCTGCCATACCTCTCTCTGTATTGGTCTACATTACCTAGACTATAGACAGGTCCTCCTGCCATACCTCTATCTGTATTGGTCCACATTACCTAGACTTTAGACAGATCCTCCTGCCATACCTCTGTCTGTATTGGTCCACATTACCTAGACTATAGACAGGTCCTCCTGCTATACCTCTATCTGTATTGGTCCACATTACCTAGACTATAGACAGGTCCTCCTGCCATACCTCTGTCTGTATTGGTCCACATTACCTAGACTATAGACAGGTCCTCCTGCTATACCTCTATCTGTATTGGTCCACATTACCTAGACTTTAGACAGGTCCTCCTGCCATACCTCTATCTGTATTGGTCCACATTACCTAGACTTTAGACAGGTCCTCCTGCCATACCTCTATCTGTATTGGTCCACATTACCTAGACTTTAGACAGGTCCTCCTGCCATACCTCTATCTGTATTGGTCCACATTACCTAGACTTTAGACAGGTCTTCTTGCCATACCTCTATCTGTATTGGTCCACATTACCTAGACTTTAGACAGGTCGTCCTGCCATACCTCTATCTGTATTGGTCTACATTACCTAGACTTTAGACATGTTCTCCTGCCATACCTCTATCTGTATTGGTCTACATTACCTAGACTTTAGACATGTTCTCCTGCTGTACCTCTACCTGTATTTGACCTGTACATGGTTGTACTACACTTACTGAACAAGGAGAAGACATACAGTCTCCTTGTACACAGATGTAAGCAGGGTTGATTTCAATTCAAGCTATAGCAGAAAGGGAGGCAACCCATGTAGTTTAACTTCAATAGGAAATGGATGTGATGTGAATTTTGACCTTTAAAGACTTGTTTTTTTTATTGTTTCAGTTATTGTGATCCATTTCTACACAGATTAGCAGTTTAGATTTTTTAGGTTTTCCGTCCATATTTCCATCATGTAATTGTTTTGAGAATTGAATTCCTGAATTGTAAAAAAAAGTCATCCCTCAGTTCAGATCCAACATGACACACAGTGATAGATTAGGCAATGAGAAATAGTCAGAATTCCCACCATGGTGACCATAGTCAGGAGCTGGATCTTGTCAGAGTTTTATTTAGAAAGAATAAAGATGGGTATCAGGAGAGCTTGGTTTAGATCCTTCCCGTTAAACTGGTGATGAGGATTAGTAAAACAAGCTTTATGGTCAGTAGTAACTTAGGCAGGGTTAAGATCGAGCAGGATCGGAAGGGGTGGGGGTGAATTGTTGACCAGCGAGGAACATTAACATAGAACTGTTCAAGACTGGTGGTTTTAGGGGAGAAATAAGGGATCATGAGAATAAGAAAGGTTTTATCTATAATGCTACTGTACAGGAAGCAAGGTGTGAACGGCCAAAGCCTGGCTGTGTTTTACTGGCCCTCATATAGCTCCCGGCCACTGTAAACATACAGGGATGGGTAAGGCTTAGGACTGTACAAGGACAAGATTAAGTGGTATGAGTTCAAGCATTAACATTAATAAATTTGGTATAAGACTGCACATAAACAGTAAAACAGATTTACATGTTGGGTGGGGGGTAGGGTAGTTTTAATCTTCTCTTTTAGAATGGATGTCAATGGTCACTTTGATAAGCAATAAACATACGCCCGCTCTCTGTTGGACTTTCATTAAAATATGTTTGTGATATGGTTTTTAAACACCGGTATCAAAGATGTAACACTGGCAGAGTATTTGCCCTGTTAACATAATTGATGAAGTTTTAGTTTGAGAGGTTTCAGAGATTTGTTTGACTGTAAATGTAATTGTGAGTTTGGTATTGCCTTACTTGGGGTGCCAAGCTAGCGTATTGCTACATGCAATTTGACCTGTAGAATATTCTGTTAAGGTACTCAATACATTAACCACCAGCAGTGAAACTTATAAGAAAGTGAGTTGCACTAGGCGGTATGGAAGAGGTATGGAGGGGCTGGCGATCAGGTTACCCTGTTCCCACGCTGCCTGGTACAGAGGCTGGGCTAGCTCCCTCGGCTGATGTGGTAGGGGGCTCTAGCAGGGACCTTGTCACCCAAACTTTGACTGTCAAAGAGAATGAGCTGGAACATGTGTGATTCACTGTAGGAGCTGTAGAGCCTAGATTACAGACTGATACTGTTGGACACATATTGTCTCCAACATGTTACAGAGTGGTAAGGAACCGGCCTCCATTCTGGTCTATTGATCACTTTGTTTACGAACATGGAAATAAAATTAAGATATCAATGATTATCTAAGTGAGTTGAAAGATACATGCCTAGAAGGAACATTCCCAGGTTTCAATGTACAAAACTTGTTTTGCATTGAGTAAAGCTGCTGGGTCAAAATCTATTAAAAACTAAGTCCGCCAGTTAACAAAACAGAAGCCCTACAAGTTTATAATGGAAGATTTAGGAAAAAAGATTACCATTCATCCTTATAACCTTAACAAACCTTAAGCTACCCTGCTGTCCCATACAGCCATACCCTGTCACATACAGCCACACCCTGTCACATACAGCCACACCCTGTCACATACAGCCTCACCCTGTCACACACAGCCACACCCTGTCACATATTACAGCCACACCTTGTCACATACAGCCACACCCTGTCACATATAGCCACACACAGCCACACCCTGTCACATACAGCCTCACCCTGTCACATACAGCCACACGCTGTCACATACAGCCACACTCTGTCACATTCAGCCACACCCTGTCACATACAGCCTCACTCTGTCACATTCAGCCACAACCTGTCATCCCATCTACATGGCACATTACAGTTACCAGTACGTTTGGTCCAAGGGTAGGGGGAGGGATACATAACACAAAAACACAAAATCAAATTAATGTTGTCAAGGCAACAGATTCTACAGATGTGAAGAGCTCAACCACACAACTCAACAACAATCTAGTAGTGAATATAAACAACTACACAAATAGGCAGTGGGTGTGATATAGATTAGTGAAGTCAGGAAAAAGGAGCAGGTTAGCAAGGGAGGTAGGAATGATAGAAAAACAGGGGGAAATAGACAGGAGAGATAGAGAAACAGAGGGAAATAGACAAGAGAGATAGAGAGACAGAGGGAAATAGACAGGAGAGATAGAAAGACAGAGGGAAATAGACAGGTGAGATAAAGGAACAGAGGGAAATATATAGGAGAGATAGAGAAACAGAGGGAAATAGACAGGTGAGATAGAGAAACAGAGGGAAATAGACAGGAGAGATAGAGAAACAGAGGGAAATAGACAGGAGAGATAGAGAGACAGAGGGAAATAGACAGGTGAGATAAAGGAACAGAGGGAAATATATAGGAGAGATAGAGAAACAGAGGGAAATAGACAGGTGAGATAGAGAAACAGAGGGAAATAGACAGGAGATATAGAGAAACAGAGGGGAATAGACAGGAGATATAGAGAAACAGAGGGGAATAGACAAGAGAGATAGAGAGACAGAGGGAAATAGACAGGAGAGATAGAGAGACAGAGGGAAATAGACAGGAGAGATAAAGGAACAGAGGGAAATAGACAGGAGAGATAAAGGAACAGAGGGAAATAGACAGGAGATATAGAGAAACAGAGGGAAATAGACAGGAGATATAGAGAAACAGAGGGAAATAGACAGGTGAGATAGAGAAACAGAGGGAAATATAAAGGAGAGATAGAGAAACAGAGGGATATATATAGGAGAGATAGAGAAACAGAGGGAAATAGACAGGAGAGATAGAGAAACAGAGGGAAATATAAAGGAGAGATAGAGAAACAGAGGGATATATATAGGAGAGATAGAGAAACAGAGGGAAAAATACAGGAGAGATAGAGAAACAGAGGGAAATATAAAGGAGAGATAGAGAAACAGAGGGATATATATAGGAGAGATAGAGAAACAGAGGGAAAAATACAGGAGAGATAGAGAAACAGAGGGAAAAATACAGGAGAAACAGAGGAAAATAGTCTGACAAGAACTTAGAGGGAATATAGACTGAAGAGAAATAAAAATAGAAGGAAATAGATTTGGAGAGATAGAGAAACATAGGAAAAGGATTATAAGTATAAAAGGAACATTAACAAGAGAATCAGGAGAAGTGGTTTATAGTGGTTTTCAAAATGATATGATCATGTTAAAAATATAATCTAATTGCCTCTTTAGATTGTTCCAAAGGTGTCCCAACATTCTACCACTAGCCCTCCACCTCTGGGTTGCGAGTTCAAAACCCACATGGGGTAGTTGCCACATACTGACCGTAGGTCGGTGATTTTTCTCCAGGTACTCCAACTTTCCTCCACCATCAAAAACCAGGCACATCCTTAACTGACCCTGGCTGTTAATAGGACGTAAAACAGAATAACCAAACTAATCAATATCAAATATGTGTTTCATCATTATGGGTTGCTTCAAAATCAAATTTGATTCAAAGATATTCCTTGAATCATTTTTGTTTCATAATCAAATATGTATTATGTGTTTTTTTTGTGGGAATTCATTTCAAAATAAAATATGCATTTAGTTTTTCTTTTGGGAGGTTGTTTCAAAACAAAATTGATATGCATTCAGTGTTTTTTGTGGGGGTTGTATCAAAACCAAATATGCATTAAGTGTTTCTTATGGTGGTTTGTTCCAAAATCAAATATGCATTAATTGTTTCTTTTGATATCTATTTCTGATAGTACAAATACAGATGTCGTGTCCCACTAACATATTAACCTAGAGAACTAACTACAATGGACAATATATCTTTATCCTAGTAAGCCTAGTATGCTAGCATACTTGTGTCTGGTACAGCTAGCATACTTGTGTCTGGTACAGCTAGCATACTTGTGTCTGGTACAGCTAGCATACTTGTGTCTGGTACAGCTGGCATACTTGTGTCTGGTACAGCTGGCATACTTGTGTCTGGTACAGCTAGCATACTTGTGTCTGGTACAGCTAGCATACTTGTGTCTGGTACAGCTAGCATACTTGTGTCTGGTACAGCTAGCATACTTGTGTCTGGTACAGCTGGCATACTTGTGTCTGGTACAGCTAGCATACTTGTGTCTGGTACAGCTGGCATACTTGTGTCTGGTACAGCTGGCATACTTGTGTCTGGTACAGCTAGCATACTTGTGTCTGGTACAGCTAGCATACTTGTGTCTGGTACAGCTAGCATACTTGTGTCTGGTACAGCTGGCATACTTGTGTCTGGTACAGCTGGCATACTTGTGTCTGGTACAGCTAGCATACTTGTGTCTGGTACAGCTGGCATACTTGTGTCTGGTACAGCTAGCATACTTGTGTCTGGTACAGCTAGCATACTTGTGTCTGGTACAGTTCTCACATGAAAAGCTGAATTGCCTTATAGTCTCAAACAATTTTTCTGTGAACAATTGATGAGGCCTCATAGTTTCTGGTCATTAGCTGTGTTTTCATTGTTCAGGATTGTTGCATCATAAGTTCATTTGCATAATGTGTATTAAGTATTTGTCAAGATCAAATTAAGTGAAAAAACCCAAATTTTGATATATAGCTTTTGAAATAGAACAATTGAATAGAGACCATTTACTGATAGTGTGTTTTGTGTTGACAGTGACAGAGGACAGAATGCCCTATCTGATACTTGGGGAGGACAATGTAGTCCTCAAACAGAACATGGAGGAATGGCTGTACTCCAAGCCACATCAGCTTCATACAGAGCCGGACAGCAGGCTTCTATCAGGTATGTCTCCAACTAGCCCAGGATAATAACCCCTACCTACAAATGTATTTGGGGTGATGGCCATCGAAGTAGTGAACTATCAAGGGTATAGGCTGCCTCCCTGTAAATGTATATAGTATAAAAGACACCCTGCTAAAGTGTCTGGAATGATCACAAACTGCCCTACAGATATTTCAACAAGTACACATGGAGCAATGAACACTCCCCTACAAATATATCTAGGATAGCAACAACTACTGTCCATTGTACACAGGTATAATGATCAGAATAGTCCCCTTCCCTCAAAATAATCTACGACAATATCATGTTAGTGAGAGTGGTGTTAAGACAATGCCATGTAAGTGAGGGTGGTATTAAGACAATGCCATGTTAATGAGAGTGGTGTAAAGACAATGCCATGTTAGTGAGAGTGGTGTTAAGACGATGCCATATTAGTGAGAGTGGTGTTAAGACAATGCCATGTTAGTGAGAGTGGTGTTAAGACAATGCCATGTTAGTGAGAGTGGTGTAAAGACAATGTCATGTTAGTGAGAGTGGTGTAAAGACGATGCCATATTAGTGAGAGTGGTGTTAAGACAATGCCATGTTAGTGAGAGTGGTGTAAAGACAATGCCATGTTAGTGAGAGTGGTGTAAAGACAATACCATGTTAGTGAGAGTGGTGTAAAGACAATGCCATATTAGTGAGAGTGGTGTTAAGACAATGCCATGTTAGTGAGAGTGGTGTTCAGACAATGCCATGTTAGTGAGAGTGGTGTTAAGACGATGCCATGTTAGTGAGAGTGGTGTTAAGACAATGCCATGTTAGTGAGAGTGGTGTTAAGACAATACCATGTTAGTGAGAGTGGTGTTAAGACGATGCCATGTTAGTGAGAGTGGTGTTAAGACAATGCCATGTTAGTGAGAGTGGTGTAAAGACAATATCATGTTAGTGAGAGTGGTGTTAAGACAATACCATGTTAGTGAGAGTGGTGTTAAGACAATGCCATGTTAGTGAGAGTGGTGTTAAGACAATACCATGTTAGTGAGAGTGGTGTTAAGACAATGCCATGTTAGTGAGAGTGGTGTTAAGACGATGCCATGTTAGTGAGAGTGGTGTTAAGACGATGCCATGTTAGTGAGAGTGGTTTTAAGACAATGCCATGTTAGTGAGAGTGGTGTTAAGACAATGCCATGTTAGTGAGAGTGGTGTAAAGACAATGCCATGTTAGTGAGAGTGGTGTTAAGACAATGCCATATTAGTGAGAGTGGTGTAAAGACAATGCCATGTTAGTGAGAGTGGTGTTAAGACAATGCCATGTTAGTGAGAGTGTTGTTAAGACAATGCCATGTTAGTGAGAGTGGTGTTAATACAATGCCATGTTAGTGAGAGTGGTGTAAAGACAATACCATGTTAGTGAGAGTGGTGTTAAGACAATGCCATGTTAGTGAGAGTGGTGTAAAGACAATGCCATGTTAGTGAGAGTGGTGTAAAGACAATACCATGTTAGTGAGAGTGGTGTTAAGACAATGCCATGTTAGTGAGAGTGGTGTAAAGACAATGCCATGTTAGTGAGAGTGGTGTAAAGACAATACCATGTTAGTGAGAGTGGTGTAAAGACAATGCCATGTTAGTGAGAGTGGTGTAAAGACAATACCATGTTAGTGAGAGTGGTGTAAAGACAATGCCATGTTAGTGAGAGTGGTGTAAAGACAATGCCATGTTAGTGAGAGTGGTGTTAAGACGATGTCATGTTAGTGAGAGTGGTGTTAAGACGATGCCATGTTAGTGAGAGTGGTGTTAAGACGATGCCATGTTAGTGAGAGTGGTGTTAAGACAATGCCATGTTAGTGAGAGTGGTGTAAAGACAATGTCATGTTAGTGAGAGTGGTGTAAAGACAATGCCATGTTAGTGAGAGTGGTGTAAAGACAATGCCATGTTAGTGAGTGTGGTGTAAAGACAATGCCATGTTAGTGAGAGTGGTGTTAAGACAATGTCATGTTAGTGAGAGTGGTGTTAAGACAATGCCATGTTAGTGAGAGTGGTGTTAAGACGATGCCATGTTAGTGAGAGTGGTGTTAAGACAATGTCATGTTAGGGAGAGTGGTGTAAAGACAATGCCATATTAGTGAGAGTGGTGTTAAGACAATGCCATGTTAGTGAGAGTGGTGTAAAGACAATGCCATGTTAGTGAGAGTGGTGTTAAGACAATGCCATGTTAGTGAGAGTGGTGTTAAGACAATGCCATGTTAGTGAGAGTGGTGTAAAGACAATGCCATGTTAGTGAGAGTGGTGTTAAGACAATGTCATGTTAGGGAGAGTGGTGTAAAGACAATGCCATATTAGTGAGAGTGGTGTTAAGACAATGCCATGTTAGTGAGAGTGGTGTAAAGACAATGCCATGTTAGTGAGAGTGGTGTTAAGACAATGCCATGTTAGTGAGAGTGGTGTTAAGACAATGCCATGTTAGTGAGAGTGGTGTAAAGACAATGCCATGTTAGTGAGAGTGGTGTTAAGACGATGCCATGTTAGTGAGAGTGGTGTTAAGACAATGCCATGTTAGTGAGAGTGGTGTAAAGACAATGCCATGTTAGTGAGAGTGGTGTTAAGACGATGCCATGTTAGTGAGAGTGGTGTTAAGACGATGCCATGTTAGTGAGAGTGGTGTTAAGACGATGCCATGTTAGTGAGAGTGGTGTAAAGACAATATCATGTTAGTGAGAGTGGTGTAAAGACGATGCCATATTAGTGAGAGTGGTGTTAAGACAATGCCATGTTAGTGAGAGTGGTGTTAAGACAATGCCATGTTAGTGAGAGTGGTGTTAAGACAATGCCATGTTAGTGAGAGTGGTGTAAAGACAATGCCATGTTAGTGAGAGTGGTGTTAAGACGATGCCATGTTAGTGAGAGTGGTGTTAAGACGATGCCATGTTAGTGAGAGTGGTGTTAAGACGATGCCATGTTAGTGAGAGTGGTGTAAAGACAATGCCATGTTAGTGAGAGTGGTGTAAAGACGATGCCATATTAGTGAGAGTGGTGTTAAGACAATGCCATGTTAGTGAGAGTGGTGTAAAGACGATGCCATATTAGTGAGAGTGGTGTTAAGACAATGTCATGTTAGTAAGAGTGGTGTTAAGACAATGCCATGTTAGTGAGAGTGGTGTAAAGACAATGCCATGTTAGTAAGAGTGGTGTAAAGACAATACCATGTTAGTGAGAGTGGTGTTAAGACGATGCCATGTTAGTGAGTGTGGTGTTAAGACAATGCCATGTTAGTGAGAGTGGTGTTAAGACAATGCCATTTTAATGAGAGTGGTGTTAAGACGATGCCATGTTAGTGAGAGTGGTGTTAAGACAATGTTATGTTAGTGAGAGTGGTGTTAAGACAATGCCATGTTAGTGAGAGTGGTGTTAAGACAATGCCATGTTAGTGAGAGTGGTGTTAAGACAATGCCATGTTAGTGAGAGTGGTGTTAAGACAATGCCATGTTAGTGAGAGTGGTGTTAAGACAATGCCATGTTAGTGAGAGTGGTGTTAAGACAATGCCATGTTAGTGAGAGTGGTGTTAAGACAATGTCATGTTATTGAGAGTGGTGTTAAGACAATGTCATGTTAGTGAGAGTGGTGTTAAGACAATGTCATGTTATTGAGAGTGGTGTTAAGACAATGTCATGTTAGTGAGAGTGGTGTTAAGACAATGTCATGTTAGTGAGAGTGGTGTTAAGACAATGTCATGTTAGTGAGAGTGGTGTTAAGACAATGTCATGTTAGTGAGAGTGGTGTTAAGACAATGTCATGTTAGTGAGAGTGGTGTTAAGACAATGTCATGTTAGTGAGAGTGGTGTTAAGACAATGCCATGTTAGTGAGAGTGGTGTTAAGACAATGTCATGTTAGTGAGAGTGGTGTTAAGACAATGTCATGTTATTGAGAGTGGTGTTAAGACAATGTCATGTTATTGAGAGTGGTGTTAAGACAATGTCATGTTAGTGAGAGTGGTGTTAAGACAATGTCATGTTAGTGAGAGTGGTGTTAAGACAATGTCATGTTAGTGAGAGTGGTGTTAAGACAATGCCATGTTAGTGAGAGTGGTGTTAAGACAATGTCATGTTAGTGAGAGTGGTGTTAAGACAATGTCATGTTAGTGAGAGTGGTGTTAAGACAATGCCATGTTAGTGAGAGTGGTGTTAAGACAATGTCATGTTAGTGAGAGTGGTGTTAAGACAATGCCATGTTAGTGAGAGTGGTGTAAAGACAATGTCATGTTAGTGAGAGTGGTGTTAAGACAATGCCATGTTATTGAGAGTGGTGTTAAGACAATGTCATGTTATTGAGAGTGGTGTTAAGACAATGCCATGTTATTGAGAGTGGTGTAAAGACAATGTCATGTTAGTGAGAGTGGTGTTAAGACGATGCCATGTTAGTGAGAGTGGTGTTAAGACAATGCCATGTTAGTGAGAGTGGTGTTAAGACAATGCCATGTTAGTGAGAGTGGTGTTAAGACAATGCCATGTTAGTGAGAGTGGTGTTAAGACAATGCCATGTTAGTGAGAGTGGTGTTAAGACAATGCCATGTTAGTGAGAGTGGTGTTAAGACAATGCCATGTTAGTGAGTGTGGTGTTAAGACGATGCCATGTTAGTGAGAGTGGTGTAAAGACAATGCCATGTTAGTGAGAGTGGTGTTAAGACAATGCCATGTTAGTGAGAGTGGTGTTAAGACAATGCCATGTTAGTGAGAGTGGTGTTAAGACAATGCCATGTTAGTGAGAGTGGTGTTAAGACGATGCCATGTTAGTAAGAGTGGTGTTAAGACAATGCCATGTTAGTGAGAGTGGTGTTAAGACAATGCCATGTTAGTGAGAGTGGTGTTAAGACAATGTCATGTTAGTGAGAGTGGTGTTAAGACAATGCCATGTTAGTGAGAGTGGTGTTAAGACAATGTCATGTTAGTGAGAGTGGTGTTAAGACAATGTCATGTTATTGAGAGTGGTGTTAAGACAATGCCATGTTAGTGAGAGTGGTGTTAAGACGATGCCATGTTAGTGAGAGTGGTGTTAAGACAATGCCATGTTAGTGAGAGTGGTGTAAAGACAATGCCATGTTGGTGAGAGTGGTGTTAAGACAATATCATGTTAGTGAGAGTGGTGTAAAGACAATGCCATGTTAGTGAGAGTGGTGTAAAGACAATGCCATGTTGGTGAGAGTGGTGTTAAGACAATGCCATGTTAGTGAGAGTGGTGTTAAGACAATGCCATGTTAGTGAGAGTGGTGTTAAGACAATGTCATGTTAGTGAGAGTGGTGTTAAGACAATGCCATGTTAGTGAGAGTGGTGTTAAGACAATGCCATGTTAGTGAGTGTGGTGTAAAGACAATGCCATGTTAGTGAGAGTGGTGTTAAGACAATGCCATGTTAGTGAGAGTGGTGTTAAGACAATGCCATGTTAGTGAGAGTGGTGTTAAGACAATGTCATGTTAGTGAGAGTGGTGTTAAGACAATGTCATGTTATTGAGAGTGGTGTTAAGACAATGCCATGTTAGTGAGAGTGGTGTTAAGACGATGCCATGTTAGTGAGAGTGGTGTTAAGACAATGCCATGTTAGTGAGAGTGGTGTAAAGACAATGCCATGTTGGTGAGAGTGGTGTTAAGACAATATCATGTTAGTGAGAGTGGTGTAAAGACAATGCCATGTTAGTGAGAGTGGTGTAAAGACAATGCCATGTTGGTGAGAGTGGTGTTAAGACAATGCCATGTTAGTGAGAGTGGTGTTAAGACAATGTCATGTTAGTGAGAGTGGTGTTAAGACAATGTCATGTTAGTGAGAGTGGTGTTAAGACAATGCCATGTTAGTGAGAGTGGTGTTAAGACAATGTCATGTTATTGAGAGTGGTGTTAAAGCTCTCATAGATATGTGTATGTAATATTTGATAAATCCTACAATCAGCTACAACAATTAATTCTATATGACTGGATGGATATAACTGAGTGGGTATAACTGGGTGGGTATAACTGGGTGGGTATAACTGAGTGGGTATAACTGGGTGGGTATAACTGAGTGGGTATGGCTGGGTGGGTATAACTGGGTGGGTATAACTGAGTGGGTATGGCTGGGTGGGTATAACTGAGTGGGTATAACTGAGTGGGTATAACTGGGTGGGTAGAACTGGGTGGGTATAACTGAGTGGGTATGGCTGGGTGGGTATAACTGAGTGGGTATAACTGGGTGGGTATAACTGGGTGGGTATAACAGAGTGGGTATGACTGGGTGGGTATAACTGAGTGGGTATAACAGAGTGGGTATGACTGGGTGGGTATAACTGAGTGGGTATAACTGGGTGGGTATAACAGTGAATGGGTATTACAGTGAGTGGGTATATTATTGAGTGGGTATAACAGAGTGGGTATGACTGGGTGGGTATAACTGAGTGGGTATAACAGAATGTGTATAACAGAGTGGGTATAACTGAGTGGGAATAACAGAGTGGGTATAACATTGAGTGGGTATAACAAAGTGGGTATAACTGAGTGGGTATAACAGAGTGGGTATAACAGAGTGGGTATAACAGAGTGGGTATAAGGATGCCTTGATGTGAGGACTACAGCCAGCTCCATTGTTTATATTCTCTATTGTAGACTGTATGTTGTCTAATATATGACCCCATTTTTAGAACTTTTCTTCAAATTCTGTTTCTGCAGCCCCAATGATTGATTCTTTGGCTATCTCCGCCTGATCTCCTACTGTATACAACAAAGCAGGCACATCAAATTACAGCACACCCATCAACTCCTTTAGATATCCCAGTAGGCCTTCTATGGGAAATCCTTTCCATCTCTATCTCCATATGGAGTGATACAATGTTACACATATAAAGGATTGATTCACTCAATGTTAAAATAATGTTGGGATGTATTTTATTTGTTTAGATAAAATGCTTTGAAATTGTTATTTATTAAATTCAGATATATACGAGGTATGGCTATATCTAATGGAGTTGTTTCCCCTGGTGCCTGAGGCCTAGTTGAATAGACCTAACCAACAACAGGGGTGAATTTGTTTCAGTGTCCTTTGTGAATTGGATTATTTGTGCTTGTGGAAACAGTAATCAATGGTTTAATCTATGGGACGCCTGGCCCGCTATGTCAGTGTGATATCTGCCAGACCCAGGAGACCAGCATTCAAGCCCTCGGCTCCTCATTCTAAAACAAATTTTCCAATGATTTACCGAAAATTTAATTAGTGTTTTTTGTCTGTATTTAGGAACAATTTGTGGCATTGCTCCATCTTCCCATTCTCACCAAATATTAAGTTATGTGAAACGAGACGAAGGCCACAAGGAGAGTTCTCGTAACGGTCAATAAATTACAAAATGTATACTGTAGCTCTTCTAACAACAAAAGTCTAAATGTTAAGAAAATAAATAATACAAAAAGAATACAGTGATAGCACAAAAAACACTATTTAATGTAATGTCCAAATAAACCATGGTGTGTAATTTAGTTATATCAGAAGGATGTCAGATTAGAGCGGTCCCCATAAACTGCAGTGTTGTGACATCACATCACTAAGATGTCATGTCCAAATAAACTGCAGTGTCGAATGTGGTGACATCACATCACTAGGATGTCATATGTCCCCAAAAACTACAGTGTACAATCTAGTGACCTTCTTGTGACATCATAAGATGCAAGTAGGATGTCAGACTTCCCAGAATGCATTGTATAATCTAGTGACGTGATTACAGAAGGATGTCAGACTTCCCAGAATGCATTGTATAATCTAGTGATGTGACTACAGTAGGATGTCAGACTTCCCAGAATGCATTTTATAATCTAGTGACTTGACTACAGTAGGATGTCAGACTTCCCAGAATGCATTTTATAATCTAGTGACTTGACTACAGTAGGATGTCAGACTTCCCAGAATGCATTTTATAATCTAGTGACTTGACTACAGTAGGATGTCAGACTTCCCAGAATGCATTTTATAATCTAGTGACTTGACTACAGTAGGATGTCAGACTTCCCAGAATGCATTTTATAATCTAGTGACTTGATTACAGTAGGATGTCAGACTTCCCAGAATGCATTTTATAATCTAGTGACTTGACTACAGTAGGATGTCAGACTTCCCAGAATGCATTTTATAATCTAGTGACTTGACTACAGTAGGATGTCAGACTTCCCGGAATGCATTTTATAATCTAGTGACTTGACTACAGTAGGATGTCAGACTTCCCAGAATGCATTTTATAATCTAGTGACTTGACTACAGTAGGATATGCCAGATCAATATGGTTCCCTTTAACATCAGTATATATAATAGCTGTCTGCACTACCATCCATTAGTTTGATGATGGTAGACAAATCTGCTTTAAGACACATCCACCCACAGAGTTTGTCACCCAGACACCTGTCAGACATAAAACGCCAGAATGAAATCCTAGAATTCTAAGTAGACTAAGGGGAGCTGTATGTTTAGTGTTGACATTTTAAGTGTATGTTTATACCAATCTATCGGCTTTGTTTGGAAGGTAAACCAGGGAGTGTTTCATCTGAAACTTCCAGGTACGCCATATCTTATCCTCAAATATTCTGATCATAGCTTCGTCCTTGGGTCTTCTGACACATACACTTAAACTCAAAGATGTGGAACTCGGAATGCTGTTCCCTTGGGTAATTCATTAGAACAATAGATATTCTGATGATTCTCAAGAAAAGTCGTTTAAACCATGACAAGATATCTCATTATGACAAAGCACATACTGAATTGTAGCTGTTTTCTCTGGCCCAAGATTTCCAACAATTCACCATAAGTTTCTGTCTGTGCACTCTTTGTACAGTGTGGTCGTACATATTTCACAGCTGATTAGTACTGTATTATAGCCTGTAATTATTGGTGTTACTTTAACATTACCTAAAATCTCGTTACACTTTCCTCTCAAAATCCTTATACAAATTGCCTTTGTTTCTTCCCAAAGCTGCCTTATAATTGACTAGGTATAAGAGTACATGTATACTGTTGACTGTGAGAGAGAGATGATCTTCTGTATTCTATATCTGTTTATTTCTACCACCACAAGGGACCCAGGTTTTGTTTAATGCCTCTGGGGACATACAAGGTAACTATGGCAACATCACACATCATCCTCATCTTCATTCCATCATGCCTGTACAGTGGTTGGTTGCCTGTATTGAATTTTTTTTCTCACATAATTTTTCATATTTTTTTCCTTTTTTTTGTGAATTAATTTGTTTATTTTACTGTTTTGTCTGGTTGTGAACTTTTCCCTCAGTCCTGTTACCTACCAGTCTATGGACAGAATTCCTTTCAATTTCAGCAATTGTCGAGTGAATAATGATACTTTTTCTGCTATTTCTTTATGATTTTACTTTTAGTACTATAAGCCAAACAAATAGTCTGATAAATAATTCAATAAATAGTTCATTCAGTGATCAAAACCTACATACATGTTGTCGCTTGTTATCGAAGTGAGGAGAAGGATATTTTTCTTCTCTGTCAATTTTGTTCCCACCATTGTTTCCGTTATTGCTTACAGTTTTAGCCTGACCTAAAATGTTACCATTTTGTGATGGTGAAACCATCCAGCTATTCTTATCCTTGTTTCTTTGCAAAATCTTTTCTCTCAGACTATTCATTGTTCCTCAGCATTTAGAGTAATTGTTTATGAACAAATTTTAAAGAGCTAAAAATATCAGGAAAAAAATATGAATCTTTCAACAAGGACAAGAAAAGCTGGATGTTTTTGAAATTACACCTACAAACTGTAACGAAGGCAGACCGAGGTTGGACCATTGTTGTTATGTACCAATAACAGACGTTTATCATGATACTAATAAGCAGATTCATCTGTCACAGTTTCGTTAACTTGAAGTTGTTGAGTATATAATGACAAAATTAACAACGAGGGCCGTGCATGACTTTGAGTTTTCCTGCATGTTACGTGGTTCAGCTACATCACTGTTGTGGTAGTCTGTGTCTACAGTACAAGTAATACATGAAGAGACAATTTCATTTGTTTGTTATATATAATTGGGCTGGTTATTAAATTGGTTTTCCATACTAAGATATATTTGTTAGAACTTTAAGAATGAAGAAGATGACATGTATACGATTTGGCTATTTTGACGTGAGATTGAGCTCATTAGAAGGCTCATGTTGATATTGATTACAGAGATGTGTCAGCGATGACATTCCGTGCCATCGTTCACCACTTGTACCTTTATTTGGCACAAGTTTTCACATCATCAATTTTTATATCTTGTTATTCAGGAAAACTCCAATAATAAATCATTCCACAATAAAAGAAATCTTCTTTTAATCTGAAGAATTTGAGGACAGTGAAAGGCTGCATTTATTGCAGTATATATGCATGTATTGAATTTCCACAGATTTCTTTTTTTAAGATTGAACGTTCATAAAATGTTCAATATGAAAATATATGTATATCAATGCAACATTAATTTCTGCAGTCTATATATATATATACGTAGTGACAAAATTATCTTGTTCCATGTGGAAAGTATTAGTGATAGAATTTTTCTGACAATTAAGAGTTATCTGGGGTTCTGTAATGACAGTTTCAATGAATCGTGTACAATTACTGTTTTATAAGTGTTCATCCGAAGTAAAACCGTTTAAGATTAAGAAAATATGTTGGTTTCTTTTGAGAAAATAGAAACACCAATTCATTTGGATAAAGATATTTTAAATTGAAAATGAAACATTTGACGCTTTTCACAATTTTCATATGATCTCTGTATATTTATACCAAGGAAAACAAACGAATGTATTAAAGATAGCCTATAAAATAAACCTCTATTTATGACAAGGAAAACTCAGCAGAGGAGGTCAACAGCAGAAATATAGAGAAAAGGTTTGTTCTGGGTTTGTATGCATTAATTATGTACACAATGAAACGTGTCCTTGACATTATCCAAACCAATGTTAATGTTTAATGCCTAGGAATGTTTGACCTGTTGAGGTATAAAGTAAGGGGGTGTCCTCTGATACATTGTTGACCACTTACAACAGGAATCGGTGTGCACATTGCTCGGGAGGCTCTAGTGGTCAGTGTCCATAGTGATACCGTCAAACAGGTCCACTACATCCACATGAGTGAGCCAGAGAAACTGAGACGGGACATCTACCCCACCCTGACCAACCCCACGGCTATCTCGATGGACTGGCTCAGCGACCTTGTCTACATTGTCAATGACCTACACGTAAGTCTATTTATAATTTCATAGATTCTTATAACTATCTCACAATTTTGCATCATATTTCCAGGTGTCTTAATTCTGTATTATACACACAAACAATCCTTGGCAATGTACTATGGCATGGAATGTATTTCACATTTCAGAATAGGGGGCCATGGTGGCCAAGTGATTAAGTTGTCCCCACATACTAGCCCTCCACCTCTTGGTTGTGAGTTCTAAACGCACGTAGTGTAGTTGCCAGGTACTGACCATAGGTCGATGGTTTTCTCCGGGTACTCAGGCTGTTCTTCACCTCCAAAACCCTGGCTGTTAAAAAGGACGTAAAACAAAATAAACCAAACCAAACTAAACCAAGAATTCAGAATGGAATAACTTGATATCACAGAGATATGTCAGCTCCCAAGTTGTCTATTTCAACTGATTAGATAGTTTATGTTCACTGTCTAATGAATTAGAAAAAATCGTCTTCTCCATATGTGTGTTTGCTGTGTTTAACTGATTGTACCACTTTCTAGATTAGATATACTTAATTCAGCATTTACCCTGCTTGTGTCAATGTAACTTGTAGAAACAGGGAGAGGCTGTCTGTTTCAAAAATCATGTTGGTGTTCCAAAATATTGAAGAAAAACAAGGAAGTGTGTTACTGGAAATGGAATAACAGATTATTGTTATGTATAAGATGTATCTGATGATGAAGTTGTGATTACAGATTTACCAGTGCGAGATCGATGCTGATTCTTGTGACACCGTTGCGACAGGCCCTCTCCCTTCCACTGCTATAGACCTGGAAATTGATCCTTTAAATGGGTTCGTATGATTATTGGGCTGTCACAGAACACTACTCTATGATACCTGCTAGCACAGATTTATAGAGAAAATAACAAATGGATGATTGGGAATTCAATGCAGGCAGATTGAAACAAATCTGCATTTATTCTGATACTTTTACTTCAAAATATACATAATCATATGATATATGCAGCAGTCAGCGAAAAAGAAATTTTCCAGAATCGACTTCAGTTTAGCTGCAAATCCTAGACTAGGATGGTTGTAATTTTACAAGAAATCACATCTATTGTCATTTGGGGACTGACAAGCCCGTCTGTGGCGGGAATCGTACAATAAATATGCCTGACTTATATATATAGAGTATGTAAAGTAATGAAACTATTTGCTGCTGACTCTGTGACTGGAGAGGATTATGTAATGGAGCAGACAACAGACTCAAAGTTATGGTTACAGTTTGATCATCAGATGTGTTGGTTAATGGCACATGATCGTTCCTTGGCTGGTTCATATTTGTATTGAATTTTTTGTATTTTCTATTTTACTAAATAAAGATGAATATCTATAGACCTAAATTGTTAAAAGACCATAGCAAATGACGTGTCACAATTAAGGAACTAACATGGTCAATTACTTAGCTATACAATTATTTATAAAAGTTAATACTATTATTTATAAAAGTTAATACTAACCTGCTGTTATAGAAGGTCAAACCGAGGTTTGGTTAGTAAAGGAAAGAATATAGAGTAATGAGGAAAAAAATAAAGAATAATGAGGGAAAGAATAAATTATAGTGAGGGAAAGGAAAGTGTAGTGAGGGAAAGAATCGTGAGTGAAAAAATTTAGAATAATGAGGGAGAGAATAAAGTATAATGAAGGAAAGAATAAAGTATAGTGAGGGCAGAATACAGAATAATGAGGGAAAGAATAACGTATAGTGAGGGAAAGAATACAGAATAGTGAGGGAAAGAATAAAGTATAGTGAGGGCAGAATACAGAATAATGAGGGAAAGAATAACGTATAGTGAGGGAAAGAATACAGAATAGTGAGGGAAAGAATAAAGTATAGTGCAGGAAAGAAAAGTGAGGGAAAGAATACAGAATAATGAGGGAAAGAATAAAGTATATCGAGGGAAAGATTACAGGATAGTGAGGGAATGAATAAAGTGTAGTGATGGAAAGAATATAGAATAATGAGGGAAAGAATAACGTATAGTGAGGGAAAGAATAAAGTATAGTGAGGGAAAGAATACACAGAAATATGAGGGAAAGAATAAAGTATAGTGAGGGAAAGAATACAGAATAGTGAGTGAAAGAAAAGTGAGGGTAATGAGGGAAAGAATAAAGTGTAGTGAGGGAAAGAATAAAGTATAGTGAGGGAAAGAATAAAGTATAGTGAGGGAAAGAATAAAGTTTAGTGAGGGAAAGAATACAGAATAGTGAGGGAAAGAATAAAGAATAGTGAGGGAAAGAATAAAGTATAGTGAGGGAAAGAATACAGAATAAAGAGGGAAAGAAAAAGAATAATGAGGGAATGAATAAAGTATATCGAGGGATAGAATACAGAATAGTGAGGGAATGAATAAAGTATAGTGAGGGAAAGAATACAGAAGAGTGAGGGAATGAATAAAGTGTAGTGAGGGAAAGAATAAAGTATAACGAGGGAAAGAATACAGAATAGTGAGGGAATGAATAAAGTATAGTGAGGAAAAGAATATAGAATAATGAGGGAAAGAATAACGTATAGTGAGGGAAAGAATATAGAATAGTGAGGGAAAGAATAAAGTTTAGTGAGGGAAAGAATACAGAATAGTGAGGGAAAGAATAATGTATAGTGAGGGAAAGAATAAAGTATAGTGAGGGAAAGAACACAGAATAGTGAGGGAAAGAATAACGTATAGTGAGGGAAAGAATAAAGTATAGTGAGGGAAAGAATACAGAATAGTGAGGGAAAGAATAAAGTATAGTGAGGGAAAGAATAAAGTATAGTGAGGGAAAGAATAAAGTATAGTGAGGGAAAGAATAAAGAATAGTGAGGGAAAGAATAAAGTATAGTGAGGGAAAGAATAAAGTATAGTGAGGGAAAGAATACAGATTAGTGAGGGAAAGAATAAAGAATAGTGAGGGAAAGAATAATGTATAGTGAGGGAAAGAATAAAGTATAGTGAGGGAAAGAACACAGAATAGTGAGGGAAAGAACACAGAATAGTGAGGGAAAGAATAAAGTATAGTGAGGGAAAGAATAAAGTATAGTGAGGGAAAGAATACAGAATAGTGAGGGAAAGAATAAAGTATAGTGAGTGAAAGAATAAAAAAAGTGAGGAAAAGAATAAAGTATAGTGAGGGAAAGAATACAGAATAGTGAGGGAAAGAATAAAGTATAGTGAGGGAAAGAATACAGAATAGTGAGGGAAAGAATACAGAATAGTTAGGGAAAGAATAAAGAATAGTGAGGGAAAGAATAAAGTATAGTGAGGGAAAGAATAAAGTGTAGTGAGGGAAAGAATAAAGAATAGTGAGGGAAAGAATAAAGTATAGTGAGGGCAGAATACAGAATATGGTGTGGAAAAGAATAAAGTGTAGTGAGGGAAAGAATACAGAATAGTGAGGAAAAGAATAAAGTGTAGTGAGGGAAGGAGTAATGTATAATGAGGGAAAGAATACAGAAAAGTGAGGGAAAGAATACAGAATAGTGAGGGAAAAATACAGAATAGTGAGGGAAAGAATAAAGTTTAGTGAGGGAAAGAATACAGAATAGTGAGGGAAAGAATAATGTATAGTGAGGGAAAGAATAAAGTATAGTGAGGGAAAGAACACAGAATAGTGAGGGAAAGAATAACGTATAGTGAGGGAAAGAATAAAGTATAGTGAGGGAAAGAATACAGAATAGTGAGGGAAAGAATAAAGTATAGTGAGGGAAAGAATAAAGTATAGTGAGGGAAAGAATAAAGTATAGTGAGGGAAAGAATAAAGAATAGTGAGGGAAAGAATAAAGTATAGTGAGGGAAAGAATAAAGTATAGTGAGGGAAAGAATACAGATTAGTGAGGGAAAGAATAAAGAATAGTGAGGGAAAGAATAATGTATAGTGAGGGAAAGAATAAAGTATAGTGAGGGAAAGAACACAGAATAGTGAGGGAAAGAACACAGAATAGTGAGGGAAAGAATAAAGTATAGTGAGGGAAAGAATAAAGTATAGTGAGGGAAAGAATACAGAATAGTGAGGGAAAGAATAAAGTATAGTGAGTGAAAGAATAAAAAAAGTGAGGAAAAGAATAAAGTATAGTGAGGGAAAGAATACAGAATAGTGAGGGAAAGAATAAAGTATAGTGAGGGAAAGAATACAGAATAGTGAGGGAAAGAATACAGAATAGTTAGGGAAAGAATAAAGAATAGTGAGGGAAAGAATAAAGTATAGTGAGGGAAAGAATAAAGTGTAGTGAGGGAAAGAATAAAGAATAGTGAGGGAAAGAATAAAGTATAGTGAGGGCAGAATACAGAATATGGTGTGGAAAAGAATAAAGTGTAGTGAGGGAAAGAATACAGAATAGTGAGGAAAAGAATAAAGTGTAGTGAGGGAAGGAGTAATGTATAATGAGGGAAAGAATACAGAAAAGTGAGGGAAAGAATACAGAATAGTGAGGGAAAAATACAGAATAGTGAGGGAAAGAATAAAGTGTAGTGAGGGAAGGAATACAGAATAGTGAGGGAAAGAATAAAGTGTAGTGAGGGAAAATTGAAACATGTTTCAGTACGATGTTAAGGCCACCTAGATATTCCTATAATAAAGTTTCCCTTTCTGCCTGTAGGTTTTTGTACTTTACCCAGAGTGGTGACAGAGCAGGCCTATACAGGATTGACACGGGAGAGATCAGGAAGATGGGCCGTTTCTTTTCTATGCCAGCTAAACCCAAACTAGTGATATATTGTGAGCTGAAGGCATTCTATATAGACCATGGTAACATGCAGCTGTATTTCCCCAACGACTCTCAGAACACTATGCTCACCTCCTTCTTGGATGGTAGTGGTCTGGTGGACTTGCGTAAAGGGAAGGTGGTACGACCCAACTATCACAACATCACCAGCATGGTGTATTATAACGGCACGTTCTGGTGGACCAACGGTATCAACGTGATGAAGGAGGATCATGATGTGAAGAGTGACATGTTCTATCTCAATCCCCTCCTCTTCTTCACGCATCACTACACCTCATTCAACCTCTACCTGCCTACCTCCCAGCCTCCTCCAGGTACGGCTCACCATCCATCCATACATCTTGTTAATATCAGCCATCCATACATCTCTTTAATATCAGCAATTAAATTAAAATGTACAGTATCTAGTGATGACAATAATCTTAAAAAGTTGGTAAGAAGAGACAAATGTACACTTCACTTGTTCATGTGTTGAATTATCAAAAACTGTAAAGAATCTTTACCCTGAGTATATCTTCCTTCAATGTTTATTCTATAGTGCCACACAGCCCGCCAGAGAATTTACAGGCCCTGTTCACCTCAACCAAGGTCAAGGTGAAGTGGTCGGAACCCCAGAAGTTATCATACCAAGGTCGCGGGGCCTGGGCCTTGTGGCAGTATGAAGTAAGCATTATGATGAAGGAGACCCGTGAAGAGACCATCCTTCGTGGCATCGAGAAGCGGAGCCTGGAGCAGGTGGACATGGTACCGGATAAAATATACATCATTAAGGCCCGGGCCTGCTGTAAACTTGGCTGTGGGCCATGGTCCAGCGAATTTGTTGGCCGTACCCTGCCTGTAGGTAAGGATAGATGTGATTGTAGGGGACGGATTGGGGGGATGTGGGTAGTGTTGTAGTGGTATGAGTGTAACAGTGACCTATTTGTACAATGTATTGGCCGATTAATTTTACATCCTTTGCTGAGGTGCGATATAGAGCATGAGCAGTAACTTTTGTTTGATTTCTGTTGTAGCTGCATCTGATGCCACACTGCTATTTTCCTGGTGGCTGCGCAGGTCAAACAGGTTGATAGAGGTCGACATGTACGGCAAACGAGTCAAGATGGCTACAGTCGCTTCTACTGCAAAATTTAAAGGTATGAATGATAACTACTGCTATGACAAACTAAAGCTCAACAATAACTGTTAAACCGTTTGATGATAAGTAAAGTCTTTATACCAATCCTATATGTTTAAAACTGCAATTTATGAATTTCCTGCAGATTTCATATTTATATTGACATGAAAAAGAAATCTCACAGAGGAGTTTTTGGGAAAAAATTATGAATTTCTTAATTTCAGATTTTGCATGGAGCAATACAGATATATACTGGACAGCAAATGATGGGAATGTTTACGCATGTGACCGCGCTACTCTCGGCTCTTTCAGTCAGGTCGCTTTTGCAGGCAAATCCGTCTCTGCAATCAGCTATGACTGGCTTGGCCGTAAACTCTACTGGTCTGTCTCAAACCTTGGGGTGGTAAGTATACGCTGACCATATAGCATAGTGTCCATAAACTAGGAAGTGTATGTAAGCTGGTAAAAATAAGTATACACTGGCCATATAGCGTAGTCTATGTAACCTAGGAGGTGTATGTCAACTGCTGAAATAAGTTTACGCTGGCCATATAGTGTAGTGTATGTAACCTAGGAAGTGTATGTAAGCTGGTAAAAATAAGTATACGCTGACCATTTAGCTAAGTGTATGTAACTTAGGAAGTGTATGTAATCTGGTAAAAATATGTAATCCACTGTTAGATCTAAGCAAGCTTTTGATCTATGAAATGTTGTAATACGAGTGCAGTATTTCAGTGTCTGTATTTTCCAGATCCGGCGTTCCTCTGTAGATGGTGGGTCCGTTGAGTTTGTGACACAGGGTACAGCTCATCACATGGCCATTGACTCCCTAGGGGGCAGGCTCTACTGGTCCACCACAAACACCCTCGAGTCTGCTGCCCTTAATGGAGACGATCACTTGGTCCACTTCTCTATCCCGTTCTTCTCCGGTAAACATGTGATCAGCCTGACATTAAACTTAGACATGGGCAAAGTGCTTTGGTATGTACGAGGTTACAGGAAGCAAGAGATGTACATGACTGACCTGGTCCGTAACGGCGAGGATCACGACCAAACACAACCCTATACCTTCATTGGCAGCTTCACGAGTATCTCTGAGTAAGTCACCAGATAGGTGGTTAATTAACTGATCTGTGTTCCTGTCTAACTTGTACTGATGTAATTTAACTGATCTGTGTTCCTGACTAACTTGTAATGATGTAATTTAACTGATCTGTGTTCCTGTCTAACTTGTACTGATGTAATTTAACTGATCTGTGTTCCTGTCTTAACTTGTACTGATGTAATTTAACTGACCTGTGTTCCTGAGTAACTTGTCATGATGTAATTTGACTGATCTGTGTTCCTGTCTAACCTTGTAATGATGTAATTTAACTGATCTGTGTTCCTGTCTAGTTTGTACTGATGTAATTTAACTGATCTGTGTTCCTGAGTAACTTGTCATGATGTAATTTAACTGATCTGTGTTCCTGTCTAACCTTGTAATGATGCAATTTAACTGATCTGTGTTCCTGTCTAACTTGATATGATGTAATTAAACTGATCTGTGTTCCTGTCTAATTTGTAATGATGTAATTTAACTGATCTGTGTTCCTGTCTAACTTGTAATGATGTAATTTAACTGATCCGTGTTCCTGTCTAACTTGTAATGATGTAATTTAACTGATCTGTGTTCCTGTCTAACTTGTAACAATGTAATTTAACTGATCTGTGTTCCTGTCTAACTTGTACTGATGTAATTTAACTGATCTGTGTTCCTGTCTAGTTTGTACTGATGTAATTTAACTGATCTGTGTTCCTGTCTAGTTTGTACTGATGTAATTTAACTGATCTGTGTTCCTATCTAACTTGTACTGATGTAATTTAACTGATCTGTGTTTCTGTCCCCAGGTTATCAGTACTCCACTACTACTCACACCGAATATTTTGGAAGAATGCCAACAATAAGATGGTGGTTGGAGATTTGGAATGTAACCATACTTCTGATGTGTCCAGTTACCAAGTGAATGGTTTTACTGTGTTACATCACTCCCTACACCCATATCCAGGTAAGCATCACTCCCTACAGCCATATCCAGGTAAGCATCACTCCCTTCACCCATATCAAGGTAAGCATCACTCCCTACAGCCATATCGGTAAACATCACTCCCTACACCCAAATCCAGGTAAGCATCACTCCCTACAGCCATATCCAGGTAAGCATCACTCCCTACAGCCATATCAGGTAAACATCACTCCCTACACCCAAATCCAGGTAAGCATCACTCCCTACAGCCATATCCAGGTAAGCATCACTCCCTACAGCCATATCAGGTAACACAACCAGGTATACACTCTAGAGCAATTGCAAGGTATAAATCACTTCCTGTTTTTTGCTGTTCAAATTGTCTTTTAATAGATAATTACGAAATGGTGAATAAATTAGAACAAATATGATTATATGCTGGACTTAGAGTTAATTTTTTGTTGTTTGCCAGTTGGTGAGAATGAATCAACATTGATCATCATACCAGAGGCTGTTCCTACAGAGAGCATACAGTGCCAAGGTCACTGGGCAGAGTTCAACCTCACATGGAGTCCAGCATCCGTCACCTATGGCAACATCTTTTACGAAGTGTCCATTGAAGTAGCTGACAGTTCCAACAAGAAAATGCTGGTAAAACCAATATCAAATATTGTGTGATTGAATAATCCTGAAATGTGTTTTGTTTAGTATCCATGGTGATATTGTATAACTTGTATAACAATGCCTGTTCACATCGGAGTTGTACTGTGATTTAGAGCCGGTGAATTTAAGTTTCAGAAAATGGAAGACACTTGGTACGAGATGTCAAATCTCCCCCCTTATAGTGAGATCATCATCTCTCTCCGAGCGTACACCTATTGGGGCAATGGGCCTGTCACCACGGTTACTGTACACTCCCCCATGTCAGGTAAGTCTTATCTTAACGAATGTAAAAAGTATGTCGTAAAATACACTTATAAATGACTGATAAACAAAGCTATGTTATTGTGTATATTTTTCAATTAGTGATAATGTAATTAAATGACTACATGTGGTTGGAAAATTGAACCCCAAAAAAAACATAAGAGTTGACATTTTATTAAATAATTTAAAGATGAACATTAAACCATAGTGCATCATTTACTGCTGATGTTCCTGTACCATTATCTCCCTTGGTAGTCCCTATAGCCTGGTTATTAGTACTTCCTGTGTGGTGATAAGTTGTCTATGATGTTACCTTCTGACAGTACCTGGGAAGCCCCTACAGCCACGTGTGTACGTTACCCCATACAAGGATGCACTAACCTCCCATCATGCACTGGCCGCTGACTTCCGCTGGATGAAACCAAACGTCACTAATGGTCCAATCAGCCATTACAACATCTCTCATTGGTCATCAAGTGTTGGGAATGGCCAGGTGTTCATAGTGACCGGTCCAGCCACCGCCCGGCACTTCATCCTGGACAACCTCCTTCCTAATGCCTCCTACACCTTCCAGGTATAAAACCCACAGTACAGCTTTACAATACAAGGTAGTCTAGACCAGCAGTTAAGTCTATAGAGAGAAGCTCACAATCTATAGGTGGGTAAGGTAATGATGTTCATTATTCAAGTGTAACCTATGTTGTATCAATACAATTTAGGTTTGAACTGACAACTCCAGATGTCACCTTTACTTTGGTATAAGAATGTTCTTTTATGTATCCTGTAATAACTTTAGAGTTTTTTGTAATTATTAGAGCTGCTAGATAAATGTTTTGTTGTGACATTAGATGGTATAAGATAGATGTGATGATTGTACCTGTTCCAGGTGTGATATTTGTACCTTTGTTCCAGGTGTGATATTTGTACCTTTTGTCTAGGTGCGATATTTGTACCTTTTGTCAAGGTGCGATATTTGTACCTTTTGTCCAGGTGCGATATTTGTACCTTTTGTCCAGGTGCGATATTTGTACCTTTTGTCCAGGTGCGATATTTGTACCTTTTGTCCAGGTGCGATATTTGTACCTTTTGTCCAGGTGTAATATTTGTACCTTTAGTCCAGGTGTAATATTTGTACCTTTGTTTCAGGTGTGTGCCTGTACAGTTGTTGGTTGCGGTGAGAAGTCGGACATTGTTGTTGCCCAACAAGATGGTAGGTTGCCCTTTTTAGTGCACATCATGTGAGATTGATTTATCACAATTTTTTCTAGTTGTTTAGAAGTTTGAAGACACTACGAGCATAATCAATACAAAATGCTTTAGAACAGATGAAACAAGTTATCGTGTACCTTCTATGTTTTATTTCCTACTTTGTCTCAAGTTGTACGACCTGTTCCTAAACTCGTGTACCTTCCATGTTTTATTTCCTTCTTTCTCTCCTGTTGTACGACCTGTTCCTAACCTTGTGTACCTTCTATGTTTTAATTCCTTCTTTCTCTCCAGTTGTATGACCTGTTCCTAAACTTGTGTACCTTCTATGTTTTATTTCCTTCTTTCTCTCCTGTTGTACGACCTGTTCCTAAACTTGTGTACCTTCTATGTTTTATTTCCTTTTTTCTCTCCTGTTGTACGACCTGTTCCTAAACTTGTGTACCTTCCATGTTTTATTTCCTTCTTTCTCTCCCGTTGTACGACCTGTTCCTAAACTTGTGTACCTTCTATGTTTTATTTACTTCTTTCTCTCCAGTTGTACGACCTGTTCCTTAACTTGTGTACCTTCCATGTTTTATTTCCTTCTTTCTCTCCCGTTGTATGACCTGTTCCTAAACTCGTGTACCTTCCATGTTTTAGTTCCTTCTTTCCCTCCAGTTGTACGACCTGTTCCTAAACTCGTGTACCTTCCATGTTTCATTTCCTTCTTTCTCTCCCGTTGTACGACCTGTTCCTAAACTTGTGTACCTTCTATGTTTTATTTCCTTTTTTCTCTCCTGTTGTACGACCTGTTCCTAAACTTGTGTACCTTCCATGTTTCATTTCCTTCTTTCTCTCCCGTTGTACGACCTGTTCCTAAACTTGTGTACCTTCCATGTTTTATTTCCTTCTTTCTCTCCAGTTGTACGACCTGTTCCTAAACTTGTGTACCTTCTATGTTTTATTTCCTTCTTTCTCTCCAGTTGTACGACCTGTTCCTAAACTTGTGTACCTTCTATGTTTTATTTCCTTCTTTCTCTCCAGTTGTACGACCTGTTCCTAAACTTGTGTACCTTCTATGTTTTATTTCCTTTTTTCTCTCCAGTTGTACGACCTGTTCCTAACTCGTGTACCTTCCATGTTTCATTTCCTTCTTTCTCTCCAGTTGTACGACCTGTTCCTAAACTGGTGGTGGCCACTGCTACTTCAATCAAGATGGCGGAGATAGACAGTTCAGTTAACCTCACTGTTGCCATAGAAACCGGTGTTCCATCCCTGGCGGTCACTTACCAGGCCCAGGATAACAGGAAGTTCTGGATAACAGAGGATGGAATGTTGATGGAATCGGTGAACACCAACGTACACCCTGTAAGTATAACTTTACTGGAAATAAAAACAACTTAATATTAAAACACAAGCTTACAACACTTACTGAAACTGAAGTAACAAGTGACAATGGATTATTTTCGTAAGATTTGTATCTTTGTCAATTAGTGTTATGCAACGAAACCCTTGCCAACTTGTGCTTGTAACAAAGAGAATTAAAAGGACTGTGTTATTGACGGTGATAGTTTGTGACTGTAGTTGATGAAGCTGAACAGTTCGGGAGTGGACCTGTCGCTGGACTGGATCAGCCAGACTCTGTACACTGTGGAGGTGGACCATACTCGAGGGACCAGCTTCCTGGGAGCTTACAAGCTGGACCAGGGCCACTATGTCAGCCTCCAGGAACGACCCCAGGCCATCGGCTCCATCATAGCCGACCCTTATACAAGGTCAGTGTGGAATACTAAACTTGACAGCATGTTACATTTAGAATATCTTTAGGCTTTCATTGACTGTAAAGAAAATTGTATTATTTGATATTTTTATTACTTCATTACCAGGTTATGCATACATTTGAAAACAAAATCTGATCACTGTATATGTGATGAAGAAAAAAAAAACTTTTTCAGAAGATAGATAAAATAGCTTCTATCAAAAAATGTTTTTGCTATATTTCAATGATTAACATGAATTTCAGCAATGTGATCTGGACCGAGGAAGGATTGAACAGAAATCAGTACACAGTATACAAAATGAACTCCAACCAAGACATTGTGGCTGTGTTTTCTACGGTACGTCGACGGTTACGTCGAGAGGTTACCTCCCTTCCCTGTACGTGTCCCATGACAGTGACAACAAGCAAGTCACTGGCTGTAGACCACTCCAGTAACAACAAGATGGAGATGATTCTCTACCACATCGGAGATAAGGCCCTCATTGCCGCTGATATAGATGGCTGTCAGTGTAGGACCATCCTCCCGGGCAGCAGTGTCTCAGGTCAGTAAAATGTTTGTTGTCGCAATGCTCTCGCATGTAAATAATAGTGGTTCATGGTCAGTTGTAGCGTCAAGTGACCTTTCTACATTATTATATAATTTGGTTCAGCCAATGTTTTTTTTATGGAAACTACAAGAATACCCACCAAAACAGTGTTTGTGTGAAGTCGTGTATGTGTTTCCACAGACTCTGCCCCAGACCTGCTGTCTGTTGACCACCTCTACATCTACTGGTATAACAAGGCCGCTGGTCAGCTGTGTGCTATAGACAAGGCCACCAATGTGGTGACCCGCCATGCCATGCCTGGAGTGAACGACCTCCTGGCCTATGGTTCCCAACTCCAGCCACTGCCAGGTAAGTCTACCTGTAAATGAAGGTGTCTTAAATGCAAATAGTAAATGTCACCTGATAGGATAATGTAAGGAACTACCTTTATGTTATGGTAGTTACATATATGGCAGAGTACGGTTGTCATCCAGACAGTGCCTTGTATTGTGACAGGTATCAGCTGTCTGGATCCTGGGCCCTACAACGGCAGTATTGTGATGGTCCGCCACACCAATTCCTCCGTGACACTTCTCCTGGAGGAGGTGAGCTGGCCGGCCGAGTGTGACACAATCTCCCACCCTAACACCAGGTACACAGTCTTCTACAGACTGGGGTCCCACGGAGACAGATGTGGGGTCGATGGCCACGACTGCAGATCACAGGTAACAGCAGATGCTTACTGTGTACCCTAAACAAAATTTTAATTCTAATGTATGAAATATTAAACATTACCTCAATTAGGCGCTTCAGATTGAAGACACAGATTGATAATCTTATGAAGGAAGGTTTTATTTATTCCATCAGACATCGTACGATCGCCACATTACAATACCTGGCCTGGAGCCTTATATGGAGTATGTGGTACACGGAGCTGTGAGTAACTACTACACTGAAAACTTGGATAAGGTCCTTAGTGAGCCGCAGGTCTTCCGCACCAAAGTCGGAGGTGAGTCAGCATCTCAGTAGGTCGGGGGTGAATCAGCATCTCGGTAAGGTTTGGTTTTCAATCCTATTTAATTTAAAATTGATCAAGTTATTCCATTGGATGGTGGACTAAATGTCAAGAAGTATCCATCTTGTTTTTTAATCTAGCATCAGGAGCAGTAGTGAGCTATTTAATATAAGATTTACTTAATGTCCCACACATTTGGTGTACTTCAGTTCCATCACCTGCCACATCAGTCCTCCTTAAAGTGTTGACCTTTGACGAGATGAGTGTGCGATGGTCACCACCACTGCACACCAATGGCCCCCTACAAGAGATATCATACAAGGTCAAATGGACAGTGGTGACCAAGGGGCAGACCCAGGAGATGGAGATGACCCCAGCTATAGAACTTCCTACTAGTATAACACGAGTCCCTATCCACAATGTCACATTGACCAACCTGCTGCCTAACCATGAGTACAAGGTCAAGGTAAGATCAATGTCATTGTGAGCAGACAAGGTCAAACACGGTAACAAGGTCAAGGTGAGTAAGATCAATGTCATTGTGAGCAGACAAGGTCAAACATGACAACAAGATCAAGGTGAGTAAGATGAATATCATTGTGAGCAGACAAGGTCAAACTCAGTAACAAGGTCAAGGTGAGAAAGATCAATGTCATTGTGAGCAAACAAGGTCACACATAGTAACAAGGTCAAGGTGAGTCAGATCAAATGTCAGGTCAAAGTGTTAAAGTCCCAATATACGTAACTTCAGGAATTTTTTCGTGATTCTGAAAAATTCTGACAAAAAATCCAGTTAATAACCATGCAAAAATAAGCCTAAAACGAAGTAAACCTGAGCGGTAACTAACAAGAAATTCTTGACAGAAAAATCCAAAGAGCTAAAAATAATTCAGGTGGGGCCCACTTCAATAACAAACCGAAGGTAGAAGACGGTTCGAAATGGATGCGTGTTTACAAATAGCGTGTTTCAACTGCTGCTGTACGGTAACCGCGAAAGAATTCATCTTGAATATTGCTGATATCAGTCAATCTTAACTAAATCTATAAACATAATAAGTTTATTAGACTTGATTTTTACTTCAAGTTTTACCGAAAGTTACGTATATTGGGCCTTTAAATATCAAGGTGTAAATACAAGGTCAAAAGTAGTAATAAGGTCACAGTATGAAGATAGATCAAACACAGTAGCAAGGTCAGTATGTGCAGATAACAAGAACAAGGTGTGTAAACAAGCACACAGGAAAAAAGTAAAGGCACATTATCTAGATCAAACACCCAATATCAAGCTTAAGTAGAGGTATCAGATAGAATTGTATTTAAACCAAGTATTGGTCTTTTGTGTTTCTGAGGTTCACAGTGCAACTTTTCCTTTTCTATGCAGATCCTGGCCTCTAACAAGGAACGATTGGTGTTTAGTGAAACAGCTTACGTAAAGGCCAAGACATTCGAGGGACTCAATGACATCATTCTGGTGGACAGGTCAGAAGACACCCTCAACGTTTCGTGGGACATCCCTGGGGACCAAAGTGTGTATACTGGCGTCTTCATCTACTACCCGGTAAGGCCTTTCCCCACACATACCAGCTTGTCATTCTCTCAACCCTATATTACTTAGGTTGTGGGACAAATAAGTGAGAAATTTGAGTGATGTTATCTTTGCTATTTCCTGACAGATAGAGGAGGGGGAGGGGACGGCATTGAAGATGAGCCAGACGGAGGTTCCTGTTAAGGCCAGGAATCGCACCCATTACAACTACAGTATCAGTCACCTTCAACCCTACACTCAGTATAGTGTCCGACTCAAACTCACCCTCAGGAGTATACAGAATGTGGAATGGCCTAAAGACGACCGCTTTGTTTTCAGAACCAAAGGTAATATAAGAAGTACCAATATTCTCCAACATTACTCACAGTACCAATATTCTTAAACATTACTAACAGTACCCTCAAACATTACTCACAGAAGTGCTATATATAATTGGCACTCTTGGTGATGTTTGTAAATATATGGACTAAAACAGCATACATTCAGTCTTACACAGATTTGTATAAGTTTTGACATTCGGACATTAATGTTTCTGCATAACATTCAAATTTCAAATTGTTCATTCATAAATATTATCTGACAGATTGTTAACTGTCCATGCTTTGTCTTTATCTTAATCTCTACCCCTCTAGATGTCTGACAGATTATTAACTTTATCTTTGTTTTAGCCTCTACGCCTCTAGAGCCCCTCCCTCCGGAGGTACAGAAGCTCAAGTCTCAAGTGTATGTAGTGGTATGGCAGGAGCCGCAGGTCAATGGAGAGAGTATATCTCACTATATCCTACAGTACAGACAGACAGACGGCGACACCTGGGAGCAAGCCTATAATGGCTCAGAGCTTCGTTGGGTGGTAGACAAAGAGGTCACGCCACCTGGGCATGACTATGTCTTCAGGGTCAAGGCCACCAATGAAATTGGATGGGGACCTCCAAGTAATGCCAGTCTGACCTTCACCTACATAGGTATGTATCCTATTCACCTACATAGGTAGGTATTCTATTCACCTACATAGGTGTGTATCCTATTCACCTACATAGGTAGGTATTCTATTCACCTACATAGGTAAGTATCCTATTCACTTTTGTAGGTCAGCATGATTGGCTGTCTCCTGAAGCTCCTAGAAACAATCAGAGCTGTACATACATATCGTATTAGTCTGTTGTTGTTCTTTAGACAACTTGTTTTTTTATAAGCATAAGCATAAACATAGTTGACATAAAAAATTGATAATACCACTATAGTTTGGTACTGTAACAGTACACTGTAATAAATACTTGGAAAAGGAAAGTAGAATATGTTATAATCACTCGGCGAACACAACAGTGGTATTATGAACAATATAATGGGGCTTTATATATTTATAAGTGACTGTTCTTATTTAATTGACTTTCTACCTAGATAGTAACACATGTGACGTATATAAAACATTTGGTTGCAGAGGCCCTTGTGAAGGCGGACAACTCTATCATTTTGGCGATCGGCTTACCAGTTGGCATTATTCTCATTGGCATTGTTATTCTGGTCGCCTACTGCTACGGTATGTGTTTACATAAAATCTACTGTCTATTTTTCCATCAGTTGTATTTCTTTGTAATTCACTGTACTCAGGCCATTTTGTATTTCATACAATCTTGTGATAGATGTTTTATATATTGTGTGTTAACAGTGCGATGGAAGAGACAGGATCTCCAAAAGAAGCGTCCCCAATTTATAGCGGTGGCCCGTGGTCCTGATGTAGAACTAGCTACACTGAGGGAGCTACCACACACAGCTTACCAACAGAGTAACACGTTGTACGCCATCAGGTTTGTATGTTTGTACCCAGTACAGGGTATATATTGTCTCGCCCCGATGATAGTCGAGAAAGTGAGACTAAGGTGTTACTTTTCCGGCTACTGCAGCGATGGCGGCGTCAACATTTGTGTTAAAGTCCATTTTTCACAGTGTTATAATTATCCAATTGCATTGAAAGTTGGTCACATTACTCAAACCATCATACTTAATACCTTACCTCAATTTAAAAGAAATTGTGTTACAGGTTTTGGTGTTTTGGGGCAAAAACATGGGAGTTTTGAGAATTTGTGTTAAAGTCCAATTTTTATAGTGTTACTGATTGACGATCGAATTGAAACTTTAAGTAGTTACTGATATCACCATACTAAACATGTTACTGAAATTTGGAGGAAATTTATTTGCAGGTTCTGCTGTTTGGGGCAAAAACATGGGATTTTAAAGAATTTGCATTGAAGTCCACTTTTTATAGTGTCACTGATATCAGATTCAATTGAAACTTAGGTTATTTACTGATATTATCTTACTGAAGACCTTACTGAAATTTGGAGTAAATTTATTTACAGGTTTTTGGGGCAAAAACATGGGAATATTGAGAATTTACGTTAGCTTCCACTATTTATAGAGTTATTGATATGTAATTTAATTGAAACTTGGCCAAGTTGCTGATATCATCTTGCTGTATGTATTTTGTCATACTAATTTTGTCATCGGGACTTAAAACATTATCACCCAGCACTAACACCTTCCTGGTAGCCACTCGGTTGTGTTGGCCACACTAGATATGTTGTATTTGTACTTGTAGTTTAATTCCTACCGACAGTGACATTGCCTCCTTGCCACACTTCCGACGGGATCAGTTGATGCTGACCAAATTTCTCGGCAGTGGAGCCTTTGGAGAAGTCTTTGAGGGGCTGGCCAAAAACATTCTCAGTGACACGTCCGGTGAAACGAAGGTGGCAGTCAAGGTGAGTCCTTGTCATCTATACTGGAGACTTGGTCATATGAGTAATTTGGCTTTTGACCTCTGGAATTCAAGATGGCCACTGCGTCATCTGCTTGTACATTAATACATCGATAAATCAAATTTAAAGTGTATCTGTATAGAGATCAGTATGTCAGTGCATGTAACTTACTAGTCAAGCAGGCTAAGAATAGCCTTGACTCGGTGCTTTTTCCAAACGTGAATGGATTTTTGTCAAACTATAATGTGTTTGATTGACAGATAAGTTTGAAGGTGAGAAGAATCTGTATTGGATATTACATGCACTTCCTAAATTTAGACTGGTGTATGACCCCAGACAGTATAATCTTTATTGTTCATGTATCAAAATATACCAACATCAGTTTAATTTACCAGATAGTAATGCCCAGGCTTAGATGACTTTTCACATCACAGGTATATTACATAGAAGTAAAATGAATATAATAGGTACAGTGGATTGAGGAAATTAAGGATGTGATTTTAATTGATAAGATACCCTGAAATATTGTATCCATGGTTACAGACTTTAAGGAAGAGTGCATCTGATCATGAAAAAGAGGAGTTCCTAAAAGAGGCAGTCCTCATGAGCAACTTTAAACATGAGCATATCCTCAGTCTGCTGGGTGTGTGTCTAGACAACGACCCAGAGTTTATAATCTTAGAGCTGATGGAGGGTGGCGACCTCCTCTCCTTCCTCCGTGCTTGTCGACCCTCAACGGTAGGTCAAGGTCACTGTTACCTTAGTTACATATACATTGTAGCATCAATTAATATACAAATCTATATTAATGTTGACCCTCAGCATTAACTCAAGGTCACCTGTACTATGATTACATCACAGTTGCTTCAGTTTCTGTCAGTATATAAAAAAAAAAGTTTATATTTATGGAGCCGCGGCCCATTACTGTAATGGGAGGCTCATTTCACACATATACATTTATTATTTACTGACAGAAACTCAAGCAACTGTGGTTACATGCATCACCAATATATCAATCTGCATTAATGTCAACCCTCAATGGTAGGTCAAGGTTACCATTACTTTAGTGATATGTAACACCAAATTAAAAAATATTAATATTCACCCTCAATGATAGGTCAAGGTCACTGTTACCTAAGTGACGTATAGCACCAATTTTAAAAATGTCTGTATTACATCCATTACACTTGTAAAGTGTTGATTGTGATAAAAAGAAGAAATACTTGTTGTTGAGATTGTTTATGATGTACAGAAGATCTATATGATACACAATGAGATAAATGTCCTGGTGTTACAGACTAATGCTGCTTTCCTGTGTATTACGGACCTGGTCAAAATCTGTGTCCATGTGGCGCGGGGATGTAAATATCTGGAGGAGATGCACTTTGTACACAGGTAACCTGCCTTTGTTTTTTATATAGAGAATGATATTACTGGTAGACAGTAGTCATTTCTGAAAAGTATACAGCAGTGTTATTACCCCTAGCAACAATGTGTATCCGTCATTTTGTGGACCAAGAACATAAGTTCTAATATTCTCAACTGATTGTAATGTAACTTGGTACTTGTGATCAGTTTTTGTGCTCTTGTGACTATTTGGACAGGAGTGAAGTCCTTCTAATGAATACATTGTCTGAAGTTTTGCTACTGAGCTTCTTTGCCAATATTATAAATTATATAAAATATTAAATATTTGCTTAAGTATTAAGAAATTTCTATTTTGAATATTTCAGTAGGAATTATGTTGTTTTTCCTGATTTCAGTACATGAATTATATCAAAATTATTGCTACTTGTCTTCTGTACAAAGAAGGTGAAACTTTATCAGATCTCTGACACCAAAAGTAGTTGTGGGATTGGAACTGTTTGTAGGGGAATTTTCCCTACATAGATTTGTATATGTGTATAGTTCAACAAGTCTAGATTGTTGACAATCCCCCTACATTTTGTTTGGCCTTGACAGGGACTTGGCAGCCAGAAATTGTCTTGTATCCAGCAAAACACCAGCAGACATGGTGGTGAAGATTGGTGATTTTGGTCTGGCCAGAGATATCTACAAAAACGATTACTACAGAAAGGAAGGAGAGGGTCTCCTTCCTGTCCGATGGATGTCCCCTGAGGCACTTGTGGATGGGGTGTTCACCACACAGTCTGACATCTGGTGAGTTATCTCCCTTGAATGGAGATTGAGCAACACCGCTATATTTTCTGTCATCAATGTCAAGATCAATACCCCATATATGTTTCTTGGTGGGACTAAATTAGTTCACCCTATTTTGGGATTGTTGAAGGTGATCAATAATACCTGTTGTTTTACAGGGCATTTGGCATTCTGATTTGGGAGGTGATGACGTTTGGACGACAGCCATATCCAGCTAGAACCAACATTGAGGTTCTACACTATGTACGATCAGGAGGTCAGCTAGAGCAGCCAGAGGGCTGTCCCGAGGAGCTGTAAGTATAGCAAAGGTCTACAGGGCCGTAACTTAACAGTTCCAAGCACCTTGAGTCGTGTTTAAAGTCATATTTATCTTCTCTTTTATGAGAATCTTACCCTGCTTGAAGGAATGACTTTATCGTCAGATAGTTGACTAAAGAGAGCAGTGTTAGGTATAATCCAGAGGTAGTCATCTTCATTGACAGGATTTCCAAAGGCTCTACTTCTGATAAAGTACATGCTCCTTATTCTCTGTAGAACAGAGGCAGTCATCCTCATTGACAGGATTTCATTTCAAAGTTTTTTTGTAGGTCAATAAGAATTAAATCTACCATTTGTAATGTTCTGAAGTTGCAATGACAGACCTAGAGTTGATACAAGATGACCTTTGCCACCTTTGTTTGTTATCAGCTTCCAGATGATGCGGAATTGTTGGGTGGAGGCTGAGGACCGTCCTTCATTTTCCACCGTTCTCCAACAGCTTGAGGATTTCCACGAGAAGTGTGTGTCGCTGTTCGCTGACTACATTGTCCCTATTCGCTCCCGAACAATCAACCCAGATGGTAAGTCCAGTAAAATGATCGTAGCATTTTTTAACTCAAGCAACACCATTTTAATTGGCATATTTGCGAAATCTGAGGTTGATAATATATATGATTTCGGACTGTAAACTGATTTTAGTGTTTTTCAGCAGATGTCAGCGGTAAAGTTTTCAATAGATATTTACAAGAAAACTAATATTAAACATAGGTGGACTTCGATTCAGGGTGTATTGGTAGAATCAGTGTTATGACACTGACTGGCCAGTACTGACCCTCTACTGCAGGAAACTCAGCACAACCACATTCTAAATTCCACATAATAACACATATTTTATCAGGATGTTTTACAATGAAATCCTTTACTTCAAATCTAACCACTAGTCAGTTATCTGTCTATCCTGTGGGATCTCTATAAACAAACATTATATCTTAGTTTTCTTATATACAATGCATGAAATATATATGAACTTGGATATTATTCATACATATTATACATATATACCGCGCATGAACTTTGTATATACTCCAGCTATGATAACTGAATGTTGCTGCATGCTATGTGTAGTGTGGGTTCCCATGGCCTACAGTGAATGTCATATGTACATATTGTATAGATTGGTGTCTGATATGTCTGTGTATAACTTAACTTTCTATGATTGGCTTAGAAATACAGTCTAAAACTTGTTACTTCGAAGTCGACCGGATCAGTAGAAAATTCAAGTTACCAGAGCATTCAAATATTTAATTTCTAATATTTCGTAGGAAGATAGATGGGGACTGGCGAAATACTTCAAATTAAACTTGATGTTTGAGTTATACAAGTTCTAGAGGCTTGACTGTATACATATAACAATTTATATTAATTATTCTAATTGAGTTAATTAAATAGTTTTAGATAACAGGCAGAACCTTCTCTCTGTATACAATAATACCTATTAACAAGGAAATAGCTCTGTTTTAACAGTAGGTCATTTTAAACATGGCACATAATTCTGTCAAGGATGTTGTTGATGAACACAAAGACATTTGATTATCTCCCTTTATGTTACAATTCAATATCTGGTTCAGACTTTAGTTGGAGATAACATTGGCTTGCACCACATTGGGTGTCATGGTTAACATTAACTTGACTCAGAAACATGTACCATGGTTAACATCAAATCGACTTGTAACATCAAATTGACTTTGGAATGTGGTGTAACATCAAATTGACTTTGGTATATGTGATGTAACATCAAATTGACTTTGGAATGTGATGTATTGTGAATTGCAGATTGTAATGTTTGTTTTATTTTGATTTGCATGAAGGGCCATATGGACACATATATTACCAGGCCCTGAACAGGTGATACTGGTTTCTGTGTATGTTGTAGTTAATAGCACTGCCATATTTGACTAATTATAATTCAACTATTCCATTATACCAATGTAAGCCATGAAAGGTGGGATTTGATTTTAGAAATAGATATTGTAAGTGTAGTGTGATTAATTAGGAAAAGTTAAATATCTTGTACTGATCAATAATAAAGGGGAAAATACCTTTGAAAGAATTTCATCAAATTAAAAAAAGGGAAACATAAATGATTTTTGGTCAAGTATAGCCCATGATTTCTGTTAGATTTAGTATTGCTTGTTTTTATTGGTTATATCTTGTTGTTGCCACTGGTCTGCATGAACTCGTCACCTTCCTCTGTGTGAAATGTCACCTGTGTATGACCATGTCACCTGTGTATGACCATGTCACCTGTGTATGACCATGTCACCTGTGTATGACCATGTCACCTGTGTATGACCATGTCACCTGTGTATGACCATGTCACCTGTGTATGACCATGTCACCTGTGTATGACCATGTCACCTGTGTATGACCATGTCACCTGTGTATGACCATGTCACCTGTGTATGACCATGTCACCTGTGTATGACCATGTCACCTGTGTATGAACTTGTCACCTGTGTATGACCATGTCACCTGTGTATGACCATGTCATCTGTGTATGACCATGTCACCTGTGTATGACCATGTCACCTGTGTATGACCATGTCACCTGTGTATGACCTTGTCACCTGTGTATGACCATGTCACCTGTGTATGACCATGTCACCTGTGTATGACCATGTCACCTGTGTATGACCATGTCACCTGTGTATGACCATGTCACCTGTGTATGACCATGTCACCTGTGTATGACCATGTCACCTGTGTATGACCATGTCACCTGTGTATGACCATGTCACCTGTGTATGAACTTGTCACCTGTGTATGACCATGTCACCTGTGTATGACCATGTCATCTGTGTATGACCATGTCACCTGTGTATGACCATGTCACCTGTGTATGACCATGTCACCTGTGTATGACCTTGTCACCTGTGTATGACCATGTCACCTGTGTATGACCATGTCACCTGTGTATGACCATGTCACCTGTGTATGACCATGTCACCTGTGTATGACCATGTCACCTGTGTATGACCATGTCACCTGTGTATGACCATGTCACCTGTGTATGAACTTGTCACCTGTGTATGAACTTGTCACCTGTGTATGACCATGTCACCTGTGTATGACCATGTCACCTGTGTATGACCATGTCACCTGTGTATGAACTTGTCACCTGTGTATGACAATGTCACATGTGTAAGACCATGTCACATGTGTATGACCATGTCACCTGTGTATGAACTTGTCACCTGTGTATGAACTTGTCACCTGTGTATGACCATGTCACCTGTGTATGACCATGTCACCTGTGTATGACCATGTCACCTGTGTATGACCATGTCACCTGTGTATGACCATGTCACCTGTGTATGACCATGTCACCTGTGTATGACCGTGTCACCTGTGTATGACCGTGTCACCTGTGTATGACCGTGTCACCTGTGTATGACCGTGTCACCTGTGTATGACCGTGTCACCTGTGTATGACCGTGTCACCTGTGTATGACCGTGTCACCTGTGTATGACCGTGTCACCTGTGTATGAACTTGTCACCTGTGTATGACCATGTCACCTGTGTATGACCATGTCACCTGTGTATGACCATGTCACCTGTGTATGACCATGTCACCTGTGTATGACCATGTCACCTGTGTATGACCATGTCACCTGTGTATGACCATGTCACCTGTGTATGACCATGTCAGCTGTGTATGAACTTGTCACCTGTGTATGACCATGTCACCTGTGTATGAACTTGTCACCTGTGTATGACCATGTCACCTGTGTATGAACTTGTCACCTGTGTATGACCATGTCACCTGTGTATGACCATGTCACCTGTGTATGACCATGTCACCTGTGTATGACCATGTCACCTGTGTATGACCATGTCATCTGTGTATGAACATGTCACCTGTGTATGACCATGTCATCTGTGTATGACCATGTCACCTGTGTATGACCATGTCACCTGTGTATGACCATGTCACCTGTGTATGAACTTGTCACCTGTGTATGACCATGTCACCTGTGTATGACCATGTCACCTGTGTATGACCATGTCACCTGTGTATGACCATGTCACCTGTGTATGAACTTGTCACCTGTGTCTGTATGAACTTGTCATCTGTGTATGAACTTGTCACCTGTGTATGACCATGTCACCTGTGTATGAACTTGTCACCTGTGTCTGTATGAACTTGTCATCTGTGTATGACCATGTCACCTGTGTATGAACTTGTCACATGTGTCTGTATGAACTTGTCATCTGTGTATGACCATGTCACCTGTGTATGACCATGTCACCTGTGTATGAACTTGTCACCTGTGTCTGTATGAACTTGTCATCTGTGTATGACCATGTCACCTGTGTATGACCATGTCACCTGTGTATGACCATGTCACCTGTGTCTGTATGAACTTGTCATCTGTGTATGAACTTGTCAGATACATATTGGGCCGTTGATGTACTTTGTTGATGTTGTCTTTGCGATAGTTAACTACATACAAGGTAGATTCCGTACACATAGATATAATATTCAATACTGTGAGTAGTAGTTATTTAGAGTTTTACAAATAAAATCATTCTTGTTTTTGATGTAATGGAGCATGATGAGGCATTAAAGCTCTGTAAGATTGCTCTGATAATCCCTCAGAACTGATAATCTCTCAGAACTGATAATCCCTCGGAATGTTTTGTACACAGAACTTTGTCCCTAAGATTGAACTGATAATCCCTCAGAATGTTTTGTACACAGAACTTTGTCACTAAGACTGAACTGATAATCCCTTGGAATGTTTTGTACACATAACTTTGTCTGTAAGACTGAATTGATAATCCCGCGGAACGTTTTGTACACATAACTTTGTCTGTAAGACTGAACTAATTATCCCTCAGAATGTTTTGTACACATAACTTTGTCTGTAAGACTGAACTAATTATCCCTCAGAACGTTTTGTACACATAACTTTGTCTGTAAGACTGAACTGATAATCCCTTGGAATGTTTTGTACACATAACTTTGTCTGTAAGACTGAACTGATAATCCCGCGGAACGTTTTGTACACAGAACTTTGTCACTAAGACTGAACTAATTATCCCTCAGAATGTTTTGTACACATAACTTTGTCTGTAAGACTGAACTGATAATCCCTCGGAATGTTTTGTACACAAAACTTTGCATGAGTGTTTGAGTGTGTTCAGTATAACGACATTATTACAGGTAGTGCTATATCATAAACATTTCGTTCTGATTGAGAATTCAGAATATTTTGCATTCACATGTGAGTTATATAATTTGTAAGACTTCACACGATTACCCAGCATGTCATCAAATATGCTGTACTGCTTGTTTTACAGGAAAAATACACTGTCAAAATAACATAGAGCTGAAGTATGTAAACTGCATTTTGTCTGTAACAATAAATATCAACATTGACATCAAGACAGTAATGCCCGAATTTGACCTTTGACCTTGTATAATCTAGCAGCTGAAACTGTGTGTTTTTAACTAGTTTGCTAAGTTTAGTTGACTGTTGGTCTTTGAAGTGAATTACACGCAGGAATATGTAAAAGTTGATTCTAAATGTGTCGTCTTTGACCTAAAGCAGGAGGTAACAACAGCCAAGAGAAAACTCCTCGCAGGAATAGTTGGCGAAATCGTCAAGATGTTCATCCGTCGTCACTGAACAAAGTTGTTCGTGAGGAGAGGTAACAGGGCACTTTACCTGACTGGCCCTACCTGTGGCTGAAACCTCGTTTGTTTTGCTGGACCTTGTGTTAATGTCTAGTTTTGATTTTTGTTCAGAGATTTCTTTTTGTGGTTGTTTATTATTTCATCTTTTTTAATCTTGATGACCTTGTTTGTTGTTGACTAGTTTTGCCTCCTATATTGTGATACTGATACTGAAACCTTCAGTTCTACGTTGATGTTTTTGCCGTTACAGAGTTGTGATTGTGGCAGAGTGGTTATTTAATTTGTTCCTGTTGTTTATTAAACTATGATTTGACTTCATTTTAATTACTGATCCATCATTTGTTTAGGTCATGACATCACACTTACAACATATCATCTGTTTGCATGCTTCAGCTAGAAATGCCACTCCAAACCATCATAGACTGTATGGTGACCAGTAGATCAGACTAGTCTCTCCGGACTTGTGGTGTTGTAGTCTGGGCATGACAATACAGACTTGTGACCACAGAGTCAGCTAGAAATGCCACTCCAAACCATCATAGACTGTATGGTGACCAGTAGATCAGACTAGTCTCTCCGGACTTGTGGTGTTGTAGTCTGGGCATGACAATACAGACTTGTGACCACAGAGTCAGCTAGAAATGCCACTCCAAACCATCATAGACTGTATGGTGACCAGTAGATCAGACTAGTCTCTCCGGACTTGTGGTGTTGTAGTCTGGGCATGACAATACAGACTTGTGACCGCAGAGTCTGCCCTCCAGTCTGGATCTGTGCATGCTTCACTCTTGACATCACTAATAAACTCGATCATTGTTTCTCATTATTTTTATATTTTGATCATAGAGTCATATTGGATTTGTTTGTAAATCTGTCAGTAAAATTTAATTTACTTATGCAATGTATAACTTAATATGGATATCTCTGGAAAAAAGCCTTGAAAAAACTCAAGTGAAATAGGATTATATAGAAAAGTACTGGACATATCACGAAGCAATTTGAATTGACAAGACTTGGTAGACACAACAGAAATGTTTGTGGAACAGTACAAAAACGCACAAGGAGTCCTATTGATTCAGACTATGTGTGTGCCTAAACAGCTTGATTCATGCATTCATATTATAATGTAGAAATAGCTTAACAACAGAAATACACCGCCCTTGTCATCATTATCATCTATAAACCATTCAAGTATTCACATCATGTTTACCTGTCAGCTGTGAACCGTTTAACAAAGCTCTGCTACTAATACAAAAAGTAACTTTTATTTATCACATGTATACCACCATGTGAAAATATCTATGTAATGTTTTATTGAATCTGAAGTTAGACGTAGAATGACAAGGTGGTGGGATTTATTCTTCAATAATGACTTGGAAAACTGTTGCAATATCCATAAAATTTCTTGCTCCTATGGTTATAACTAATAAGTATACAAAGTGTGACTCCATTTTATATTGAGGATGGAAATCTGTTTATCTTTCTCGTAAGAAATGGAAACTCAAATAAAATCTTATATATGTACTGTAAATCATAATTAACTCATGCCTGTGAGGAAAGATGACATGATATCTCTTCTATTACTCCTGTACAGTCTTGCTGGATTGCCAGTAGCAGTAGATAGCATGTTATAGTGTTAAATACTCTCTGTGTTACCGTACATGTACAGATGATCTGTTCACTGTCTTTTGGTTGAGCTTGATGTGCTGACTGGTTTTAATTGTGAACAATTGTTTTGTAGCGGGTGGCTCAACTTGTCATCGTCAGCCAAGAGAGAGAAAAACGAGACGGAGGACCTTATCTCATGGACATGACCCTGATTACAAGGTCAGTATATCACATAGACACTTGTTCCAAGGTCAAGGTCAGTGCTTGATCCTTATTCAAATAAGATAATGTTTACATTATACCTTCATTGTCATTTTGATTGCTATTTCTTTGAAACTGTTTGCCATAATATCAAGAACTTTGTCTTACATGTAATATTTTCAATAAATATAAAATTGCTATTCTTTGATTACAAGTTGTGATTGATGAGTTAACAGAAATTCGCCAAAAGTGTGATAGTCATCAGGTGTTACAAATCGTACGCTACATCACTCCACACCAATGTCTGCCTATAGGCACTGTTATATACTGAAGGACTTTTCTATTTCCAGGGAGATGATGAAGTGCTGTATAAAAAGATTCAACATGCTACATCCTTTGATACACCTGAGCCTCGTGATGAGACGGACCTAGAGCTAACTTATCGACAGATAGCTATGCAGAACAGTGCATGTACAGACTATCTCATTCCTCACACCCAGGGCACACCCAAGTATCTCCAGCTTATCCGTGACCCGGTGGACCGACGTATGCGCAAGACCTCACAGGGGTCAAGTCGACATAGTTCCTGCTCTAGTGATATATACTCCCTAAACTCCAGTCTGCAGGTGGCACTGCCACCCCTCAAGCAGTATGAATCTATCCATTCCATAGACTCTGACCACAATCTGTGTCCAGACACCCCATACTCCACGGTCAACAGCATTCCAGAGGGATATGAATTTGTCCCTTATCCTTCCCATCTCACTAGAGACAAAATGGCTGCCCCTGATGGGTATGCCGTTGTCAATGGCCCACCACGACGTGTGTCAAGTAGTAGTTCACATGATGGGAAGAGTGCTCCCAACACACAATGTGTTCCTAACAGTTCAGTTCCTGGAGGATATACCACAGTGAACATCCCCTCTAAGAGCGGTTTCTCTGTGGGAACAAGCAGCAGTGCCGAGGTGATCATCAGTTACCCGCGGGCCTCGGTAGATCGTGGATACAGTAGTGCAGAGGCACGCCTCTATTACACTGGGCCTGACTCTGACCTAGCAAACAACCTTAAAAACAAGTCGAAGCCTATCTACCCCCACATTGCTCTCACAGACAGCAGGAACTACGTAGACTGTAACCGGAACAAGGCTTCCTATCTCAGCCTGGCTTCTAAGTCCGACTCTCCTCACCTAACACACAACTTTGACCCTGCCAAACTACAGGCTTACTGGGCCAGTAACAGTCGCATACCAGGCGACTCCAAGATGCCTGGGGGGCAGTCTCGGGGGCAGGTCTACCCGCTCGGAGAGGCCTTGATGACGGGATACTCGGACGTACAGGCCAGCCTGGTGTGACACAGGACCAGGACGTTTCAAAGGTGTCACACTCATAAAGGTCAAATCACAAGTCTCAAAGGTGTAACATGCATAAACGTCAAATCACAAGTCTCAAAGGTGTAACACGCATAAACGTCAAATCACAGGTCTCAAAGGTGTGACAAGCGTAAACGTCAAATCACAGGTGTGTGTGTGACATCAGGAATGTCATGCGTGTTTAGTGGACATAAAGGTGTCTCAAGATTATATTAGATGATAGGGACGTCTCAAAAGAATATAGAACATTAGGGATGTCGCAGACATTATTGTGGACATTAGGGATGTTGCAGATAGCATAGTGGACATTAACTCATTCACCCCCGAAAGCCCATTTGAACCCTTCCAATGAAAAGGTTGGAATAGTTCATTATACAATTTCAGGGCTAAATGAGTTATCTTAGATTTTAATTGAAGACATGAATGATGTCTCAAATGGCTACAAAATTATTTCTACTTGTAGCTCTGACACTATGAATGTCATGAAATGATAAATGTGACACTAGAATGTGTTCAGCTCAAATATGTTACTCTTAAAGAGTGGAACAATTACAAAATCATGTGTGAATTGTTGTAGATAAGGATCATGTCTCACTGTACACTGCACAGGCTTCCTCTGTGTCTACAGCTCAGCCTGTCTGTGTTTCTTCATGTTAAGGTGTGAAAATCAGAAAAGAATTATGATATAATGACACATTGGATAGCTGTTACTAGTCACTGGAGTACCTGCCAGTCAAACTGTGTATGTGATGTATTGAAATGCTACCCTTTTATTGCATTTTATTTCGTGAAACAAGTTGTCATAGAAATGTCAGGCTATCAAAGAGATGAGCATTATTTTTAGAAAATATTTCATGTTGAAAGAAGTAAAATAAAAGATTCCACAGTATTGCCAAACAACGCACAACTAGTGAAACCAAAGATTTGCCAGAGTCGCTGTGTAAGTCGGGTGCCCTAGTATCATTATAGAAAGTAGCTCTATTTTAGTTTTTTTTTAGTTATACCTGTATCATCTATTAAACTATCCCAATCGGAATTTTTTTTTTTTTTCATTGCCCGGTTTAAAGTAAAACAAAAAACATCGAAAGTTGTCAGAAAACATCACATTCTTTTTCATACTTTTTAACAACTTTGTGATGTCATAAGTATGACAGGTGTTATATGCGTAAAGAGAGTAAATATCATCTAATGCTGTAAGATATTTTATCTAATTTTCTGTATATATACCTGTATCAATAGGTTGCTGCCCATCAATAGGTTGGTTACCTGTGAAGGTTAACGGGTCAGTCCGGGGTTATATAAAAGTTGTGCATATCAGCGCATAGTTAATAGGCCAAAACATTTCAGACAGAGTGACCTGACACTGAGACCTGGTCAAACTAGAGATCCTGGAGTCAATGTCTATATATAGCTGTGATGCTGTCACAAGTAGGAGAGGACATTTCCAAAGAAATTGATGCTTTTAACCTGTATATATCTTACAGAGCAATACAGAATTCAGATGAAGCCATTTTCAGATTCTATTGTACAGTTGAAACCATTTAAAAGCTTCCATTTGCTAAAATAGAATTGATATATATATATATATTTGTGATTGTTGTACCTTGTTATGACTTTTGTCTTGTTGATAGTGTTGATGATGTTGTTTTGATGATAACAGGTTTTACAGTCCCGTATTATAACGTACTGCTCAATAGAGTATAGCTATTGTTTGTGTCCAAGGTGATTTCCATGTTTGTTGATTAGGTGTGAACCTAATCTTAAGGTGACCTTGACCTCAATGTCAACGACAAAGTTCACTTTGATTCCTGTTTGTGTCCAAGGTGACCTTGACCTCCATGCTTTATTATGTTCTGTAGCCATTCCAACTAACATTGAGCACACCACAGAAGGGAGCTAACAGATATGCAATAGTGATTGAAGAATGTTGTCAAAAGCAAAGCTTAGATAATGTAGTTAACGTCACTCCAGTACACTTTATAAGTATTGCATTGTTAAATTGAAGATAGCCATGTCATAGAAATGGTGGCCTTTGTCTTGTCATGGCAAAGGTGGTCTTTACATGTCATAGCAACGGTGGCCTTAGTCATGTCATAGCAACGGTGGCTTAGTCATGTCTAGCAACGGTGGCTTAGTCATGTCATAGCAACAGTGGCTTAGTCATGTCATAGCAACGGTGGCTTAGTCATGTCATAGCAATGGTGGCCATAGTCATGTCATAGCAATGGTGGCTTAGTCATGTCATAGCAACGGTGGCCTTAGTCATGTCATGGCGAAGGTGGCTTAGTCATGTCATGGCGAAGGTGGCTTAGTCATGTCATAGCAACGGTGGCCTTAGTCATGTCATGGCAACGGTGACCTTAGTCATGTCATGGCAACGGTGACCTTAGTCATGTCATAGCAACGGTGACCTTAGTCATGTCATAGCGAAGGTGGCTTAGTCATGTCAGCAACGGTGGCCTTAGTCATGTCATAGCAACGGTGACCTTAGTCATGTCATGGCAACGGTGGCCTTAGTCATGTCATAGCAACGGTGACCTTAGTCATGTCATGGCGAAGGTGGCTTAGTCATGTCATAGCAACGGTGACCTTAGTCATGTCATGGCGAAGGTGGCTTAGTCATGTCATGGCGAAGGTGGCTTAGTCATGTCATAGCAACGGTGGCCTTAGTCATGTCATGGCAACGGTGACCTTAGTCATGTCATGGCAACGGTGACCTTAGTCATGTCATAGCAACGGTGACCTTAGTCATGTCATAGCGAAGGTGGCTTAGTCATGTCAGCAACGGTGGCCTTAGTCATGTCATAGCAACGGTGACCTTAGTCATGTCATGGCAACGGTGACCTTAGTCATGTCATAGCAACGGTGACCTTAGTCATGTCATAGCGAAGGTGGCTTAGTCATGTCAGCAACGGTGGCCTTAGTCATGTCATAGCAACGGTGACCTTAGTCATGTCATGGCAACGGTGGCCTTAGTCATGTCATAGCAACGGTGACCTTAGTCATGTCATGGCGAAGGTGGCTTAGTCATGTCATAGCAACGGTGACCTTAGTCATGTCATGGCGAAGGTGGCTTAGTCATGTCATAGCAACGGTGACCTTAGTCATGTCATAGCAACGGTGACCTTAGTCATGTCATGGTAAAGGTGGCCTTGGATATATTTATCCAATTTGTGCTGCTAATTAGTAGTTCATATTTTCACTTGGAATGATGAAGTCATTATTAGTCAATGACAATCATTGAATGGTAAACGTTTCCAATATGGAGAAATGGAGTTGGAATGGCTGAAAAGAAACCACGAATGCTGTAACTACCAGAATGATGCTGTAGTCTACCCACCAGTGAACCTCTCTGTATGTCCTACACACATTGTAGTGAGTTGTTATGCCCTACACACATTGTAGTGAGTTGTTATGTCATACATACATTGTAGTGAGCTGTTATGCCCTACACACATTGTAGTGAGTTGTTATGCCCTACATACAGTGTAGTGAGCTGTTATGTCATACATACATTGTAGTGAGCTGTACATATGCCCTACATACAATGTCGTGACCGGTATGTCATACATACAATGTAGTGAGCTGTTATGTCATACATACAATGTAGTGAGCTGTACATATGCCCTACATACATTGTAGTGATCTGTTATGTCATACATACAATGTAGTGAGCTGTTATGTCATACATACAATGTAGTGAGCTGTTATGTCATACATACATTGTAGTGATCTGTACATATGCCCTACATACATTGTAGTGATCTTTACATATGCCCTGCATATATTGTAGTGATCTGTACATATGCCCTGCATATATTGTAGTGAGCTGTTTGTAAGCCCTACACACATTGTAGTGAGTTAGTATGCCCTACATACATTGTAGTGAGCTGTACATATGCCCTACACACATTGTAGTGAGCTGTTTGTAAGCCCTACACACATTGTAGTGATCTGTACGTATGCCCTTCATACATTGTATTGATCTGTATGTATAGCCTACATACATTGTAGTGAGTTTAATCTTGGTCTCCCTTCAGTGTGTGCTGTATTGCCAATGAGAAAAAGTTTCGTTTCATATAATGTCTTTATTTACAAAAGTAAAGATTAATAATCAACAAGGAAACATATTATAATGATTAACTTTCATATCTCCCATGATTTCATGTCTGCAGTAATGAGCACAATATAAGGTGTGTAATAATTTGAGGTTCTTGTATACAATACTGTGTCATCTCGACCTATGTATACTTAGTTCGTAGGTTGTAGCAGCACAGTTCACAAATTATTATAGAGTCTTTCAACTAGCCAATATCTTTCTCAATTTCCTGAGGAGAATACAACCTGTTCTGCCATTTCCACACTCCCAACTAGAAATACAAAATTATTGAGAAAATGAATGCTAGTAGCCTAAAATTGCCTTTTTGAAAATTTGGTGAGTGTTTGCTGGAGGTAACATAACTCTACCATTTCAGGGGTAGTTTAAATGTAATCACAGGATGAATTGGATCAATCCTTTCAATCTGAAATTGAATGCTAGTCAAGGGCTCTTGCTGTATTCTGACCAAAGTTGCTTGGTTAAAATGCTGACTGGGGTTGTAAAGTATATTTTTGTAAACTGTGAAAGTCTAAGTGTGTCATATTACCCAACCTTTACAATCACAAAGATTATCAAATAACACACCTGTTATATTCTTTTGAGATCAACAGAAATACCTTGTCACTTGTTACCTATAATAAACAGGTGATGATTTCTAGCTGTCCAATCATGTATAGACATTTAACAAGATGGCTGACGATACATGTACTCGTCCAACCATTCAGGGGAAGTGGTGGACATATATAGTAATTTGAAATAAGCAATAAGATATTTTGCTCTATAAGAGATTGATTGTAGCCTTTATTTAGGCCAGTCCTAAAGGCCCTAGTTTTACCCAACTGTCCAGTATAGGAGCAGGGTCCAGCAATTTTGTGTACATTTGTTCACTTCGACCAAATTGTTTACGGTTATCATTTTGTTTTCACCAAAGTTCATTTATACCCAAATACTTTATATACTAGACATAAATTTTGTGATCGATTTTTCAGCAATAATTGCATTAAAAAATAATGGAAATGAACTAAAAAACAGACGGTATGTAAAATAAACTGTCGTGGGACAGTGATTTTGACAGATTTGACAAAAAAGGTTTTCTGCAATTTGATAATAACAAATAAAAATTGGAATGGTTATATTATAAATATATATATCAGCTTAAAATTTATATTTCATTAAGATATTTCTGATACAATATGTTGGTAAAAGAACAGCATTCCTGATACATGTATAATCGTGACAGGTTTATAGTTCCGAGCACAGGAATACGAGGATTATCAGTGCTTACATGTGTCTCTTGCCGTCGACTTTAAGCTTGTGTACAGATTTTGTTGTCAATGTTATGTTACCATGTTTACCAGGTGTTTTTTTTTATCATTAAAGTCTTTATTGATTACAGATTATTTTATGATTAAATAAAGGATAACGTTAAATTTTGAAAACATTGTTTTGTATTTTATTTCAAATATTCCATCATCATGATATATGTAAAGATTCTGTAATTGTGACACTGACCTTAAAAAAATATTGATTGGACTTTGTACTGCGCTGTAGAGGAAGACTTTGTACTGGACTGTAGAGATAGACTTTATATGATTGAATTCCTGGTCAACAATTTTGTTGAGTTCGGAGGAAAGATTGTCCAGCAGACTGTTGGCATTCCCATGGGAACAAAGTGTGCCCCACTCTTAGCTGACTTGTTTTTATTTTCATACCCTTCTGAACTTGAAATAAAGGACACAACAGACTCTTCTACATCAGCTGCTTACCTCGATCTCTACTTAAACTACGACCAACATGGACAGCTTACTACTAAGCTATGCGATAAACGTGATGATTTCAATTTTTCGATTCGTGAACTTTTCATTTGCTTCTCCAACCTATGGTGTTTACATGTCACAGTTGATTCAATATTCTAGGGCTTGCTCTAGATATCCTGATTTTCGTGATCGATGTCCACTGCTGACAAACAAACTAACAACACAAGGATTGCTATATTCTCTGATTTTTTCCCCTATTGTGCTGTAGAGATGGTCTTTCTACTGGGCTGTAGTGATGGACTTTCTACTGGGCTGTAGAGAAGGACTTTCTACTGGGCTGTAGAGATAGACTTTCTACTGGGCTGTAGAGAAGGACTTTCTACTGGGCTGTAGAGATAGACTTTCTACTGAGCTGTAGAATTGGACTTTCTACTGGGCTGTAGAGACGACTTTCTACTGGGCTGTAGAGATGGACTTTCTACTGGGCTGTAATGACGGACTCTCTACTGGGCTGTAGAGATGGACTTTCTACTGGGCTGTAGAATTGGACTTTCTCTGGGCTGTAGAGATGGACTTTCTACTGAGCTGTACAGATGGACTTTCTACTTGGCTGTTGGATTGACTTTCTACTGGGCTGTAGAGATGGACTTTCTACTGGGCTGTAGAATTGGACTTTCTCTGGGCTGTAGAGATGGACTTTCTACTGGGCTGTTGGATGGACTTTCTACTGGGCTGAAGAGATAGACTTTCTACAGGTCTGTAGAGGCGGACTTTCTATTGGGCTGTAGAGATGGTCTTTCTTCTTGGCTGTAGAGATAGACTTTCTACTGAGCTGAAGGATTTACTTTCTACTGGGCTTTAGAGGTGGACTTCCTACTGGGCTGTAGATATGGACTTTCTACTGGGCTGTTGGATAGACTTTCTACTGGGCTGTAGAGAAGGACTTTCTACTGGGCTGTAGAGATAGACTTTCTACTGAGCTGTAGAATTGGACTTTCTACGGGGTTGTAGAGACGGACTTTCTACTGGGCTGTAGAGATGGACTTTCTACTGGGCTGTAATGACGACTCTCTACTGGGCTGTAGAATTGGACTTTCTCTGGGCTGTAGAGATGGACTTTCTACTGAGCTGTACAGATGGACTTTTTACAGGGCTGAAGGATTGACTTTCTACTGGGCTGTTGGATGGACTTTCTACTTGGCTGTAGAGATGGACTTTCTACTTGGCTGTTGGATTGACTTTCTACTGGGCTGTAGAGATGGACTTTCTACTGGGCTGTAGAAAAGGACTTTCTCTGGGCTGTAGAGATGGACTTTCTACAGGTCTGTAGAGGTGGACTTTCTATTGGGCTGTAGAGATGGTCTTTCTTCTTGGCTGTAGAGATAGACTTTCTACTGAGCTGAAGGATTGACTTTCTACTGGGCTTTAGAGGTGGACTTCCTACTGGGCTGTAGATATGGACTTTCTACTGGGCTGTTGGATGGACTTTTACTGGGCTGTAGAGATGGACTTTCTACTGGGCTGTAGAGATTGACTTTCTACTGTGCTGTAAAGATGAACTTTCTACTGAGTTAAAGGGTGGACTTTTTACTGGGCTGAAGAGGTTCACTTTCTAGTGGGCTGTAGAGATTGACTTTTTTATTGGGCTGTAGAGATTGACTTTTTACTGTGCTGAAGGATTGACTTTCTACTAGGCTGAAGAGAAGGACTTTCTACTGGGCTGTAGAGATGGACTTTCTACCGGGCTGTAGAGAAGGACTTTCTACTGGGCTGTAGAGACGGACTTTCTACTGGGCTGTAGAGATAGACTTTCTACTGGGCTGTAGAGATAGACTTTCTACTGGGTTGTAGAGATGGACTTTCTACTGGGTTGTAGAGATGGACTTTCTACTGGGCTGTAGAAAAGGACTTTCTACTGGGTTGTAGAGACGGACTTTCTACTCGGTTGTAGAGACGGACTTTCTACTGGGTTGTAGAGACGGACTTTCTACTCTGTTGTAGAGACGGACTTTCTACTCGGTTGTAGAGACGGACTTTCTACTCGGTTGTAGAGACGGACTTTCTACTGGGCTTCAGAGGTAGACTTCCTAGAAGGCTGTAGAGGTTGACTTTCTACTGGGCTGTAGAGGTGGACTTCCTACTGGGCTGTAGAGATTGACTTTCTACAGGGCTGTAGTATGGACTTGCTACTGCGCTGTAGAAATGGACTTTATACTTGGCTATAGAGATGGACTTTACTGGGATGTAGGATGGACTTTCTACTGGGCTGTAGAGATGGACTTTCTACTGGGTTGTAGAGATCAATTTCTATTGCGCTGTATACGTGGACTTTCTACTGGGCTGTAAAGGTTGACTTTCTACTGGGCTGTAGAGGTGGCCTTCCTACAGGGCTGTTGAGGTGGACTTTCTACTGGGCTGTAGAGACGAGCGACTTTTTACTGAGTTGTAGAGATGGACTTTCTACCGGGCTGTAGAGAAGGACTTTCTACTGGGCTGTAGAGACGGACTTTCTACTGGGTTGTAGAGATGGACTTTCTACTTGGTTGTAGAAACGGACTTTCTACTGGGCTGTAGAGAAGGACTTTCTACTGGGTTGTAGAGATGGACTTTCTACTGGGTTGTAGAGATGGACTTTCTACTGGGCTGTAGAGATGGACTTTCTACTGGGCTGTAGAGATAGACTTTCTACTGAGCTGTAGAATTGGACTTTTTACTGGGCTGTAGAGACGGACTTTCTACTGGGCTGTAGAGATGGACTTTCTACTGGGCTGTAATGACGGACTCTCTACTGGGCTGTAGAGATGGACTTTCTACTGGGCTGTAGAATTGGACTTTCTACTGGGCTGTAGAGATGGACTTTCTACTGAGCTGTACAGATGGACTTTTTACAGGGCTGAAGGATTGACTTTCTACTGGGCTGTTGGATGGACTTTCTACTTGGCTGTAGAGATGGACTTTCTACTTGGCTGTTGGATTGACTTTCTACTGGGCTGTAGAGATGGACTTTCTACTGGGCTGTAGAATTGGACTTTCTCTGGGCTGTAGAGATGGACTTTCTACTGGGCTGTTGGATGGACTTTCTACTGGGCTGAAGAGATAGACTTTCTACAGGTCTGTATAGGCGGACTTTCTATTGGGCTGTAGAGATGGTCTTTCTTCTTGGCTGTAGAGATAGACTTTCTACTGAGCTGAAGGATTTACTTTCTACTGGGCTTTAGAGGTGGACTTCCTACTGGGCTGTAGATATGGACTTTCTACTGGGCTGTTGGATAGACTTTCTACTGGGCTGTAGAGAAGGACTTTCTACTGGGCTGTAGAGATAGACTTTCTACTGAGCTGTAGAATTGGACTTTCTACGGGGTTGTAGAGACGGACTTTCTACTGGGCTGTAGAGATGGACTTTCTACTGGGCTGTAATGACGACTCTCTACTGGGCTGTAGAGATGGACTTTCTACTGGGCTGTAGAATTGGACTTTCTCTGGGCTGTAGAGATGGACTTTCTACTGAGCTGTACAGATGGACTTTTTACAGGGCTGAAGGATTGACTTTCTACTGGGCTGTTGGATGGACTTTCTACTTGGCTGTAGAGATGGACTTTCTACTTGGCTGTTGGATTGACTTTCTACTGGGCTGTAGAGATGGACTTTCTACTGGGCTGTAGAATTGGACTTTCTCTGGGCTGTAGAGATGGACTTTCTACTGGGCTGTTGGATGGACTTTCTACTGGGCTGAAGAGATAGACTTTCTACAGGTCTGTAGAGGTGGACTTTCTATTGGGCTGTAGAGATGGTCTTTCTTCTTGGCTGTAGAGATAGACTTTCTACTGAGCTGAAGGATTGACTTTCTACTGGGCTTTAGAGGTGGACTTCCTACTGGGCTGTAGATATGGACTTTCTACTGGGCTGTTGGATGGACTTTTACTGGGCTGTAGAGATGGACTTTCTACTGGGCTGTAGAGATTGACTTTCTACTGTGCTGTAAAGATGAACTTTCTACTGAGTTAAAGGGTGGACTTTTTACTGGGCTGAAGAGGTTCACTTTCTAGTGGGCTGTAGAGATTGACTTTTTTATTGGGCTGTAGAGATTGACTTTTTACTGTGCTGAAGGATTGACTTTCTACTAGGCTGAAGAGAAGGACTTTCTACTGGGCTGTAGAGATGGACTTTCTACCGGGCTGTAGAGAAGGACTTTCTACTGGGCTGTAGAGACGGACTTTCTACTGGGCTGTAGAGATGGACTTTCTACTGGGCTGTAGAGATAGACTTTCTACTGGGCTGTAGAGATGGACTTTCTACTGGGCTGTAGAGATGGACTTTCTACTGGGCTGTAGAAAAGGACTTTCTACTGGGTTGTAGAGACGGACTTTCTACTCGGTTGTAGAGACGGACTTTCTACTGGGTTGTAGAGACGGACTTTCTACTCGGTTGTAGAGACGGACTTTCTACTCGGTTGTAGAGACGGACTTTCTACTCGGTTGTAGAGACGGACTTTCTACTGGGCTTCAGAGGTAGACTTCCTAGAAGGCTGTAGAGGTTGACTTTCTACTGGGCTGTAGAGGTGGACTTCCTACTGGGCTGTAGAGATTGACTTTCTACAGGGCTGTAGTATGGACTTGCTACTGCGCTGTAGAAATGGACTTTCTACTTGGCTATAGAGATGGACTTTACTGGGATGTAGGATGGACTTTCTACTGGGCTGTAGAGATGGACTTTCTACTGGGTTGTAGAGATCAATTTCTATTGCGCTGTATACGTGGACTTTCTACTGGGCTGTAAAGGTTGACTTTCTACTGGGCTGTAGAGGTGGCCTTCCTACAGGGCTGTTGAGGTGGACTTTCTACTGGGCTGTAGAGACGAGCGACTTTTTACTGAGTTGTAGAGATGGACTTTCTACCGGGCTGTAGAGAAGGACTTTCTACTGGGCTGTAGAGACGGACTTTCTACTGGGTTGTAGAGATGGACTTTCTACTTGGTTGTAGAAACGGACTTTCTACTGGGCTGTAGAGAAGGACTTTCTACTGGGTTGTAGAGATGGACTTTCTACTGGGTTGTAGAGATGGACTTTCTACTGGGCTGTAGAGACGGACTTTCTACTTGGTTGTAGAGATGGACTTTCTACTGGGTTGTAGAGATGGACTTTCTACTTGGTTGTAGAGACGGACTTTCTACTGGGTTGTAGAGATGGACTTTCTACTGGGCTGTAGAGATGGACTTTCTACTGGGCTGTAGAGATGGACTTTCTACTGGGTTGTAGAGAAGGACTTTCTACTTGGTTGTAGAGACGGACTTTCTACTGGGTTGTAGAGGTTCACTTTCTACTGGGCTGTAGAGATTGACTTTTTATTGGGCTGTAGAGATTGACTTTCTACTTGGTTGTAGAGATGGACTTTCTACTGGGTTGTAGAGAAGGACTTTCTACTGGGTTGTAGAGATGGACTTTCTACTGGGCTGTAGAAAAGGACTTCCTACTGGGTTGTAGAGACGGACTTTCTACTGGGTTGTAGAGACGGACTTTCTACTGGGCTTTAGAGGTAGACTTCCTAGAGGGCTGTAGAGGTTGACTTTCTACTTGGTTGTAGAGATGGACTTTCTACTGGGTTGTAGAGAAGGACTTTCTACTTGGTTGTAGAGACGGACTTTTTACTGGGATTTAGAGGTTCACTTTCTACTGGGCTGTAGAGATTGACTTTTTATTGGGCTGTAGAGATTGACTTTTTACTGTGCTGAAGGATTGACTTTCTACTAGGCTGAAGAGAAGGACTTTCTACTGGGCTGTAGCGACGGACTTTCTACTGGGCTGTAGGATTGACTTTCTACAGGTCTGTAGAGGTTGACTTTCTACTGGGCTGTAGAGAAGGACCTTCTACTGGGCTGTAGCGACGGACTTTCTACTGGGATGTAGGATTGATTTTCTACTGGGCTATAGAGATGTGCAACTTTCTAGTGGGCTGTAGAGATGGACTTTCTACCGGGCTGTAGAGATGGACTTTCTACTGGGTTGTAGAGATGGGCTTTCTACTGGGCTGTAAAGAAGGACTTTCTACTGGGTTGAAGAGACGGACTTTCTACTGGGTTGTAGAGACGGACTTTCTACTGGGTTGTAGAGACGGACTTTCTACTGGGTTGTAGAGATGGACTTTCTACCGGGCTGTAGAGAAGGACTTTCTACTGGGTTGTAGAGATGGACTTTCTACTGGGCTGTAGAAAAGGACTTTCTACTGGGTTGTAGAGACGGACTTTCTACTGGGTTGTAAAGATGAACTTTCTACTGAGTTAAAGGGTGGACTTTTAACGGGGCTGAAGAGGTTCACTTTCTACTGGGCTGTAGAGATTGACTTTTTATTGGGCTGTAGAGATTGACTTTTTACTGTGCTGAAGGATTGACTTTCTACTAGGCTGAAAAGAAGGACTTTCTACTGGGCTGTAGAGATGGACTTTCTACCGGGCTGTAGAGAAGGACTTTCTACTGGGCTGTAGAGACGGACTTTCTACTGGGCTGTAGAGATGGACTTTCTACTGGGTTGTAGAGATGGACTTTCTACTGGGCTGTAGAAAAGGACTTTCTACTGGGTTGTAGAGGTTCACTTTCTACTGGGCTGTAGAGATTGACTTTTTATTGGGCTGTAGAGATTGACTTTTTGTTGTGCTGAAGGATTTACTTTCTACTAGGCTGAAGAGAAGGACTTTCTACTGGGCTGTAGCGACGGACTTTCTACTGGGCTGTAGGATTGACTTTCTACAGGTCTGTAGAGGTTGACTTTCTACTGGGCTGTAGAGAAGGACCTTCTACTGGGCTGTAGCGACGGACTTTCTACCGGGCTGTAGAGAAGGACTTTCTACTGGGCTATAGAGATGTGTAACTTTCTACTGGGCTGTAGAGATTGACTTTCTACTGGGTTGTAAAGACGGACTTTCTACTGGGCTGTAGAGAAGGACTTTCTACTGGGTTGTAGAGACGGACTTTCTACTGGGTTGTAGAGATGGACTTTCTACTGGATTGTAGAGACGGACTTTCTACTGGGCTGTAGAGATGGACTTTCCACCGGGCTGTAGAGAAGGACTTTCTACTGGGCTGTAGAGACGGACTTTCTACTGGGCTGTAGAGATGGACTTTCTACTGGGCTGTAGAGATGGACTTTCTACTGGGTTGTAGAGATGGACTTTCTACTGGGTTGTAGAGACGGACTTTCTACTGGGTTGTAGAGACGGACTTTCTACTGGGCTTCAGAGGTAGACTTCCTAGTGGCTGTAGAGGTTGACTTTCTACTGGGCTGTAGAGGTGGACTTTCTACAGGGCTGTAGTATGGACTTGCTACTGCGCTGTAGAAATGGACTTTCTACTTGGCTATAGAGATGGACTTTACTGGGATGTAGGATGGACTTTCTAATGGGCTGTAGAGATGGACTTTCTACAGGGTTGTAGAGATCAACTTTCTATTGCGCTGTATACGTGGACTTTCTACTGGGCTGTAAAGGTTGACTTTCTACTGGGCTGTAGAGGTGGCCTTCCTACAGGGCTGTAGAGGTGGACTTTCTACTGGGCTGTAGAGACGAGCAACTTTTTACTGAGTTGTAGAGATGGACTTTCTACCGGGCTGTAGAGAAGGACTTTCTACTGGGCTGTAGAGACGGACTTTCTACTGGGTTGTAGAGATGGACTTTCTACTGGGCTGTAGAGAAGGACTTTCTACTGGGTTGTTGAGATGGACTTTCTACTGGGTTGTAGAGATGGACTTTCTACTGGGCTGTAGAGATGGACTTTCTACTTTGTTGTAGAGATGGACTTTCTAATGGGTTGTAGAGATGGACTTTCTACTTGGTTGTAGAGACGGACTTTCTACTGGGTTGTAGAGATGGACCTTCTACTGGGCTGTAGAGATGGACTTTCTACTTGGTTGTAGAGATGGACTTTCTACTGGGTTGTAGAGAAGGACTTTCTACTTGGTTGTAGAGACGGACTTTCTACTGGGTTGTAGAGATGGACTTTCTACTTGGTTGTAGAGACGGACTTTCTACTGGGTTGTAGAGATGGACTTTCTACTGGGCTGTAGAGACTGACTTTCTACTGGGTTGTAGATGTCTACTTTCTTTTGCGCTGTAGAGATGGACTTTCTACTGGGCTGTAGGATGGACTTTTAACTGGGCTGCAGAGACCGACTTTCTACTGGGATTTAGAGGTAGACTTCCTAGAGGGCTGTAGATGTTGACTTTCTACTGGGCTGTAGAGGTGGACTTCCTACTAGGCTGTAGAGATTGACTTTCTACAGGGCTGTAGTATGGACTTGCTACTGCGCTGTAGAAATGGACTTTCTACTTGGCTATAGAGATGGACTTTACTGGGATGTAGGATGGACTTTCTACTGGGCTGTAGAGAAGGACTTTCTACTTGGTTGTAGAGACGGACTTTTTACTGGGTTGTAGAGATGGACTTTCTACTGGGCTGTAGAGACTGACTTTCTACTGGGTTGTAGAGGTCTACTTTCTTTTGCGCTGTAGAGATGGACTTTCTACTGGGCTGTAGGATGGACTTTTAACTGGGCTGTAGAGACCGACTTTCTACTGGGGTTTAGAGGTAGACTTCCTAGAGGGCTGTAGATGTTGACTTTCTACTGGGCTGTAGAGGTGGACTTCCTACTGGGCTGTAGAGATTGACTTTCTACAGGGCTGTAGTATGGACTTGCTACTGCGCTGTAGAAATGGACTTTCTACTTGGCTATAGAGATGGACTTTACTGGGATGTAGGATGGACTTTCTACTGGGCTGTAGAGAAGGACTTTCTACTTGGTTGTAAAGACGGACTTTCTACTGGGTTGTAGAGATGGACTTTCTACTGGGCTGTAGAGACTGACTTTCTACTGGGTTGTAGAGGTCTACTTTCTTTTGCGCTGTAGAGATGGACTTTCTACTTGGCTGTAGGATGGACTTTTAACTGGGCTGTAGAGACCGACTTTCTACTGGGGTTTAGAGGTAGACTTCCTAGAGGGCTGTAGATGTTGACTTTCTACTGGGCTGTAGAGGTGGACTTCCTACTGGGCTGTAGAGATTGACTTTCTCCAGGTCTGTAGTATGGACTTGCTACTGCGCTGTAGAAATGGACTTTCTACTTGGCTATAGAGATGGACTTTACTGGGATGTAGGATGGACTTTCTTCTGGGCTGTAGAGATGGACTTTCTACTGATTTGTAGAGATCAACTTTCTATTGCGCTGTATACGTGGACTTTCTACTGGGCTGTAAAGGTTGACTATCTACTGGGCTGTAGAGGTGGCCTTCCTACAGGGCTGTAGAGGTGGCCTTCCTACAGGGCTGTAGAGGTGGCCTTCCTACAGGGCTGTAGAGGTGGCCTTCCTACAGGGCTGTAGAGGTGGCCTTCCTACAGGGCTGTAGAGGTGGACTTTCTACTGGGCTGTAGAGACGAGCGACTTTTTACTGAGGTGTAGAGTGGACTTTCTACTGGGCTGTAGAGACGGACTTTCTACTTGGTTGTAGAGATGGACTTTCTACTGGGTTGTAGAGATGGACTTTCTACTGGATTGTAGAGACGGACTTTCTACTGGGCTGTAGAGATGGACTTTCCACCGGGCTGTAGAGAAGGACTTTCTACTGGGCTGTAGAGACGGACTTTCTACTGGGCTGTAGAGATGGACTTTCTACTGGGCTGTAGAGATGGACTTTCTACTGGGTTGTAGAGATGGACTTTCTACTGGGCTGTAGAAAAGGACTTTCTACTGGGTTGTAGAGACGGACTTTCTACTGGGTTGTAGAGACGGACTTTCTACTGGGCTTCAGAGGTAGACTTCCTAGTGGCTGTAGAGGTTGACTTTCTACTGGGCTGTAGAGGTGGACTTTCTACAGGGCTGTAGTATGGACTTGCTACTGCGCTGTAGAAATGGACTTTCTACTTGGCTATAGAGATGGACTTTACTGGGATGTAGGATGGACTTTCTAATGGGCTGTAGAGATGGACTTTCTACAGGGTTGTAGAGATCAACTTTCTATTGCGCTGTATACGTGGACTTTCTACTGGGCTGTAAAGGTTGACTTTCTACTGGGCTGTAGAGGTGGCCTTCCTACAGGGCTGTAGAGGTGGACTTTCTACTGGGCTGTAGAGACGAGCAACTTTTTACTGGGTTGTAGAGAAGGACTTTCTACTGGGCTGTAGAGACGGACTTTCTACTGGGTTGTAGAGATGGACTTTCTACTGGGCTGTAGAGAAGGACTTTCTACTGGGTTGTTGAGATGGACTTTCTACTGGGTTGTAGAGATGGACTTTCTACTGGGCTGTAGAGATGGACTTTCTACTTTGTTGTAGAGATGGACTTTCTAATGGGTTGTAGAGATGGACTTTCTACTTGGTTGTAGAGACGGACTTTCTACTGGGTTGTAGAGATGGACCTTCTACTGGGCTGTAGAGATGGACTTTCTACTTGGTTGTAGAGATGGACTTTCTACTGGGTTGTAGAGAAGGACTTTCTACTTGGTTGTAGAGACGGACTTTCTACTGGGTTGTAGAGATGGACTTTCTACTTGGTTGTAGAGACGGACTTTCTACTGGGTTGTAGAGATGGACTTTCTACTGGGCTGTAGAGACTGACTTTCTACTGGGTTGTAGATGTCTACTTTCTTTTGCGCTGTAGAGATGGACTTTCTACTGGGCTGTAGAGATGGACTTTCCACTGGGCTGTAGAAAAGGACTTTCTACTGGGTTGTAGAGACGGACTTTCTACTGGGTTGTAGAGACGGACTTTCTACTGGGCTTCAGAGGTAGACTTCCTAGTGGCTGTAGAGGTTGACTTTCTACTGGGCTGTAGAGGTGGACTTTCTACAGGGCTGTAGTATGGACTTGCTACTGCGCTGTAGAAATGGACTTTCTACTTGGCTATAGAGATGGACTTTACTGGGATGTAGGATGGACTTTCTAATGGGCTGTAGAGATGGACTTTCTACAGGGTTGTAGAGATCAACTTTCTATTGCGCTGTATACGTGGACTTTCTACTGGGCTGTAAAGGTTGACTTTCTACTGGGCTGTAGAGGTGGCCTTCCTACAGGGCTGTAGAGGTGGACTTTCTACTGGGCTGTAGAGACGAGCAACTTTTTACTGAGTTGTAGAGATGGACTTTCTACCGGGCTGTAGAGAAGGACTTTCTACTGGGCTGTAGAGACGGACTTTCTACTGGGTTGTAGAGATGGACTTTCTACTGGGCTGTAGAGAAGGACTTTCTACTGGGTTGTTGAGATGGACTTTCTACTGGGTTGTAGAGATGGACTTTCTACTGGGTTGTAGAGATGGACTTTCTACTTTGTTGTAGAGATGGACTTTCTAATGGGTTGTAGAGATGGACTTTCTACTTGGTTGTAGAGACGGACTTTCTACTGGGTTGTAGAGATGGACCTTCTACTGGGCTGTAGAGATGGACTTTCTACTTGGTTGTAGAGATGGACTTTCTACTGGGTTGTAGAGAAGGACTTTCTACTTGGTTGTAGAGACGGACTTTCTACTGGGTTGTAGAGATGGACTTTCTACTTGGTTGTAGAGACGGACTTTCTACTGGGTTGTAGAGATGGACTTTCTACTGGGCTGTAGAGACTGACTTTCTACTGGGTTGTAGATGTCTACTTTCTTTTGCGCTGTAGAGATGGACTTTCTACTGGGCTGTAGGATGGACTTTTAACTGGGCTGCAGAGACCGACTTTCTACTGGGATTTAGAGGTAGACTTCCTAGAGGGCTGTAGATGTTGACTTTCTACTGGGCTGTAGAGGTGGACTTCCTACTAGGCTGTAGAGATTGACTTTCTACAGGGCTGTAGTATGGACTTGCTACTGCGCTGTAGAAATGGACTTTCTACTTGGCTATAGAGATGGACTTTACTGGGATGTAGGATGGACTTTCTACTGGGCTGTAGAGAAGGACTTTCTACTTGGTTGTAGAGACGGACTTTTTACTGGGTTGTAGAGATGGACTTTCTACTGGGCTGTAGAGACTGACTTTCTACTGGGTTGTAGAGGTCTACTTTCTTTTGCGCTGTAGAGATGGACTTTCTACTGGGCTGTAGGATGGACTTTTAACTGGGCTGTAGAGACCGACTTTCTACTGGGGTTTAGAGGTAGACTTCCTAGAGGGCTGTAGATGTTGACTTTCTACTGGGCTGTAGAGGTGGACTTCCTACTGGGCTGTAGAGATTGACTTTCTACAGGGCTGTAGTATGGACTTGCTACTGCGCTGTAGAAATGGACTTTCTACTTGGCTATAGAGATGGACTTTACTGGGATGTAGGATGGACTTTCTACTGGGCTGTAGAGAAGGACTTTCTACTTGGTTGTAGAGACGGACTTTCTACTGGGTTGTAGAGATGGACTTTCTACTGGGCTGTAGAGACTGACTTTCTACTGGGTTGTAGAGGTCTACTTTCTTTTGCGCTGTAGAGATGGACTTTCTACTTGGCTGTAGGATGGACTTTTAACTGGGCTGTAGAGACCGACTTTCTACTGGGGTTTAGAGGTAGACTTCCTAGAGGGCTGTAGATGTTGACTTTCTACTGGGCTGTAGAGGTGGACTTCCTACTGGGCTGTAGAGATTGACTTTCTCCAGGTCTGTAGTATGGACTTGCTACTGCGCTGTAGAAATGGACTTTCTACTTGGCTATAGAGATGGACTTTACTGGGATGTAGGATGGACTTTCTTCTGGGCTGTAGAGATGGACTTTCTACTGATTTGTAGAGATCAACTTTCTATTGCGCTGTATACGTGGACTTTCTACTGGGCTGTAAAGGTTGACTATCTACTGGGCTGTAGAGGTGGCCTTCCTACAGGGCTGTAGAGGTGGCCTTCCTACAGGGCTGTAGAGGTGGCCTTCCTACAGGGCTGTAGAGGTGGCCTTCCTACAGGGCTGTAGAGGTGGACTTTCTACTGGGCTGTAGAGACGAGCGACTTTTTACTGAGGTGTAGAGTGGACTTTCTAATCGGCTGTAGAGATTGACTTTCTACTGGGCTGTAGGATAGATGTAGGATGGAACCTACCAATGATTTAAGAATGATCCATCCCGCACTTCTCAAGAAATAGCGGTGACAAAATATTTTTAACAATTCCAAGATGGACATATTGTTGATCGGATCTGTCCGAAAATGGACTATGCGCAACTAGGCACCAAGGGAAACCAACATATGAAATTTGAGAAAGATCCATCCAGTACTTCTCATGGAATAGTGGTAAAAATCTATTTCTAACAAATCCAAGATGGCCACCTGTCAGCCATATTGTTTTTGTTGGATTTGTCCCAAAATGGACTATATATATGCACAACTAGGTACCAGGAGGAACCTACATATGAAATTTGAGAATGATCCATCTCGTACTTCTTACTAAAGAGCGGTAACAAACTATTTATAACAAATCCAAGAAGGCCGCCTGTCGGATGTAAGGTTGTGCCTTACATAAATAGATATATTTCAAAGTCTGTAATTTCAAGCGAACATTAATACGTCAAATTCAAGTCGTTTTGGCAACCGGTAGTTTTGGTACTTACGGAAGTCGTTTCGGTATTTATGAATATTGGAAAACAAAGATAAACATTCAATTAGCAGTTACTTTTTGATTAATATCATTCATATACATGCAACAGTAAAACAAATCAAAATACAGAAACAGCTTCTAGAAGTATCCAAACAAATGTACAATTTCGGCCAAATATCATGCTTCTAGGCCTATTGGTATTTTAGAATAAGTTGTTTAAAAGTTTAAACATATTTGACCCCTGTGACCTTGAATAAAGGTCTTTTATTTTTGCAAATTTATGCGGCTTCTTGCAAGGAAGCTACCAGGCAAATACAGTGTATCATGCTTCTAGGCCTTTTGGCGAATCAGAAGAGGGTGTTCAAAAATTTTGACCCCTGTGACCTTGAATATACATCACAGTCATTTCTTTACACAAACTTTTTGGGCTTCTTCCAAGGAATATTTCAGACAACTATCATGCTTCTAGGCCTTTTGGTTAATTTAATCAGATGAGGTTGGCAAAAGGTTTTAACAGATTTGACCCCTGTGACCTTCGGGTGAGCTAATAATGTATAAAAGTGGGAGGGGCATTACAATGAAAACACCATGTCTTCATTCTCATTACCAATAGATATTATGAAATAAATATAAAGATTAATATTAAGAGCACTCATCACACATATACATGGTTTTTCATTATTTATTTTCTTAAAATATGTTAAACAAATTAAATTTGATTAATACATACATACATGTACAAAACTGATAACGAGGTAAATAATAAGAATGTTATTAAATGATATTTACATGCTCACTAGAATTAATCAACAGTTAAAATCATTATCTGATAATGAAAACAGATTATTTGTGCAGAGAAATAATTTGATCTACTCACCAGAAAATAAGAAAGTCTATTGTGGAATATATGTACTACATACATACTTCCCTGATAAGTTAGTGCTGTTATTCTTCATTTTCCATTTGTTGTGTAATGCTTTTGGAAAAAAATGGCCAAAACTTGAAATCAGCATTATCTCATGAAAAATACTTTACTCACAATAATGCATACAATAAAATGGCACAAATTAAATAGTACAATGACCATAATATGATGGACTCATTCTTGTCATTTCTTCAGCCATGTATGTAACCCTATATGATGCGGTGTACAAGATAACAGGTACTCTCTAAAGCTCTAGATGAAGGTTTTAATATAATGTCACACTGTTCGCGATATTTTTGTGGCTTACTACATGATGTACACAGGACCGCATACTTATTACTACCAGTAGTGCAATCAGGTGACTAGAATCTAATACGTGTAGGACATGCGACGTGTAATGTACTACAGAAATCATCACACCAAGTAACACAGTACCTATACCATACTGAGCAGTTATCCGTAGAAACATCCACACTTTTGTAATTAGTTGATTAATAAACAAAGATCAAACATGACAGAATTCATTTAAACTATGAATGATTGGCTCAACAGAACATAAGTCTACTTCCCACTGGACTCTAGAGCTGTCCACTTAGACAGCTGTACAGACTAGAGCAGTCACCGGAGTAGCTTTAATTAAACCTTCACATCAAATCCATCTCTTCAGCGAATCATTAAAGAAGTGCCAAAATCCTTTCCGTGTATTTTTCTTGTAGTATTGCTAGCCACAGTGACATCAGTCATTGGACATCCAGGGCGAGTCCACTTATATATTCCAGAGGAGTTATCACAACAGAGGCACTGTCAACAGTGGTCCTACATCACACTGGTTCACCAGGTTATCCACTAAGAATCTACCCGGTAATGTCTCCACGGAACAAATGACACCAGCTGTTTTGTGACAAATCAGCATTATACTATGACAGTTGTCAGCAGCAAGGACGAACAGATTGGAGAACAAGGCAGTGTGAGATGTAGATGCAGGAATACATCTATCGTTGATGATATGTTTAATTAATTAGGAACGATTGTCACTATAAGTCTTTGAGAGCTGCTAACTGTCTCTCTATATCTGCCTCTGCGTTAGAGCTGGACGCCTCCCCAATCTTTCCTCTGTGGATCGGGGCATCAGCCAGCTGTTAAATATATACAAGAAATGTTGTGTACTGTTATAATGTTGTTCAGTTATAGGAATAAATAAACAATTCTATTCCAAAGTCACACAAAGGATAACTTAAAATCTTAAGTAAAATGAGCAGCCAAGTGTTTAAAGTTTATATTTACAATCAAAGTTTTTTAAAATTCCAAACATAAAACATATTTTCTAGTTACAAAATATGGGTGAGAAAAGATCACCAGATGTTACTGGTATATAGATTACACAGAATCTGTCTGAAGAAGGTGATTTTTACCTTGCCGGACATATCGATGCCGATCTCGTCCAGCACCTGAGATACAATGGCATCAGATTCCTCCTCATCTCCAGACTCGCCAAGAATGTCATCCAAAGTGTCGTTTACTACAAAAACAAAGGTTTGTGAGATAGGACAGAATATCAGGATTTCTTTCACAGTACAATCTGATAAATACAGTAAAAGAGTGATATTACTCTCCAAATGTGAAAAACTTGATCAGTTAACTAGAGACGTTTGAGGACTTGACAGTGTCATAAGATATACAAAACTTATACAAGTAACAAATGTGGTACAAAAGTTGAAATAACTGGTTTTCAAGAGCCATAGTAACAGTAGATAAGGAAAGCAAAATTAATAGGTAAAAGCAGGTCAATTTTGCTCCGAGATCATCGGTACACCATATATCTGAGATCATCAGTACACCATATATCTGAGATCATCAGTACATGATATATCTGAGATCATCAGTACATGATATATCTGAGATCATCAGTGCATGATATATCTGAGATCATCAGTACACCATATATCTGAGATCATCAGTACACCATGTATCTGAGATCATCAGTACACAATATATCTGAGATCATGATCATCAGTACACCATGTATCTGAGATCATCAGTACAACATGTATCTGAGATCATCAGTACACCATATATCTGAGATCATCGGTACACCATATATCTGAGATCATCGGTACACAATATATCTGAGATCATCAGTACACCATGTATCTGAGATCATCAGTACACCATGTATCTGAGATCATCAGTACACCATGTATCTGAGATCATCAGTACACCATGTATCTGAGATCAACGGTACACCATATATCTGAGATCACCAGTACAAGATATATTTGAGATCATCAGTACACCATATATCTGAGATCATCAGTACACCATATATCTGAGATCATCAGTACACCATGTATCTGAGATCATCAGTACACCATATATCTGAGATCATCAGTACACCATGTATCTGAGATCATCAGTACACCACATATCTGAGATCATCAGTACACCATATATCTGAGATCATCGGTACACCATATATCTGAGATCATCAGTATACCATGTATCTGAGATCATCAGTACACCATATATCTGAGATCATCGGTACACCATATATCTGAGATCATCAGTACACCATATATCTGAGATCATCGGTACACCATATATCTGAGATCATCGGTACACCATATATCTGGACAATGGATACAAGACAACTTACTCATCTCCTCTGACATCTCCATTTTCATCGACTCTTTGGTGAAGTCCTGCATGGTTTTTGCTGTCTTTGCTGGGTCCATCACCTTATTCATCTGCTGCATTGTCTATAAACAATCAGAACATCTTTGTCAAAGGGAAGCTCACAAAGCCGACACTACCAATTTTATACAGTCCAAAATTGTTTTTCTTTGAATATTTCAGAAATATTGATACAAAATATCATAATTATTGTCTGAAACTGAATCAGGAGTGAGAGCAGTCCAGTAGTAAATCTATGTACAGTTGCTTAGTGGTGGATATCTATAACCAACACTGTGACAATATCTTCATATTTAAGTCACCCCCAACGAAGTGGGGTGACTTATTGTTATTGTTCCGTTTCTTTGTTATTCTTATTATTATTATTATTACAAGCTTTACCGAACATAATCTTACAGTGTACGTGAATGAAGAATGTATTTTCGTACAAGTATCAGCTGTACATTTTTGTTTCCCGAAAGCACTGTCAACTCATGATCAACCACACTTCGTCCGTCAAACCATGCTCTTCGTTTTCCTTAATAGTGTCGTATTTCTTTTTGTTTGTCAGATGCATCTGTTCCGATCTTTCAATAGTCTCTTTCAGCTTCTTTCTTGTCTAGTCTTAGCTTGTGACTCTGTTTTCGTCAGCAAATATTTGTTTTTAGCGGTCACCTGACATTTGCGCTTCCCGTTCTATTTTTATACGAGAAATCACGAGATTTTTTTCGAATCATGTGACCACTATCCTACTCCCGGCTCCGTGCCGATTCGCAAGAAAACATAAGAAATGTTTTTTAACATAGAAAACGATAATAAAAATATAATTATGGTACTGATGTGCTAAGTAATAAATCTTGATATTACATAAATATGTTATTGTTTGATAATATAAACTGTTAAGGTTAAAAAAATTATAGAAAATTTTTCATGTCGTACCATGTTGAGATTCCTATAATTAGTCGAATGGCGGCGGCGAAATTGAGCAGACGAGCACCAAATTTAGCAGATAATGCCGTTTTAAGGTACTTTCCGGTTAATTGACACAACTGAGACCTTCATTTTCCTTCTAAGAATAACATTTGCCTTCAGAAAATGTATTTCATTTAGAAATTGGTCCAAACACGAGCTAATTATTATTATTATGTAAGATTATGTTTTAATTAAGTCACCCCTAACGAAGTGGGGTGACTTATTGTTATTGTTCCGTTTCTTTGTTATTCTTATTATTAAGTCACCCCCAACGAAGTGGGGTGACTTATTGTTATTGTTCCGTTTCTTTGTTTTTCTTATTATTAAGTCACCCCTAACGAAGTGGGGTGACTTATTGTTATTGTTCCGTTTCTTTGTTATTCTTATTATTAAGTCACCCCCAACGAAGTGGGGTGACTTATTGTTATTGTTCCGTTTCTTTGTTATTCTTATTATTATTATTATTAAGTCACCCCCAACGAAGTGGGGTGACTTATTGTTTTAAGTCACCCCCAACGAAGTGGGGTGACTTATTGTTATTGTTCCGTTTCTTTGTTATTCTTATTATTATTATTATTCTTATTATTCCTACACTCATTCTTGTCCGGGGCATATCTCGTAAACGACTAATCACGCTCCAATGAAACTTTGACGGATTATTGGTGGGTACGTGTAGATGTGCATAACACTTTTTTGGGTCGATTGCGCATCCAAGATGGCTGCCACAGCCTCTTTTCCAAAAAAAATTACGAATATTTGTGACGCTATAACTTTTTTTCTGTTTGGCTGATTGCGACTAAACTTGTGTTATATGATGATTGTATGATGGCCGTTAATTTAGCGAAGTCAAACCTCCATTATTTTTTCAAAATGGCCGCCAATGCCCAGTCTCTGATTGGATGGATTTCAGATATCGTCCGATTTTGCTCAAAATTGTTATGAACGGGTAACAGGACACACCGAACACAACGGTAACTTCGAATTTGAAATCGACAAAATGGCCGCCATTTTATGGCCTCGGTTTGGTCGACATTTACATATCGTTAAATCACGCATTAACTTGTCACTTTACACTACCATAAAAATTTACATAAATGAAGATTTTATTGTGCCAAACATTTCTGTAAAGTCAAAGTCAAATTATTTCTTACAAAATGGCCGCCACCGCCTGCTTTCTGATTGGTTGAAATTTAGATATCGTCCAATTTTGCTCAAATTCAGTATGAACCTGTAACACGACATACCGAACACATTCGTAACATTGGTTTTGAAATCAGACAAAATGGCCGCCATTTTATGGCCTCTGATTGGTTGAAATTTAGTTATTGACCGATTTCATTCAAATTTAGTATGAACGTGTAACAGGACACACCAAACACCACCGTAACTTCGGTTTGGATTTCAGACAAAATGCCTGTCATTTTACGGCCTCTGATTGGTCAAAATTTATATCTTGTCTGATTTTCTTTAAATTTGGTTTCAAAGTGTAACAGGACATGGCGAACACAATCGTACCTCCGTTTTTGACATTGGAGAAAATGGCCGCCATTTTGTGGCTTCTGATTGGCCAAAATTTAGATATTGTCCGATTTCGCTCAAATTTGCTATGTATGCTCATTATGGCATTACGGAATCAACTATAATGTTTTGCAAGGGTTTGTGGGGGATCGGCTTGCGGGGAGGGGTGACTTCCGCTATTGCTCGCAATTGCAATTCTAGTTAAGTCACCCCTAACGAAGTGGGGTGACTTATTGTTATTGTTCCGTTTCTTTGTTATTCTTATTATTAAGTCACCCCTAACGAAGTGGGGTGACTTATTGTTATTGTTCCGTTTCTTTGTTATTCTTATTATTCTTATTATTATTCCTACACTCATTTTTGTCCGCGGCGTTTCTCTAAAACGACTAATCACATTCCAATGAAACTTTGAAGGATTATCGGTTGGTACGTGTAGTTGTGCAACGTACTTTTTTTTGGTCGATTGCGCATCCAAGATGGCCGCCACAGCCTCTTTTTAAAAAAAACCAACGAATATTTGTGACGCTATAACTTTTTTCCTATTGGGCAGATTACGATTAAACTTGTGTTACATGATGATTGTATGATGGCCGTTAAATTGGTGAAGTCAAAACTGATTTTTTTTTTCAAAATGGCCGCCAATGCCCGGTCTCTGATTGGTTGGATTTCAGATATCGTACGATTTTGCTCAAAATTGGTACGAACGGGTAACAGGACACACCGAACACAATGGTAACTTCCAATTTGAAATCGACAAAATGGCCGCCATTTTATGGCCTCGGTTTGGTCGACATTTACATATCGTGAAATCACGCATTAACTTGTCACTTTACACTACCATAAAAAGTTACATAAATGAAGATTTCATTGTGCCAAACATTTCTGTGAAGTCAAAGTCAATTTATTTCTTACAAAATGGCCGCCACCACCTACTTTCTGATTGGTTGAAATTTAGATATCGTATGATTTCGCTCAAATTTTGTGTGAACGTGTAACAGGACACACCGAACACAACCGTAACATCGGTTTTGACATCAGACAAAATGGCCGCCATTTTATGGCTTCTGATTGGTTGAAATTTAGATATTGTCTGATTTTGCTGCAATTCAGTTGGAACGGGTAACAGCACACACCGAACACAACCGTAACTTCTGTTTTGACATCAGACAAAATGGCCGCCATTTTATGCCTTCTGATTGGTCAAAATTCAGATATTGTCCGATTTCGCTCAAATTTGCTATGTATGCTCATTATAGCATTACGGAATCAACTATCATGTTTCACAAGGGTTTGTGGGGGATCGGCTTGCGGGGAGGGGTGACTTCCGCTATTGCTCGCAATTGCAATTCTAGTTCTTATTATTATTCCTACACTCATTTTTGTCCGCGGCGTTTCTCTAAAACGACTAATCACATTCCAATGAAACTTTGAAGGATTATCGGTGGGTACGTGTAGTTGTGCAACGTACTTTTTTTTGGTCGATTGCGCATCCAAGATGGCCGTCACAGCCTCTTTTTAAAAAAAAACAACGAATATTTGTGACGCTATAACTTTTTTCCTATTGGGCAGATTACGATTAAACTTGTGTTACATGATGATTGTATGATGGCCGTTAAATTGGTGAAGTCAAAACTGATTTTTTTTTTTCAAAATGGCCGCCAATGCCCGGTCTCTAATTGGTTGGATTTCAGATATCGTACGATTTTGCTCAAAATTGGTACGAACGGGTAACAGGACACACCGAACACAACGGTAACTTCCAATTTGAAATTGACAAAATGGCCGCCATTTTATGGCCTCGGTTTGGTCGACATTTACATATCGTGAAATCATGCATTAACTTGTCACTTTACACTACCATAAAAAGTTACATAAATGAAGATTTTATTGTGCCAAACATTTCTGTGAAGTCAAAGTCAATTTATTTCTTACAAAATGGCCGCCACCGCCTACTTTCTGATTGGTCGAAATTTAGATATTGTCCGATTTTGCGCAAATTTGGTATGAACCTGTAACACGACATACCGAACACAACCTTCACTTCGGTTTCGAAATCCAACAAAATGGCCGTCATTTTATGGCCTCTGATTGGTTGAAATTTAGATATTGACAGATTTCTTTCAAATTTGGAATGAACGCATAAAAGGACATACCGAACACAAGCGTAACTTCGGTTTTGAATTCAGACAAAATGGCCGTCATTTTATGGCGTCTGATTGGTCAAAATTTAGATCTTGTCTGATATTCTTCAAATTTGGTTTCAATGTGTAACAGGACATGGCGAACAATATCATACCTTCGTTTTTGACATTTCAGGAAAATGGCCGCCATTTTGTGGCTTCTGATTGGTCAAAATTTAGATATTGTCCGATTTCACTCAAATTTGCTATGTATACTCATTATGGCATTACGGAATGAACTACAATGTTTCATAAGGTTTTGTGGGGGATCGTCTTGCGGGGAGGGGTGACTTCCGCTATTGCTCGCAATTGCAATTCTAGTTATTATTATTATTCTTATTATTCCTACACTCATTCTTGTCCGGGGCATATCTCGTAAACGACAAATCACGCTCCAATGAAACTTTGACGGATTATTGGTGGGTACGTGTAGATGTGCATAACACTTTTTTTTGGTCGATTGCGCATCCAAGATGGCCGCCACAGCCTCTTTTCCCAAAAAAATAACGAATATTTGTGACGCTATAACTTTTTTTCTGTGCGGCTGATTGCGATTAAACTTGTGTTATATGATGATTGTATGATGGCCGTTAATTAAGCGAAGTCAAAACTGATTTATTTTTTCAAAATGGCCGCCAATGTCCGGTCACTGATTGGTTGGATTTCAGATATCGTCCGATTTTGCTCAAAATTGGTATGAACGTGTAACAGGACACACCGAACACAACGGTAACTTCGAACTTGAAATCAGACAAAATGGCCGTCATTTTGTGGCCTCTGATTGGTCAAAATTTAGCTATTGTCCGATTTCGCTCAAATTTGCTATGTATTATCATTATGACATTACGGAATCAACTATCATGTTTCACAAGGGTTTGCGGGGGATCGGCTTGCGGGGAGGGGTGACTTCCGCTATTGCTCGCAATTGCAATTCTAGTTATTATTATTATTCTTATTATTATTATTCCTACACTCATTCTTGTCTGCGGCATATCTCTAAAACGACTAATCACACTCCAATGAAACTTTGAAGGATTATTGGTGGGTACGTGTAGTTGTGCAACTAACTTTTTTTTGGTCGATTGCGCATCCAAGATGGCCGCCACAGCCTCTTTTTAAAAAAAAACAATGAATCTTTGTGACGCTATAACTTTTTTCCTGTTTGCCCGATTACGATTAAACTTGTGTTATATGACAATTGTATGATGGCCGTTAATTTACCGAAGTCAAAATTAATATTTTTTTTCAAAATGGCCGCCAATGCCCGGTCTCTGATTGGTTGGATTTCAGATATTGTCCGATTATGCTCAAAATTGGTATGAACGGGTAACAGGACACACCGAACGCAACGGTACCTTCGGTTTTGGAATCGGACAAAATGGCTGCCATTTTATGGCTTCTGATTGGTCAAAATTTAGATATTGTCCGATTCCGCTCAAATTTGCTATGTATGGTCATTATGGCATTACGGAATCAACTATCATGTTTCACAAGGGATTGTGGGGGATCGGCTTGCGGGGAGGGGTGACTTCCGCTATTGCTCGCAATTGCAATTCTAGTTAAGTCACCCCCAACGAAGTGGGGTGACTTATTGTTATTGTTCCGTTTCTTTGTTATTATTAAGTCACCCCCAACGAAGTGGGGTGACTTATTGTTATTGTTCCGTTTCTTTGTTATTCTTATTATTAAGTCACCCCCAACGAAGTGGGGTGACTTATTGTTATTGCTCCGTTTCTTTGTTATTCTTATTATTATTATTATTCTTATTATTCCTACACTCATTCTTGTCCGGGGCATATCTCGTAAACGACTAATCACGCTCCAATGAAACTTTGACGGATTATTGGTGGGTACGTGTAGATGTGCATAACACTTTTTTGGGTCGATTGCGCATCCAAGATGGCTGCCACAGCCTCTTTTCCAAAAAAAATTACGAATATTTGTGACGCTATAACTTTTTTTTTGTTTGGCTGATTGCGACTAAACTTGTGTTATATGATGATTGTATGATGGCCGTTAATTTAGCGAAGTCAAACCTCCATTATTTTTTCAAAATGGCCGCCAATGCCCAGTCTCTGATTGGATGGATTTCAGATATCGTCCGATTTTGCTCAAAATTGTTATGAACGGGTAACAGGACACACCGAACACAACGGTAACTTCGAATTTGAAATCGACAAAATGGCCGCCATTTTATGGCCTCGGTTTGGTCGACATTTACATATCGTTAAATCACGCATTAACTTGTCACTTTACACTACCATAAAAATTTACATAAATGAAGATTTTATTGTGCCAAACATTTCTGTAAAGTCAAAGTCAAATTATTTCTTACAAAATGGCCGCCACCGCCTGCTTTCTGATTGGTTGAAATTTAGATATCGTCCAATTTTGCTCAAATTCAGTATGAACCTGTAACACGACATACCGAACACATTCGTAACATTGGTTTTGAAATCAGACAAAATGGCCGCCATTTTATGGCCTCTGATTGGTTGAAATTTAGTTATTGACCGATTTCATTCAAATTTAGTATGAACGTGTAACAGGACACACCAAACACCACCGTAACTTCGGTTTGGATTTCAGACAAAATGCCTGTCATTTTACGGCCTCTGATTGGTCAAAATTTATATCTTGTCTGATTTTCTTTAAATTTGGTTTCAAAGTGTAACAGGACATGGCGAACACAATCGTACCTCCGTTTTTGACATTGGAGAAAATGGCCGCCATTTTGTGGCTTCTGATTGGCCAAAATTTAGATATTGTCCGATTTCGCTCAAATTTGCTATGTATGCTCATTATGGCATTACGGAATCAACTATAATGTTTTGCAAGGGTTTGTGGGGGATCGGCTTGCGGGGAGGGGTGACTTCCGCTATTGCTCGCAATTGCAATTCTAGTTATTAAGTCACCCCTAACGAAGTGGGGTGACTTATTGTTATTGTTCCGTTTCTTTGTTATTCTTATTATTCTTATTATTATTCCTACACTCATTTTTGTCCGCGGCGTTTCTCTAAAATGACTAATCACATTCCAATGAAACTTTGAAGGATTATTGATGGGTACGTGTAGATGTGCAACGTACTTTTTTTTGATCGATTGCGCATCCAACATGGCCGCCACAGCCTCTTTTTAAAAAAAAACAACGAATATTTGTGACGCCATAACTTTTTTCCTATTGGGCAGATTACGATTAAACTTGTGTTACATGATGATTGTATGATGGCCGTTAATTTAGCGAAGTCAAAACTGATTTTTTTTTTCAAAATGGCCGCCAATGCGCGGTCTCTGATTGGTTGGATTTCAGATATCGTACGATTTTGCTCAAAATTGGTACGTACGGGTAACAGGACACACCGAACACAACGGTAACTTCGAATTTGAAATCGACAAAATGGCCGCCATTTTATGGCCTCGGTTTGGTTGACATTTACATATCGTTAAATCACGCATTAATTTGTCACTTTACACTACCATAAAAATTTATTTAAATGAAGATTTCATTGTGCCAAACATTTCTGTGAAGTCAAAGTCAATTTATTTCTTACAAAATGGCCGCCACCGCCTACTTTCTGATTGGTTGAAATTTAGATATCGTATGATTTCGCTCAAATTTTGTGTGAACGTGTAACAGGACACACCGAACACAACCGTAACATCGGTTTTGACATCAGACAAAATGGCCGCCATTTTATGGCTTCTGATTGGTTGAAATTTAGATATTGTCTGATTTTGCTGAAATTCAGTAGGAACGGGTAACAGCACACACCGAACACAACCGTAACTTCTGTTTTGACATCAGACAACATGGCCGCCATTTCATGCCTTCTGATTGGTCAAAATTCAGATATTATCCGATTTCGCTCAAAATTTGTATGAACGGGTAACAGTACACACCCAACACAACGGTACCTTCAGTTTTGGAATCGGACAACATGGTCGCCATTTTGTGGCTTCTGATTGGTCAAAATTTAGATATTGTCCGATTTCGCTCAAATTCACTATGTATGCTCATTATGGCATTGCGGAATGAACTATAATGTTTCATAAGGTTTTGTGGGGGATCGTCTTGCGGGGAGGGGTGACTTCCGCTATTGCTCGCAATTGCAATTCTAGTTATTCTTATTATTATTCCTACACTCATTTTTGTCCGGGATATATCTCGTAAACGACTTATCGCGCTCCAATGAAACTTCGAAGGATAATTGGTGGGTACGTGAAGTTGTGCAAGGTACTTTTTTTTGGTCGATTGCGCATCCAAAATGGCCACCACAGCCTCTTTTAAAAAAAAAATTACGAATATTTGTGACGCTATAACTTTTTTTCTGTTTGGCTGATTACGATGAAACGTGTGTTATATGATTATTGTATGATGGCCGTTAATTCAGCGAAGTCAAAACTGAATTATTTTTTCAAAATGGCCGCCAATGCCCGGTGTCTGATTGGTTGGATTTCAGATATCGTCCGATTTTGCTCAAAATTGGTATGAACGGGTAACAGGACACACCGAACACAACGGTTACTTCGGTTTTGACATCAGACAAAATGGCCGCCATTTTATGGCTTCTGATTGGTCAAAATTTAGATATTGTCCGATTACGCTCAAATTTGGTATGTATGATCATTATGGCATTACGGAATCAACTATGATGTTTCACAAGGGTTTGTGGGGGATCGGCTTGCGGGGAGGGGTGACTTCCGCTATTGCTCGCAATTGCAATTCTAGTTATTATTATTATTCCTACACTCATTCTTGTCCGGGACGGTTCTCTAAAACGACTAATCACACTCCAATGAAACTTCGAAGGATTATTGGGGGGTACGTGTAGCTGTGCAACGAACTTATTTTTGGTCGATTGCGTATCCAAGATGGCCGCCACAGCCTCTTTTTAAAAAAAAACAACGAATATTTGTGACGCTATAACTTTTTTCCTGCTTGGCCGATTACGATTAAAGTTGTGTTATATGATGATTGTATGATGGCCGTTAATTTAGCGAAGTCAAAACTGAATTATTTTGTCAAAATGGCCGCCAATGCCCGGTCTCTGATTGGTTGGATTTCAGATATCGTCCGATTTTGCTCGAAATTGGTATGAACGGGTAACAGGACACACCGAACACAACGGTAACTTCGATTTTTAAATCGACAAAATGGCCGCCATTTTATGGCCTCGGTTTGGTCGACATTTACATATCGTTAAATCACGCATTAATTTGTCACTTTACACTGCCATAAAAATTTACATAAATGAAGATTTCATTGTGCCAAACATTTCTGTGAAGTCAAAGTCAATTTATTTCTTACAAAATGGCCGCCACCGCCTACTTTCTGATTGGTTGAAATTTAGATATCGTATGATTTCGCTTTAATTTTGTGTGAACGTCTAACAGGACACACCGAACACAACCGTAAGATCGGTTTTGACATCAGACAAAATGGCCGCCATTTTATGGCTTCTGATTGGTTGAAATTTAGATATCGTCTGATTTTGCTGAAATTCAGTAGGAACGGGTAACAGCACACACCGAACACAACTGTAATATCGGTTTTGACATCAGACAAAATGGCCGCCATTTTATGGCTTCTGATTGGTTGAAATTTAGATATTGTCTGATTTTGCTGAAATTCAGTAGGAACGGGTAACAGAACACACCGAACACAACTGTAATATCGGTTTTGACATCAGACAAAATGGCCGCCATTTTATGCCTTCTGATTGGTCAAAATTCAGATATTGTCCGATTCCGCTCAAATTCCCTATGTATGGTCATTTTTGCATTACGGAATCAACTATCATGTTTCACAAGGGATTGTGGGGGATCGGCTTGCGGGGAGGGGTGACTTCCGCTATTGCTCGCAATTGCAATTCTAGTTCTTATTAAGTCACCCCCAACGAAGTGGGGTGACTTATTGTTATTGTTCCGTTTCTTTGTTATTCTTATTATTATTATTAAGTCACCCCTAACGAAGTGGGGTGACTTATTGTTATTGTTCCGTTTCTTTGTTATTCTTATTATTCTTATTATTATTCCTACACTCATTTTTGTCCGCGGCGTTTCTCTAAAACGACTAATCACACTCCATTGAAACTTTGACGGATTATTGGTGGGTACGTGTAGTTGTGCAACGTACTTTTTTTTGGTCGATTGCACATCCAAGATGGCCGCTGCAGCCTCTTTTTAAAAAAAAACAGCGAATATTTGTGACGCTATAACTTTTTTCCTGTTTGGCCGATTACGATTAAACTTGTGTTGTATGATGATTGTATGATGGCCGTTAATCAAGCAAAGTCGAAATTTATTTTTCTTTTCAAAATGGCCGCCAATGCCCGGTCTCTGATTGGTTGGATTTCAGATATCGTCCGATTTTGCTCAAAATTAGTATGAATGGGTAACAGGACACACCGAACACAACGGTAGTTTCGAATTTGAAATCGACAAAATGGCCGCCATTTTATTGCCTCGGTTTGGTCGACATTTACATATCGTTAAATCACGCATTAACTTGTCACTTTACACTACCATAAAAATTTACATAAATCAAGATTTCATTGTGCCAAACATTTCTGTGAAGTCAAAGTCAAATTATTTCTTACAAAATGGCCGCCACCGCCTGCTTTCTGATTGGTTGAAATTTAGATATCGTCCGATTTTGCTCAAATTTAGTATGAACCTATAACACGACATACCGAACACATCCGTAACACTGGTTTTGAAATCAGACAAAATGGCCGCCATTTTATGGCCTCTGATTGGTTGAAATTTGGATATTGACTGATTGTGTTCAAATTCAGTATGAACATGTATCAGGACACACCGAACACCACTGTAACTTCGGTTTGGATTTCAGACAAAATGGCCGTCATTTTATGGCCTCTGATTGGTCAAAATTTAAATCTTGTCTGATTTTCTTCAAATTTGGTTTCAATGTGTAACAGGACATGGCGAACAATATCGTACCTTCATTTTTGACATTTGAGAAAAATGGCCGCCATTTTGTGGCTTCTGATTGGTCAAAATTCAGATATTGTCCGATTTCGCTCAAATTTGCTATTTAAGCTCATTATGGCATTACGGAATCAACTATCATGTTTCACAAGGGTTTGTGGGGGATCGGCTTGCGGGAAGGGGTGACTTCCGCTATTGCTCGCAATTGCAATTCTAGTTATTCTTATTATTATTATTATTCCTACACTCATTCTTGTCCGCGACTTATCTCTAAAACGACTAATCACACTCCAATGAAACTTCGAAGGATTATTGGTGGGTACGTGTAGATTTGCAATTAACTTTTTTTGGGTCGATTGCGCATCCAAGATGGCCGCCACAGCCTCTTTTTAAAAAAAAACAACAAATATTTGTGACGCTATAACTTTTTTCCTGTTTGGCCAATTACGATGAAACTTGTGTTATATGATGATTGTATGATGGCCGTTAATTTAGCCAAGTCAAAACTAAATTATTTTTTCAAAATGGCCGCCAATGCCCGGTCTCTGATTGGTTGGATTTCAGATATCAATCGATTTTGCTCAAAATTGGTATGAACGGGTAACAGGACACACCGAACACAACGGTAACTTCGTTTTTGACATCAGACAAAATGGCCGCCATTTCGTGGCTTCTGATTGGTCAAAATTTAGATATTGTCCGATTCCGCTCAAATTCACTATGTATGGTCATTATGGCATTACGGAATCAACTATCATGTTTCACAAGGGATTGTGGGGGATCGGCTTGCGGGGAGGGGTCACTTCCGCTATTGCTCGCAATTGCAATTCTAGTTATTCTTATTATTCCTACACTCATTCTTGTCCGGGACTATTCTCTAAAACGACTTATCACACTCCAATGAAACTTCGAAGGATTATTGATGGGTACGTGTAGATGTGCAGTTAACTTTTTTTTTGTCGATTGCGCATCCAAGATAGCCGCCACAGCCTCGTTTACAAAAAAAACAACGAATATTTGGGACGCTATAACTTTTTCCCTGTTTGGCTGATTACGATGAAACTTGTGTTATATGATGATTGTATGATGGCCGTTAATTTAGCGAAGTCAAACTTTAATTATTTTTTCAAAATGGCCGCCAGCGCCTGCTTTCTGATTGGTTGAAATTTAGATATCGTCGGATTTTGCTCAAATTTGGTATGAACGTGTAACTTGACATACCGAACACATCCTTTACCTTGGTTTTGAAATCCAACAAAATGGCCACCATTTTATGGCCTCTGATTGGTTGAAATTTAGATACTGACCGATTTCATTCAAATTCAGTATGAACGTGTAACAGGACATACCGGACACAACCGTAACTTCGGTTTTGAATTCAGACAAAATGGCCGTCATTTTATGGCCTCTGATTGGTCAAAATTTACATCTTGTCTGATTTTCTTCAAATTTGGTTTCAATGTGTAACAGGACATGGTGAACACAATCGTACCTTCGTTTTGGACTTAAGAGAAAATGGCCACCATTTTGTGGCTTCTGATTGGTCCATTTCAGATATTCCTACACTCATTTTTGTCCGGGAAATATCTCGTAAACGACTTATCGCGCTCCAATGAAACTTTGAAAGATTATTGGTGGGTACGTGAAGTTGTGCAAGGTACTTTTTTTTGGTCGATTGCGCATCCAAGATGGCCACCACAGCCTCTTTTTAAAAAAAACAACGAATATTTGTGACGCTATAACTTTTTTACTGTTTGGCGGATGACGATTAAACTTGTGTCATATGATGATTGTATAATGGCCGTTAATTTAGCGAAGTCAAACCTGCATTATTTCTTCAAAATGGCCGCCAATGCCCGGTCTCTGATTGGTTGGATTTCAGATATCGTCCGATTTCGCTCAAAATTGGTATGAACGGGTAACAGGACACACCGAACACAACGGTAACTTCGAATTTGAAATCAGACAAAATGGCCGTCATTTTGTGGCCTCTGATTGGTCAAAATTTAGCTATTATCCGATTTCGCTCAAATTTGGTATGTATTATCATTATGACATTACGGAATCAACTATCATGTTTCACAAGGGTTTGCGGGGGATCGGCTTGCGGGGAGGGGTGACTTCCGCTATTGCTCGCAATTGCAATTCTAGTTATTAAGTCACCCCCAACGAAGTGGGGTGACTTATTGTTATTGTTCCGTTTCTTTGTTATTCTTATTATTATTATTATTAAGTCACCCCTAACGAAGTGGGGTGACTTATTGTTATTGTTCCGTTTCTTTGTTATTAATTAAGTCACCCCCAACGAAGTGGGGTGACTTATTGTTATTGTTCCGTTTCTTTGTTATTAAGTCACCCCCAACGAAGTGGGGTGACTTATTGTTATTGTTCCGTTTCTTTGTTATTCTTATTATTATTCTTATTATTCCTACACTCTTTTTTGTCCGGGACTATTCTCTAAAACGACTAATCGCACTCCAATGAAACTTTGACGGATTATTGGTGGGTACGTGAAGTTGTGCAACTAACTTTTTTTTGGTCGATTGCGCATCCAAGATGGCTGCCACAGCCTCGTTTACAAAAAAAACAACGAATATTTGTGATGCTATAACTTTTTTTCTCTTTGCTTGATTACGATTAAACTTGTGTTATATGATGATTGTATGATGGCCGTTAATTAAGCGAAGTCAAAACTGATTTTTTTTTCCAAAATGGCCGCCAATGCCCGGTCTCTGATTGGTTGGATTTCAGATATCGTCCGATTTTGCTCAAAATTGGTATGAACGGGTCACAGGACACACCGAACACAACGGTAACTTCGAATTTGAAATCGACAAAATGGCCACCATTCTAAGGCCTCGGTTTGGTCGACATTTACATATAGTTAAATCACGCATTAATTTGTCACTTTACACTACCATAAAAATTTACATAAATGAAGATTTCATTGTGCCAAACATTTCGGTGAAGTCAAAGTCAATTCATTTCTTACAAAATGGCCGCCACCGCCTACTTTCTGATTGGTTGAAATTTAGATATCGTATGATTTCGCTCAAATTTTGTGTGAACGTGTAACATGACACACCGAACACAACCGTAATATCGGTTTTGACATCAGACAAAATGGCCACCATTTTATGGCTTCTGATTGGTTGAAATTTAGATATTGTCTGATTTTGCTGAAATTCAGTAGGAACAGGTAATAGCACACACCGAACACAACCGTAATATCGGTTTTGACATCAGACAAAATGGCCGCCATTTTATGCCTTCTGATTGGTCAAAATTCATATATTGTCAGATTTCGCTCAAAATTTGTATGAACGGGTAACAGTACACACGGAACACAACGGTACCTTCACTTTTGGAATCGGACAACATGGCCGCCATTTTGTGGCTTCTGATTGGTCAAAATTCAGATATTGTCCGATTCCGCTCAAATTTGGTATGTATTATCATTATGACATTACGGAATCAACTATCATGTTTCACAGGGGTTTGCGGGGGATGGGCTTGCGGGGAGGGGTGACTTCCGCTATTGCTCGCAATTGCAATTCTAGTTATTATTCTTATTATTATTATTCCTACACTCATTCTTGTCCGCGACTTATCTCTAAAACGACTAATCGCACTCCAATGAAACTTTGAAGGATTATTGGTGGGTACGTGTAGATTTGCAAATAACTTTTTTTTGGTCGATTGCGCATCCAAGATGGCCGCCACAGCCTCTTTTTAAAAAAAAATAACGAATATTTGTGACCCTATAACTTTTTTACTGTTTGGCGGATGACGATTAAACTTGTGTCATATGATGATTGTATAATGGCCGTTAATTTAGCGAAGTCAAACCTGCATTATTTCTTCAAAATGGCCGCCAATGCCCGGTCTCTGATTGGTTGGATTTCAGATATCGTCCGATTTCGCTCAAAATTGGTATGAACGGGTAACAGGACACACCGAACACAACGGTAACTTCGAATTTGAAATCAGACAAAATGGCCGTCATTTTGTGGCCTCTGATTGGTCAAAATTTAGCTATTATCCGATTTCGCTCAAATTTGGTATGTATTATCATTATGACATTACGGAATCAACTATCATGTTTCACAAGGGTTTGCGGGGGATCGGCTTGCGGGGAGGGGTGACTTCCGCTATTGCTCGCAATTGCAATTCTAGTTATTAAGTCACCCCCAACGAAGTGGGGTGACTTATTGTTATTGTTCCGTTTCTTTGTTATTCTTATTATTATTATTATTAAGTCACCCCTAACGAAGTGGGGTGACTTATTGTTATTGTTCCGTTTCTTTGTTATTAATTAAGTCACCCCCAACGAAGTGGGGTGACTTATTGTTATTGTTCCGTTTCTTTGTTATTAAGTCACCCCCAACGAAGTGGGGTGACTTATTGTTATTGTTCCGTTTCTTTGTTATTCTTATTATTATTCTTATTATTCCTACACTCTTTTTTGTCCGGGACTATTCTCTAAAACGACTAATCGCACTCCAATGAAACTTTGACGGATTATTGGTGGGTACGTGAAGTTGTGCAACTAACTTTTTTTTGGTCGATTGCGCATCCAAGATGGCTGCCACAGCCTCGTTTACAAAAAAAACAACGAATATTTGTGATGCTATAACTTTTTTTCTCTTTGCTTGATTACGATTAAACTTGTGTTATATGATGATTGTATGATGGCCGTTAATTAAGCGAAGTCAAAACTGATTTTTTTTTCCAAAATGGCCGCCAATGCCCGGTCTCTGATTGGTTGGATTTCAGATATCGTCCGATTTTGCTCAAAATTGGTATGAACGGGTCACAGGACACACCGAACACAACGGTAACTTCGAATTTGAAATCGACAAAATGGCCACCATTCTAAGGCCTCGGTTTGGTCGACATTTACATATAGTTAAATCACGCATTAATTTGTCACTTTACACTACCATAAAAATTTACATAAATGAAGATTTCATTGTGCCAAACATTTCGGTGAAGTCAAAGTCAATTCATTTCTTACAAAATGGCCGCCACCGCCTACTTTCTGATTGGTTGAAATTTAGATATCGTATGATTTCGCTCAAATTTTGTGTGAACGTGTAACATGACACACCGAACACAACCGTAATATCGGTTTTGACATCAGACAAAATGGCCACCATTTTATGGCTTCTGATTGGTTGAAATTTAGATATTGTCTGATTTTGCTGAAATTCAGTAGGAACAGGTAATAGCACACACCGAACACAACCGTAATATCGGTTTTGACATCAGACAAAATGGCCGCCATTTTATGCCTTCTGATTGGTCAAAATTCATATATTGTCAGATTTCGCTCAAAATTTGTATGAACGGGTAACAGTACACACGGAACACAACGGTACCTTCACTTTTGGAATCGGACAACATGGCCGCCATTTTGTGGCTTCTGATTGGTCAAAATTCAGATATTGTCCGATTCCGCTCAAATTTGGTATGTATTATCATTATGACATTACGGAATCAACTATCATGTTTCACAGGGGTTTGCGGGGGATGGGCTTGCGGGGAGGGGTGACTTCCGCTATTGCTCGCAATTGCAATTCTAGTTATTATTCTTATTATTATTATTCCTACACTCATTCTTGTCCGCGACTTATCTCTAAAACGACTAATCGCACTCCAATGAAACTTTGAAGGATTATTGGTGGGTACGTGTAGATTTGCAAATAACTTTTTTTTGGTCGATTGCGCATCCAAGATGGCCGCCACAGCCTCTTTTTAAAAAAAAATAACGAATATTTGTGACCCTATAACTTTTTTCGTGTTTGGCCGATTACGATTAAACTTGTGTTATTTGATGATTGTATGATGGCCGTTAATTAAGCGAAGTCAAAACTCAATTATTTTTTCAAAATGGCCGCCAATGCCCGGTCTCTGATTGGTTGGATTTCAGATATCGTCCGATATTGCTCAAAATTGGTATGAACGGGTAACAGGACACACCAAACACAACGGTAACTTCAAATTTGAAATTAAACAAAATGGCCGCCATTTTATGGCTTCTGATTGGTCAAAATTTAGATATTGTCTGATTTCACTCAAATTTGGTATGAATGGGTAACAGCACACACCGAACACAACCGTAACTTCGATTTTGAAATCAGACAAAATGGCTGCCATTTCATGGCCTCTGATTGGTCAAAATTTAGATCTTGTCTGATTTCCTTCAAATTTGGTTTCAATGTGTAACAGGACATGGCGAACACAATCATACCTTCGTTTCTGACTTTGGAGAAAAAAGGCCGCCATTTTGTGGCCTCTGATTGGTCACAATTTAGATATTGTCCGATTCCGTTCAAATTTGGTATGTCTGCTCATTATGGCATTACGGAATCAACTATAATGTTTCACAAAGGTTTGAGGGAGATCGGCTTGCGGGGAGGGGTGACTTCCGCTATTGCTCGCAATTGCAATTCTAGTTCTTATTATTATTATTATTCTTATTATTCCTACACTCATTCTTGTCCGGGGCATATCTCGTAAACGACTAATCACGCTCCAATGAAACTTTGACGGATTATTGGTGGGTACGTGTAGATGTGCATAACACTTTTTTGGGTCGATTGCGCATCCAAGATGGCTGCCACAGCCTCTTTTCCAAAAAAAATTACGAATATTTGTGACGCTATAACTTTTTTTCTGTTTGGCTGATTGCGACTAAACTTGTGTTATATGATGATTGTATGATGGCCGTTAATTTAGCGAAGTCAAACCTCCATTATTTTTTCAAAATGGCCGCCAATGCCCAGTCTCTGATTGGATGGATTTCAGATATCGTCCGATTTTGCTCAAAATTGTTATGAACGGGTAACAGGACACACCGAACACAACGGTAACTTCGAATTTGAAATCGACAAAATGGCCGCCATTTTATGGCCTCGGTTTGGTCGACATTTACATATCGTTAAATCACGCATTAACTTGTCACTTTACACTACCATAAAAATTTACATAAATGAAGATTTTATTGTGCCAAACATTTCTGTAAAGTCAAAGTCAAATTATTTCTTACAAAATGGCCGCCACCGCCTGCTTTCTGATTGGTTGAAATTTAGATATCGTCCAATTTTGCTCAAATTCAGTATGAACCTGTAACACGACATACCGAACACATTCGTAACATTGGTTTTGAAATCAGACAAAATGGCCGCCATTTTATGGCCTCTGATTGGTTGAAATTTAGTTATTGACCGATTTCATTCAAATTTAGTATGAACGTGTAACAGGACACACCAAACACCACCGTAACTTCGGTTTGGATTTCAGACAAAATGCCTGTCATTTTACGGCCTCTGATTGGTCAAAATTTATATCTTGTCTGATTTTCTTTAAATTTGGTTTCAAAGTGTAACAGGACATGGCGAACACAATCGTACCTCCGTTTTTGACATTGGAGAAAATGGCCGCCATTTTGTGGCTTCTGATTGGCCAAAATTTAGATATTGTCCGATTTCGCTCAAATTTGCTATGTATGCTCATTATGGCATTACGGAATCAACTATAATGTTTTGCAAGGGTTTGTGGGGGATCGGCTTGCGGGGAGGGGTGACTTCCGCTATTGCTCGCAATTGCAATTCTAGTTATTCTTATTATTATTCCTACACTCATTTTTGTCCGCGGCGTTTCTCTAAAACGACTAATCACACTCCAATGAAACTTTGACGGATTATTGGTGGGTACGTGTAGCTGTGCAACAAACTTGTTTTTGGTCGATTGCGCATCCAAGATGGCCGCCACAGCCTCTTTTTAAAAAAAAATAACGAATATTTGTGACGCTATAACTTTTTTTCTGTTAGGCCGATTACGATGAAACTTGTGTTATATGATAATTGTATGATGGCCGTTAATTAAGCGAAGTCAAAACTGAATTATTTTTTCAAAATGGCTGCCAATGCCCGGTCTCTGATTGGTTGGATTTCAGATATCGTCCGATTATGTTCAAAATTGGTTTGAACGGGTAACAGGACACACCGAACACAACGGTACCTTCGGTTTTGGAATCGGACAAAATGGCTGCCATTTTATGGCTTCTGATTGGTCAAAATTTAGATATTGTCCGATTCCGCTCAAATTTGCTATGTATGGTCATTATGGCATTACGGAATCAACTATTATGTTTCACAAGGTTTTGTGGGGGATCGGCTTGCGGGGAGGGGTGACTTCCGCTATTGCTCGCAATTGCAATTCTAGTTCTTATTATTATTCCTACACTCATTTTTGTCCGGGATATATCTCGTGAACGACTTATCGCGCTCCAATGAAACTTTGAAGGATTATTGGTGGGTACGTGAAGTTGTGCAAGGTACTTTTTTTTGGTCGATTGCGCATCCAAGATGGCCACCACAGCCTCTTTTTAAAAAAAAACAACGAATATTTGTGACGCTATAACTTTTTTACTGTTTGGCGGATGACGATTAAACTTGTGTCATATGATGATTGTATGATGGCCGTTAATTTAGCGAAGTCAAACCTGCATTATTTCTTCAACATGGCCGCCAAGGCCCGGTCTCTGATTGGTTGGATTTCAGATATCGTCCGATTTCGCTCAAAATTGGTATGAACGGGTAACAGGACACACCGAACACAACGGTAACTTCGAATTTGAAATCAGACAAAATGGCCGTCATTTTGTGGCCTCTGATTGGTCAAAATTTAGCTATTGTCCGATTTCGCTCAAATTTGGTATGTATTATCATTATGACATTACGGAATCAACACAAGGGTTTGCGGGGGATCGGCTTGCGGGGAGGGGTGACTTCCGCTATTGCTAGCAATTGCAATTCTAGTTATTAAGTCACCCCCAACGAAGTGGGGTGACTTATTGTTATTGTTCCGTTTCTTTGTTATTCTTATTAAGTCACCCCCAACGAAGTGGGGTGACTTATTGTTATTGTTCCGTTTCTTTGTTATTCTTATAATTAAGTCACCCCCAACGAAGTGGGGTGACTTATTGTTATTGTTCCGTTTCTTTGTTATTCTTATTATTCTTATTATTATTCCTACACTCATTTTTGTCCGCGGCGTTTCTCTAAAACGACTAATCACACTCCAATGAAACTTTGACGGATTATTGGTGGGTACGTGTAGTTGTGCAACGTACTTTTTTTTGGTCGATTGCACATCCAAGATGGCCGCTGCAGCCTCTTTTTAAAAAAAAACAACGAATATTTGTGACGCTATAACTTTTTTCCTGTTTGGCCGATTACGATTAAACTTGTGTTATATGATGATTGTATGATAGCCGTTAATCAAGCGAAGTCAAAATTTATTTTTCTTTTCAAAATGGCCGCCAATGCCCGGGCTCTCATTGGTCGGATTTCAGATATCGTTCGATTTTGCTCAAAATTGGTATGAACGGGAAACAGGACACACCGAACACAACGGTAGCTTCGAATTTGAAATCAACAAAATGGCCGTCATTTTATTGCCTCGGTTTGGTCGACATTTACATATCGTTAAATCACGCATTAACTTGTCACTTTACACTACCATACAAATTTACATAAATGAAGATTTCATTGTGCCAAACATTTCTGTGAAGTCAAAGTCAATTTATTTCTTACAAAATGGCCGCCACCGCCTGCTTTCTGATTGGTTGAAATTAAGATATCGTCCGATTTTGCTCAAATTTACTATGAACCTGTAACACGACATACCGAACACATCCGTAACACTGGTTTTGAAATCAGACAAAATGGCCGTCATTTTATGGCCTCTGATTGGTTGCAATTTAGATATTTACAGATTTCTTTCAAATTTGGTATGAACGCATAAAAGGACATACCGAACACAAGCGTAACTTCGGTTTTGAATTCAGACAAAATGGCCGTCATTTTATGGCGTCTGATTGGTCAAAATTTAGATCTTGTCTGACATTCTTCAAATTTGGTTTCAATGTGTAACAGGACATGGCGAACAATATCATACCTTCGTTTTTGACATTTCAGGAAAATGGCCGCCATTTTGTGGCTTCTGATTGGTCAAAATTTAGATATTGTCCGATTTCACTCAAATTTGCTATGTATGCTCATTATGGCATTACGGAATGAACTACAATGTTTCATAAGGTTTTGTGGGGGATCGTCTTGCGGGGAGGGGTGACTTCCGCTATTGCTCGCAATTGCAATTCTAGTTATTATTATTATTCTTATTATTATTATTCCTACACTCATTTTTGTCCGCGACTTATCTCTAAAACGACTAATCGCACTCCAATGAAACTTTGAAGGATTATTGGTGGGTACGTGTAGATTTGCAAATAACTTTTTTTTGGTCGATTGCGCATCCAAGATGGCCGCCACAGCCTCTTTTTAAAAAAAAATAACGAATATTTGTGACCCTATAACTTTTTTCGTGTCTGGCCGATTACGATGAAACTTCTGTTATATGATAATTGTAAGATGGCCGTTAATTTAAAGAAGTCAAAACTAAATTATTTTTTCAAAATGGCCGCCAATGCCCGGTCTCTGATTGGTTGGAATTCAGATATCGTCCGATTTTGTTCAAAATTGGTTTGAACGGGTAACAGACCACACCATACACAACGGTAACTTCGGTTTTGGAATCGGACAAAATGGCCGCCATTTCATGGCTTCTGATTGGTCAAAATTTAGATATTGTCCGATTCCGCTCAAATTTGCTATGTATGGTCATTATGGCATTACGGAATCAACTATCATGTTTCACACGGGATTGTGGGGGATCGGCTTGCGGGGAAGGGTGACTTCCGCTATTGCTCGCAATTGCAATCTAGTTAAGTCACCCCCAACGAAGTGGGGTGACTTATTGTTATTGTTCCGTTTCTTTGTTATTCTTATTAAGTCACCCCTAACGAAGTGGGGTGACTTATTGTTATTGTTCCGTTTCTTTGTTATTCTTATTATTATTATTATTATTCTTATTATTATTATTCCTACACTCATTCTTGTCTGCGGCATATCTCTAAAACGACTAATCACACTCCAATGAAACTTTGAAGGATTATTGGTGGGTAAGTGTAGTTGTGCAACGTTCTTTTTTTTGGTCGATTGCGCATCCAAGATGGCCGCCACAGCCTCTTTTTAAAAAAAAATTACGAATATTTGTGACCCTATAACTTTTTTCGTGTTTGGCCGATTACAATTAAACTTGTGTTATATGATGATTGTATGATGGCCGTTAATTAAGCGAAGTCAAAACTGAATTATTTTTTCAAAATGGCCGCCAAGGCCCGGTCTCTGATTGGTTGGATTTCAGATATCGTCCGATTATGCTGAAAATTGGTATGAACGGGTAACAGGACACACCGAACACAACGGTAACTTCGGTTTTGAAATCGGACAAAATGGCGGCCATTTTGTGGCTTCTGATTGGTCAAAATTTAGATATTGTCCGATTCCGCTCAAATTCACTATGTATGGTCATTATGGCATTACGGAATCAACTATCATGTTTCACAAGGGATTGTGGGGGATCGGCTTGCGGGGAGGGGTGACTTCCGCTATTGCTCGCAATTGCAATTCTAGTTATTATTATTATTCTTATTATTATTATTATTCCTACACTCATTCTTGTCCGCGACTTATCTCTAAAACGACTAATCACACTCCAATGAAACTTTGAAGGATTATTGGTGGGTACGTGTAGATGTGCAATTAAGTATTTTTGGGTCGATTGCGCATCCAAGATGGCCGCCACAGCCTCTTTTTAAAAAAAAACAACAAATATTTGTGACGCTATAACTTTTTTCCAGTTTGGCCGATTACGATTAAACTTGTGTTATATGATGATTGTATGATGGCCGTTAATTTAGCGAAGTCAAAACTAAATTATTTTTTCAAAATGGCCGCCAATGCCCGGTCTCTGATTGGTTGGATTTCAGATATCGTCGGATTTTGCTCAAAATTGGTATGAACGGGTAACAGGACACACCGAACACAACAGTACCTTCGCTTTTGAAATCCGACAAAATGGCCGCCATTTTGTGGCTTCTGATTGGTCAAAATCTAGATATTGTCCGATTCCGCTCAAATTCACTATGTATGGTCATTATGGCATTACGGAATCAACTATCATGTTTCACAAGGGATTGTGGGGGATCGGCTTGCGGGGAGGGGTGACTTCCGCTATTGCTCGCAATTGCAATTCTAGTTATTATTATTATTATTATTAAGTCACCCCTAACGAAGTGGGGTGACTTATTGTTATTGTTCCGTTTCTTTGTTATTCTTATTATTATTATTCTTACACTCATTTTTGTCCGCGGCATATCTCTAAAACGACTAATCACACTACAATGAAACTTCGAAGGATTATTGGTGGGTACGTGAAGGTGTGCAACTAATTATTTTTTGGTCGATTGCGCATCCAAGATGGCCGCCACAGCCTCGTTTAAAAAAAAAACAACGAATATTTGTGACGCTATAACTTTTTCCCTGCTTGGCTGATTGCGATTAAACTTGTGTTATATGATGATTGTATGATGGCCGTTAATTTAGCGAAGTCAAACCTGAATTATGTTTTCAAAATGGCTGCCAATGTCCGGTCTCTGATTGGTTGGATTTAAGATATCGTCCGATTTTGCTCAAAATTGGTATGAACGGGTAACAGGACACACCGAACACAACGGTAACTTCAAATTTGAAATCGACAAAATGGCCGCCATTTTATTGCCTTGGTTTGGTCGACTTTTATATATCATTACATTCCGCATTAATTTCTCATTTTACACTACCATAACAATTTACATAATTGAAGATTTCATTGTGCCAAATATTTCTGCGAAGTCAAAGTCAATTTATTTCTTACAAAATGGCCGCCACCGCCTACTTTCTGATTGGTTGAAATTTAGATATCGTCCGATTTCGCTCAAATTCTGTGTGAACGTGTAACTGGACACACCGAACACAACCGTTATTTCGGTTTTGACATCAGACAAAATGGCCGCCATTTTATGGCCTCTTATTGGTTGAAATTTAGATATTGTCCGATTTCGCTCACATTTTGTTTCAATGTGTAACAGGACATAGCGAACACAATCGTACCTTCGTTTTGGACTTTGGAGAAAATGGCGGCCATTTTGTGGCTTCTGATTGGTCCAAATTTAGATATTGTCCGATTTCGCTCAAATTTGGTATGTATGTTCATTATGACATTACGCAATCAACTATCATGCTTCACAAGGGTTTGTGGGGGATCGGCTTGCGGGGAGGGGTGACTTCCGCTATTGCTCGCAATTGCAATTCTAGTTCTTATTATTATTCTTATTATTATTATTATTCCTACACTCATTCTTGTCCGCGACTTATCTCTAAAACGACTAATCACACTCCAATGAAACTTTGAAGGAATATTGGTGGGTACGTGTAGATGTGCAATTAAGTATTTTTGGGTCGATTGCGCATCCAAGATGGCCGCCACAGCCTCTTTTTAAAAAAAAACAACAAATATTTGTGACGCTATAACTTTTTCCCTGTTTGGCCGATTACGATTAAACTTATGTTATATGATGATTGTATGATGGCCGTTAATTTAGCGAAGTCCAAACTAAATCATTTTTTCAAAATGGCCGCCAATGCCCGGTCTCTGATTGGTTGGATTTCAGATATCGTCCGATTTTGCTCAAAATTGGTATGAACGGGTAACAGGACACACCGAACACAACAGTACCTTCGCTTTTGGAATCCGACAAAATGGTCGCCATTTTCTGGCTTCTGATTGGTCAAAATTTAGATATTGTCCGATTCCGCTCAAATTCACTATGTATGGTCATTATGGCATTACGGAATCAACTATCATGTTTCACAAGGGATTGTGGGGGATCGGCTTGCGGGGAGGGGTGACTTCCGCTATTGCTCGCAATTGCAATTCTAGTTATTCTTATTATTATTATTATTCCTACACTCATTCTTGTCCGGGATATATCTCGTAAACGACTTATCGCACTCAAATGAAACTTTGAAGGATTATTGGTTGGTACATGAAGTTGTGCAAGGTACTTTTTTTCGGTCGATTGCGCATCCAAGATGGCCACCACAGCCTCTTTTTAAAAAAAAACAACGAATATTTGTGACGCTATAACTTTTTTTCTGTTAAACCGATTACGATTAAACTTGTGTTATATGATGATTGTATGATGGCCGTTAATTAAGCGAAGTCAAAACTTAATTATTTTTTCAAAATGGCCGCCAAGGCCGTGTCTCTGATTGGTTGGATTTCAGATATCGTCCGATTTTGCTCAAAATTGGTATGAACGGGTAACAGGACACACCGAACACAACGGTAACCGAACACAACGGTAACTTCGAATTTGAAATCAGACAAAATGGCCGTCATTTTGTGGCCTCTGATTGGTCAAAATTTAGCTATTGTCCGATTTCGCTCAAATTTTGTATGTATTATCATTATGACATTACGGAATCAACTATCATGTTTCACAAGGGTTTGCGGGGGATCGGCTTGCGGGGAGGGGTGACTTCCGCTATTGCTCGCAATTGCAATTCTAGTTACCTTTGTTGTTGTAGCCATAGCAGCTCCCATTTTCATATTTGAATGCATCACCTGAAGGAGAATTAAACAAAATTAATGCATAGTCTCATTTGTTGCAAAATCTTGTTGCAAGATCAGTTCAGCAAATTGACTACTAAGCGAGAGGTCCTGAGTTTGACTCATAACAGAGGCATTGAAAAACTTTAAAGTAACGACCTCTTTTGCATTAACAATCAATGTTAGTACTTGTGAGGGCCTACCTTCTGTTGTGTTCCTATAGAGTGGATCTTAGAGCCAACAGAATAACTCTTCGTCCGCTGTTTCCTCATGTTTACCAGCTGTTTGGCCAGAACTGTGGCTGCCTGCTTGTTGCCTTGTTTGGCTGCTTTCTTGATTTCTAACTCCTGTATGAACATCACACATTAGTAAAATATATGTATGTTTGCATCATAACCAACATTAGATACATGTACAATACACTATGCCTTACCTGACGATGATTTTCACCTGTAAGTAAATGACTTCCTGTTCATTTATGCATATATGATCTATGATATCAGTTTCAAAGTAGTCATTACTGGAGTCCAATGAGAATGAGTAGATAGGATCAGTTTTACCAATTTGGTAATCATAAACATCTAAATCTGCGTAGGCTATCATTTAGATTACAGTCGGCAGAACCAAACTTTTTTTAAACATGTAAAGGACTTGTGTATTTCATCATGAGAAACTAGCTGGTAGTACATGACTACTTGTAATTATAACATACAACCAAATTGAATTGATACACACCAACTTTTTTTCTTCTCGTTCAAGTTTCTCTCTGTCCCTACCCAAGTCTCTTTCTGTTTTACGAAGTTCTCTGTCATTCTTCTTGATTTGTTCTGTTAAAATAAATTCATATACATGTATATATATATTTAATCATGTAAAACACTTTTTGAATTTCCTACTCTCAGAATTACATTTTTCATCATTTAGGATCAATACAGGATGGGAAGTCTTGATCTACAGATTACATTACACTTGACCTACAGATTATAATTACATTACACTCGACCTAGGCACATTACACCCGACCTACAGATTACATTACACCCGACCTACAGATTACATTACACTCTCCCTACAGATTACATTACACCCGACCTACAGATAACACTACACCCGACCTACAGATTACATTACATGTACACCCGACCAACAGATTAAATTACACTCGACCTGCAGATTACATTACACTCGACCTACAGATAACATTACACCTGACCTACAGATTACATTACACTCGACCTACAAATTACATTACACTCGACCTACAGATTACATTACACTCTACCTACAGATTACATTACACTCGACCTACAGATTACATTACACTCTACCTACAGATTACATTACACTCGACCTACAGATTATAATTACATTACACTCGACCTAGGCACATTACACCCGACCTACAGATTACATTACACTCGACCTACAGATTACATTACACTCGACCTACAAACACATTACACCCAACCTACAGATTACATTACACCCGACCTACAGATTATATTACACCCGACCTTCAGATTACATTACACCCGACCAACAGATTAAATTACACTCGACCTACAGATTACATTACACTCGACCTACAGACACATTACACTCGACCTACAGATTACATTACACTCTCCCTACAGATTATAATTACATTACACTCGACCTAGGCACATTACACTCGACCTACAGATTACATTACACCCGACTTACAGATTACATTACACTCGACCTACAGATTACATTACACTCAACCTACAGATTACAATACACTCGACCTACAGATTATAATTACATTACACTCGACCTAGGCACATTACACTCGACCTACAGATTACATTACACCCGACTTACAGATTACATTACACTCGACCTATAGATTACATTACACTTGACCTACAGACACATTACACCCAACCTACAGATTACATTACACCCGACCTACAGATTACATTACACCCAACCTACAGATTACATTACTCGACCTACAGATTACATTACACCCGACCTACAGATTACATTACACTTGACCTACAGATTACATTACACCCGACCTACAGATTACATTACACTCGACCTACAAAACATTACACTCGACCTACAGATTACAGATTAAAGCTATAATATCATAATATTAATTAGAGACTTTCAACTAAAGTTAACTAGAACTGTCGCCCGGGGTCAACTTATACCCGCCCCTTTAAAGTTAATTGTACAAAAAAAGAGGGGCACATCTTCATACTGTACTGTCTATTCTCAAAATGTTTTAAAAAGATCCGTTGAAAACTGAGCAAAAGTGTCAAGAGTAAGAAACCTTCACTAAGTTCAGACTACATCACCAGCTGCTGTGAACCTGATCATATGCTGGCCATGCATTTTTAGTTTATATTATTTTTTTTCTTTCTAGTCATTAATCATATTTGCCGTTCTGACTTATTAGGCCTCAACTGTCAGCCAGCAAAATAAAAATAAATGTCTGTGAAGATGAAATATTGACAATCAAAATGAACTGCAAACGTCAATGTAAACAAAAGTTAAAACCAGGAATACTTACGTTCAACAGTTGGTTTCTTTGAGAAGAACGACATTGTAACAAATTGTACACCTAAATATTTTAAGAATACGGTGTTCTGTCCCGACTAGCTTTTCGAATGCTACCACTATTGTCTCAGATCTGACTCAGTGTTGACTGTTCATGGAATATATTTGTTGATTTTCATGTGATCATGACACAATCCGGAAATGAAATACTGAATTTTGACTCGCGCATGCGCAACGATCGAATTAAAACTAAGGGAAAAATATACAGCGGTTTAATATTCCGGATATTATTTTCAGCGCTTTGTTTTTTTTTTTATAAATTCATGTCATTTTATATTCTAATTTTAATATAAACTTTATTTCATTCGAAAATACATATATATATATACATTTCACAATCATATAAATAATATTCGAATAGGATTCGGAAACAAGTTATAAAACTTATATAAATCCGTCTCCTTTTACATGTCCCATAAATTAACAAGAACGGCATTAAGTGGGAGAATGATAAGCTAACAGATTATTGATACTTTCAAAGCTGAAAAAAAAAAACATGAAAAAGAGATTAAGAATATGGAAGAAAGAGACTATAAGAAATAAGAAAAGATTGTTGACTATGCCATGACCTAAACTTAACTGGGGATTTCAGTATGCTGTAACAGCTGTGTTTTTAGCAAAAAACAACACACAAACAAACAAAACAAATAGCAAAAAAAAAAAAAAGTCATTGGAATCTTTTAGAGCTGATAATGAAATCTTGAACACATGAAAAAATCAAAAGGTTTTCGTCGTCTGTAAACTCGCTGTCACCGAAGAGAAGTATTTCAGTTGAGAGGGGATGGGTTAGAATACTAAAGCAACGTATGCGAAGATCTGAAAAAAACCGACATCGTAATAAAAAATGTTCGTTGGTCTCGTTTTCTTGATTACATGAGCATATTGGACTATCAATTCTAATTTTCTATATAGTCCAGTCATTTTATGATTTTACCTCAAACTAATAGCAAAAGAATTTATTTTTGGTTTTTCATACAGGTTTTAGTATACATTGTAACAGAAAAAAAGTCTACATTAACCAAAATTGGGGAAAATAGTTTTTTCTACCCCTAAAAAATCGGAAAAATATAAAAGATTACTTAATGGACCATTTTTTAACCCAAATATCAACATCAGGTGTAATACAGGATAACTAAAAAGCATTGTATGACAAGCCTGTTTGTTGTACAACACAAAATCAATAACAAAACAGTTTGAATGGTTTTACAAAAAAAATTATGACACCTTGAAAATCACTAAAATGTTGTTAATTTATCAATATTTCAGCTTGTGTTGGATTTTTATGAAAGATTACTCAATCAATCAATGTCACTATTGATTCTTGTTTTATGAGAATGTATTCACATATAGTTTGCTTATTTAAATTTCAGAAAATGATATATTTAACCAGAGACGTATAAAGCCTTGGCTTTAAACGTCTCTGATTTAACTTACACCTTTTAAATTATATGGCTGCTCAAAGTTTGTCTGTTGGTCTGATTTGGAGCTGATTTTAAATAAAATTGAATGATTCATCGATTTATGTGAACAATATTTCATAAATACCTTCAGCATATGCTGAAATGTGCATTAAATATCTTCTATGCAAGTTATTCTTTACAAAAAATAAAACATTTGACAAGATACCTCCATTATATTACTTGAAATTAGGTACAGATGAAAACCACATTTGGTGCAAATTTGACTTGACCACTAAAATTGGCTAAGTCCACGTTTTTCAACAACAAAATTGTGAATATATTTCTTGTTTTTTGCTGGATTTTTAAATAATTTGACAGTAATTACCACCATGACGTAGCCTTCTGGATGAAAGTAAATTTAAATTTATGATTGATGTCAACTTTAAATAAATTGATTTTTCATATTCTGATAATGGAAATGAATGGTGGGATATTAATTTTTAATGAAAATACTAAAGTAAAGGAATCTTTAACTTCAAATTAATCTCTCATGAAATCATAAGTTTTATGGTGGTTCCATTGGCAAAATTATATTCAAGACATATTCGAAAAAATATAATTTATGTTGTTCATACTGATGGACTTTGCCATTTTTGTAGTGTTCAGGCAAAAATGCATGAATTGAAGTTTTTACCGTCAGTTATTGAATATACTTTTTGAAAGAACTTGCCAAATTTATTGTTTCTTAACAATATAAACAATACACAAAAGGATATGAACTGATAGGAAGCATTTGCTTTTCTTTTTATCAAAATATCTGTTAGAGAAATACTGATATTGTTCATGTAGGCATGAAATAACACCAAATTGGTTCAACTGGTCAATTAAGAAGTGTCATATTATTTGTTTGCATAAAAATATACCAATTCTTATTATTGAAATTAGTTAATATGTTTTGGTTTCAGGAACTAAGTGTAGATTAAGTTTGTTTAGAGTCAGATATTTTTATCTTTTCCATTCAAAATGAGCAAAAACTTCAATATTGTTAAATTAAACAAAAAAAATAGCCATTTTGATAGTTGATTTAATCGTTTATAGATTGCCTTTGGTGACAAATTTTGGTTATTCTGAGCTCTACTCAATTTGGTCTTACTATACAATTAATTTCATATGTTAATTATTGTAAATAAGCTAAATATTTCACTTCAAAAACTGTCATATATGTAATTTTTCTTGTTTCTGGACCATAAAAATGGATAAAAATTTAATTTCCCAAATTTTGATCGATGTAGACTTTTTTCCTGTTATTGTACAAATGATAACCATTCCAAAAACCAAAAAATAAATTCTTTTGCAATTAGTTTGAGGTAAGGCCTGTTTTTTCGCTAAAATGACAGGACTACATATATATGAATAATTAACATTGTCAATGCCACATATATATGTCTGTTTTGAACAGCTTTATGTATTTTAATAAGATTGTATACGTGTCTCTGGAAAAACAGTATGCAATAAAACATAATCTACATGTACACAGAGACGTATAAAGCCATTGCTTTATACGTCTCTGGTGTACATAATTATTTCTCGACTGTCAACCTTGTGAAATACATGTAAGTAGTCTGCAAAATAAATCCTAAAAACTACATGTAGGCCTGCATATATACACCAGAGTGTCATCCCTGGGAATTAGTGATATTATTAGTGTGTAAGTGCGTGTGGTTATAAGTACATTGTATATATGCTTCCCCACTCAAAACAACCATTTTAGCATTCCATGTCAATAACTTTGCGAGCTCCCTAATTGCCCAAAAATGTAAGTATGCTTTACTTTCCCAAACCTTCGAATAAGTATGTTTTCTTGTCAAAATAAATATGCATGCTTCTTTTGTTTGTACTTCTCTTGTGTAATTAACAATTTAAGTGCAGTGGAAGTACATGGTATATTTCTCTAATCTTGATCAATGTGCATGTTTTTTTTTTTGTCCAAACAAATACAAATGTTCTCTCGTCTAAACATAAACATGATTATGTTTCTCTTGTCGAAACAAATAAGAAGACTTGCACAAACATTTAATATATAAGCATGTTTTTCTTGTTTCTCCTGTCTGAATAAATATGTATAAGCATGTTTCTCTTGTCTAAACAAATAAGTATGCGCCTCTTTAAACACATAAGTATGCGCCTCTTGTCTAAACAAATAAGTATGCGCCTCTTACCTAAACAAATAAGTATGCGCCTCTTGTCTAAAGAAATAAGTATGTGCCTCTTGTCTTAATAAATAAGTATATGCGCCTCTTGTCTAAACAAAAATCATACTTTTCTTGTCTAAACAAATAAGTATGCTTGTCTTGTCTAAACAATTAAGTATGCTTGTCTTGTCTTAAGAAATAAGCATGCTTCTCCTGTCTAAACAAACAAGCACCATGCTTCTTTTGTCTCAACGAAGAAATATGCTTCTCTTGTCTTAACAAAGAACAAAGGAGAGCAATGTCTAGAGTTCTGATGTTCCAGAACATCATTCATTAACAAGTGGACTCCAGTCGTAACCAGTTGTTGAAACCATCTGACTATAAAACCAGAAGAGGAAGTCTCAACTACCAGCAGATACCAGTGCGGCTTGACCTCTTCCTCTACAGCTTAGTTCCCAGGACCAGTTGTACCTGGAACCTATATCTATTAACACCACCCAGGGAATAGATGAGAAGCCAGCATTCAGGTCCAGCATTACATCTATGGACCTCCTGGTCACCAGCAGCTTTCAGGTCCAGCATTACATCTATGGACCTCCTGGCCACCAGCAGCTTTCAGGTCCAGCATAACATCTATGGACCTCCTGGCAACCAGCAGCTTTCAGGTCCAGCATTACATCTATGGACCTCCTGGCAACCAGCAGCTTTCAGGTCCAGCAATACATCTATGGACCTCCTGGTCACCAGCAGCTTTCAGGTCCAGCAATACATCAATGGGCCTCCTGGCCACCAGCAGCTTTCAGGTCCAGCAATACATCTATGGACCTCCTGGCCACCAGCAGCTTTCAGGTCCAGCATAACATCTATGGACCTCCTGGCCACCAGCAGCTTTCAGGTCCAGCAATACATCTATGGACCTCCTGGTCACCAGCAGCTTTCAGGTCCAGCATTACATCTATGGACCTCCTAGCCACCAGCAATATTCAGGTCCAGCAATACATCTATGGACCTCCTAGCCACCAGCAGTTGGTAGATCATGGACAGTTTTTATCTTGTAACAACACATACAAAAAAATGCATTTTATCCTTTCATCTGATGGCTGGGCCTGCACACAACAGGTTGCTGGAGAAGTACACTTGGGGAGTTGACCCAGCATGACACTACACCTATACACAGTGTAGTGGGCAGCCTAACCATATTGTCCGAGTACTTAGTATGTACATAACATTTACACATGGAATTCCTATCTGTCATATAAACAATATGCTTCTCTTGTCTAAACAAATAAGCATACTTCTCTTGTCTAAACAAATAAGCATGCTTCTCTTGTCTAAACAAATAAGCATACTTCTCTTGTCTAAACAAATAAGCATGCTTCTCTTGTCTAAACAAATAAGCATACTTCTCTGGTCTCAACAAATATGTCATCCTCGATATCCAGGGGTTACGATCACCTATGTAATCTACACCCCTGGAATATATCATGGCAAAATTGAAAGCTCCCGGGTCTGCCACCTAGCGGTCGGTGTGCATTGTGTCCTTTTGAATCACGTAATCACCGACCAATCAAAATGCGTATAACAAAACAGCTTCAGCAATGAATGTAAACATGGAAAAACATCTCATTCGGTTGATCTGTGAAAAATTCAAGCTTGATCAAATTAGACAGCATCAGGAAACGGCGATCCACGCACTGAGTCCTTACCGTAAATGTGTCGGTGAAGATTGTTCTTCTCTGTTTTACTGGTAAAGATCCATGACACAGTCGACACTGCACGTGCCATGTTTGTTTACAATTTTTTCTGTCCCACAAGAAGAGCGCGTGATCAAATGTAAGGTGCGCTCTGATTGGACGCAGCTAGACCTAGCTGCATCCAATGAAAATTCTCGTCGCGGGATTTACGAAATGTTGTCTATATATGCCAAGGGTGAAGATGAGTGTGCGGATCTTAGCCCTTGGCTAGCGAAGATGCAAATATGTATGCTTCTCGTCTATCAGACATATTTCTAACATTGATTTTAGAAATACGTCTGATAGTGATTTGTTTTATCTAGCACTGAATTGTACAAAATTAGTTCCGAAACCTGTTTTTATGCTATTTTTACAGTTAAATATAATTTATTAAATGACATGTAACTAGTTTTTTATGTTTAGATACTTGAGGATATGGAATCATTTGTTTAAAATGATAAAACTGTGTTGATATAGTATATAACCAAGCAATATATTGTATTTCCAGTCATGATCTTTTATAAATAGTTCATTTACCTATTTTATAATATGTATTGTATATGTTTAAAATGTGTGACACTTTAATAAATCTAAACAAATACATATATACTTTATTTGTCTAAACAAATATGTATGTATTTCTCATACAAACAATTGCCATCTTTTGTACAAACAAACATGTCCTCTATTACATTACAATCACAAAATAGAAACAAAACAATCTGCTTCTCAAAATTTATTTGCATAACCAATAATTAATTATACAAATGTGATACAGTATAAACACTGAATAAATATCAAAATAATGCATACCAAATAAGGAAATACCCAGTACATTTATATGGAAGCACTTCAATATTTTCATATCCAGAACCATTCCCCACCAAGTCCCACATATGCTAAAATTGTAAGCTAAAAGATAATAAAAATTGTTTGGACAAGGATTCAACAAAGGCCGGGCTATATAACTCTACAAGAGATCCCAGAGGGATCTTGACGCCCACCATTGATGATATTTCATTAATTCTTAGAAAGATGGATCTCTTCCATTCTTATTTTAACTTTCATTCATGTATTTCTTCTAACTTCTATTTTTTTTTTCATTTATGTTTTTATCTTGGTGCTATGAAATTTCTTGTGAAAATTAATAATAGTTGAAAAAAGATGTCTACTTGGGAATTTTGTTTTTCTGATAAGTTCCGAAATCCAAAACTTTAAGAGAGATCCATCTTGTATTTATTGACAAGGGGAACCTGCGCCTGAAATTTGGGAAAGATCCATCCAATACTTCACAAGATAACAAATTTTCATTGGCAAATCCAAGATGGCTGTCTATCAGCCATTTAGTTTTTCCAATCAGTCCCAAAATCAATACAGCACAACAAAGACAAAGGGGAACCTGCATATGGAATTTGGGAAAGATCCATCCAATACTTCACAATTAAAATATAACAATAACAATTTTTTATTCTCAAAATCTCAAAATCCAATATGGCCTTCTGTCAACCATTTCGTTATTCCGATCAGTCCCAAAATCAATACAGCACAACAAGATCCATGCAAAGAAATAGCGATCACAAACTTTCATTGTCAAAATCCAAGATGGCCACCTTTCAGCCATTTTTTTACCCGATCAGTCCCAAAATAATTACAGCAAGACAAGGCACCAAGGGGAACTTACACATGAAATGTGAGCAAGATCCATAAAGTACATGTACTTAACAAGATATAACGATAACAGATTTTCATTGTCAAAATCCAAGATGGACGTCTTTCAGCCATTTTGTTTTTCCGATCAGTCCCAAAATCATTACAGCACAACAAAGGACCAAGGGGATATTACAATTAAACAAAAGTTTTGATCAAGATGAAGATGAGTGTACTGGTCAAACAATATAATAGAATAAACAATAAATGCATAGTAAATAGAGGTTAGCACTGTAAACATCACAACCCATGGTAGGTTCAGCGTGGACACATGGCATGACGTCACAACCCATGGTAGGTTCAGCGTGGACACATGGCATGACGTCCCCCGTCAATAGGTATTTGGGCACCAGTAATGAAGGAGGAACTGTCTGAGGCGAGGAAAGCGATGGTCCTGGCTACTTCTGGTACCTCCCCAACACGGCCTAAAGCATGGGTCGTCTTAGAATGCTCCAGAAACTGTCAGAATATAATCACAACAACATTTAATTGTGTCTTATTAAACTTATGAACTTGTTATAAAGGAACTTGTAAAAGTTGCATGATGTTTGCAAACAATCATAGATCTAGTCTCTTTATTTTTCATTTAATTAAACCAGAATTACAGTTTGAGTTATAAATTACTAATTGTTTTAATGACTGCTGTCTAGAAAAGCACCGTAGTATAATCTGATGTTGTGTACATATGCCTTTTGATATGTTGTCTGTATACAGAAGCTGTTGTTTGTACGGAGAACTCCTCTTTATATCACGTTGCATTTGTCAGACAAACAGGAATGTGACATTAAGAGAAACATGTTTTTCCACTAAATCTAATACATTTCCAATCTCCATAACTGAAATCAGCTATTCAATGTACATATAAAGATGTTTCAATCTATAAGTAACATTATTTCATCAAAAAACTTATTTATTGGTTATTTCTTTTTAATTTTCTATGCAACATTTTGCACAAGTTGTATCTGAAATCGATGGAAATGACATCATTTTCTGGATATTTTATGTGATTTGTTAAACAAAACGTGATATTAAGAAGAATTCACCTCTAATACTTAATATTAACCAAATAGAATTACATAGATTATATTGAGGGGCAAATGTTTTTTTGGGAAAACATGATATAAAGAGGAATGTGATATCAACAGGAGTGATATTAAATGGAATCCACTGTACAAAGAATGTTGATATATTGTTAAAATGTTAATCTGTTGTTTGTGTAGCAGAACTGGACTGGGTTGATCATCGGCGACTAGATAGCTCAGTTCGTAGAGTGTTCGTCTAGAATTTGGAAGGTCCCAGGTTCAAATCTACATTTTCTCTTTCTCCTGTTACAAAATTGGTGAACTTGTCAACCCTTGCTAAAAGCACTGAGAGTAAGCTTAGCAAGGGTTAAATATGAACTTGTAAATAGTTGTCTTCGGGGGCAAAGACTTGGAGAAAAGGAGGGAGGAATGTAGCGGAACTGGACTGGGTCAATCATCGGGGACCAGATACATTTGTAGCTCAGTTGGTAAAGTGTTCGTCTAGAATTCGGAAGGTCCCATGTTTGAATATCGGTCTGGACGCTACATTTTCTCTTTCTCCTGTTACATTTGTATAGAGAGAAGCCATTTGTTTAATCTGTTGTTTGTATACAGAAGGCTTAAAATATGTGTTGTTTGTAGAAGGTTTTTGTGTTGTTTGTATACAGAAGGTTTTTGTGTTGTTTGTATACAGAAGGTTTATGTGTTGTTTGTATATAGAAGGTTTATGTGTTGTTTGTATGTAGAAGGTTTATGTGTTGTTGGTATACAGAAGGTTTATGTGTTGTTTGTATATAGAAGGTCTATGTGTTGTTTGTATACAGAAGGTTTATGCTTTGTTTGTATATAGAAGGTTTTTGTGTTGTTTGTATATAGAAGGTTTATGTGTTGTTTGTATATAGAAGGTTTATGTGTTGTTTGTATATAGAAGGTTTATGTGTTGTTTGTATATAGAAGGTTTATGTGTTGTTTGTATATAGAAGGTCAATGTGTTGTTTGTATATAGAAGGTTTATGTGTTGTTTGTATATAGAAGGTTTATGTGTTGTTTGTATATAGAAGGTTTATGTGTTGTTTGTATACAGAAGGTTTATGTGTTGTTTGTATATAGAAGGTTTATGTGTTGTTTGTATATAGAAGGTTTATGTGTTGTTTGTATACAGAAGGTTTATGTGTTGTTTGTATATAGAAGGTTTATGTGTTGTTTGTATATAGAAGGTTTATGTGTTGTTTGTAATTAGAAGGCTCATGTGTTGTTTGTATACAGAAGGTTTATGTGTTGTTTGTATATAGAAGGTCTATGTGTTGTTTGTATACAGAAGGTTTATGCTTTGTTTGTATATAGAAGGTTTATGTGTTGTTTGTATATAGAAGGTTTATGTGTTGTTTGTATATAGAAGGTTTATGTGTTGTTTGTATATAGAAGGCTCATGTGTTGTTTGTATAAAGAAGGTTTATGTGTTGTTTGTTTATAGAAGGTTTATGTGTTGTTTGTATATAGAAGGTTTATGTGTTGTTTGTATATAGAAGGTTTATGTGTTGTTTGTATATAGAAGGTTTATGTGTTGTTTGTATATAGAAGGTTTACGTGTTGTTTGTATATAGAAGGTTTATGTGTTGTTTGTATATAGAAGGTTTACGTGTTGTTTGTATATAGAAGGTTTACGTGTTGTTTGTATATAGAAGGTTTACGTGTTGTTTGTAGAAGGTGTATGTGTTGTTTGTATATAGAAGGTTTACGTGTTGTTTGTATATAGAAGGATTATGTGTTGTTTATATAGAAGGATTATGTGTTGTTTGAATACAGAAGGTTTATGTGTTGTTTGTATATAGAAGGCTTATGTGTTGTTTGTATATAAAAGTTTCATGTGTTGTTTGTATACAGAAGGTTTATGTGTTGTTTGTATATAGAAGGTTTATGTGTTGTTTGTATATAGAAGGCTTATGTGTTGTTTGTATACAGAAGGTTTATGTGTTGTTTGTATATAGAAGGTTTATGTGTTGTTTGTATATAGAAGGTTCACGTGTTGTTTGTATATAGAAGGTTTATGTGTTGTTTGTATATAGAAGGTTCACGTGTTGTTTGTATATAGAAGGCTTATGTGTTGTTTGTATATAGAAGGTTTATGTGTTGTTTGTATATAGAAGGTTTATGTGTTGTTTGTATATAGAAGGTTTATGTGTTGTTTGTATATAGAAGGTTTATGTGTTGTTTGTATATAGAAGGTTTACGTGTTGTTTGTAGAAGGTGTATGTGTTGTTTGTATATAGAAGGTTTACGTGTTGTTTGTAGAAGGTGTATGTGTTGTTTGTATATAGAAGGCTCATGTGTTGTTTGTATATAGAAGGTTTATGTGTTGTTTGTATATAGAAGGTTTATGTGTTGTTTGTATATAGAAGGTTTATGTGTTGTTTGTAGAAGGTGTATGTGTTGTTTGTATATAGAAGGTTTACGTGTTGTTTGTATATAGAAGGTTTATGTGTTGTTTGTATATAGAAGGTTTATGTGTTGTTTGTATATAGAAGGCTCATGTGCTGTTTGTATATAGAAGGTTTATGTGTTGTTGGTATACAGAAGGTTTATGTGTTGTTGGTATATAGAAGGTTTATGTGTTGTTTGTATATAGAAGGCTTATGTGTTGTTTGTATACAGAAAGTTTACGTGTTGTTTGTATATAGAAGGTTTATGTGTTGTTTGTATATAGAAGGTTTACGTGTTGTTTGTATATAGAAGGTTTATGTGTTGTTTGTATATAGAAGGTTTACGTGTTGTTTGTATATAGAAGGTTCATGTGTTGTTTGTATATAGAAGGTTTATGTGTTGTTTGTATATAGAAGGTTCACGTGTTGTTTGTATATAGAAGGTTTATGTGTTGTTTGTATATAGAAGGTTTATGTGTTGTTTGTATATAGAAGGTTTATGTGTTGTTTGTATATAGAAGGTTTTTGTGTTGTTTGTATATAGAAGGTTTATGTGTTGTTTGTATATAGAAGGTTTATGTGTTGTTTGTATATAGAAGGTTTATGTGTTGTTTGTATATAGAAGGTTTACGTGTTGTTTGTATATAGAAGGCTCATGTGTTGTTTGTATATAGAAAGTTTGTGTGTTGTTTGTATATAGAAGGTTTACGTGTTGTTTGTATATAGAAGATTTATGTGTTGTTTGTATATAGAAGGTTTACGTGTTGTTTGTATATAAAGAAGGCTCATGTGTTGTTTGTATACAGAAGGTTTATGTGTTGTTTGTATATAGAAGGTTTATGTGTTGTTTGTATATAGAAAGCTTATGTGTTGTTTGTATATAGAAGGTTTATGTGTTGTTTGTATATAGAAGGTTTATGTGTTGTTTGTATATAAAGAAGGCTCATGTGTTGTTTGTATACAGAAGGTTTATGTGTTGTTTGTATATAGAAGGTTTATGTGTTGTTTGTATACAGAAGGTTTATGTGTTGTTTGTATATAGAAGGTTCATGTGTTGTTTGTATACCGAAGGTTTATGTGTTGTTTGTATATAGAAGGTTCATGTGTTGTTTGTATATAGAAGGTTTACGTGTTGTTTGTATACAGAAGGTTTATGTGTTGTTTGTATATAGAAGGTTTTTGTGTTGTTTGTATATAGAAGGCCCATGTGTTGTTTGTATATAGAAGGTTTATGTGTTGTTTGTATATAGAAGGTTTATGTGTTGTTTGTATATAGAAGGTTTATGTGTTGTTTGTATACAGAAGGTTTATGTGTTGTTTGTATATAGAAGGTTTATGTGTTGTTTGTATGTAGAAGGTTTATGTGTTGTTTGTATATAGAAGGTTTATGTGTTGTTTGTATATAGAAGGTTTACGTGTTGTTTGTATATAGAAGGTTTATGTGTTGTTTGTATATAGAAGGTTTATGTGTTGTTGGTATACAGAAGGTTTATGTGTTGTTGGTATATAGAAGGTTTATGTGTTGTTTGTATATAGAAGGCTTATGTGTTGTTTGTATACAGAAAGTTTACGTGTTGTTTGTATATAGAAGGTTTATGTGTTGTTTGTATATAGAAGGTTTACGTGTTGTTTGTATATAGAAGGTTTATGTGTTGTTTGTATGTAGAAGGTTTATGTGTTGTTTGTATATAGAAGGTTTATGTGTTGTTTGTATATAGAAGGTTTACGTGTTGTTTGTATATAGAAGGTTTATGTGTTGTTTGTATATAGAAGGTTTATGTGTTGTTGGTATACAGAAGGTTTATGTGTTGTTGGTATATAGAAGGTTTATGTGTTGTTTGTATATAGAAGGCTTATGTGTTGTTTGTATACAGAAAGTTTACGTGTTGTTTGTATATAGAAGGTTTATGTGTTGTTTGTATATAGAAGGTTTACGTGTTGTTTGTATATAGAAGGTTTATGTGTTGTTTGTAGAAGGTGTATGTGTTGTTTGTATACAGAAGGTTCACGTGTTGTTTGTATATAGAAGGTTCACGTGTTGTTTGTATACAGAAGGTTTACGTGTTGTTTGTATACAGAAGGTTTATGTGTTGTTTGTATATAGAAGGTTTATGTGTTGTTGGTATACAGAAGGTTTATGTGTTGTTTGTATATAGAAGGTTTGTGTTGTTTGTATATAGAAGGTTTATGTGTTGTTTGTATATAGAAGGTTTACGTGTTGTTTGTATATAGAAGGTTTATGTGTTGTTTGTATACAGAAGGTTTATGTGTTGTTTGTATATAGAAGGTTTGTGTTGTTTGTATATAGAAGGTTCATGTGTTGTTTGTATACAGAAGGTTTATGTGTTGTTTGTATACAAAAGGTTTATGTGTTGTTTGTATATAGAAGGTTTTTGTGTTGTTTGTATATAGAAGGTTTATGTGTTGTTTGTATACAGAAGGTTTATGTGTTGTTTGTATATAGAAGGTTTATGTGTTGTTTGTATATAGAAGGCTTATGTGTTGTTTGTATATAGAAGGCTTATGTGTTGTTTGTATATAGAAGGTTTATGTGTTGTTTGTATATAGAAGGTTTATGTGTTGTTTGTATATAGAAGGCTCATGTGTTGTTTGTATATAGAAGGCTTATGTGTTGTTTGTATATAGAAGGCTTATGTGTTGTTTGTATACAGAAGGTTTTTGTGTTGTTTATAAATAAAAGGCTAGAAGTCCAGTACCTTCTGGTATTCCTCCTCCGTCTTTCCACCTCGTTTGTGGATTTCTGTTTTAATAACTCCGGGGCTGCAATTAAAATAGACACATTAGATAAATGTTTATGTTTTTTTTATCAATAAGAAACAAAGTCTGCAATTCTGTTCCATGTTATAGGACCATAACACGGAACAGAATGCTGTGTAATGCTTATATTTACATTTTCCCATTAGTTTTGATGATAAATTTATTAAATTTCTATTCTACATTTGTTCTGAAAATTTAAGGCTAATTTCTTATAAATCGAACAGCCAACAGCCCAGTAATCGGCCAGCTATCTCCAACGCTATGATTATGAGGTCACAATCGTAATGATGTCATAATAACCACTCCAGTGTTATGGTCTCATAACACAGAACTGGCTTTGGTGTTATATAGTGGCAATGCAGAGCAAATGTAAATATTACTGGATATTAATGGATATTATTACAGGACGGGGCAGACATGGATAACACTGTATGCACCCCCACTATTTCATGAGGGTTTATATAAAACACTTACTTGACACTGTTCACTCGGATTCCTTTAGAAGCCAGTTCTGTAAAGAATTCAAAATGTTACCAGGGTAATGTTACATGTTATACACACCATTATAAGACAGGAATTAGTCATAAAAGTGTTCAATCTTTTTCCAATCTCTCTTGTACAGTTGTGGGATCGCACAACGTTACACGATGTGCGGTGGGCGCACGATGGGCGAACGGTGTATGCACGATGTGCGAACGATGCGATCCTGGGCGATAATTTCTAACGCACATGTGGGCGCACGATAAACTAACATTGTGTGATGACAATCGTGGTTGATATAAATTTAGAAATGGTTTAACAATATATACGGTTTCGCGCTAGATGTTTTAAACATATTTCTATATTGTAACTATTTACATGAGCTGATAGTTCTAGCTATATATTTCATAAAATTAGTAATAGTCTTTCTGTAGTTTTTGAAACAAACCAAATAGACACATGTAAACTTTCAACACATATTGACAAGTTCTCATTCAAGTAAATATTGACAGTTTTTACCAAGTTATACTGTAAACGTACTTAATTTGGCGCAATCAAATTTTAGCGCATTTTTACTGTTTGTCATATTAGCGCAATGATAAATTCGCGCATCAGTGAAAATAACTATATAAGCAGTATATTAAAACTCCATTTAGCGTAATCATATTTTAGCGCAAAACTTTTAACGCGAAAAGCGCTAAAATAAGATTACCGCGAAAATATGTACGTTTACAGTACACTGCACTTGTACATGGACAATATATGTAGATGTCTCTGGCCCGGGGCACTTACAACGCTCGCCTAGGTGTGAAAACACAGGTAAATTGTTGGGGAGGGGGTTTTCAAATAACTAATTATAAGAGTCCAGTTTGTTTTCATAACGGTCGCTCGGTAATGGCTGTCGGAGCGGATCGCCGCACACGGGACAGGTAAAACTCTGGCATGTTATTTACCTATTCTGTTACCTGTTAGCTAAACCTGCACTGGGCTGTCTCATGGTCACTGTAATACTGTTTACTGTATATTGTTAAATTGACATAATCCCAATAAATATGATGCGAATTTAAATAGTTTTTGGACAAGAGGGTTCCATATGTTTTTAATTCCGTAATATGTATCGACCAATTGAACCAAATGGTGCGTGTGTGCGATTCTATCGCACACACAAACGCACGATCTTTAGATCGCCCATGTTGTGCGCACCATGGGCGAACGATGTGTGCACGATGCATGCACGATGAACGCACGCAGTTTTTGGTGCGTTGTGCGATACCACAACTGTACATACATACAGCACAGATCTAGATTTTTAGTAATATTTTGTCACATTTCATAAGTGAGTTATTCTTCTAAATGACATTCAAATTACTATTAAACGCCTTGTTTGTTTGGTAAGAATAGAAAGACCGACCTACCAAGTGCGGTACAGCGTGTGAACTGGTCTATGGCACTCTTTGACATGCAGTAGGCTAACACATTCGGGAACTACAAAATTATCAAGATTATAAACAATAACCCTAAGATTATTGAAGAGTGTCATTTTTAAGACATCATCTGAAATTAATACAAATTAATACTTAAGAGGCTTTAAAGATAATGTTTAAAATTTTAATTTGATTCTTTTCTATGATTTTCACTAATAAGGTCCTGGGAGTGTTACAAGTGTGTATTCCCGGCTATGACCTTGACATTGAAGGTACTCGGAGTGTTACAAGTGTGTATTCCCGGCTATGACCTTGACTTTGAAGGTACTCGGAGTGTTACAAGTGTGTATTCCCGGCTATGACCTTGACATTGAAGGTACTCGGAGTGTTACAAGTGTGTATTCCCGGCTATGACCTTGACTTTGAAGGTACTAGGAGTGTTACAGGTGTGTATTCCCGGCTATGACCTTGACTTTGAAGGTACTAGGAGTGTTACAGGTGTGTATTCCCGGCTATGACCTTGACTTTGAAGGTCCTGGGAGTGTTACAAGTGTGTATTCCCGGCTATGACCTTGACATTGAAGGTACTGGGAGTGTTACAAGTGTTTTCATGGCTATGACCTTGACTTTGAAAGTACTGGGAGTGTTACAAGTGTTTTCATGGCTATGACCTTGACTTTGAAGGTACTGGGAGAGGTACAAGTGGGTATTTCTGGCTATGATCTTGATTTTGAAGGTACTGGGTGTGTTGCAAGTATGTGTTTGCTTTGACCTTGACTTTGAAGGTACTGGGAGTGTTGTAAGTATGTGTTTGCTTTGACCTTGACCTGGAAGAAAAAGCTATAACAAAATCTGTTTAAGGGCGGACGGACCATGGACGGTGGGCTAAAAGGCACATCTGCTTTAACATATTCATTATGGCATTTATATGACTTCAGCTGGTTTGTTAGGATACTGACAACATGACTGATAGGTACGTACCGATCTCATGCCATTGACACTTGACACGTTGACAATTGTACCTTTGGTCTTGGTAAGGTAGGGAACAGCTAACATTGTAAGCTGATAAGGTGCTCTGAAATAGAACAGGTCAATTATATATAATTATATTATAGGTTCAAGACACAATTGTGTGATGTTATCAACAATAGACATGGGCAGAGTTAAGCACAGCTTATGCAAGTTTCATGCTGTTATGTTACTGAATGGTTCTCACGTTTATAAAGTATTGAATGTTATCTATGTCCACAGGGTGACTATAATAAACAATAGCCATGAACCTTTTACAGAAAAGTACTGAAAATATAAGGATTATAACCTGTTATTTTGTTAAGTTTCGAAGATCATAAATCCAATTAAGCAGTTGGTAATTCACAATTATCGTATTAAATAATTATCCTATGATCTTATATATCAAACAAAATAAAAGGTTAATCTTAAATACAAAACATAAATATGAAATGGATACAAATTCAAGATATGTTATCATTATGTCTTTTTGCTTATTCTGACATAACATTTATCAGCCTAACATGATACAAGTATTGATGAGTAAGATCCATACCTGACGTTTGTGTTCATGACAGCATCATAATCGGCCAGTGACGTGTTGTCAATACCGCCCACTTTCACTATCCCAGCGTTGTTGACCTGTGTAATAACAATATGGTCACTTCAGTAATTTATGGGATATTGAGGTCATCCCTTCAGTAATGTAATCAATACTGAGGTCATCACTTCAGTAATGTAATCAATACTGAGGTCATCACTTCAGTAATGTAAGGGATACTGAGGTCATCACTTCAGTAATGTATGGGATACTGAGGTCATCACTTAAGTAATGTAATCAATACTGAGGTCATCACTTCAGTAATGTAAGGGATACTGAGGTCATCACTTAAGTAATGTAATCAATACTGAGGTCATCACTTCAGTAATGTAATTAATACTGAGGTCATCACTTCAGTAATGTAAGGGATACTGAGGTCATCACTTAAGTAATGTAATCAATACTGAGGTCATCACTTCAGTAATGTAATCAATACTGAGGTCATCACTTCAGTAATGTAAGGGATACTGAGGTCATCACTTCAGTAATGTACGGGATACTGAGGTCATCACTTCAGTAATGTAATCAATACTGAGGTCATCACTTCAGTAATGTAATGAATACTGAGGTCATCACTTCAGTAATGTAAGGGATACTGAGGTCATCACTTCAGTAATGTACGGGATACTGAGGTCATCACTTCAGTAATGTAATGAATACTGAGGTCATCACTTCAGTAATGTAAGGGATACTGAGGTCATCACTTCAGTAATGTACGGGATACTGAGGTCATCACTTAAGTAATGTAATCAATACTGAGGTCATCACTTCAGTAATGTAATCAATACTGAGGTCATCACTTCAGTAATGTAATCAATACTGAGGTCATCACTTCAGTAATGTAATCAATACTGAGGTCATCACTTCAGTAATGTAAGGGATACTGAGGTCATCACTTCAGTAATGTACGGGATACTGAGGTCATCACTTCAGTAATGTAATGAATACTGAGGTCATCACTTCAGTAATGTAAGGGATACTGAGGTCATCACTTCAGTAATGTACGGGATACTGAGGTCATCACTTCAGTAATGTAATCAATACTGAGGTCATCACTTCAGTAATGTAATCAATACTGAGGTCATCACTTCAGTAATGTAATCAATACTGAGGTCATCACTTCAGTAATGTACGGGATACTGAGGTCATCACTTCAGTAATGTATGGGATACTGAGGTCATCACTTCAGTAATGTACGGGATACTGAGGTCATCAATTCAGTAATGTAATCAATACTGAGGTCATCACTTCAGTAATGTAAGGGATACTGAGGTCATCACTTCAGTAATGTACGGGATACTGAGGTCATCACTTAAGTAATGTAATCAATACTGAGGTCATCACTTCAGTAATGTAATCAATACTGAGGTCATCACTTCAGTAATGTAAGGGATACTGAGGTCATCACTTCAGTAATGTAAGGGATACTGAGGTCATCACTTCAGTAATGTAAGGGATACTGAGGTCATCACTTCAGGTATGTAATCAATACTGAGGTCATCACGTAAGTAATGTAAGGGATACTGAGGTCATCACTTCAGGTATGTAATCAATACTGAGGTCATTACTTCATGAATGTAATCAATACTGAGGTCATCACTTCAGTAATGTAATCAATACTGAGGTCATCACTTCAGTAATGTAATCAATACTGAGGTCATCACTTCAGTAATGTAATCAATACTGAGGTCATCACTTCAGTAATGTAATCAATACTGAGGTCATCATTTCAGTAATGTAATCAATACTGAGGTCATCACTTCAGTAATGTACGGGATACTGAGGTCATCACTTAAGTAATGTACGGGATACTGAGGTCATCACTTCAGTAATGTAATCAATACTGAGGTCATCATTTCAGTAATGTAATCAATACTGAGGTCATCACTTCAGTAATGTACGGGATACTGAGGTCATCACGTAAGTAATGTAATCAATACTGAGGTCATCACTTCAGTAATGTAATCAATACTGAGGTCATCACTTCAGTAATGTAAGGGATACTGAGGTCATCACTTAAGTAATGTAATCAATACTGAGGTCATCACTTCAGTAATGTAATCAATACTGAGGTCATCACTTCAGTAATGTAAGGGATACTGAGGTCATCACTTAAGTAATGTAATCAATACTGAGGTCATCACTTCAGTAATGTAAGGGATACTGAGGTCATCACGTAAGTAATGTAAGGGATACTGAGGTCATCACTTCAGTAATGTACAGGATACTGAGGTCATCACTTCAGTAATGTAAGGGATACTGAGGTCATCACGTAAGTAATGTAAGGGATACTGAGGTCATCACTTCAGTAATGTAAGGGATACTGAGGTCATCACTTCAGGTATGTAATCAATACTGAGGTCATCACTTCAGTAATGTAATCAATACTGAGGTCATCACTTCAGTAATGTAATCAATACTGAGGTCATCACTTCAGTAATGTAATCAATACTGAGGTCATCATTTCAGTAATGTAATCAATACTGAGGTCATCATTTCAGTAATGTAAGGGCCCGATACTGAGGTCATCATTTCAGTAATATAAGGGCCCGATACTGAGGTCATCATTTCAGTAATATAAGGGCCCGATACTGAGGTCATCATTTCAGTAATATAAGGGCCCGATACTGAGGTCATAACTTCAGTAATATAAGGGCCCGATACTGAGGTCATCACTTCAGTAATATAAGGGCCCGATACTGAGGTCATCACTTCAGTAATATAAGGGCCCGATGAGGTCGACCACCACTTCAGCAATTACTACGAGAACTACAGAATATTTGCCTCGGCTACAAAGTTCTGAACATTGTTACTAGTAGATTTACATATAAGTTGATCATGACCAGACAACTTGATGGACCTCAGCATGGACTAGTAAAATTTGAAACTACTAGCCTACTCAGTAGAAATTATCAAAATTAATTTCAAGACCTGCAGACTTATGGAAGAATCAGGCATACCAAAATGTCTAATTGTCCAAACTGTTGTATTGTTTTGTCCAGAACTTGCGCCACATCCTCCTCTTTCAGCATGTCAGCAACAATCAAGAGTGGCTGAGGAAGGAAAACAAAATAATGTTCAAAACTCTACGGTAACAGCTAAATAAGGTTCAACCAGGATCTGATGCAGTTAAATGGCTGGGTGATAGACATTTTGATACAATTACAAGTAATTATGAGGTTACTGTACCTGGTCATCTGATGTAGATGTGATAGACATTTTTACATCATTCCAAGTAATCATGAGGTTACCTGGTTGCCACCTTTCTGCTGACATTGTTCTGCCGTTGTCTGGAGATTTTCCAAATTACGTCCAGTCAACGCTAACTTAGCTCCCAGTTCTGCAAACAGTACAGCAGTCCCTGCTCCAATTCCAGAACTGGCACCTGAATAAATCCAATCACACAATAATTCCTTATTGAGCTAATGAAGGTGTTACACAAGTTAACATTTCAGAAACTGCCATCATGAAATGTCATCACATGACCTTAACTGTTGTGTGGACACGGTCATCACATGACCTTAACTGTTGTGTGGACATTGTCATCACATGACCTTAACTGTTGTGTGGACATGGTCATCACATGACCTTAACTGTTGTGTGGACACTGTCATCACATGACCTTAACTGTTGTGTGGACACTGTTATCACATGACCTTAACTGTTGTGTGGACATTGTCATCACATGACCTTAACTGTTGTGTGGACACTGTCATCACATGACCTTAACTGTTGTGTGGACACTGTCATCACATGACCTTAACTGTTGTGTGGACACTGTTATCACATGACCTTAACTGTTGTGTGGACATTGTCATCACATGACCTTAACTGTTGTGTGGACACGGTCATCACATGACCTTAACTGTTGTGTGGACACTGTCATCACATGACCTTAACTGTTGTGTAGACACTGTCATCACATGACCTTAACTGTTGTGTGGACACTGTTACACTGTTATCACATGACCTTAACTGTTGTGTGGACACTGTCATCACATGACCTTAACTGTTGTGTGGACACTGTTACACTGTTATCACATGACCTTAACTGTTGTGTGGACACTGTTACACTGTTATCACATGACCTTAACTGTTGTGTGGACACTGTTACACTGTTATCACATGACCTTAACTGTTGTGTGGACACTGTTACACTGTTATCACATGACCTTAACTGTTGTGTGGACACTGTTACACTGTCATCACATGACCTTAACTGTTGTGTGGACACTGTTATACTGTTATCACATGACCTTAACTGTTGTGTGGACACTGTCATCACATGACCTTAACTGTTGTGCGGACACGGTCATCACATGACCTTAACTGTTGTGTGGACATTGTCATCACATGACCTTAACTGTTGTGTGGACACTGTCATCACATGACCTTCACTGTTGTGTGGACACTGTCATCACATGACCTTCACTGTTGTGTGGACACTGTCATCCCATGACCTTAACTGTTGTGTGGACACTGTCATCACATGACCTTAACTGTGGTGTGAACACTGTCATCACATGACCTTAACTGTTGTGTGGACATTGTCATCACATGACCTTAACTGTTGTGTGGACACGGTCATCACATGACCTTAACTGTTGTGTGGACATTGTCATCACATGACCTTAACTGTTGTGTGGACATGGTCATCACATGACCTTAACTGTTGTGTGGACACTGTCATCACATGACCTTAACTGTTGTGTGGACACTGTTATCACATGACCTTAACTGTTGTGTGGACATTGTCATCACATGACCTTAACTGTTGTGTGGACATTGTCATCACATGACCTTAACTGTTGTGTGGACACGGTCATCACATGACCTTAACTGTTGTGTGGACACTGTCATCACATGACCTTAACTGTTGTGTGGACACGGTCATCACATGACCTTAACTGTTGTGTGAACACTGTCATCACATGACCTTAACTGTTGTGTGGACACGGTCATCACATGACCTTAACTGTTGTGTGGACACGGTCATCACATGACCTTAACTGTTGTGTGAACACTGTCATCACATGACCTTAACTGTTGTGTGGACACGGTCATCACATGACCTTAACTGTTGTGTGGACACTGTCATCACATGACCTTAACTGTTGTGTGGACACTGTCATCACATGACCTTAACTGTGGTGTGGACATTGTCATCACATGACCTAAGTTATTTTATTGACTTAATTGTCGTCGTCTGCATAGCAAGCCTTCTTTCAAAACGATGGGGCAACTTAATAGGATATATTCACTTCTGTTTATTTTTAACAAATGCAAATCTGAACACTTCAGACCTTCTTCTGCTTCTACCTACAATGTAGTAATTGACCCACTTCATCATATTGAAGGTTATGTCAATGTTTGGGTTGTGATTTATGTACAGGAAAAGAGAGTGAAAACAGAGCTACACCACAGGAACCTATATATAGACTTTTATGTTAAAATTACCGATACATACCTACATGTATATACATGTATATTGACAATATATATAGGTATTTATATGTAATTTTATCATATAACTGTATAAGTCTATACATGTCCCTGTGGATACACTATGTAATCACGGGGACATGTTACAATAGTGATGTATACATAAAATATATATATGGGGGTCGATATAAACTTAATACCCCCCCCCCCCCCCCCCCCATATACATGTATTTTATACACACATTACTATTGTAACGTACGCGTGTCCCTGTGGTGTAATTGAGTACTGTACTGTAGAGAGGTTTTTGAAGGTTTCTAAAGTTTCAGATGTCATTGCTCGTTTTGAGCTCCCTGGCCTAATAAACTTATATAATTATATTACCTGTAATTAATGCAACTTTCCCGTCCAACCGCTGCACAGCTCCACTCGACGCCATAGTGATCGTACACTTAAGTTAAAGTGAAACTACACCGTTAAACCACGAGAGTTGTCCCCGCTTAGTTCCGGTTGTCTCGGCAGCCGATTTCGGGCGATCAGACCCGAATCGCAATCGGGAACCGACTGGCCTTCAAAAATGAGAGTAAATCGTGCTTTTTATGTAAAAATTCAACGCATGTATATTAAACTACATCAGATATATTCTGTGATGGCATATTTTTAAAATTCATCATTAGGCCTATACAGTAGTGTTAAAAAAAACTGAACGGCGTGTTACTTTATTACAATACATTACGATATAGCTGATAACTTTCACAGAGGTACTTCAAGCCTTTAGCTATATGTCCATAACAGTAGTACAAAGATATTATATGTACAAGTATTTGATTGTTCCTGTATTTTTTTCCAATGTTCATCTAAAAACATTTTAAACTCGTTGACTGTAGATGCATTTTTATGACATTTTGGGTTAATTATACTATCCCATAGATCAGAGACGTATAAAGTGTTATATATACGTCTCTGCATAGATTTATCACAGCTGGATAGCTGGAAAATCCCTCCCGTCTATTTAATTTTTTTTTTTTTTTATTTTTTAAGATGTCTTCTTGTTCTATTTGTAGTGTCAATCTCGAACACATTTTCTGTGACTCTTAGAAAAGATATTCTACTGGTCTGAAAGTTTTGCCATTGTGGGGATTCCATCATATCAAGGGTATCTATGACATCAAACATTTTTTAATGAGGATAACGGCTTGTAAAGTTAAATCCATTTAAGACGTACTTCAGAATTTCTCTGATTTTAGTTTTAGGTTGCTATGCGAAAAACCTTAAGTAGAATCTTGGCAAAACAGATTTAATTAATAAATGTGCTGATCCCATTTCAGGTCTGCTTGCACTAATTAAACTACACCAAGATATTTTGCCGAATCAGTCTTTTCAAGGGTATGTTCATGTAGGATGCTATGGTGACATTTGAATTTTGGTTTGTCAGAAACAGAGAGGACGGATCGGTTAGGATGAAAGGCTAATGATCAAACAGTCAGATCCCAATTTACCTTAAATTGATCTACAGGTCACTGTAATGCTGACATCACATACAAGAAACAGAATCGGACCTAGAACTGCCCCCTAGGAAACGTCAGGACGTCAGATGTAACAGCAACAATGTTGCAAGTTTCCCAATATAAAACAACAGTTTGTGCTCTGTTTGATACAAGGGAAGAAATTAAATTAAATACAGGTCAGAGTGCTGTTTCCAATACCGTACTTAATCGACTTTATATAGATCTATGTCTCCGTGAGAAATCTTATAGAGAAATCCATGATGATGACAGTTTATGATTAAGCAAGATCTTGGAGAACGGCAGGGCGGAATCCATGTTGTGAATCATTAAAATGTTGTTTGTATTTGTTTTGCGTGTGTTGTCACGATGGTTCATGCTGTAAGTAATAACTTTTTGTAGGATGGTCATATTTGTCCCCCTTCTTAAAAACAGTACAGACTTAAGATTGATTCCATTCATTGGAAACAGATCAAGAAAAGGGCACAGATGGTTAACTCAGTGAAAGCGTCTATATCAATGATATAATTTCCTATTTAGAAATTGATATGGCTACCATACTTGCACAAGAGGCAAATTGTAACAAAAATATTAAATTGAAAAAGTCGTAAAATTCGAGGTATTCATAAAAAAAAAATGTTCAGCTGAAAAAATTGTAAAAAATCGAGGTAAGTATTATTGTATTCAATACCTCGAGAAAAAAGTTGTTAAAATCGACGTACATTGTATTCAGGACCTCGTGAAATAAATCGTTTCGTATGCATATATCCACCTCTAAAAAGGAAATTATATAAGAAATATTTTTTCTTTTTTGTTGTTGTTGTTGTTTACTGGTGTGTAGACTGAGTTTTTCTACATATATTTTAGATGACGCGCGTTAGCGCGTTATGTTGAAATATCTGTATAAAAATCAGTTTACACACCAGTAAACGACAAAACAAGAAAAATGGATATCAGTTTTTATTGTGTGATATGATGTACGAAACCATATTTTGGGTTCGGGGTGAGATATATATCCTAAAAAGCTGGTAGCCAGTTTCTGAAATACATGTATATTAACTTTGTATTTCGGATCATGCTTTCAATTCCTTTTTGGATTTCTTTGGAGTTTTTTTCCGTTGGTTTACTCACATTATTTAGTGTTTTTATTCTGATCTGCTTGACAACAGACAGTGTTACTCAGGGGAGAGATCTTGGCTATTGGTCTGGTATTTTAAGTTATTTTGTCATAGATAGTGTGAAAGATCTGGCTTATTTGTTCCCAACATTTCTATAGCTTTATGTCTTCTGAGACGAAGTCTGTAGTGACTAAATGTAGTCTCCTTTTGTCCGTCGACCTCGATCGTCCGTCATTCGGCGGTAAACAGGGGTCAAAAGGGGTCAAATTGGCTAACATTTCAACAAGGGACCTATTTTATTTCTCTGATCAGTCCCAAAATCAAAAGGGCACAAGTGGGGATCAAGGGGAACATGCATATGAAAGATCCATTCCGTCCGTAAGAATGCTGTACTTGAAGTCTGTCTGTACCCGGATGCACAAAAGGCTCAGTTTCCGCTCCACCTCCACCATTCACCACCACGTAGTTTTTGGTCTCTTTTCCTTCGTCCTTCAGGAATCCACCCGAGGGCCACAGCGCAGTCATCATTCTTGTCCTTTCTTAGCACATTGCCAATCCATTTCCTGGCTGATCTTCTCGAACTCTGCCATCTATGTTATTGTCTTATTAGATACGTGCTGTTGCCAACGGATCTTGAAAATCTTCCTTTGACACTTGGTCTGGAATTAAGATGTCAAGTTTCTTTTCCTTTCGCTTTGTCAGTTTCCATGTCCCACATCCATACAGTAGGACTGGCAAGACCAGGCTTTTGTAGAGGGAAATTATTGTCTTTCTGTTAATGTCGCTGGCTTGCCAGATGAAGCCAAGGCTACTCTCTTCCTGACATCTGATGTGCCTCCACAATTCTTAGTGACATTCGTGCCAAGATAAGTAAAACTCTCTACCTATCCTTCCTTCGACTTGTCATCACTCTTGCTGTTTGCTTTCATCACTTTTCATTTCTTGTCATTCTATTTCAGCCCATTTTGACTGCATTGCCTTCAAGGAAGGTTGTTCATTGTTGAGATCATTTGCGAAGTCGAGGTCCTCCGGCATGGTTGTGAAGTTCCATCGGATTCCGATTATCTCGCCCTCTGCAGTTATCACTAGGAGGAAGAGGAATCCTGACATGCAGCATCCCTGCCTCACTCCGGTCATCACTGGGAATAGTTCCGTTGTTTCACTCTCGTCGATAACGGAACACTGGAAGTCCTCATAATTTATGGTAGAATTAAACACTATATGAAATAACCAGAACAAAAAGCAATGAAAAAAGAAGAACAGCATCAATAAAAAAGGATAAAGAGGGAAAGGTCTTAAAGAGGCTTCACGGTAAAACTATATTTTTTATGTTTATTTAGAATTATTGTATATATGAATAAATGAATAATCTTGTGGAAAATTAATGGGTGATTTACGCTGAAATATGTTCTCAAAAACTTTAATTAATAATTAAAAAAGGTAATCACTATTTGTTGATCAACGATTTGGACATGTAAATTTTTTTTGCGTCACATATGATAACGCATGCGCATAACAAGCTACATCGGTAAACAAAAATGGCCATCCGCGTGACCTACATGTAACTACCAAGCGAAAAGTGGCCGAATGGTCAAACTTTAGCGTAAGGATTATATTACGGAGGCATAATGAGGGATGGGAAGTATTCATGGGAGCCGCGACGGTGACACAAATTTGATTTGGTTTGGGGCCTACCAGGGGATAAATCCTCTGTTACATGAAATGCGTGTGTAAAACTTGAAAGCGTGTTTTGTAATATTCCCTTTATAATATTCCAGTAAAACGGCATTATTGAATTATATTGTTGAAGAGAAAGATCTTTTCACATACAAGATAAACCGTAGGAGGGGGGGGGGAGCATTTGTTTACGTTGTAAAACGCCTGTATCGGTGCGATTGAGGTTATAATGTATACGGCCTCAATTTGGACTAAATGAATAAATGTATGTTATCATGCGCGGAAAAAAATGCTTGTCATACCTAATCTATAAAATACGGATGGTACAAATATTATCGGGTTTGGACCCCGGTATTGAATTTGATATGAATCAAAATATATTCATTATATAAGCCATTAAGTCATTAATTAGAAAAAAAATCATAAACATGTATGTCCCATGCCTGCAGTTGTGTTGAAAATGTCAACGAACATTTAAAACATAAAAAAGTAAAATGAAAACGGACTATCATAACATATATAAATGAATTAAGTATTATACAATTATATTCTCGACAAGTTCCAAAAACATTGGAATCTTTTCATTCTATTTTTGTACTTTTCAATTCATGCACACCTTTTATGAAATCGTTCTAAATGAGGATTCGTTTTTAACAGAAATTAAGGTTTGTCCTGTGGTCGGAAACCGACATGACACTGTTAAACGTACAATGTAAGAATGCAGTGTCGTGTGGGTTTCTGACGATGCATGGTTGTATCCTGTACCCATTTATATCGGTCTCAGTCAGGTACGGGTGTCGATAAATGATGCAGAGATGCCGACATATATTTCTTCATATGAATATCTTGTGAAATTAACCTCTGATTATTAATGTGAATGTGATTTTAAAAAATGTATACACGGACTTTGTGTCTGGTTCATCATCGGACCTATACATTACGCGTCCCCTCTCTTAGGGCCCCTTTCATCAAATAGGTTGACAAAACTGTCACTTGACGCGTGATCATCGCTATTTTTATCGGGCTTTCCCGAGGAATGCAATTTTGCAAGTGGCTAATAAACACATTTTGAGTGGACTTTGAATATTGAAATAACAGGAAAATGTATCTGGTAGTGTAGACAGCATGTACATTCAAGAACTTCATTGTAGACTTCTCCGGGATGCCCCTTTAAGTAATGAAGAGGATTGTATAAGGAGACGGAAAGAGCATTTTGAAGGAGTCCTAAATAGACCAGTTCCAACTAATCCAGTTAAAAACGTGGATGAGAGAGAAACATTGGAAAGCATAGAAACAGGACCAATCACAAGAGAAGATATCATGAGGGCCCTTTAAATCCTGCAGAATGGAAAACCTGGAGTGAAAGATTAGATAACAGCAGAGCTACTATAAGCAGACACAGTAACAACATTGAATTACTTAAAATGTTCAAGGAACAGGATAATGTACCAGCTGTTTGGAATAAATGGCGCATTGTTACAATTCCGAGCAATAACATTGTTGTCAATACCATGAAAGATCTAAGGGAAAGTGCTGCTTGGATGAAGACGTGATGGAGTCGCTGGATTACTGAGAGAAACAAGCAGGATTTCGAAGAGGCAGAAGTACAACTGAACAACTATTCATACATCATCGAACAAAGTGTTGAATGACACTCATCTTTGTACATAGATTTCACAGACTTTGAGAAAGCGTTAGACTCTGTACACAAAGTGATTATGTGGAAAATTATGAAAATATACGCAATACCAGACAAACTGATGCGTATGGTTAAACTTTTGTATGAGAAAACTGAATGCTCTGTATTGGAGAATGGTGAAGAATCGGAATGGTTTGAAGTAATTGGTAAACGGGGCTTGAGCACACCATTGGGACTCCAACAGGAATAAGGTGGAACGCTATGGAAAATTTACATTTTGCAGACGATTTAACCCTTTTGGCATCTAAATATATAGACCTGCAGAGCAAGACCAACAGTTTGAAATTAAACGTAAAAAGAGAAGGCCTAAAGATGAATGCTAAAAAGACCAAAGTAATGAAACTAAGCGAAAACGGGACGGAACATATAATGTGAGGTGAGGAAGCATTAGAATGTGGACTCTTTCACGTATTTATTTCGTGAAAAGTGACAAAGAAAGGAGATTGTGATGAAGACAAAAGTAGTAGACTTGGTAAGCAAAAGCACAGTTCAACAAGTTGAAGAAAATAAGGAACCCATCGGTCTATTCCATATAGACAAAAGTAAGGCTATTTAACACCTGCGTCATATCAGTGCTTGAACACGGCTGTAAGACATGGAAGAAAACGACAAGAAGATACTATACACGTTCCAAAATATCATGTGGATAAAATGGCTAAGAAAGATAAACAATAAAGAAATTCATGAAAAAAAAAGAACAAAAATGAACAAAGTTATTACAAAGCGAAGATGGACATGGATTAGACATATTTTGAGGATCGAGAACAGCTCTAACAAGGAAGCCTGGAGAGAAAAGATGTGTGGGAAGATCAAACACAACGTGGAGATGAACAGTGAAAAGCGAAAACATTCAATCTTGGTTGGGAAGGATGGGGTGTAGAAAAACAACAGTGGCAAAAGACAGAGAAAAATGGAAAGAATGTATCGGGGCCGTATATGCCAATTGGTACGAAGAGGATAGGTGAGGTGAGAAAGTCTTCATAAATAGCTTTGACCATCTAGATTATTTTCTTGTGGATTCCGTACTGTCTCTTCATATTGAATCGAAAGCCTGTTCGAAGTCGACAAAGTGGATGAACATCGTGGCATTCCATTCGTTGACCTGCTCCAGAATATTCCCGAGCATTGGATATCTGATCGACAGTTCCTATGCCTTTCCTAAAACCGGTTTGTTCCTTTCTGAGTGATGAGTTTTGCCTGTATCCCGTTGATTTGGATCCTGCTAAGCGCTTTGCTGGTCAGCGGCAGCAAAGTATCTCCCCGCCAGTTGCTGCATTCCTGAAGGTTGCCTTTCTTTGAGTTCTTTTGTCAATTGTGTCGGGACTGTCTCTTTCTCCCAACTGTGGTCGTAAATTTGCTTTAATTCCAAGCTTGTTTGCTCAGTGCCCGCTATAAGCAATTCTGTTGAAATTTGGTCTGCTTCAGGGGCTTTTCCATTCCTGAGGGTCTTCAAAGCAGTTCGTGGATTGTTGGTGCTTCCACTGAGATGTCGAGCTCTTCCATCTCGTCTTTTTCATTTTGTGGCAGTTCCTCTGGTGCATCTCTGCTGAGCACTTCCTAAATTTGTTTAAGGGTAAACGATATACGACGGATAAAGAACGATTTGAACACCCCGCTATCTTATGATTGCGGCTTAAAGCCACCAGAAACTCCCAATCTGTCTACATTTTCCAAATGTCCTAGACCTAGCATCTTTTCAGTAAAGGACGCGATGGAGCAGTACGAAAGTGTTGACGGGGATGGGACTATAATTATGTCACGTCAAATTTGGATGAACATAACATGTTAGGACAATTGAAAACGGTAAGTGTATTTCTGTATTACAAGTGTAAAATATTTTTAGATCCTCCACTTTAGGTTATAGCCTACTGAACTTGAGATTGAGGACAACAGACTCCTACATCAGCTTCTTACCTCGATCTTTACTTGAACTATGACCAACATGGGCATATGGGAATATCGAGATTTTCGTGATATATGTCAACTTCCGACAAACAAACTTACGGCACAGGGATTCGAGATGCAGGTTGACGATGACTATGGACAAGTTTTATGGTCGCCGTCTTGATTTCATCGTGACACATTTAGTATTGTTGTGTGATATGAAGATAGACGTTATTGAGTCTACTTACTAGTGTGTTTACTTGTTGTGATTGGCAATGAAGACTTGGTTCTCATTTTGAGGATCGATGTTTTCTTGGATGTGAACAAGATTTATATGGCGGGTGTCGTCGATGAAGCAGAAGACGCTTACTCTTCCGGAACACCTGGTCTTATTCTCTTGTACTTTCTTCATGTAAATCTTTCCTTTGTTCATATTTTGCCTCTACACGTGTGATAATGTGATATATGCCACTATGTGCTGCTGTGTTATACATGTATAACCCAAATATTTTACTTACATTGATGTAATTTCATACTAGCTTGTCTGTGATAGTGTACAGCTTTGCATGTTTCTATGTATTTAGTTAATTACCTTGTTTTATGTTTGCGTTTTACTATGTTTGTCGCAGAAATAGCGCTACAGCGCTAATGTTGCTTGTTTTATATATGCGACTTTAAATAAAGCTTCTTGTATCTTGTATCTTGTACACTCTGTAGTTTAATCGATTTTGAGTTCGGGTAATGGTTTTGTTGACGCTTCGGTATTCTTTGATTTTTTTCTAGTTTAAGCGTTATCACACTATTATCGGTTACACATTCTTACTCTCAAAATTCAATATGGCCTACTTTCGGCCATATTTTTTTCAAATCAGCCCGAAAACGCTATCATGTATAAATAGGGACCACGGACAACAAATGAAATTTCATTATTATCCCTTCCGTACCTCTCAAGAAATTGACATGACAAGAATTGTAAACGAACGCAAGGATGACAGACCGCAGACTCTATACATTGTACGTAATAGCCCACGATGTGATGATGGGCTTTGTAATAAACGGACAGATAGTACAATAATTGTAACGAACTGTTTGGTTTGATGACCTCCTTTGAATAAATGAAATGCTTTACGTTTCCCTATTGAGTAATATTGTTCCACATGGAATAAGTTCTGTTACTAGAACCGTACTGAGGGTATTGTGAAATCAAAACACAAGAACTTAGTACTGAAGGGACTTCATTTAATATAAGACATAGCGCCTACAAAATAAACCACAGAAACCAGACATACATAAATGTCAAGTTCAGCGGCCTTACTGCAGTGGACATATGGGCATATTGTGTCAATGTACTGATCAAGTACATACCCCACTCCCTGTACACATAATACTGATTGCATACCCCACTCTCTGTACACATATACTGATTACATACTTCACTCTCTGTACACATACTGATTACATACCCCACTCTCTGTACACATATACTGATTACATACTTCACTCTCTGTACACATACTGATTACATACCCCACTCTCTGTACACATATACTGATTGCATACCCCACTCTCTGTACACATATACTGATTACATACTTCACTCTCTGTACACATACTGATTACATACCCCACTCTCTGTACACATATACTGATTACATACTTCACTCTCTGTACACATACTGATTGCATACCCCACTCCCTGTACACATAATACTGATTGCATACCCCACTCTCTGTACACATATACTGATCACATACTTCACTCTCTGTACATATACATGTATACTGATAACATACCCCAATCTCTGTACACATACTGTATATTGATTACATACTTCACTCTCTGTACACATATACTGATTACATACTTCACTCTCTGTGCACATATACTGATTACATACTTCACTCTCTGTGAACATATACTGATTACATACCCCAATCTCTGTACACATACTGATTACATACTTCACTCTCTGTACACATATACTGATTACATACCTCACTCTCTGTGCACATATACTGATTACATACCCCAATCTCTGTACACATATACTGATTACATACTTCACTCTCTGTACACATATACTGATTACATACCTTATTCTCTGTACACATATACTGATTACATACTTCACTCTCTGTGCACATATACTGATTACATATCTCACTCTGTACACATATACTGATTACATACTTCACTCTGTACACATATACTGATTACATATCTCACTCTGTACACATATACTGATTGCATATCTCACTCTGTACACATACTGATTGCATACTTCACTCTCTGTGCACATATACTGATTACATATCTCATTCTGTACACATATACTGATTACATACTTCACTCTGTACACATATACTGATTACATACTTCACTCGCTGTACACATATACTGATTACATACCCCAATCTCTGTACACATATAATGATTACATACTTCACTCTCTGTACACATATAATGATTACATACTTCACTCTCTGTACACATATACTGATTACATACCTCACTCTCTGTACACACATACTGATAATATTTTTCTCTCTTATACAATTATACTGATCTTTTACTCTCTGTAAACATATAGAGCGCTCTACTGAAATTAATTACATCTCAGATTTTTGCTTTAAACGACACAACCGTATAAAAAAACTTTGGAACATAGGGAATAAACATTATGAGAACCCGGTATGAACGTTGTGAGAACTTGGTATGAACATTATGAGAAGCAGTTATGAACATTATGAGAACCCGGTAAGAACATTAGAACCGGGTAAGTATATTTGTGTTTGACACAATGTGATTATATTTTACTAATGAATGTAGACATTATTGTATTCTTTGAATACACCAACCATGATTACACCTATGAAGAGAGATAAGATACAACGGTATCACTGTTATTTTGTCTGTTAACCGTTTGATGTGACATGTATACAGCTATGTGTACAAGGTTTGTAACATTCATTACACAGCGATTGATAAAACTTTAAAAGTCACAGGCGTCATATTCACATTAAATGTTAAAGAAATACATAAGCAACATAACAATTTACACCATGATCAGCAAACATAGTATCCTCAACATTACCCCACTAATGAAATCTGTACAGATTATCAATGCTTGTTTTACTCCTCTATATTGAAATCATCAAATCAACATCTAATGAATACATGATAAGCAATTTACACAATATATAAAATATGTCACACACTGTTGTTTTAAGTCCTTAACAAAAATATTTGTTTTTCAACCATACACTTACCCCTTCCACAAATAATGCATCCCTATGTAGTGTATGTATCTTGGGTCTTAAATTTTCAACTATGAATGAAGAAACCCTGCAACCAAGTTCAATTCTGAAGTAACTGTGCCATTTAATTTACAGTCTAAGAGTAATTATACTATCTCCTAATGATAAATGTTGAAAGTTCTGACAATGTCATACCACAGGGCTTGCTTTGTGGCTGAATCTTAACCAATATTGTGCTGTTTTACTTAAAAGCCCACCCTTCCTTAATCACCTTTGACTTACCACAGTATATTCCCTAAATACCCCTTAACCAGGCAGTTTTAACTGTCACCAAGTGGTATAACAGGTTTATATTTTTATCCTGTGCCTTGTCCCCCCAAAAGGGTCAAATACATTGTGACTTGATTTAAAGTCACACCACCTTTACATCTGGTTCAACAAGAGGTTGTGTATAAAATAGCTTGGTTCACTAACCTGGGAAGTAACTACGGACCGTTTAAAAGTCAACACTTTTTGCTGTGGCTCCATGACAGGACAAATACTCAGTAACCTGGGAAGTAACTACGGACCGTTCAAAGGTCAACACTTGATACTCAGTAACCTGGGAATAATTATATATATAACTACGGACCGTTCAAAGGCTACCACTTGATACTCAGTAACTTGGGAAGTAACTACAGACTGTTCAAAGGTCAACACTTGATACTCAGTAACTTGTGAAGTAACTACAGACTTTTCAAAGGTTAACACTTTATGCTGTGGCTCCATGACAGGACAAATACTCAGTAACCTGGAAAGTAACTATGGAACGTTCAAAGGTCAAGTGCGAGGAATGAGACCCAGTTCCTGGAGACAGGCAGCTGCTGTGGAAGCCTTAGCCATCTTTTTGTTGTTACTAGCGACGGACGGCTGATAGGAATTTCCATTTATTATCACCTACAATGAGACAGATTTCAGCATTACAAGCTTCATCATGATGAGATTTTAAAATAAAGTGATACTAGAGATTTATTCCTCTTTGTATTTACTCTTTGTTGACTAGCATACCTTGAAGAGGAAGTGCTTTTTATGGTCCGGTCCACTTTCATGTACAAGCTGAAATTCTGGTGGCCCCCATCTCCTTTTGTTACAAAGCTCCATTAGGGCTGACACAGGGTGTTTACCTATGAAACATAACCATGACAACACTCTGTTACATGTATTCCCCTTACTACATCATGTACATACATTAAATAAACTAGTGATATTAAGACAACAGATTTTTATCATAATTCAATTTAAAATTGACAAAGCAGCCTTGTTTTTGGCCTTAAAAATGAACCTTCTATTTCAGGTGAGCTTACTCAGGGTTCATACGGATTATGGCCAATCAAATTCAAGGCATTTACAAGGCCTCAATTAAATTTTCATGGTCATTCGTACCTGATAAGTCAGCCTAAGAGGGAACAAGAGAACAAAAAAACTACTTATAGATGTCATCAGTCCATTTGGTGTTAAAATGCCATTTCCCCATTTTGGCCTGCGCTAGCAGAAGCAGATGACCATCAAACGTAAGCAAATATTTAGTGGGAGTTATCTCCCCTCCGACACTAAAACCTATGCCAAGGCCACTGGAAAAGACATCACCACAATACGTGTTTCTATTGTTTTTTTTTATAAAAATGTGAAAATTAAGCGTGAAAGAAAACCTAGACTTTGGATAATTATATACTGAATGGTGAACACCAAAATTCGAAGACTTTTCAAGGCCAGAGGCCAATTTTCAAGGCTTTTCAAGGCCCCAAGTGAAATTCAAGGCTTTTCAAGGCCAGCAGTGAAATTCAAGGCATTTCAAGGCCCCAAGTGAAATTCAAGGCCAGCAGTGAAATTCAAGGCTTTTCAAGGCCAGCAGTGAAATTCAAGGCTTTTCAAGGCCAGCAGTGAAATTCAAGGCTTTTCAAGGCCCGTGTTAAATATTAACAAAATAGTATGCTATACTCACTGGAGAGATATTAACACAATAGTACGCTATACTCACTAGAGAGGTCATGGGTGACTACCCCTCCTCCCCCTCCACCACCCCCTCCATGGACCTTCCCTCCTTGGTGTCCTCGTCCTTTCTTGGAATGTTCTTCTTGTGAAGTCAGACCTGGATAGATATACCGATTACGATATAGACATACATGAAAGATTTATTTTATATAGATAGATATACCGATTACGATATAGACATACATGAAAGATTTATTTTATATAGATAGATATACTGATTTTGATAAAGACATATATCAAAGTTTTACTTTATATTGATAGATATATTGATTATGATATAAACATATATCAAAGTTTTACTTTATATAGATAGATATACCGATTAGGATATAAACATATATCAAAGTTTTACTTTATATAGATAGATATACCGATTAGGATATAAACATATATCAAAGTTTTACTTTATACAAATAGATATACCGATTAGGATATAAACATATTTCAAAGTTTTACTTTATATAGATAGATATACTGATTAGGATATAAACATACATCAAAGTTTTACTTTATACAAATAGATATACCGATTAGGATATAAACATATATCAAAGTTTTACTTTATATAGATAGATATACTGATTAAGATATATAGAGGTTACACAACGAGTGGCTGTTGGATATGGAATTTATTTCACTCGAGTTAATTATTTTTTAAAAGTTACAAAAGACACGAGCTTTAGCAAGTATCTTTTGTAACTTTTAAGAAATAATTAACGAGAGTGAAATAAATTCCATATCCAATAACCACGAGTCGTGTGACCTGTTTCTACCACAATGATATTTAGTCGGCAGTTGTAGTGTTGTTTTCTGGGGTAAATTGCGGATTTGCGGGAAATCACATCATCTCGAATACATTCCCGCCAACTTGTGACGACGTCCACAATCGATGACGTCGTCAACAATCCACATTTCTGGTCAAAGTTCAACTTCTCAACCAATCAAAAGTCCGGAAGGTCATATTCCACTAGTGGTATATAACATATATTTATCCAACAGTCAGCACGTTTATACAATGGTCTGAGAGTGGAATAACACAGGGTATTGTGGTAGAAAAACATAATCAAAGTTTTACTTTATACACCATCATTTCACAACTTTTCAAGACTGGCACCAGTCTATTTGTGAAGCTGTAGTAGTCCTCCCTCCTTGTTTAACAAAAGGACAATTCAGTCTTTTGAATGTTGTGACATATTTGACATTACATTATTTACCAGAAAGTAATTACTTTCATTAAATAGAAACAGTAACTTTGGCCTAACATCCCTGAAGTACAAGGTACTCAGAGGTAGTCTCATACATCTCTTTTGATAAAAGTTGATCAAACTCCATCTTGTAATGAAGTGCAGTGAGTGATCACACTCAGTTTGGATGAGAGTAGACAAAAGAGGACAAACACAAAGTAAAACTTTATGGATTGCTCAACCCTGTTTCCATGGTTATTATACTGTATAATATGCAGCTCAAATCAGATTCAGTACAGTGTTTCCTGCCACTGAAAATATTCGTGAGTGAATTACCAAAACTCTCCTGTGACACAGGGCTCCCTGGCTATATACTGGGGTGGCAAATGGCGTAGTTTTGGTTATCTATAAGCCTAGCAAATGTTACTTTTTGTACATTGCCTCACATTGATAGAAAATTGTCAGTTTACATGCCCACTACACTGACCTTTGCGGTCAGTCTTAATGTCCAGTTTCAGAGGTTCCAGTGAACCCTCATTGTTCTTTCCCAGGCCGGTGCCCTGCTTCCAACCCATCTTCTGTAGCAGGGCCATGCCGATACCACCACTTACTGGTGCTGCCTTCTGGAACTGGTCCTGTATCAACAGATATACAGATATCATAAAGGGGCCACTTTTACCATGGCATACAGGGGAATAGTTACCTACAGATATACAGATATCATACAGGGGCCACATATACCATGGCATACAGGGGAATAGTTACCTACAGATATACAGATATCATACAGGGGCTACATATACCATGGTAAACAGGGGAATAGTTACCTACAGATATCATACAGGGGCCACATTTACCATGGTATACAGGGGAATAGTTACCTACAGATATCATACAGGGGCTACATTTACCGTGGTATACAGGGGAATAGTTACCTACAGATAACATACAGGGGCCACATTTACCATGGCATACAGGGGAATGGTTACCTACAGATATACAGATATCATACAGGGGCTACATTTACCATGGTATACAGGGGAATAGTTACCTACAGATATCATACAGGGGCTACATTTACCATGGTATACAGGGGAATAGTTACCTACAGATATCATACAGGGGCCACATTTACCAAGGCATACAGGGGAATAGTTACCTACAGATATCATACAGGGGCCACATTTACCATGGCATACAGGGGAATAGTTACCTACAGATAACATACAGGGGCCACATTTACCATGGTATACAGGGGAATAGTTACCTACAGATATCATATAGGGGCCACATTTACCATGGTATACAGGTAAATTGTTACCTACAGATATCATACAGGGGCCACATTTACCATGGTATACAGGGGAATAGTTACCTACAGATATCATACAGGGGCCACATTTACCATGGCATACAGGGGAATAGTTACCTACAGATATCATACAGGGGCCACATTTACCATGGCATACAGGGGAATAGTTACCTACAGATATCATAAAGGGGCTACATTTACCATGGCATACAGGGGAATAGTTACCTACAGATAACATACAGGGGCCACATTTACCATGGTATACAGGGGAATAGTTACCTACAGATATCATACAGGGGCTACATTTACCGTGGTATACAGGGGAATAGTTACCTACAGATATCATATAGGGGCCACATTTACCATGGCATACAGGGGAATAGTTACCTACAGATATCATACAGGGGCCACATTTACCATGGCATACAGGGGAATAGTTACCTACAGATAACATACAGGGGCCACATTTACCATGGCATACAGGGGAATAGTTACCTACAGATATCATATAGGGGCCACATTTACCATGGCATACAGGGGAATAGTTACCTACAGATAACATACAGGGGCTACGTACATTTACCATGGTATACAGGGGAATAGTTACCTACAGATATCATACAGGGGCTACGTACATTTACCATGGTATACAGGGGAATAGTTACCTACAGATATCATACAGGGGCTACGTACATTTACCATGGTATACAGGGGAATAGTTACCTACAGATAACATACAGGGGCTACGTACATTTACCATGGTATACAGGGGAATAGTTACCTACAGATATCATACATGGGCTACATTTACCATGGTATACAGGGGAATAGTTACCTACAGATAACATACAGGGGCCACATTTACCATGGTATACAGGGGAATAGTTACCTACAGATAACATACAGGGGCCACATTTACCATGGCATACAGGGGAATAGTTACCTACAGATATCATACAGGGGCTACATTTACCATGGCATACAGGGGAATAGTTACCTACAGATAACATACAGGGGCTACATTTACCATGGTATACAGGGGAATAGTTACTTACAGATAACATACAGGGGCCACATTTACCATGGTATACAGGGGAATAGTTACCTACAGATATCATACAGGGGCTACATTTACCATGGTATACAGGGGAATAGTTACCTACAGATAACATACAGGGGCCACATTTACCATGGTATACAGGGGAATAGTTACTTACAGATAACATACAGGGGCCACATTTACCATGGTATACAGGGGAATAGTTACTTACAGATAACATACAGGGGCCACATTTACCATGGTATACAGGGGAATAGTTACCTACAGATATCATACAGGGGCTACATTTACCATGGTATACAGGGGAATAGTTACCTACAGATAACATACAGGGGCCACATTTACCATGGTATACAGGGGAATAGTTACCTACAGATATCATACAGGGGCTACATTTACCATGGTATACAGGGGAATAGTTACCTACACATAACATACAGGGGCTACATTTACCATGGTATACAGGGGAATAGTTACCTACAGATAACATACAGGGGCCACATTAACCATGGTATACAGGTAAATTGTTACCTACAGATATCATACAGGGGCCACATTTACCATGGTATACAGGGGAATAGTTACCTACAGATATCATAAAGGGGCTACATTTACCATGGTATACAGGGGAATAGTTACCTACAGATATCATACAGGGGCTACATTGACCATGGTATACAGGGGAATAGTTACCTACAGATAACATACAGGGGCTACATTTACCATGGTATACAGGGAAATAGTTACCTACAGATATCATATAGGGGCCACATTGACCATGGTATACAGGGGAATAGTTACCTACAGATAACATACAGGGGCCACATTTACCATGGCATACAGGGGAATAGTTACCTACAGATAACATACAGGGGCTACATTTACCATGGTATACAGGGGAATAGTTACCTACAGATATCATATAGGGGCCACATTGACCATGGTATACAGGGGAATAGTTACCTACAGATATCATACAGGGGCTACATTTACCATGGTATACAGGGGAATAGTTACCTACAGATATCATACAGGGGCCACATTTACCATGGCATACAGGGGAATAGTTACCTACAGATAACATACAGGGGCCACATTTACCATGGCATACAGGGGAATAGTTACCTACAGATAACATACAGGGGCTACATTTACCATGGTATACAGGGGAATAGTTACCTACAGATATCATACAGGGGCCACATTTACCATGGCATACAGGGGAATAGTTACCTACAGATAACATACAGGGGCTACATTTACCATGGCATACAGGGGAATAGTTACCTACAGATATCATACAGGGGCTACATTTACCATGGCATACAGGGGAATAGTTACCTACAGATAACATACAGGGGCTACATTTACCATGGCATACAGGGGAATAGTTACCTACAGATATCATACAGGGGCCACATTTACCATGGCATACAGGGGAATAGTTACCTACAGATAACATACAGGGGCTACATTTACCATGGCATACAGGGGAATAGTTACCTACAGATAACATACAGGGGCTACATTTACCATGGCATACAGGGGAATAGTTACCTACAGATAACATACAGGGGCCACATTTACCATGGCATACAGGGGAATAGTTACCTACAGATAACATACAGGGGCCACATTTACCATGGCATACAGGGGAATAGTTACCTATAGATATACAGATATCATACAGGGGCTACATTTACCATGGTATATAGGGAAGAGATACCTACGGAAATACACAGCTCCACCTAGTATGCAATCCTCAAATCTTATCTTTTATTTCTTTTTTCAGAGATCAAATGGTCCACAAGACATGTGCAAGACATTCGTGGGTTTGGGTACAAATATTGTTATAAACTACTAAACATTTCAATTGTTTTCTTTTACAAGAACCTAATATATTACCTTTCTAGTACAATTAATTAAATGCTTTTATATCATGAAATAAAATGTTTTGTTATCGGTTTTATTTTTAATACTGAAACAACTTCAATTCAAGTGACCAGGAATGAAGATCAAGATCATATATGTTCTAACAATTTGTAGCACTTCCCGATAGCAAGCTACTGACTAAATATTCTGAATCTTACTTTTCTTTCAGCTCTTCGGAAAAAGTGGTTAGTGTACAGTGAATATTTAATTATCTTCAGTTCCTGTGACCATAAATGGGGTTCAAGGTCACTTCTTTCTATATTGTGCTGCTTCAAATGTGATCTAAGTTCATTTTCTTAACAGTAGTTGTGGTCAACATATTAGATTTCTAATTGACCCACAAAACAACAATACTTTGTCAGGATCAGCAGTACAGCATGTGATTTAAGTTTGAAATAGTTTTCTAAATAGTAGTTGAGGTTGACATGTTAGATTTCTAATTGACCCACACAATAACAAGATTTGACAGGATCATCAGCAGAGCATACCTACATGTAACGACTTTTCAATTAAATTAGAAATTGAGTTAAGTTTGCTTTTTTTTATCAAATGACAGTTGTGGCAGCAATATCCAAATTTGATAAACTGACAACACTGAGGCCATGTCAGTAACAATTACCCAATATCCAACTTTTGATAAACCGACAACACTGTGGCCATGTCACTAACAATTACCCAATATCCAACTTTTGATAAACCGACAACACTGAGGCCATGTCACTAACAATTACCCAATATCCAACTTTTGATAAACTGACAACACTGAGGCCATGTCAGTAACAATTACCCAATATCCAACTTTTGATAAACTGACAACACTGAGGTCATGTCGGTAACAATTACCCAATATCCAACTTTTGATAAACTGACAACTGAGGCCATGTCACTAACAATTACCCAATATCCAACTTTTGATAAACTGACAACACTGAGGCCATGTCACTAACAATTACCCAATATCCAACTTTTGATAAACTGACAACACTGAGGTCATGTCATTAACAATTACCCAATATCCAACTTTTGATAAACTGACAACACTGAGGTCATGTCAGTAACAATTACCCAATATCCAACTTTTGATAAACTGACAACACTGAGGCCATGTCACTATAACAATTACCATCAGTAGTCTATTCTTAGTACAACAGTTAGAGTTAAAATCATCATTCAAAGTTTTACACATGACAGATTCTGTAAAGTCGCATGAAGCCTACTTTATACATAGCATACTTATCTACTGGTCAAAGCAAAAATATCTAAGATATCTATCGTAATCCTATTTATCGTTGGATATCTTAATCCTATGTATTTTTGGATATCATAACCATATGTATTGTTGGAGATCATAATCCTAAGTATTTTCTAAGATACACAACATGTTTTCAAATTGTATGTACCAGAAATCTGCAATAGGCTGTATTGAACAAAAGTTAATCATATATATATATATATAATCACAACACTGAACTGTGATGTCACATCTCAAATACTTTCATATAAATGTACGAAATCATTAATCAAGATTAATATTTATCATAACTAACAACATTTACTTGTACTACAGTAATTGATTTTCTGCTGAAGGTCATAAAACACTAGTAAAATTAACACTACAGTATAAAACACCCATAAAATTCCTGGGCACCTTTATTTGCCCCTTCCTGGCTGGGTTATCTGTCCTTGCTGCCTTGACTTACCACACGCTGGTCACTGGAGGTGTGTAGTGACACACAAGGCCAAGGTCACACAAATACTGTCTCCTAGTAACACCATCAGTCGTTGCTATGGCGACAGGGATCTGTCGTTTACGGAAGCTGTTGGCGTTTAAATGAGAGGTAACATACAAATTGCACCTACCATTTTAGCACACCTAGGTGTGTATCTGTAGCTAAGGTTATCACACAGTTACTTTTTTAAGCAGAAAATTTTGCAAATAATCATAACTTTGGTTTCAGGAAATACTATTGTGATGTTACTTATCAGTTATGTGACATTAATAATCCAATACCTTTAACTTTCCAGTAAAACCTTGACTACAGAAATAGTAGGTGCAATCTAAATATGTTTCCAGTCCAGACATGTATGATAGAAGCAGAAAGGACTGTTTTGTTTTTTTTTGACAAAAACCTCTGTACCGCTTAAATTTTTGGTCAATGGATCGCTTCAAAACAGATTATAGGTTTAATGGTACGACGTTTCAAAAGTACATTATAACAAACAGTTTAAATCTATCAACATTACTGATGACCCTATGAAGGACACTGCTGATAAGTCTAGGATAACTTTCAATGGGAATGTGTCTTTACAGGTCAGACTCAGGTCACCAGTAATAGAGAAAAGGTACCCTGCAATTAATGTTGTCTGTCCTAGCTTTATCTGATGTTGTCAGTCATGATATAGACAAGAATTTCACAGAAGTGGTTGTGTCGCCAGCACAGCAAGCTGGGAGATGAGTTTCAGGGAACAAGCTATGGATATTCATTGAACCAAGTTTAATTTGTATGATTTACCTGATGGATTCCCAAATAATGAATAAACTTGCAGATCATGATGCTAAAGTGTCTCGTGACACAGACTTCCCATGTATAAAGTTTCCTGATATTTTACCTGTTACAATGAATGTTAAGTGTTTGTTCAAGACTTATCATACCAGTAAGCACTATATAAAGTTTGGGGTTGATTTGTCCAAAGGAAACTGGAGACATTTTTGACATTTAACCTTCAAAGCTGAAAGGAATCACAAGCAAGCACTTTTGGTAAGAGAGCAATATGAAGTTTGAGCTTGATCAGCTAAAGCAAACTTGAGTTATCACATGAAAACTAATCTTCTATTTATAGTAAGTGACTTTGACCTTTGATCTTTGAACTTGAAAAGCAATCCCAAGCAAGCACTTTTAGTAAGGAAGCACTGTATTAAGTTAATTAGTATGATTAGCCCAAGAAAACTTGAATTATCACACATACCTGATTTTCTATTTACAGTATCAGTGACCTTGACTTTGACCTTTGAACATGAAAAGCAATCGCAAACATGCATTTTGGTAAGGAAGCACTGTATGGAGTTTGGTCCAAGTGAACTTAAGTCAATGCACGGAAACCGTTGTGTGGACGCCACCGCCGACTTAGAGATACCTATATGTTGCCTTTTCAGGCGACACAATAAAATGAACCCAGCTCTGAATGTTGCCTGTCCTAGCTTTATCTGATGCTGTCAGTCATGAAGTAGATCCAAAAACTGGTAAACAATGAACTTCTGAAACATTAACGTACCTTTTGTTCATTCTGAAGTGGAGCAATGATGATGTTACTGTTCAATTTCAAGGGGCAATGATACAGAACAATTATTTCCGAAGATTTAAAAGCCAGAAATGTATAACTGCTTCTGTGATACCATGTGTTAATGATTGTTTATAAACACAGACGAGATGCTTATGTACTGACAAACACGAGTGCCTAGACCAACAGAACTGATTGTACAGAAGCATCTGTCTGTGTGTTTGTGTGAATGGCCATCGGTGTGCCTGGGTAATCTGTCATATCCATAGTCAATATCAGACCCTCCAAATCAAAACTATCATTATCAAGGGAGTTGATTTCAAGCCAAAAATATGTCTGTCGTTCAAAAGTAACACTTCTTGTGTGTTTTCATTCGTAACAAAATATACAGTTGCTATTTATTTAAAAGCAAACAAAGATATATGATGTAACCAACACTATGGATATGACAGGTAGTTGGACCACAATGAGGCACAGAGATGTCCACGGCGACGGAGATTCTGTGTGGAGCACCACACAGACAACAACGGGTGTCTGTTAGGACCTGGAAATAGACAGTTATCTCATCATTCAGTTGAGCTTGTACTGCTTTCAGTAAAACACCTATCAGTTATCAGACGATGGCAAGGCCTATCCCTCTGGGAGTCAGGGTCCCACACACGGGGACATCACTTGTATCCAGATTTAATATATATACATAACAGTTGTGATTTAGTATTTACTACTGATCCCGATCAAGACACAAAGTTAAATATACATACGCTTTGTGTCTATAAACATACTGATATACTTCTTCTAACTTTCTAATACATAAGTATATAGTTATTTAAAGGAAACAGCATATGATTGTCAAATATGTGTTCTCAAAGACTGGAAAATTAATTAGAAAAATTATTTTAGCTGTTTATGTTGGTTATATTAGCTTTTAATTCTAAGGCAGATAAACTAAACAACACAAATTATCCATCACATACAATCATATGCTGTCTTAAGCACACAGGCTATATTTTTAAACCAAAAGATATATTTTCATTACATTTTTTTGACTGGGATTTTTTGCTTTATTTCTAATGATTGTTGATATCTACTTTAATTTTGAATGCAAAACAAATTCAACTGAATGATGGCATGTAGATTTGATACAACAACAGTCCCGTCTTGTCCTACCTTTTTGGCCCAGGCTTGGCGCCGTTTGTCTGGACCAATCAGTTCCTCAGGAGTAAGGATCTGTGCCCCGGTAGACCCCAGGAACTGGCCAGGCAACTGTTTGGATGTCGCCCACATACTGGCCTGTAAGGAGGATAGCCAACACATACAGGCAGGTAGGCTTATATACATATTATACATAACATTATTTGTTCAATCTGCTTCTCTGATGACACTGAATAATATATAGTATATAATACACACTGTAAAGTGTATAGTATATAATACACACTGTAAAATATATAGTATATAATACACACTGTAAAATATATAGTATAGTATACACACTGTATAATATATAGTATAGTATACACACTGTATAATATATAGTATAGTATACACACTGTATAATATATAGTATAGTATACACACTGTATAATATATAGTATAGTATACACACTGTATAATATATATAATATATAATACACACTGTATAATATATAGTATAGTATACACACTGTATAATATATAGTATAGTATACACACTGTATAATATATAGTATAGTATACACACTGTATAATATATATAATATATAATACACACTGTATAATATATAGTATATAATACACACTGTATAATATATAGTATAGTATACACACTGTATAATATATAGTATAGTATACAGACTGTAAAATATATAGTATAGTATACACACTGTATGATATATAGTATATAATACACACTGTATAATATATATAACATTTAATACACACTGTATAATATACACACTGTAAAATATGTAGTATATAATACACATTGTATAACATACAGTATATTATACACCCTGTATAATGTAAAGTATATTACACATTTGAACGTTGTTATCAAGAATTTGACGAAACCTTGGGGAAACTTCAATCTATCAGTGTATTCAAGTTAAGTCAGGTAGAATATTTGTTGTGAAGTCTTGCTGGGACAAAGGAAATACATCATGTACTTCTAATATAACAGGATTTTTTAGTTACATGAGATTCCACTGTTCTCCAAATTGGTTTTATATACCGCTTTGCATTAAAAAATTAAAAATACAGCCATGGTGGAAGTTGTTCTGAAACCAAATTTAACCAGGTATAATAGAGTGAGTGTGGTCTGGCATGTGATCTATAATGCAGGATCATAATCCAACTTTGATTGAATACATATTTATAATAGATTGACATCATTTGTTTGGGAATTTACCAAGTTCTCTATGATAGACAGATAAAGGTCCTTGTCAGACAAACCTTTTTCTGGGCATTAGCTATGTTGCTCAGTGCTGATATGTCTTTGGGGTTTTCCTGCAGTTTTCTCACAGCAAGGAGGCGTTCAGAGATTATTGTCCCAATATCCATTGGCTGAAAATTAATATGGGCTTTGTTCAAATATTCTATTTAACATTTAGTCTATTAAGAGTTGCTATGAAAGCATAATATACCCTTCTTTTAACACAAACAGATGAAACAAAATATTTTTATTTAAAAATTTTCTGAGAATATTATCTTCACTCTTATATAGGTCAACCCAGTTGACCCACTCCTACCTAGGTCAACCCAAGTCAACCTAGGCCAACCATTCCTGCCCAGACCTACCACTGTATACACTGTTTGGAATGACACTTACCAGAGTGGCAGGCTCTGTGAACACTCTTTCCTCTGGGGGTGGAGGTGGAGGGTCTGTGGGTGGTGGCGGGGGTACAAACTGAGGACTGTCCTTGGCAACAGTGGACATAGGGTTAGAAATGGCTACGGCCAGACAAGTAGAGTTGGACGCTGGAACCACCGCTGTGACAGGTGTACTGGACATTAAGGCTAAAGTGGTGGTTTTCTGTACAGGAACCCACTCTGGCTCCTTTAGACGGTGAACGCTGCCACTCGACACGGGGAACTGCATCCTCAGCTTAGACTGCTCCGTGATCTTTTCTTTAGGTGTCAGCACAGGCAGAGGCTTGGCATTCTGGTAATAGGAAAAGGGCATTAGTTGTAGACTGGCATCGACAAATTCTGCTAAAGGTGATTTATAGTTCCACTACATACCTGTTGTATTAACTTCTATATTCATTCATACCTTATTATTATGTGTAACAGAAGTCGTTAATCTTTCAGTGCCTCTGGCAAGTGTCAAACCCCGGAAATCAACCAATCTAGCTAAAGAGAAAATTTCTCTTGCTGAGCGTTATATTGTGACTAGTATTTGTCAGGGTTACATATGGTATCAGATGCTCATTAACACAAAAAGCCAAGAGGAACAATCATACTAGGTTGTTCTTCTCAACATTAAGATCCTAGTTATTTACTTTAGCAAGTTACTGGTCAGATATCATGACTTAAACTTTTGAGTACTTCAGAGAGTTCTTTAACCAATTAGACTCCTATGAGCTTAAATTCGGTCAAGGTGATTTCTTTTCACAAGCTTTGTAACAATGTATGCAAACAAACAACCAAATACCATCATATCAGACCTGATGTTTGAAGTTGTTTTAGTATATTTATGACATGATATGCACATCGAGTTGCTAACACAATGTATTGCTGTAAATTTATAAATCTATTCTTGTTGCAAACTAATTAGACCACAAAATAATTACCAAAATCAACAGACAGCTGGTTTAAAACAGAACAAGATTTTTTCCAGGCATACCAAATATTTACCTTTACCATAATTCACACACACACACAAATGTGATTCAATGAAATAAGATAAGAATGGCAGTATATTTAAACTGTCTATTATCTCCCCTTGATTGATAGTGACTTACTCTGATATTCATCACAATACTGGCAGAAGGATCCCGCACTTTAAATGGATGGTGGATAAAACTTTCATCCTCATCCTTGTCATCAGCTTCCGATTCCTCCTCTGATGAGGACAGGAAGGTTTCTGTACTTTTGTTCTTTTCCTTGGATGATATTCGCTTACAGAAGTCTGAAAAAAAAAATTCTAATGTCAAACTATGACTTACAATCAGATATTATTTCTGGTGTTGTGAGGTCTGTATGTTGATCTTATATCAAGATAAAGACATGTGCTCTGTGCTAACTGATATTGTGTGGTCTGTATGTTGATATTACATTAAGACAAAGACATGTGCTCTGTGCTGGCTGATGTTGTAAGGTCTGTATGTTGATATTACATTAAGACAAAGACATGTGCTCTGTGCTAACTGATATTGTGTGGTCTGTATGTTGATATTACATTAAGACAAAGACATGTGCTCTGTGCTAACTGATATTGTGAGGTCTGTATTTTCATCTTACAGTAAGATAAAGACATGTGCTCTGTGTTAGCTGTACTCTCACCTGTAAGTTCGTCCACAGAAGTGCCTCCTGCCTTGATGGTGGTAAGATCGACAGAAGGGCCATGGCCAGACTTTGCCATCGCCAGAACATTCTTACTGAAACACACACGTGTATATTAGATTGATCGTTACCAATCTGGTTTATCATATCATCACAGCTTTTATGGAATGATTACTGGCATGTCATATTACAGAGATTGACAATATTACTATTATTAAAATGGTCATTTAGAATTCGGCCAGGGACATCTTATAAATTCATGTAGGTATGGTTATTTCTACATAACACTTACGCATAGCTATTTCCAGATAAATACCCTTACTTACATGTACACATGACTATTTCTCCACAAATACTTACATGGTTATTTCCCCATAAATACTTAAATGACTATCCCAATATTTTAACACACAGCTATTTCCTTAATACTATCTACACAGCTTTTCCAGATAAATACACTTTATTCCTCGTGACTTTTTACTGATAAATACACTTTATTCCTCGTGACTTTTTACCAATAAATACACTTTATTCCTCGTGACTATTTACTGATAAATACACTTTATTCCTCGTGACTTTTTACTGATGAATACACTTTATTCCTAGTGACTTTTTCCTGATAAATAAACTTTATACTTGTGTGATGTTTTTCTAAACTATATTTACATGGCTATTCCTGATGAATACTTACATAGCGATTTCTCTTAGTTTAGCCTTGTCAATCTTCACACGGAGGTCAACAGACTTCTCGAGGGACCTACTTCTTGACCTTCTGTCAGACCGTCCTCGTTCCCTGCCTCTATCTCTTGATCTGTTCCTGGTTCGTTCTTTTGATCTATCCCGAGATCTCTCTGGTGATCTATCCCGAGATCTGCCCCGACCACGATCTCTATCCCTAGATCTATTGCGTCCAGTTTCCCTTTAATTATTAAACACCACATTTGTTAACTCTGCACGACTAACATATTGAATAATTAAATGTTAAATCAGCAGATAGTATGGAGACTATATATAGCTTTGAAGTGATGATTGATACCATCATCTTATCATAATTATGATATCATAACCCTAATGCGGGAATAGTAAGTCAATTCTAGCAAATAAATTCATCAAAAACTTCTAAATACTTGAATTTAGAAAATGGAATAGTTTAATCTTTCAGAGTTAACGTTTTATAATTCTGAATTGGACTTCAGACCAACATTCCAAACATGGTATAATATGTTAAACTCTTTGTCTACAATCCTGTACGGAATAACAAGACTTATAGCTCCTCCTAGAAGTAATATTCCTTATATAAGTGACAGATATTACACATGAAATATGTGATACAATATGCTTATAAATATATGAAAAACAAGTTGCATTTTGTACATGGAGAAACCCAGAACCAATGTAACTTTACAGATCCAGTCAATGTAACTTTAGAGATCCAGTTAATGTAACTTTACAAATCCAGTCAATGTAACTTTACAGATCCAGTCAATGTAACTTTACAGATCCAGTCAATGTAACTTTACAGATCCAGCTAATGTAACTTTACAGATCCAGTCAATGTAACTTAAACAGATCCAGTCAATGTAACTTTACAGATCTAGTCAATGTAACTTCACAGATCCAGTCAATGTAACTTTACAGATCCAGTCAATGTAACTTTACAGATCCAGTCAATGTAACTTCACAAATCCAGTCAATGTAACTTTACAGATCAAGTCAATGTAACTTCACAGATCCAGTCAACATAACTTTACAGATCCAGTCAATGTAACTTCACAGATCCAGTCAACATAACTTTACAGATCCAGTCAATGTAACTTTACAAATCCAGTCAATGTAACTTTACAGATCCAGTCAATGTAACTTTACAGATCCAGTCATCGTAACTTTACAGATCCAGTCAATGTAACTTTACAGATCCAGTCAATGTAACTTTACAGATCCAGTCAATGTAATTTCACAGATCCAGTCAACGTAACTTTACAGATCCAGTCAGCATAACTTTACAGATCTAGTCAATGTAACTTTACAGATCCAGTCAATGTAACTTTACAGATCCAGTCAATGTAACTTTACAGATCCAGTCAACGTAACTTTACAGATCCTGTCAACGTAACTTTACAGATCCAGTCAATGTAACTTTACAGATCCAGTTAATGTAACTTCACAGATCCAGTCAATGTAACTTTACAGATCCATCAATGTAACTTAAACAGATCCAGTCAATGTAACTTTACAGATCCAGTCAACATAACTTTACAGATCCACTCAATGTAACTTTACAGATCCAGTCAATGTAACTTTACAGATCCAGTCAATGTAATTTCACAGATCCAGTCAACGTAACTTTACAGATCCAGTCAGCGTAACTTTACAGATCTAGTCAATGTAACTTTACAGATCCAGTTATCGTAACTTTACAGATCCAGTCAATGTAACTTTACAGATCAAGTCAATGTAACTTTACAGATCCAGTCAACGTAACTTTACAGATCCAGTTAATGTAACTTCACAGATCCAGTCAATGTAACTTTACAGATCCATCAATGTAACTTAAACAGATCCAGTTAATGTAACTTTACAGATCCAGTCAATGTAACTTTACAGATCCAGTCAACATAACTTTACTGATCCAGTTAACGTAACTTTACAGAACCAGTCAATGTAACTTTACAGATCCAGTCAATGCAACTTCACAGATCCAGTTAATGTAACTTCACAGATCCAGTCAACATAACTTTACAGATCCAGTTAATGTAACTTTACAGATCCAGTTAATGTAACATTACAGATCCAGTCAACGTAACTTCACAGATCCAGTCAACTTAACTCTACAGATCCAGTTAATGTAACTTTACAGATCCAGTTAATGTAACTTTACAGATCCAGTCAACGTAACTTCACAGATCCAGTCAACATAACTTTACAGATCCAGTTAATGTAACTTTACAGATCCAGTTAATGTAACTTTACAGATCCAGTCAACGTAACTTCACAGATCCAGTCAATGTAACTTTACAGATCCAGTCAATGTAACTTTACAGATCCAGTCAACGTAACTTTACAGATCCAGTCAACGTAACTTCACAGATCCAGTCAATGTAACTTTACAGATCCAGTTAATGTAACTTTACAGATCCAGTTAATGTAACTTTACAGATCCAGTCAACGTAATTTTACAGATCCAGTCAACGTAACTTTACAGATCCAGTTAACATAACTTTACAGATCCAGTCAATGTAACTTCACAGATCCAGTCAACATAACTTTACAGATCCAGTTAATGTAACTTTACAGATTCAGTTAATGTAACTTTACAGATCCAGTCAACATAACTTTACAGATCCAGTCAATGTAACTTTACAGATCCAGTCAACGTAACTTCACAGATCCAGTCAACATAACTTTACAGATCCGGTCAACGTAACTTCACAGATCCAGTCAACATAACTTTACAGATCCAGTTAATGTAACTTTACAGATCCAGTCCACGTAACTTCACAGATCCAGTCAACGTAACTTTACAGATCCAGTCAATGTAACTTTACAGATCCAGTCAATGTAACTTTACAGATCCAGTTAATGTAACTTTACAGATCCAGTCAATGTAACTTTACAGATCCAGTCAATGTAACTTTACAGATCCAGTCAACATAACTTTACAGATCCAGTCAATGTAACTTTACAGATCCAGTTAATGTAACTTTACAGATCCAGTCAACGTAACTTTACAGATCCAGTCAATGTAACTTTACAGATCCAGTCATCGTAACTTTACAGATCCAGTCAATGTAACTTTACAGATCCAGTCAATGAAACTTTACAGATCCTGAGTTAACGAACCTTTACAGATCCAGTCAATGAAACTTTACAGATCCAGTCAACGTAACTTTACAGATCCAGTCATCGTAACTTTACAGATCCAGTCAGCGTAACTTTACAGATCCAGTCAGCGTAACTTTACAGATCTAGTCAATGTAACTTTACAGATCCTGTCAATGTAACTTTACAGATCCAGTCAATGTAACTTTACAGATCCAGTCAATGTAACTTTACAGATCTAGTCAATGTATCTTTACAGATCTAGTCAATGTAACTTCACAGATCCAGTCAATGTAACTTTACAGATCCAGTCAATGAAACTTTACAGATCCAGTCAACTTAACTTTACAGATCCAGTCAACATAACTTTACAGAACAAGTCAATGTAACTTTACAGATCCAGTCAATGTAACTTTACAGATCCAGTCAATGTAACTTCACATATCCAGTTAATGTAACTTCACAGATCCAGTCAACATAACTTTACAGATCCAATTAATGTTACTTTACAGATCCAGTTAATGTAACTTTACAGATCCAGTCATCGTAACTTTACAGATCCAGTCAGCGTAACTTTACAGATCCAGTCAGCGTAACTTTACAGATCTAGTCAATGTAACTTTACAGATCCTGTCAATGTAACTTTACAGATCCAGTCAATGTAACTTTACAGATCCAGTCAATGTAACTTTACAGATCTAGTCAATGTATCTTTACAGATCTAGTCAATGTAACTTCACAGATCCAGTCAATGTAACTTTACAGATCCAGTCAATGAAACTTTACAGATCCAGTCAACTTAACTTTACAGATCCAGTCAACATAACTTTACAGAACAAGTCAATGTAACTTTACAGATCCAGTCAATGTAACTTTACAGATCCAGTCAATGTAACTTCACATATCCAGTTAATGTAACTTCACAGATCCAGTCAACATAACTTTACAGATCCAATTAATGTTACTTTACAGATCCAGTTAATGTAACTTTACAGATCCAGTCAACGTAACTTTACAGATGCAGTCAACGTAGCTTCACAGATCCAGTCAATGTAACTTTACAGATCCAGTAAATGTAACTTTACAGATCCAGTCAACATAACTTTACAGATCCAGTAAATGTAACTTTACAGATCCAGTCAACGTAACTTTACAGATGCAATCAACGTAGCTTCACAGATCCAGTCAATGTAACTTTACAGATGCAGTCAATGTAACTTTACAGATCCAGTTCATGTAACTTTACAGATCCAGTTCATGTAACTTTACAGATCCAGTTAATGTAACTTTACAGATCCAGTCAACGTAACTTCACAGATCCAGTTAATGTAACTTCACAGATCCAGTCAACATAACTTTACAGATCCAGTTAATGTAACTTTACAGATCCAGTTAATGTAACTTTACAGATCCAGTCAACGTAACTTCACAGATCCAGTCAACATAACTTTACAGATCCAGTCAATGTAACTTTACAGATCCAGTCATCGAAACTTTACAGATCCAGTCAATGTAACTTTACAGATCCAGTTAATGTAACTTTACAGATCCAGTCAATGTAACTTCACAGATCCAGTCAATGTAACTTTACAGATCCTGTCAATGTCACTTTACAGATCCAGTCAATGAAACTTTACAGATCCAGTCAACGTAACTTTACAGATCCAGTCATCGTAACTTTACAGATCCAGTTAATGTAACTTTACAGATCCAGTCAATGTAACTTTACAGATCCAGTTCATGTAACTTTACAGATCCAGTTCATGTAACTTTACAGATCCAGTTAATGTAACTTTACAGATCCAGTCAACGTAACTTCACAGATCCAGTTAATGTAACTTCACAGATCCAGTCAACATAACTTTACAGATCCAGTTAATGTAACTTTACAGATCCAGTTAATGTAACTTTACAGATCCAGTCAACGTAACTTCACAGATCCAGTCAACATAACTTTACAGATCCAGTCAATGTAACTTTACAGATCCAGTCATCGTAACTTTACAGATCCAGTCAATGTAACTTTACAGATCCAGTCAATGTAACTTTACAGATCCAGTCAACGTAACTTTACAGATCCAGTCAACGTAACTTCACAGATCCAGTCAATGTAACTTTACAGATCCAGTTAATGTAACTTTACAGATCCAGTTAATGTAACTTTACAGATCCAGTCAACGTAATTTTACAGATCCAGTCAACGTAACTTTACAGATCCAGTTAACATAACTTTACAGATCCAGTCAATGTAACTTCACAGATCCAGTCAACATAACTTTACAGATCCAGTTAATGTAACTTTACAGATTCAGTTAATGTAACTTTACAGATCCAGTCAACATAACTTTACAGATCCAGTCAATGTAACTTTACAGATCCAGTCAACGTAACTTCACAGATCCAGTCAATGTAACTTTACAGATCCAGTTAATGTAACTTTACAGATCCAGTTAATGTAACTTTACAGATCCAGTTAATGTAACTTCACAGATCCAGTCAATGTAACTTTACAGATCCAGTCAATGTAACTTTACACATCCAGTCAACATAACTTAACAGATCCATTTAATGTAACTTTACAGATCCAGTTAATGTAACTTTACAGATCCAGTTAATGTAACTTCACAGATCCAGTCAATGTAACTTTACAGATCCAGTTAATGTAACTTTACAGATCCAGTTAATGTAACTTTACAGATCCAGTTAATGTAACTTCACAGATCCAGTCAATGTAACTTTACAGATCCAGTCAATGTAACTTTACACATCCAGTCAACATAACTTCACAGATCCAGTCAATGTAACTTTACAGATCCAGTCAACGTAACTTCACAGATCCAGTCAATGTAACTTTACAGATCCAGTTAATGTAAATTTACAGATCCAGTCAACATAACTTTACAGATCCAGTCAATGTAACTTTACAGATCCAGTTAATGTAACTTTACAGATCCAGTCAACGTAACTTCACAGATCCAGTCAACGTAACTTCACAGATCCAGTCAATGTAACTTTACAGATCCAGTCAATGTAACTTTACAGATCTAGTCAATGTAACTTCACAGATCCAGTCAATGTAACTTTACAGATCCAGTTAATGTAACTTTACAGATCCAGTCAATGTAACTTTACAGATCCAGTCAATGTAACTTTACAGATCCAGTCAATGTAACTTTACAGATCCAGTTAATGTAACTTCACAGATCCAGTCAACATAACTTCACAGATCCAGTCAATGTAACTTTACAAATCCATCAATGTATCTTTACAGATCCAGTCAATGAAACTTTACAGATCCAGTCAACTTAACTTTACAGATCCAGTCAACATAACTTTACAGAACAAGTCAATGTAACTTTACAGATCCAGTCAATGTAACTTTACAGATCCAGTCAATGTAACTTCACAGATCCAGTTAATGTAACCTCACAGATCCAGTCAACATAACTTTACAGATCCAGTTAATGTTACTTTACAGATCCAGTTAATGTAACTTTACAGATCCAGTCAACGTAACTTTACAGATGCAGTCAACGTAGCTTCACAGATCCAGTCAATGTAACTTTACAGATCCAGTAAATGTAACTTTACAGATCCAGTCAACATAACTTTACAGATCCAGTAAATGTAACTTTACAGATCCAGTCAACGTAACTTTACAGATGCAATCAACGTAGCTTCACAGATCCAGTCAATGTAACTTTACAGATGCAGTCAATGTAACTTTACAGATCCAGTTCATGTAACTTTACAGATCCAGTTCATGTAACTTTACAGATCCAGTCAACGTAACTTTACAGATCCAGTCAACGTAACTTCACAGATCCAGTCAATGTAACTTTACAGATCCAGTTAATGTAACTTTACAGATCCAGTTAATGTAACTTTACAGATCCAGTCAACGTAATTTTACAGATCCAGTCAACGTAACTTTACAGATCCAGTTAACATAACTTTACAGATCCAGTCAATGTAACTTCACAGATCCAGTCAACATAACTTTACAGATCCAGTTAATGTAACTTTACAGATTCAGTTAATGTAACTTTACAGATCCAGTCAACATAACTTTACAGATCCAGTCAATGTAACTTTACAGATCCAGTCAACGTAACTTCACAGATCCAGTCAACATAACTTTACAGATCCGGTCAACGTAACTTCACAGATCCAGTCAACATAACTTTACAGATCCAGTTAATGTAACTTTACAGATCCAGTCCACGTAACTTCACAGATCCAGTCAACGTAACTTTACAGATCCAGTCAATGTAACTTTACAGATCCAGTCAATGTAACTTTACAGATCCAGTTAATGTAACTTTACAGATCCAGTCAATGTAACTTTACAGATCCAGTCAATGTAACTTTACAGATCCAGTCAACATAACTTTACAGATCCAGTCAATGTAACTTTACAGATCCAGTTAATGTAACTTTACAGATCCAGTCAACGTAACTTTACAGATCCAGTCAATGTAACTTTACAGATCCAGTCATCGTAACTTTACAGATCCAGTCAATGTAACTTTACAGATCCAGTCAATGAAACTTTACAGATCCTGAGTTAACGAACCTTTACAGATCCAGTCAATGAAACTTTACAGATCCAGTCAACGTAACTTTACAGATCCAGTCATCGTAACTTTACAGATCCAGTCAGCGTAACTTTACAGATCCAGTCAGCGTAACTTTACAGATCTAGTCAATGTAACTTTACAGATCCTGTCAATGTAACTTTACAGATCCAGTCAATGTAACTTTACAGATCCAGTCAATGTAACTTTACAGATCTAGTCAATGTATCTTTACAGATCTAGTCAATGTAACTTCACAGATCCAGTCAATGTAACTTTACAGATCCAGTCAATGAAACTTTACAGATCCAGTCAACTTAACTTTACAGATCCAGTCAACATAACTTTACAGAACAAGTCAATGTAACTTTACAGATCCAGTCAATGTAACTTTACAGATCCAGTCAATGTAACTTCACATATCCAGTTAATGTAACTTCACAGATCCAGTCAACATAACTTTACAGATCCAATTAATGTTACTTTACAGATCCAGTTAATGTAACTTTACAGATCCAGTCAACGTAACTTTACAGATGCAGTCAACGTAGCTTCACAGATCCAGTCAATGTAACTTTACAGATCCAGTAAATGTAACTTTACAGATCCAGTCAACATAACTTTACAGATCCAGTAAATGTAACTTTACAGATCCAGTCAACGTAACTTTACAGATGCAATCAACGTAGCTTCACAGATCCAGTCAATGTAACTTTACAGATGCAGTCAATGTAACTTTACAGATCCAGTTCATGTAACTTTACAGATCCAGTTCATGTAACTTTACAGATCCAGTTAATGTAACTTTACAGATCCAGTCAACGTAACTTCACAGATCCAGTTAATGTAACTTCACAGATCCAGTCAACATAACTTTACAGATCCAGTTAATGTAACTTTACAGATCCAGTTAATGTAACTTTACAGATCCAGTCAACGTAACTTCACAGATCCAGTCAACATAACTTTACAGATCCAGTCAATGTAACTTTACAGATCCAGTCATCGAAACTTTACAGATCCAGTCAATGTAACTTTACAGATCCAGTTAATGTAACTTTACAGATCCAGTCAATGTAACTTCACAGATCCAGTCAATGTAACTTTACAGATCCTGTCAATGTCACTTTACAGATCCAGTCAATGAAACTTTACAGATCCAGTCAACGTAACTTTACAGATCCAGTCATCGTAACTTTACAGATCCAGTTAATGTAACTTTACAGATCCAGTCAATGTAACTTTACAGATCCAGTTCATGTAACTTTACAGATCCAGTTCATGTAACTTTACAGATCCAGTTAATGTAACTTTACAGATCCAGTCAACGTAACTTCACAGATCCAGTTAATGTAACTTCACAGATCCAGTCAACATAACTTTACAGATCCAGTTAATGTAACTTTACAGATCCAGTTAATGTAACTTTACAGATCCAGTCAACGTAACTTCACAGATCCAGTCAACATAACTTTACAGATCCAGTCAATGTAACTTTACAGATCCAGTCATCGTAACTTTACAGATCCAGTCAATGTAACTTTACAGATCCAGTTAATGTAACTTTACAGATCCAGTCAATGTAACTTCACAGATCCAGTCAATGTAACTTTACAGATCCTGTCAATGTCACTTTACAGATCCAGTCAATGAAACTTTACAGATCCAGTCATCGTAACTTTACAGATCCAGTCAGCGTAACTTTACAGATCTAGTCAATGTAACTTTACAGATCTAGTCAATGTAACTTTACAGATCCTGTCAATGTAACTTTACAGATCCAGTCAATGTAACTTTACAGATCCAGTCAATGTAACTTTACAGATCTAGTCAATGTAACTTCACAGATCCAGTCAATGTAACTTTACAGATCCAGTCAATGTAACTTTTCAGATCCATCAATGTAACTTTACAGATCCAGTTAATGTAACTTCACAGATCCAGTCAATGTAACTTTACAGATCCAGTTAATGTAACTTTACAGATCCAGTTAATGTAACTTTACAGATCCAGTTAATGTAACTTCACAGATCCAGTCAATGTAACTTTACAGATCCAGTCAACGTAACTTCACAGATCCAGTCAATGTAACTTTACAGATCCAGTTAATGTAACTTTACAGATCCAGTTAATGTAACTTTACAGATCCAGTTAATGTAACTTCACAGATCCAGTCAATGTAACTTTACAGATCCAGTCAATGTAACTTTACACATCCAGTCAACATAACTTAACAGATCCATTTAATGTAACTTTACAGATCCAGTTAATGTAACTTTACAGATCCAGTTAATGTAACTTCACAGATCCAGTCAATGTAACTTTACAGATCCAGTTAATGTAACTTTACAGATCCAGTTAATGTAACTTTACAGATCCAGTTAATGTAACTTCACAGATCCAGTCAATGTAACTTTACAGATCCAGTCAATGTAACTTTACACATCCAGTCAACATAACTTCACAGATCCAGTCAATGTAACTTTACAGATCCAGTCAACGTAACTTCACAGATCCAGTCAATGTAACTTTACAGATCCAGTTAATGTAAATTTACAGATCCAGTCAACATAACTTTACAGATCCAGTCAATGTAACTTTACAGATCCAGTTAATGTAACTTTACAGATCCAGTCAACGTAACTTCACAGATCCAGTCAACGTAACTTCACAGATCCAGTCAATGTAACTTTACAGATCCAGTCAATGTAACTTTACAGATCTAGTCAATGTAACTTCACAGATCCAGTCAATGTAACTTTACAGATCCAGTTAATGTAACTTTACAGATCCAGTCAATGTAACTTTACAGATCCAGTCAATGTAACTTTACAGATCCAGTCAATGTAACTTTACAGATCCAGTTAATGTAACTTCACAGATCCAGTCAACATAACTTCACAGATCCAGTCAATGTAACTTTACAGATCCATCAATGTATCTTTACAGATCCAGTCAATGAAACTTTACAGATCCAGTCAACTTAACTTTACAGATCCAGTCAACATAACTTTACAGAACAAGTCAATGTAACTTTACAGATCCAGTCAATGTAACTTTACAGATCCAGTCAATGTAACTTCACAGATCCAGTTAATGTAACCTCACAGATCCAGTCAACATAACTTTACAGATCCAGTTAATGTTACTTTACAGATCCAGTTAATGTAACTTTACAGATCCAGTCAACGTAACTTTACAGATGCAGTCAACGTAGCTTCACAGATCCAGTCAATGTAACTTTACAGATCCAGTAAATGTAACTTTACAGATCCAGTCAACATAACTTTACAGATCCAGTAAATGTAACTTTACAGATCCAGTCAACGTAACTTTACAGATGCAATCAACGTAGCTTCACAGATCCAGTCAATGTAACTTTACAGATGCAGTCAACGTAACTATACAGATCCAGTTCATGTAACTTTACAGATCCAGTTCATGTAACTTTACAGATCCAGTTAATGTAACTTTACAGATCCAGTCAACGTAACTTCACAGATCCAGTTAATGTAACTTCACAGATCCAGTCAACATAACTTTACAGATCCAGTTAATGTAACTTTACAGATCCAGTTAATGTAACTTTACAGATCCAGTCAACGTAACTTCACAGATCCAGTCAACATAACTTTACAGATCCAGTCAATGTAACTTTACAGATCCAGTCATCGTAACTTTACAGATCCAGTCAATGTAACTTTACAGATCCAGTTAATGTAACTTTACAGATCCAGTCAATGTAACTTCACAGATCCAGTCAATGTAACTTTACAGATCCTGTCAATGTCACTTTACAGATCCAGTCAATGAAACTTTACAGATCCAGTCAACATAACTTTACAGATCCAGTCATCGTAACTTTACAGATCCAGTCAGCGTAACTTTACAGATCTAGTCAATGTAACTTTACAGATCCTGTCAATGTAACTTTACAGATCCAGTCAATGTAACTTTACAGATCCAGTCAATGTAACTTTACAGATCTAGTCAATGTAACTTCACAGATCCAGTCAATGTAACTTTACAGATCCAGTCAATGTAACTTTTCAGATCCATCAATGTAACTTTACAGATCCAGTCAATGTAACTTTACAGATCTAGTCAATGTAACTTTACAGATCCAGTCAACATAACTTTACAGATCCAGTCAACGTAACTTCACAGATCCAGTCAATGTAACTTTACAGATCCAGTTAATGTAACTTTACAGATCCAGTTAATGTAACTTTACAGATCCAGTTAATGTAACTTCACAGATCCAGTCAATGTAACTTTACAGATCCAGTCAATGTAACTTTACACATCCAGTCAACATAACTTAACAGATCCAGTTAATGTAACTTTACAGATCCAGTCAACGTAACTTCACAGATCCAGTCAATGTAACTTTACAGATCCAGTTAATGTAAATTTACAGATCCAGTCAACATAACTTTACAGATCCAGTCAATGTAACTTTACAGATCCAGTTCATGTAACTTTACAGATCCAGTTCATGTAACTTTACAGATCCAGTTAATGTAACTTTACAGATCCAGTCAACGTAACTTCACAGATCCAGTTAATGTAACTTCACAGATCCAGTCAACATAACTTTACAGATCCAGTTAATGTAACTTTACAGATCCAGTTAATGTAACTTTACAGATCCAGTCAACGTAACTTCACAGATCCAGTCAACATAACTTTACAGATCCAGTCAATGTAACTTTACAGATCCAGTCATCGTAACTTTACAGATCCAGTCAATGTAACTTTACAGATCCAGTTAATGTAACTTTACAGATCCAGTCAATGTAACTTCACAGATCCAGTCAATGTAACTTTACAGATCCTGTCAATGTCACTTTACAGATCCAGTCAATGAAACTTTACAGATCCAGTCATCGTAACTTTACAGATCCAGTCAGCGTAACTTTACAGATCTAGTCAATGTAACTTTACAGATCTAGTCAATGTAACTTTACAGATCCTGTCAATGTAACTTTACAGATCCAGTCAATGTAACTTTACAGATCCAGTCAATGTAACTTTACAGATCTAGTCAATGTAACTTCACAGATCCAGTCAATGTAACTTTACAGATCCAGTCAATGTAACTTTTCAGATCCATCAATGTAACTTTACAGATCCAGTTAATGTAACTTCACAGATCCAGTCAATGTAACTTTACAGATCCAGTTAATGTAACTTTACAGATCCAGTTAATGTAACTTTACAGATCCAGTTAATGTAACTTCACAGATCCAGTCAATGTAACTTTACAGATCCAGTCAACGTAACTTCACAGATCCAGTCAATGTAACTTTACAGATCCAGTTAATGTAACTTTACAGATCCAGTTAATGTAACTTTACAGATCCAGTTAATGTAACTTCACAGATCCAGTCAATGTAACTTTACAGATCCAGTCAATGTAACTTTACACATCCAGTCAACATAACTTAACAGATCCATTTAATGTAACTTTACAGATCCAGTTAATGTAACTTTACAGATCCAGTTAATGTAACTTCACAGATCCAGTCAATGTAACTTTACAGATCCAGTTAATGTAACTTTACAGATCCAGTTAATGTAACTTTACAGATCCAGTTAATGTAACTTCACAGATCCAGTCAATGTAACTTTACAGATCCAGTCAACGTAACTTCACAGATCCAGTCAACGTAACTTCACAGATCCAGTCAATGTAACTTTACAGATCCAGTCAATGTAACTTTACAGATCTAGTCAATGTAACTTCACAGATCCAGTCAATGTAACTTTACAGATCCAGTTAATGTAACTTTACAGATCCAGTCAATGTAACTTTACAGATCCAGTTAATGTAACTTTACAGATGCAGTCAACGTAACTATACAGATCCAGTTCATGTAACTTTACAGATCCAGTTCATGTAACTTTACAGATCCAGTTAATGTAACTTTACAGATCCAGTCAACGTAACTTCACAGATCCAGTTAATGTAACTTCACAGATCCAGTCAACATAACTTTACAGATCCAGTTAATGTAACTTTACAGATCCAGTTAATGTAACTTTACAGATCCAGTCAACGTAACTTCACAGATCCAGTCAACATAACTTTACAGATCCAGTCAATGTAACTTTACAGATCCAGTCATCGTAACTTTACAGATCCAGTCAATGTAACTTTACAGATCCAGTTAATGTAACTTTACAGATCCAGTCAATGTAACTTCACAGATCCAGTCAATGTAACTTTACAGATCCTGTCAATGTCACTTTACAGATCCAGTCAATGAAACTTTACAGATCCAGTCAACATAACTTTACAGATCCAGTCATCGTAACTTTACAGATCCAGTCAGCGTAACTTTACAGATCTAGTCAATGTAACTTTACAGATCCTGTCAATGTAACTTTACAGATCCAGTCAATGTAACTTTACAGATCCAGTCAATGTAACTTTACAGATCTAGTCAATGTAACTTCACAGATCCAGTCAATGTAACTTTACAGATCCAGTCAATGTAACTTTTCAGATCCATCAATGTAACTTTACAGATCCAGTCAATGTAACTTTACAGATCTAGTCAATGTAACTTTACAGATCCAGTCAACATAACTTTACAGATCCAGTCAACGTAACTTCACAGATCCAGTCAATGTAACTTTACAGATCCAGTTAATGTAACTTTACAGATCCAGTTAATGTAACTTTACAGATCCAGTTAATGTAACTTCACAGATCCAGTCAATGTAACTTTACAGATCCAGTCAATGTAACTTTACACATCCAGTCAACATAACTTCACAGATCCAGTTAATGTAACTTTACAGATCCAGTCAACGTAACTTCACAGATCCAGTCAATGTAACTTTACAGATCCAGTTAATGTAAATTTACAGATCCAGTCAACATAACTTTACAGATCCAGTCAATGTAACTTTACAGATCCAGTTAATGTAACTTTACAGATCCAGTCAACGTAACTTTACAGATCCAGTCAACGTAACTTTACAGATGCAGTCAACGTAGCTTCACAGATCCAGTCAATGTAACTTTACAGATCCAGTAAATGTAACTTTACAGATCCAGTCAACATAACTTTACAGATCCAGTAAATGTAACTTTACAGATCCAGTCAACGTAACTTTACAGATGCAATCAACGTAGCTTCACAGATCCAGTCAATGTAACTTTACAGATGCAGTCAACGTAACTTTACAGATCCAGTTCATGTAACTTTACAGATCCAGTTCATGTAACTTTACAGATCCAGTTAATGTAACTTTACAGATCCAGTCAACGTAACTTCACAGATCCAGTTAATGTAACTTCACAGATCCAGTCAACATAACTTTACAGATCCAGTTAATGTAACTTTACAGATCCAGTTAATGTAACTTTACAGATCCAGTCAACGTAACTTCACAGATCCAGTCAATGTAACTTTACAGATCCAGTCAATGTAACTTTACAGATCCAGTCATCGTAACTTTACAGATCCAGTCAATGTAACTTTACAGATCCAGTTAATGTAACTTTACAGATCCAGTCAATGTAACTTCACAGATCCAGTCAATGTAACTTTACAGATCCTGTCAATGTCACTTTACAGATCCAGTCAATGAAACTTTACAGATCCAGTCAACGTAACTTTACAGATCCAGTCATCGTAACTTTACAGATCCAGTCAGCGTAACTTTACAGATCTAGTCAATGTAACTTTACAGATCCTGTCAATGTAACTTTACAGATCCAGTCAATGTAACTTTAAAGATCCAGTCAATGTAACTTTACAGATCTAGTCAATGTAACTTCACAGATCCAGTCAATGTAACTTTACAGATCCAGTCAATGTAACTTTTCAGATCCATCAATGTAACTTTACAGATCCAGTCAACATAACTTTACAGATCCAGTCAACGTAACTTCACAGATCCAGTCAATGTAACTTTACAGATCCAGTTAATGTAACTTTACAGATCCAGTTAATGTAACTTTACAGATCCAGTTAATGTAACTTCACAGATCCAGTCAATGTAACTTTACAGATCCAGTCAATGTAACTTTACACATCCAGTCAACATAACTTAACAGATCCAGTTAATGTAACTTTACAGATGCAGTCAACGTAGCTTCACAGATCCAGTCAATGTAACTTTACAGATCCAGTAAATGTAACTTTACAGATCCAGTCAACATAACTTTACAGATCCAGTAAATGTAACTTTACAGATCCAGTCAACGTAACTTTACAGATGCAATCAACGTAGCTTCACAGATCCAGTCAATGTAACTTTACAGATGCAGTCAACGTAACTTTACAGATCCAGTTCATGTAACTTTACAGATCCAGTTCATGTAACTTTACAGATCCAGTTAATGTAACTTTACAGATCCAGTCAACGTAACTTCACAGATCCAGTTAATGTAACTTCACAGATCCAGTCAACATAACTTTACAGATCCAGTTAATGTAACTTTACAGATCCAGTTAATGTAACTTTACAGATCCAGTCAACGTAACTTCACAGATCCAGTCAATGTAACTTTACAGATCCAGTCAATGTAACTTTACAGATCCAGTCATCGTAACTTTACAGATCCAGTCAATGTAACTTTACAGATCCAGTTAATGTAACTTTACAGATCCAGTCAATGTAACTTCACAGATCCAGTCAATGTAACTTTACAGATCCTGTCAATGTCACTTTACAGATCCAGTCAATGAAACTTTACAGATCCAGTCAACGTAACTTTACAGATCCAGTCATCGTAACTTTACAGATCCAGTCAGCGTAACTTTACAGATCTAGTCAATGTAACTTTACAGATCCTGTCAATGTAACTTTACAGATCCAGTCAATGTAACTTTAAAGATCCAGTCAATGTAACTTTACAGATCTAGTCAATGTAACTTCACAGATCCAGTCAATGTAACTTTACAGATCCAGTCAATGTAACTTTTCAGATCCATCAATGTAACTTTACAGATCCAGTCAACATAACTTTACAGATCCAGTCAACGTAACTTCACAGATCCAGTCAATGTAACTTTACAGATCCAGTTAATGTAACTTTACAGATCCAGTTAATGTAACTTTACAGATCCAGTTAATGTAACTTCACAGATCCAGTCAATGTAACTTTACAGATCCAGTCAATGTAACTTTACACATCCAGTCAACATAACTTAACAGATCCAGTTAATGTAACTTTACAGATCCAGTCAACGTAACTTCACAGATCCAGTCAATGTAACTTTACAGATCCAGTTAATGTAAATTTACAGATCCTGTCAACATAACTTTACAGATCCAGTCAATGTAACTTTACAGATCCAGTCAATGTAACTTTACAGATCCAGTCAACGTAACTTCACAGATCCAGTCAACGTAACTTCACAGATCCAGTCAATGTAACTTTACAGATCCAGTCATCGTAACTTTACAGATCCAGTCAATGTAACTTCACAGATCCAGTCAATGTAACTTCACAGATCCAGTCAATGTAACTTTACAGATCCAGTTAATGTAACTTTACAGATCCAGTTGATGTAACTTTACAGATCCAGTCAATGTAACTTTACAGATCCAGTCAACGTTACTTTACAGATCCAGTTAATGTAACTTTACAGATCCAGTTAATGTAACTTTACAGATCCAGTTAATGTAACTTTACAGATCCAGTTAATGTAACTTTACAGATCCAGTTAATGTAACTTCACAGATCCAGTCATCGTAACTTTACAGATCCAGTCATCGCAACTTTACAGATCCAGTCAATGTAACTTTACAGATCCAGTCAACGTTACTTTACAGATCCAGTTAATGTAACTTTACAGATCCAGTTAATGTAACTTTACAGATCCAGTCAACGTAACTTTACAGATCCAGTTAATGTAACTTCACAGATCCATTCAATATAACTTTACAGATCCAGTTAATGTAACTTTACAGATCCAGTCAATGTAACTTTACAGATCCAGTCAATGTAACTTTACAGATCCAGTCAATGTAACTTTACAGATCCAGTCAACATAACTTTACAGATCCAGTCAATGTAACTTCACAGATCCAGTTAATGTAACTTTACAGATCCAGTTAATGTAACTTTACAGATCCAGTTAATGTAACTTTACAGATCAAGTTAATGTAACTTTACAGATCCAGTTAATGTAACTTTACAGATCCAGTCAATGTAACTTCACAGATCCAGTCAATATAACTTTACAGATCCAGTCAATGTAACTTTACAAATCCAGTCAATGTAACTTCACAGATCCAGTCAACGTAACTTTACAGATCCAGTCAACGAACATTTACAGATCCAGTCAATGTAACTTTACAGATCCAGTTGATGTAACTTTACAGATCCAGTCAATGTAACTTTACAGATCCAGTCAATGTAACTTTACAGATCCAGTCAATGTAACTTTACAGATCCAGTCAACATAACTTTACAGATCCAGTCAATGTAACTTCACAGATCCAGTTAATGTAACTTCACAGATCCAGTCATCGTAACTTTACAGATCCAGTTAATGTAACTTTACAGATCCAGTCATCGTAACTTTACAGATCCAGTTAATGTAACTTTACAAATCCAGTCAATGTAACTTCACAGATCCATTCAATGTAACTTTACAAATCCAGTCAATGTAACTTCACAGATCCAGTCATCGTAACTTTACAGATCCAGTTAATGTAACTTTACAGATCCAGTCATCGTAACTTTACAGATCCAGTTAATGTAACTTTACAAATCCAGTCAATGTAACTTCACAGATCCATTCAATGTAACTTTACAGATCCAGTTGATGTAACTTTACAGATCCAGTCAATGTAACTTTACAGATCCAGTCAATGTAACTTTACAGATCCAGTCAATGTAACTTTACAGATCCAGTCAACATAACTTTACAGATCCAGTCAATGTAACTTCACAGATCCAGTTAATGTAACTTTACAGATCCAGTTAATGTAACTTTACAGATCCAGTCAATGTAACTTTACAGATCCAGTTAATGTAACTTTACAGATCCAGTTAATGTAACTTTACAGATCCAGTCAACGTAACTTCACAGATCCAGTCAATATAACTTTACAGATCCAGTCAATGTAACTTTACAAATCCAGTCAATGTAACTTCACAGATCCAGTCAACGTAACTTTACAGATCCAGTCAACGAACATTTACAGATCCAGTCAATGTAACTTTACAGATCCAGTCATCGTAACTTTACAGATCCAGTCAATGTAACTTTACAGATCCAGTCAATGTAACTTTACAAATCCAGTCAATGTAACTTCACAGATCCAGTCATCGTAACTTTACAGATCCAGTTAATGTAACTTTACAGATCCAGTCAACGTAACTTTACAGATCCAGTCAACGTAACTTTACAGATCCAGTCAACGTAACTTTACAGATCCAGTCAATGTAACTTTACAGATCCAGTTAATGTAACTTCACAGATCCAGTCAATGTAACTTTACAGATCCAGTCAATGTAACTTAAACAGATCCAGTCAATGTAACTTTACAGATCCAGTCATCGTAACTTTACAGATCCAGTCAATGTTACTTTACAGGTCCTGTCAATGTAACTTTACAGATCCAGTCAATGTAACTTTACAGATCCTGTCAATGTAACTTTACAGATCCAGTCAATGTAACTTTACAGATCCAGTCAACGTAACTTTACAGATCTAGTCAATGAACCTTTACAGAACCTGTCGATGTAACTTTACAGATCCAGTCAACGAAACTTTACAGATCCAGTCAATGTAACTTTACAGATCCTGTCAATGTAACTTTACAGATCCAGTCAACGTAACCTCACAGATCCAGTCAACGTAACTTTACAGATCCAGTTAATGTAACTTTACAGATCCAGTCAACATAACTTTACAGATCCAGTCAATGTAACTTTACAGATCCAGTTAATGTAACTTTACAGATCCAGTCAACGTAACTTCACAGATCCAGTCAACGTAACTTCACAGATCCAGTCAATGTAACTTCACAGATCCAGTCAATGTAACTTTACAGATCCTGTCAATGTCACTTTACAGATCCAGTCAATGAAACTTTACAGATCCAGTCAACGTAACTTTACAGATCCAGTCATCGTAACTTTACAGATCCAGTCAGCGTAACTTTACAGATCTAGTCAATGTAACTTTACAGATCCTGTCAATGTAACTTTACAGATCCAGTCAATGTAACTTTACAGATCCAGTCAATGTAACTTTACAGATCTAGTCAATGTAACTTCACAGATCCAGTCAATGTAACTTTACAGATCCAGTCAATGTAACTTTTCAGATCCATCAATGTAACTTTACAGATCCAGTCAACATAACTTTACAGATCCAGTCAACGTAACTTCACAGATCCAGTCAATGTAACTTTACAGATCCAGTTAATGTAACTTTACAGATCCAGTTAATGTAACTTTACAGATCCAGTTAATGTAACTTCACAGATCCAGTCAATGTAACTTTACAGATCCAGTCAATGTAACTTTACACATCCAGTCAACATAACTTAACAGATCCAGTTAATGTAACTTTACAGATCCAGTCAACGTAACTTCACAGATCCAGTTAATGTAACTTTACAGATCCAGTTAATGTAAATTTACAGATCCAGTCAACATAACTTTACAGATCCAGTCAATGTAACTTTACAGATCCAGTTAATGTAACTTTACAGATCCAGTCAACGTAACTTCACAGATCCAGTCAACGTAACTTCACAGATCCAGTCAATGTAACTTTACAGATCCAGTCAATGTAACTTTACAGATCCATCAATGTATCTTTACAGATCCAGTCAACATAACTTTACAGATCCAGTCAACATAACTTTACAGAACAAGTCAATGTAACTTTACAGATCCAGTCAATGTAACTTTACAGATCCAGTCAATGTAACTTCACAGATCCAGTTAATGTAACTTCACAGATCCAGTCAACATAACTTTACAGATCCAGTTAATGTTACTTTACAGATCCAGTTAATGTAACTTTACAAATCCAGTCAACGTAACTTTACAGATGCAGTCAACGTAGCTTCACAGATCCAGTCAATGTAACTTTACAGATCCAGTAAATGTAACTTTACAGATCCAGTCAACATAACTTTACAGATCCAGTCAATGTAACTTTACAGATCCAGTCAACGTAACTTTACAGATGCAATCAACGTAGCTTCACAGATCCAGTCAATGTAACTTTACAGATGCAGTCAACGTAACTTTACAGATCCAGTTCATGTAACTTTACAGATCCAGTTCATGTAACTTTACAGATCCAGTTAATGTAACTTTACAGATCCAGTCAACGTAACTTCACAGATCCAGTTAATGTAACTTCACAGATCCAGTCAACATAACTTTACAGATCCAGTTAATGTAACTTTACAGATCCAGTTAATGTAACTTTACAGATCCAGTCAACGTAACTTCACAGATCCAGTCAACATAACTTTACAGATCCAGTCAATGTAATTTTACAGATCCAGTCATCGTAACTTTACAGATCCAGTCAATGTAACTTTACAGATCCAGTTAATGTAACTTTACAGATCCAGTCAATGTAACTTCACAGATCCTGTCAATGTAACTTTACAGATCCAGTCAATGAAACTTTACAGATCCAGTCAATGTAACTTTACAGATCTAGTCAATGTAACTTCACAGATCCAGTCAATGTAACTTTACAGATCCAGTCAATGTAACTTTTCAGATCCATCAATGTAACTTTACAGATCCAGTCAACATAACTTTACAGATCCAGTCAACGTAACTTCACAGATCCAGTCAATGTAACTTTACAGATCCAGTTAATGTAACTTTACAGATCCAGTTAATGTAACTTTACAGATCCAGTTAATGTAACTTCACAGATCCAGTCAATGTAACTTTACAGATCCAGTCAATGTAACTTTACACATCCAGTCAACATAACTTAACAGATCCAGTTAATGTAACTTTACAGATCCAGTCAACGTAACTTCACAGATCCAGTCAATGTAACTTTACAGATCCAGTTAATGTAAATTTACAGATCCAGTCAACATAACTTTACAGATCCAGTCAATGTAACTTTACAGATCCAGTTAATGTAACTTTACAGATCCAGTCAACGTAACATCACAGATCCAGTCAACGTAACTTCACAGATCCAGTCAATGTAACTTTACAGATCCAGTCATCGTAACTTTACAGATCCAGTCAATGTAACTTCACAGATCCAGTCAATGTAACTTCACAGATCCAGTCAATGTAACTTCACAGATCCAGTTAATGTAACTTTACAGATCCAGTTGATGTAACTTTACAGATCCAGTCAATGTAACTTTACAGATCCAGTCAACGTTACTTTACAGATCCAGTTAATGTAACTTTACAGATCCAGTTAATGTAACTTTACAGATCCAGTTAATGTAACTTTACAGATCCAGTTAATGTAACTTTACAGATCCAGTTAATGTAACTTCACAGATCCAGTCATCGTAACTTTACAGATCCAGTCATCGCAACTTTACAGATCCAGTTAATGTAACTTTACAGATCCAGTCATCGTAACTTTACAGATCCAGTTAATGTAACTTTACAGATCCAGTCAACGTAACTTTACAGATCCAGTTAATGTAACTTCACAGATCCATTCAATATAACTTTACAGATCCAGTTAATGTAACTTTACAGATCCAGTCAATGTAACTTTACATATCCAGTCAATGTAACTTTACAGATCCAGTCAATGTAACTTTACAGATCCAGTCAACATAACTTTACAGATCCAGTCAATGTAACTTCACAGATCCAGTTAATGTAACTTTACAGATCCAGTTAATGTAACTTTACAGATCCAGTTAATGTAACTTTACAGATCCAGTTAATGTAACTTTACAGATCCAGTTAATGTAACTTTACAGATCCAGTCAACGTAACTTCACAGATCCAGTCAATATAACTTTACAGATCCAGTCAATGTAACTTTACAAATCCAGTCAATGTAACTTCACAGATCCAGTCAACGTAACTTTACAGATCCAGTCAACGAACATTTACAGATCCAGTCAATGTAACTTTACAGATCCAGTCATCGTAACTTTACAGATCCAGTCAATGTAACTTTACAGATCCAGTCAATGTAACTTTACAAATCCAGTCAATGTAACTTCACAGATCCAGTCATCGTAACTTTACAGATCCAGTTAATGTAACTTTACAGATCCAGTCATCGTAACTTTACAGATCCAGTTAATGTAACTTTACAGATCCAGTCAATGTAACTTTACAGATCCATTCAATGTAACTTTACAGATCCAGTTGATGTAACTTTACAGATCCAGTCAATGTAACTTTACAGATCCAGTCAATGTAACTTTACAGATCCAGTCAATGTAACTTTACAGATCCAGTCAACATAACTTTACAGATCCAGTCAATGTAACTTCACAGATCCAGTTAATGTAACTTTACAGATCCAGTCAACGTAACTTCACAGATCCAGTCAATATAACTTTACAGATCCAGTCAATGTAACTTTACAAATCCAGTCAATGTAACTTCACAGATCCAGTCAACGTAACTTTACAGATCCAGTCAACGAACATTTACAGATCCAGTCAATGTAACTTTACAGATCCAGTCATCGTAACTTTACAGATCCAGTCAATGTAACTTTACAGATCCAGTCAATGTAACTTTACAAATCCAGTCAATGTAACTTCACAGATCCAGTCATCGTAACTTTACAGATCCAGTTAATGTAACTTTACAGATCCAGTCAACGTAACTTTACAGATCCAGTCAACGTAACTTTACAGATCCAGTCAACGTAACTTTACAGATCCAGTCAATGTAACTTTACAGATCCAGTCAATGTAACTTTACAGATCCAGTCAACGTAACTTCACAGATCCAGTCAACGTAACTTCACAGATCCAGTCAATGTAACTTTACAGATCCAGTCATCGTAACTTTACAGATCCAGTCAATGTAACTTCACAGATCCAGTCAATGTAACTTCACAGATCCAGTCAATGTAACTTTACAGATCCAGTTAATGTAACTTTACAGATCCAGTTGATGTAACTTTACAGATCCAGTCATCGTAACTTTACAGATCCAGTCAACGTTACTTTACAGATCCAGTTAATGTAACTTTACAGATCCAGTTAATGTAACTTTACAGATCCAGTTAATGTAACTTTACAGATCCAGTTAATGTAACTTTACAGATCCAGTTAATGTAACTTCACAGATCCAGTCATCGTAACTTTACAGATCCAGTCATCGCAACTTTACAGATCCAGTTAATGTAACTTTACAGATCCAGTCATCGTAACTTTACAGATCCAGTTAATGTAACTTTACAGATCCATCAAACGTAACTTTACAGATCCAGTTAATGTAACTTCACAGATCCATTCAATATAACTTTACAGATCCAGTTAATGTAACTTTACAGATCCAGTCAATGTAACTTTACAGATCCAGTCAATGTAACTTTACAGATCCAGTCAATGTAACTTCACAGATCCATTCAATGTAACTTTACAGATCCAGTTGATGTAACTTTACAGATCCAGTCAATGTAACTTTACAGATCCAGTCAATGTAACTTTACAGATCCAGTCAATGTAACTTTACAGATCCAGTCAACATAATTTTACAGATCCAGTCAATGTAACTTCACAGATCCAGTTAATGTAACTTTACAGATCCAGTTAATGTAACTTTACAGATCCAGTCAATATAACTTTACAGATCCAGTTAATCTAACTTTACAGATCCAGTTAATGTAACTTTACAGATCCAGTCAACGTAACTTCACAGATCCAGTCAATATAACTTTACAGATCCAGTCAATGTAACTTTACAAATCCAGTCAATGTAACTTCACAGATCCAGTCAACGTAACTTTACAGATCCAGTCAACGAACATTTACAGATCCAGTCAATGTAACTTTACAGATCCAGTCATCGTAACTTTACAGATCCAGTCAATGTAACTTTACAGATCCAGTCAATGTAACTTTACAAATCCAGTCAATGTAACTTCACAGATCCAGTCATCGTAACTTTACAGATCCAGTTAATGTAACTTTACAGATCCAGTCAACGTAACTTTACAGATCCAGTCAACGTAACTTTACAGATCCAGTCAACGTAACTTTACAGATCCAGTCAATGTAACTTTACAGATCCAGTTAATGTAACTTCACAGATCCAGTCAATGTAACTTTACAGATCCAGTCAATGTAACTTAAACAGATCCAGTCAATGTAATTTACAGATCCAGTCATCGTAACTTTACAGATCCAGACAATGTTACTTTACAGATCCTGTCAATGTAACTTTACAGATCCAGTCAATGTAACTTTACAGATCCTGTCAATGTAACTTTACAGATCCAGTCAATGTAACTTTACAGATCCAGTCAACGTAACTTTACAGATCTAGTCAATGAACCTTTACAGAACCTGTCGATGTAACTTTACAGATCCAGTCAACGAAACTTTACAGATCCAGTCAATGTAACTTTACAGATCCTGTCAATGTAACTTTACAGATCCAGTCAACGTAACTTCACATATCCAGTCAACGTAACTTTACAGATCCTGTCAATGTCACTTTACAGATCCAGTCAATGAAACTTTACAGATCCAGTCAACGTAACTTTACAGATCCAGTCATCGTAACTTTACAGATCCAGTCAGCGTAACTTTACAGATCTAGTCAATGTAACTTTACAGATCCTGTCAATGTAACTTTACAGATCCAGTCAATGTAACTTTACAGATCCAGTCAATGTAACTTTACAGATCTAGTCAATGTAACTTCACAGATCCAGTCAATGTAACTTTACAGATCCAGTCAATGTAACTTTTCAGATCCATCAATGTAACTTTACAGATCCAGTCAACATAACTTTACAGATCCAGTCAACGTAACTTCACAGATCCAGTCAATGTAACTTTACAGATCCAGTTAATGTAACTTTACAGATCCAGTTAATGTAACTTTACAGATCCAGTTAATGTAACTTCACAGATCCAGTCAATGTAACTTTACAGATCCAGTCAATGTAACTTTACACATCCAGTCAACATAACTTAACAGATCCAGTTAATGTAACTTTACAGATCCAGTCAACGTAACTTCACAGATCCAGTCAATGTAACTTTACAGATCCAGTTAATGTAAATTTACAGATCCAGTCAACATAACTTTACAGATCCAGTCAATGTAACTTTACAGATCCAGTTAATGTAACTTTACAGATCCAGTCAACGTAACATCACAGATCCAGTCAACGTAACTTCACAGATCCAGTCAATGTAACTTTACAGATCCAGTCATCGTAACTTTACAGATCCAGTCAATGTAACTTCACAGATCCAGTCAATGTAACTTCACAGATCCAGTCAATGTAACTTCACAGATCCAGTTAATGTAACTTTACAGATCCAGTTGATGTAACTTTACAGATCCAGTCAATGTAACTTTACAGATCCAGTCAACGTTACTTTACAGATCCAGTCATCGTAACTTTACAGATCCAGTTAATGTAACTTTACAGATCCAGTCATCGTAACTTTACAGATCCAGTTAATGTAACTTTACAAATCCAGTCAATGTAACTTCACAGATCCATTCAATGTAACTTTACAGATCCAGTTGATGTAACTTTACAGATCCAGTCAATGTAACTTTACAGATCCAGTCAATGTAACTTTACAGATCCAGTCAATGTAACTTTACAGATCCAGTCAACATAACTTTACAGATCCAGTCAATGTAACTTCACAGATCCAGTTAATGTAACTTTACAGATCCAGTTAATGTAACTTTACAGATCCAGTCAATGTAACTTTACAGATCCAGTTAATGTAACTTTACAGATCCAGTTAATGTAACTTTACAGATCCAGTCAACGTAACTTCACAGATCCAGTCAATATAACTTTACAGATCCAGTCAATGTAACTTTACAAATCCAGTCAATGTAACTTCACAGATCCAGTCAACGTAACTTTACAGATCCAGTCAACGAACATTTACAGATCCAGTCAATGTAACTTTACAGATCCAGTCATCGTAACTTTACAGATCCAGTCAATGTAACTTTACAGATCCAGTCAATGTAACTTTACAAATCCAGTCAATGTAACTTCACAGATCCAGTCATCGTAACTTTACAGATCCAGTTAATGTAACTTTACAGATCCAGTCAACGTAACTTTACAGATCCAGTCAACGTAACTTTACAGATCCAGTCAACGTAACTTTACAGATCCAGTCAATGTAACTTTACAGATCCAGTTAATGTAACTTCACAGATCCAGTCAATGTAACTTTACAGATCCAGTCAATGTAACTTAAACAGATCCAGTCAATGTAACTTTACAGATCCAGTCATCGTAACTTTACAGATCCAGTCAATGTTACTTTACAGGTCCTGTCAATGTAACTTTACAGATCCAGTCAATGTAACTTTACAGATCCTGTCAATGTAACTTTACAGATCCAGTCAATGTAACTTTACAGATCCAGTCAACGTAACTTTACAGATCTAGTCAATGAACCTTTACAGAACCTGTCGATGTAACTTTACAGATCCAGTCAACGAAACTTTACAGATCCAGTCAATGTAACTTTACAGATCCTGTCAATGTAACTTTACAGATCCAGTCAACGTAACCTCACAGATCCAGTCAACGTAACTTTACAGATCCAGTTAATGTAACTTTACAGATCCAGTCAACATAACTTTACAGATCCAGTCAATGTAACTTTACAGATCCAGTTAATGTAACTTTACAGATCCAGTCAACGTAACTTCACAGATCCAGTCAACGTAACTTCACAGATCCAGTCAATGTAACTTCACAGATCCAGTCAATGTAACTTTACAGATCCTGTCAATGTCACTTTACAGATCCAGGCAATGAAACTTTACAGATCCAGTCAACGTAACTTTACAGATCCAGTCATCGTAACTTTACAGATCCAGTCAGCGTAACTTTACAGATCTAGTCAATGTAACTTTACAGATCCTGTCAATGTAACTTTACAGATCCAGTCAATGTAACTTTACAGATCCAGTCAATGTAACTTTACAGATCTAGTCAATGTAACTTCACAGATCCAGTCAATGTAACTTTACAGATCCAGTCAATGTAACTTTTCAGATCCATCAATGTAACTTTACAGATCCAGTCAACATAACTTTACAGATCCAGTCAACGTAACTTCACAGATCCAGTCAATGTAACTTTACAGATCCAGTTAATGTAACTTTACAGATCCAGTTAATGTAACTTTACAGATCCAGTTAATGTAACTTCACAGATCCAGTCAATGTAACTTTACAGATCCAGTCAATGTAACTTTACACATCCAGTCAACATAACTTAACAGATCCAGTTAATGTAACTTTACAGATCCAGTCAACGTAACTTCACAGATCCAGTTAATGTAACTTTACAGATCCAGTTAATGTAAATTTACAGATCCAGTCAACATAACTTTACAGATCCAGTCAATGTAACTTTACAGATCCAGTTAATGTAACTTTACAGATCCAGTCAACGTAACTTCACAGATCCAGTCAACGTAACTTCACAGATCCAGTCAATGTAACTTTACAGATCCAGTCAATGTAACTTTACAGATCCATCAATGTATCTTTACAGATCCAGTCAACATAACTTTACAGATCCAGTCAACATAACTTTACAGAACAAGTCAATGTAACTTTACAGATCCAGTCAATGTAACTTTACAGATCCAGTCAATGTAACTTCACAGATCCAGTTAATGTAACTTCACAGATCCAGTCAACATAACTTTACAGATCCAGTTAATGTTACTTTACAGATCCAGTTAATGTAACTTTACAAATCCAGTCAACGTAACTTTACAGATGCAGTCAACGTAGCTTCACAGATCCAGTCAATGTAACTTTACAGATCCAGTAAATGTAACTTTACAGATCCAGTCAACATAACTTTACAGATCCAGTAAATGTAACTTTACAGATCCAGTCAACGTAACTTTACAGATGCAATCAACGTAGCTTCACAGATCCAGTCAATGTAACTTTACAGATGCAGTCAACGTAACTTTACAGATCCAGTTCATGTAACTTTACAGATCCAGTTCATGTAACTTTACAGATCCAGTTAATGTAACTTTACAGATCCAGTCAACGTAACTTCACAGATCCAGTTAATGTAACTTCACAGATCCAGTCAACATAACTTTACAGATCCAGTTAATGTAACTTTACAGATCCAGTTAATGTAACTTTACAGATCCAGTCAACGTAACTTCACAGATCCAGTCAACATAACTTTACAGATCCAGTCAATGTAATTTTACAGATCCAGTCATCGTAACTTTACAGATCCAGTCAATGTAACTTTACAGATCCAGTTAATGTAACTTTACAGATCCAGTCAATGTAACTTCACAGATCCAGTCAATGTAACTTTACAGATCCTGTCAATGTCACTTTACAGATCCAGTCAATGAAACTTTACAGATCCAGTCAACGTAACTTTACAGATCCAGTCATCGTAACTTTACAGATCCAGTCAGCGTAACTTTACAGATCTAGTCAATGTAACTTTACAGATCCTGTCAATGTAACTTTACAGATCCAGTCAATGTAACTTTACAGATCCAGTCAATGTAACTTTACAGATCTAGTCAATGTAACTTCACAGATCCAGTCAATGTAACTTTACAGATCCAGTCAATGTAACTTTTCAGATCCATCAATGTAACTTTACAGATCCAGTCAACATAACTTTACAGATCCAGTCAACGTAACTTCACAGATCCAGTCAATGTAACTTTACAGATCCAGTTAATGTAACTTTACAGATCCAGTTAATGTAACTTTACAGATCCAGTTAATGTAACTTCACAGATCCAGTCAATGTAACTTTACAGATCCAGTCAATGTAACTTTACACATCCAGTCAACATAACTTAACAGATCCAGTTAATGTAACTTTACAGATCCAGTCAACGTAACTTCACAGATCCAGTCAATGTAACTTTACAGATCCAGTTAATGTAAATTTACAGATCCAGTCAACATAACTTTACAGATCCAGTCAATGTAACTTTACAGATCCAGTTAATGTAACTTTACAGATCCAGTCAACGTAACATCACAGATCCAGTCAACGTAACTTCACAGATCCAGTCAATGTAACTTTACAGATCCAGTCATCGTAACTTTACAGATCCAGTCAATGTAACTTCACAGATCCAGTCAATGTAACTTCACAGATCCAGTCAATGTAACTTCACAGATCCAGTTAATGTAACTTTACAGATCCAGTTGATGTAACTTTACAGATCCAGTCAATGTAACTTTACAGATCCAGTCAACGTTACTTTACAGATCCAGTTAATGTAACTTTACAGATCCAGTTAATGTAACTTTACAGATCCAGTTAATGTAACTTTACAGATCCAGTTAATGTAACTTTACAGATCCAGTTAATGTAACTTCACAGATCCAGTCATCGTAACTTTACAGATCCAGTCATCGCAACTTTACAGATCCAGTTAATGTAACTTTACAGATCCAGTCATCGTAACTTTACAGATCCAGTTAATGTAACTTTACAGATCCAGTCAACGTAACTTTACAGATCCAGTTAATGTAACTTCACAGATCCATTCAATATAACTTTACAGATCCAGTTAATGTAACTTTACAGATCCAGTCAATGTAACTTTACAGATCCAGTCAATGTAACTTTACAGATCCAGTCAATGTAACTTTACAGATCCAGTCAACATAACTTTACAGATCCAGTCAATGTAACTTCACAGATCCAGTTAATGTAACTTTACAGATCCAGTTAATGTAACTTTACAGATCCAGTTAATGTAACTTTACAGATCCAGTTAATGTAACTTTACAGATCCAGTTAATGTAACTTTACAGATCCAGTCAACGTAACTTCACAGATCCAGTCAATATAACTTTACAGATCCAGTCAATGTAACTTTACAAATCCAGTCAATGTAACTTCACAGATCCAGTCAACGTAACTTTACAGATCCAGTCAACGAACATTTACAGATCCAGTCAATGTAACTTTACAGATCCAGTCATCGTAACTTTACAGATCCAGTCAATGTAACTTTACAGATCCAGTCAATGTAACTTTACAAATCCAGTCAATGTAACTTCACAGATCCAGTCATCGTAACTTTACAGATCCAGTTAATGTAACTTTACAGATCCAGTCATCGTAACTTTACAGATCCAGTTAATGTAACTTTACAGATCCAGTCAATGTAACTTTACAGATCCATTCAATGTAACTTTACAGATCCAGTTGATGTAACTTTACAGATCCAGTCAATGTAACTTTACAGATCCAGTCAATGTAACTTTACAGATCCAGTCAATGTAACTTTACAGATCCAGTCAACATAACTTTACAGATCCAGTCAATGTAACTTCACAGATCCAGTTAATGTAACTTTACAGATCCAGTCAACGTAACTTCACAGATCCAGTCAATATAACTTTACAGATCCAGTCAATGTAACTTTACAAATCCAGTTAATGTAACTTCACAGATCCAGTCAACGTAACTTTACAGATCCAGTCAACGAACATTTACAGATCCAGTCAATGTAACTTTACAGATCCAGTCATCGTAACTTTACAGATCCAGTCAATGTAACTTTACAGATCCAGTCAATGTAACTTTACAAATCCAGTCAATGTAACTTCACAGATCCAGTCATCGTAACTTTACAGATCCAGTTAATGTAACTTTACAGATCCAGTCAACGTAACTTTACAGATCCAGTCAACGTAACTTTACAGATCCAGTCAACGTAACTTTACAGATCCAGTCAATGTAACTTTACAGATCCAGTCAATGTAACTTTACAGATCCAGTCAACGTAACTTCACAGATCCAGTCAACGTAACTTCACAGATCCAGTCAATGTAACTTTACAGATCCAGTCATCGTAACTTTACAGATCCAGTCAATGTAACTTCACAGATCCAGTCAATGTAACTTCACAGATCCAGTCAATGTAACTTTACAGATCCAGTTAATGTAACTTTACAGATCCAGTTGATGTAACTTTACAGATCCAGTCATCGTAACTTTACAGATCCAGTCAACGTTACTTTACAGATCCAGTTAATGTAACTTTACAGATCCAGTTAATGTAACTTTACAGATCCAGTTAATGTAACTTTACAGATCCAGTTAATGTAACTTTACAGATCCAGTTAATGTAACTTCACAGATCCAGTCATCGTAACTTTACAGATCCAGTCATCGCAACTTTACAGATCCAGTTAATGTAACTTTACAGATCCAGTCATCGTAACTTTACAGATCCAGTTAATGTAACTTTACAGATCCAGTCAACGTAACTTTACAGATCCAGTTAATGTAACTTCACAGATCCATTCAATATAACTTTACAGATCCAGTTAATGTAACTTTACAGATCCAGTCAATGTAACTTTACAGATCCAGTCAATGTAACTTTACAGATCCAGTCAATGTAACTTCACAGATCCATTCAATGTAACTTTACAGATCCAGTTGATGTAACTTTACAGATCCAGTCAATGTAACTTTACAGATCCAGTCAATGTAACTTTACAGATCCAGTCAATGTAACTTTACAGATCCAGTCAACATAACTTTACAGATCCAGTCAATGTAACTTCACAGATCCAGTTAATGTAACTTTACAGATCCAGTTAATGTAACTTTACAGATCCAGTCAATATAACTTTACAGATCCAGTTAATGTAACTTTACAGATCCAGTTAATGTAACTTTACAGATCCAGTCAACGTAACTTCACAGATCCAGTCAATATAACTTTACAGATCCAGTCAATGTAACTTTACAAATCCAGTCAATGTAACTTCACAGATCCAGTCAACGTAACTTTACAGATCCAGTCAACGAACATTTACAGATCCAGTCAATGTAACTTTACAGATCCAGTCATCGTAACTTTACAGATCCAGTCAATGTAACTTTACAGATCCAGTCAATGTAACTTTACAAATCCAGTCAATGTAACTTCACAGATCCAGTCATCGTAACTTTACAGATCCAGTTAATGTAACTTTACAGATCCAGTCAACGTAACTTTACAGATCCAGTCAACGTAACTTTACAGATCCAGTCAACGTAACTTTACAGATCCAGTCAATGTAACTTTACAGATCCAGTTAATGTAACTTCACAGATCCAGTCAATGTAATTTACAGATCCAGTCATCGTAACTTTACAGATCCAGACAATGTTACTTTACAGATCCTGTCAATGTAACTTTACAGATCCAGTCAATGTAACTTTACAGATCCTGTCAATGTAACTTTACAGATCCAGTCAATGTAACTTTACAGATCCAGTCAACGTAACTTTACAGATCTAGTCAATGAACCTTTACAGAACCTGTCGATGTAACTTTACAGATCCAGTCAACGAAACTTTACAGATCCAGTCAATGTAACTTTACAGATCCTGTCAATGTAACTTTACAGATCCAGTCAACGTAACTTCACATATCCAGTCAACGTAACTTTACAGATCCTGTCAATGTCACTTTACAGATCCAGTCAATGAAACTTTACAGATCCAGTCAACGTAACTTTACAGATCCAGTCATCGTAACTTTACAGATCCAGTCAGCGTAACTTTACAGATCTAGTCAATGTAACTTTACAGATCCTGTCAATGTAACTTTACAGATCCAGTCAATGTAACTTTACAGATCCAGTCAATGTAACTTTACAGATCTAGTCAATGTAACTTCACAGATCCAGTCAATGTAACTTTACAGATCCAGTCAATGTAACTTTTCAGATCCATCAATGTAACTTTACAGATCCAGTCAACATAACTTTACAGATCCAGTCAACGTAACTTCACAGATCCAGTCAATGTAACTTTACAGATCCAGTTAATGTAACTTTACAGATCCAGTTAATGTAACTTTACAGATCCAGTTAATGTAACTTCACAGATCCAGTCAATGTAACTTTACAGATCCAGTCAATGTAACTTTACACATCCAGTCAACATAACTTAACAGATCCAGTTAATGTAACTTTACAGATCCAGTCAACGTAACTTCACAGATCCAGTCAATGTAACTTTACAGATCCAGTTAATGTAAATTTACAGATCCAGTCAACATAACTTTACAGATCCAGTCAATGTAACTTTACAGATCCAGTTAATGTAACTTTACAGATCCAGTCAACGTAACATCACAGATCCAGTCAACGTAACTTCACAGATCCAGTCAATGTAACTTTACAGATCCAGTCATCGTAACTTTACAGATCCAGTCAATGTAACTTCACAGATCCAGTCAATGTAACTTCACAGATCCAGTCAATGTAACTTCACAGATCCAGTTAATGTAACTTTACAGATCCAGTTGATGTAACTTTACAGATCCAGTCAACGTTACTTTACAGATCCAGTTAATGTAACTTTACAGATCCAGTTAATGTAACTTTACAGATCCAGTTAATGTAACTTTACAGATCCAGTTAATGTAACTTTACAGATCCAGTTAATGTAACTTCACAGATCCAGTCATCGTAACTTTACAGATCCAGTCATCGCAACTTTACAGATCCAGTTAATGTAACTTTACAGATCCAGTCATCGTAACTTTACAGATCCAGTTAATGTAACTTTACAGATCCAGTCAACGTAACTTTACAGATCCAGTTAATGTAACTTCACAGATCCATTCAATATAACTTTACAGATCCAGTTAATGTAACTTTACAGATCCAGTCAATGTAACTTTACAGATCCAGTCAATGTAACTTTACAGATCCAGTCAATGTAACTTTACAGATCCAGTCAACATAACTTTACAGATCCAGTCAATGTAACTTCACAGATCCAGTTAATGTAACTTTACAGATCCAGTTAATGTAACTTTACAGATCCAGTTAATGTAACTTTACAGATCCAGTTAATGTAACTTTACAGATCCAGTTAATGTAACTTTACAGATCCAGTCAACGTAACTTCACAGATCCAGTCAATATAACTTTACAGATCCAGTCAATGTAACTTTACAAATCCAGTCAATGTAACTTCACAGATCCAGTCAACGTAACTTTACAGATCCAGTCAACGAACATTTACAGATCCAGTCAATGTAACTTTACAGATCCAGTCAATGTAACTTTACAGATCCAGTCAACATAACTTTACAGATCCAGTCAATGTAACTTCACAGATCCAGTTAATGTAACTTTACAGATCCAGTTAATGTAACTTTACAGATCCAGTTAATGTAACTTTACAGATCCAGTTAATGTAACTTTACAGATCCAGTTAATGTAACTTTACAGATCCAGTCAACGTAACTTCACAGATCCAGTCAATATAACTTTACAGATCCAGTCAATGTAACTTTACAAATCCAGTCAATGTAACTTCACAGATCCAGTCAACGTAACTTTACAGATCCAGTCAACGAACATTTACAGATCCAGTCAATGTAACTTTACAGATCCAGTCATCGTAACTTTACAGATCCAGTCAATGTAACTTTACAGATCCAGTCAATGTAACTTTACAAATCCAGTCAATGTAACTTCACAGATCCAGTCATCGTAACTTTACAGATCCAGTTAATGTAACTTTACAGATCCAGTCATCGTAACTTTACAGATCCAGTTAATGTAACTTTACAGATCCAGTCAATGTAACTTTACAGATCCATTCAATGTAACTTTACAGATCCAGTTGATGTAACTTTACAGATCCAGTCAATGTAACTTTACAGATCCAGTCAATGTAACTTTACAGATCCAGTCAATGTAACTTTACAGATCCAGTCAACATAACTTTACAGATCCAGTCAATGTAACTTCACAGATCCAGTTAATGTAACTTTACAGATCCAGTCAACGTAACTTCACAGATCCAGTCAATATAACTTTACAGATCCAGTCAATGTAACTTTACAAATCCAGTTAATGTAACTTCACAGATCCAGTCAACGTAACTTTACAGATCCAGTCAACGAACATTTACAGATCCAGTCAATGTAACTTTACAGATCCAGTCATCGTAACTTTACAGATCCAGTCAATGTAACTTTACAGATCCAGTCAATGTAACTTTACAAATCCAGTCAATGTAACTTCACAGATCCAGTCATCGTAACTTTACAGATCCAGTTAATGTAACTTTACAGATCCAGTCAACGTAACTTTACAGATCCAGTCAACGTAACTTTACAGATCCAGTCAACGTAACTTTACAGATCCAGTCAATGTAACTTTACAGATCCAGTCAATGTAACTTTACAGATCCAGTCAACGTAACTTCACAGATCCAGTCAACGTAACTTCACAGATCCAGTCAATGTAACTTTACAGATCCAGTCATCGTAACTTTACAGATCCAGTCAATGTAACTTCACAGATCCAGTCAATGTAACTTCACAGATCCAGTCAATGTAACTTTACAGATCCAGTTAATGTAACTTTACAGATCCAGTTGATGTAACTTTACAGATCCAGTCATCGTAACTTTACAGATCCAGTCAACGTTACTTTACAGATCCAGTTAATGTAACTTTACAGATCCAGTTAATGTAACTTTACAGATCCAGTTAATGTAACTTTACAGATCCAGTTAATGTAACTTTACAGATCCAGTTAATGTAACTTCACAGATCCAGTCATCGTAACTTTACAGATCCAGTCATCGCAACTTTACAGATCCAGTTAATGTAACTTTACAGATCCAGTCATCGTAACTTTACAGATCCAGTTAATGTAACTTTACAGATCCAGTCAACGTAACTTTACAGATCCAGTTAATGTAACTTCACAGATCCATTCAATATAACTTTACAGATCCAGTTAATGTAACTTTACAGATCCAGTCAATGTAACTTTACAGATCCAGTCAATGTAACTTTACAGATCCAGTCAATGTAACTTCACAGATCCATTCAATGTAACTTTACAGATCCAGTTGATGTAACTTTACAGATCCAGTCAATGTAACTTTACAGATCCAGTCAATGTAACTTTACAGATCCAGTCAATGTAACTTTACAGATCCAGTCAACATAACTTTACAGATCCAGTCAATGTAACTTCACAGATCCAGTTAATGTAACTTCACAGATCCAGTTAATGTAACTTTACAGATCCAGTCAATATAACTTTACAGATCCAGTTAATGTAACTTTACAGATCCAGTTAATGTAACTTTACAGATCCAGTCAACGTAACTTCACAGATCCAGTCAATATAACTTTACAGATCCAGTCAATGTAACTTTACAAATCCAGTCAATGTAACTTCACAGATCCAGTCAACGTAACTTTACAGATCCAGTCAACGAACATTTACAGATCCAGTCAATGTAACTTTACAGATCCAGTCATCGTAACTTTACAGATCCAGTCAATGTAACTTTACAGATCCAGTCAATGTAACTTTACAAATCCAGTCAATGTAACTTCACAGATCCAGTCATCGTAACTTTACAGATCCAGTTAATGTAACTTTACAGATCCAGTCAACGTAACTTTACAGATCCAGTCAACGTAACTTTACAGATCCAGTCAACGTAACTTTACAGATCCAGTCAATGTAACTTTACAGATCCAGTTAATGTAACTTCACAGATCCAGTCAATGTAATTTACAGATCCAGTCATCGTAACTTTACAGATCCAGACAATGTTACTTTACAGATCCTGTCAATGTAACTTTACAGATCCAGTCAATGTAACTTTACAGATCCTGTCAATGTAACTTTACAGATCCAGTCAATGTAACTTTACAGATCCAGTCAACGTAACTTTACAGATCTAGTCAATGAACCTTTACAGAACCTGTCGATGTAACTTTACAGATCCAGTCAACGAAACTTTACAGATCCAGTCAATGTAACTTTACAGATCCTGTCAATGTAACTTTACAGATCCAGTCAACGTAACTTCACATATCCAGTCAACGTAACTTTACAGATCCTGTCAATGTCACTTTACAGATCCAGTCAATGAAACTTTACAGATCCAGTCAACGTAACTTTACAGATCCAGTCATCGTAACTTTACAGATCCAGTCAGCGTAACTTTACAGATCTAGTCAATGTAACTTTACAGATCCTGTCAATGTAACTTTACAGATCCAGTCAATGTAACTTTACAGATCCAGTCAATGTAACTTTACAGATCTAGTCAATGTAACTTCACAGATCCAGTCAATGTAACTTTACAGATCCAGTCAATGTAACTTTTCAGATCCATCAATGTAACTTTACAGATCCAGTCAACATAACTTTACAGATCCAGTCAACGTAACTTCACAGATCCAGTCAATGTAACTTTACAGATCCAGTTAATGTAACTTTACAGATCCAGTTAATGTAACTTTACAGATCCAGTTAATGTAACTTCACAGATCCAGTCAATGTAACTTTACAGATCCAGTCAATGTAACTTTACACATCCAGTCAACATAACTTAACAGATCCAGTTAATGTAACTTTACAGATCCAGTCAACGTAACTTCACAGATCCAGTCAATGTAACTTTACAGATCCAGTTAATGTAAATTTACAGATCCAGTCAACATAACTTTACAGATCCAGTCAATGTAACTTTACAGATCCAGTTAATGTAACTTTACAGATCCAGTCAACGTAACATCACAGATCCAGTCAACGTAACTTCACAGATCCAGTCAATGTAACTTTACAGATCCAGTCATCGTAACTTTACAGATCCAGTCAATGTAACTTCACAGATCCAGTCAATGTAACTTCACAGATCCAGTCAATGTAACTTCACAGATCCAGTTAATGTAACTTTACAGATCCAGTTGATGTAACTTTACAGATCCAGTCAACGTTACTTTACAGATCCAGTTAATGTAACTTTACAGATCCAGTTAATGTAACTTTACAGATCCAGTTAATGTAACTTTACAGATCCAGTTAATGTAACTTTACAGATCCAGTTAATGTAACTTCACAGATCCAGTCATCGTAACTTTACAGATCCAGTCATCGCAACTTTACAGATCCAGTTAATGTAACTTTACAGATCCAGTCATCGTAACTTTACAGATCCAGTTAATGTAACTTTACAGATCCAGTCAACGTAACTTTACAGATCCAGTTAATGTAACTTCACAGATCCATTCAATATAACTTTACAGATCCAGTTAATGTAACTTTACAGATCCAGTCAATGTAACTTTACAGATCCAGTCAATGTAACTTTACAGATCCAGTCAATGTAACTTTACAGATCCAGTCAACATAACTTTACAGATCCAGTCAATGTAACTTCACAGATCCAGTTAATGTAACTTTACAGATCCAGTTAATGTAACTTTACAGATCCAGTTAATGTAACTTTACAGATCCAGTTAATGTAACTTTACAGATCCAGTTAATGTAACTTTACAGATCCAGTCAACGTAACTTCACAGATCCAGTCAATATAACTTTACAGATCCAGTCAATGTAACTTTACAAATCCAGTCAATGTAACTTCACAGATCCAGTCAACGTAACTTTACAGATCCAGTCAACGAACATTTACAGATCCAGTCAATGTAACTTTACAGATCCAGTCATCGTAACTTTACAGATCCAGTCAATGTAACTTTACAGATCCAGTCAATGTAACTTTACAAATCCAGTCAATGTAACTTCACAGATCCAGTCATCGTAACTTTACAGATCCAGTTAATGTAACTTTACAGATCCAGTCATCGTAACTTTACAGATCCAGTTAATGTAACTTTACAGATCCAGTCAATGTAACTTTACAGATCCATTCAATGTAACTTTACAGATCCAGTTGATGTAACTTTACAGATCCAGTCAATGTAACTTTACAGATCCAGTCAATGTAACTTTACAGATCCAGTCAATGTAACTTTACAGATCCAGTCAACATAACTTTACAGATCCAGTCAATGTAACTTCACAGATCCAGTTAATGTAACTTTACAGATCCAGTCAACGTAACTTCACAGATCCAGTCAATATAACTTTACAGATCCAGTCAATGTAACTTTACAAATCCAGTCAATGTAACTTCACAGATCCAGTCAACGTAACTTTACAGATCCAGTCAACGAACATTTACAGATCCAGTCAATGTAACTTTACAGATCCAGTCATCGTAACTTTACAGATCCAGTCAATGTAACTTTACAGATCCAGTCAATGTAACTTTACAAATCCAGTCAATGTAACTTCACAGATCCAGTCATCGTAACTTTACAGATCCAGTTAATGTAACTTTACAGATCCAGTCAACGTAACTTTACAGATCCAGTCAACGTAACTTTACAGATCCAGTCAACGTAACTTTACAGATCCAGTCAATGTAACTTTACAGATCCAGTCAATGTAACTTTACAGATCCAGTCAACGTAACTTCACAGATCCAGTCAACGTAACTTCACAGATCCAGTCAATGTAACTTTACAGATCCAGTCATCGTAACTTTACAGATCCAGTCAATGTAACTTCACAGATCCAGTCAATGTAACTTCACAGATCCAGTCAATGTAACTTTACAGATCCAGTTAATGTAACTTTACAGATCCAGTTGATGTAACTTTACAGATCCAGTCATCGTAACTTTACAGATCCAGTCAACGTTACTTTACAGATCCAGTTAATGTAACTTTACAGATCCAGTTAATGTAACTTTACAGATCCAGTTAATGTAACTTTACAGATCCAGTTAATGTAACTTTACAGATCCAGTTAATGTAACTTCACAGATCCAGTCATCGTAACTTTACAGATCCAGTCATCGCAACTTTACAGATCCAGTTAATGTAACTTTACAGATCCAGTCATCGTAACTTTACAGATCCAGTTAATGTAACTTTACAGATCCAGTCAACGTAACTTTACAGATCCAGTTAATGTAACTTCACAGATCCATTCAATATAACTTTACAGATCCAGTTAATGTAACTTTACAGATCCAGTCAATGTAACTTTACAGATCCAGTCAATGTAACTTTACAGATCCAGTCAATGTAACTTCACAGATCCATTCAATGTAACTTTACAGATCCAGTTGATGTAACTTTACAGATCCAGTCAATGTAACTTTACAGATCCAGTCAATGTAACTTTACAGATCCAGTCAATGTAACTTTACAGATCCAGTCAACATAACTTTACAGATCCAGTCAATGTAACTTCACAGATCCAGTTAATGTAACTTTACAGATCCAGTTAATGTAACTTTACAGATCCAGTCAATATAACTTTACAGATCCAGTTAATGTAACTTTACAGATCCAGTTAATGTAACTTTACAGATCCAGTCAACGTAACTTCACAGATCCAGTCAATATAACTTTACAGATCCAGTCAATGTAACTTTACAAATCCAGTCAATGTAACTTCACAGATCCAGTCAACGTAACTTTACAGATCCAGTCAACGAACATTTACAGATCCAGTCAATGTAACTTTACAGATCCAGTCATCGTAACTTTACAGATCCAGTCAATGTAACTTTACAGATCCAGTCAATGTAACTTTACAAATCCAGTCAATGTAACTTCACAGATCCAGTCATCGTAACTTTACAGATCCAGTTAATGTAACTTTACAGATCCAGTCAACGTAACTTTACAGATCCAGTCAACGTAACTTTACAGATCCAGTCAACGTAACTTTACAGATCCAGTCAATGTAACTTTACAGATCCAGTTAATGTAACTTCACAGATCCAGTCAATGTAACTTTACAGATCCAGTCAATGTAACTTAAACAGATCCAGTCAATGTAATTTACAGATCCAGTCATCGTAACTTTACAGATCCAGACAATGTTACTTTACAGATCCTGTCAATGTAACTTTACAGATCCAGTCAATGTAACTTTACAGATCCTGTCAATGTAACTTTACAGATCCAGTCAATGTAACTTTACAGATCCAGTCAACGTAACTTTACAGATCTAGTCAATGAACCTTTACAGAACCTGTCGATGTAACTTTACAGATCCAGTCAACGAAACTTTACAGATCCAGTCAATGTAACTTTACAGATCCTGTCAATGTAACTTTACAGATCCAGTCAACGTAACTTCACATATCCAGTCAACGTAACTTTACAGATCCAGTTAATGTAACTTTACAGATCCAGTCAAGATAACTTTACAGATCCAGTCAATGTAACTTTACAGATCCAGTTAATGTAACTTTACAGATCCAGTCAACGTAACTTCACAGATCCAGTCAACGTAACTTCACAGATCCAGTCAATGTAACTTTACAGATCCAGTCAATGTAACTTAAACAGATCCAGTCAACATAACGTTACAGATCCAGTAAACGAACCTTCACAGATCCAGTCAATGTAACTTTACAGATCCAGTTATCGTAACTTTACAGATCCAGTTGATGTAACTTTACAGATCCAGTCAATGTAACTTTACAGATCCAGTCAACGTTACTTTACAGATCCAGTTAATGTAACTTTACAGATCCAGTTAATGTAACTTTACAGATCCAGTTAATGTAACTTTACAGATCCAGTTAATGTAACTTCACAGATCCAGTCATCGTAACTTTACAGATCCAGTTAATGTAACTTTACAGATCCATTCAATGTAACTTTACAGATCCAGTCAATGTAACTTCACAGATCCAGTCAATGTAACTTTACAGATCCAGTTAATGTAACTTTACAGATCCAGTCAATGTAACTTTACAGATCCAGTCAATGTAACTTTACAGATCCAGTCATCGTAACTTTACAGATCCAGTTAATGTAACTTTACAGATCCAGTCAATGTAACTTCACAGATCCAGTCAATGTAACTTTACAGATCCAGTTAATGTAACTTTACAGATCCAGTCAATGTAACTTTACAGATCCAGTCAATGTAACTTTACAGATCCAGTCAATGTAACTTCACAGATCCAGTTAATGTAACTTTACAGATCCAGTTAATGTAACTTTAAAGATCCAGTCAATGTAACTTTACAGATCCAGTTAATGTAACTTTACAGATCCAGTCACGTAACTTCACAGATCCAGTCAATATAACTTTACAGATCCAGTCAATGTAACTTTACAAATCCAGTCAATGTAACTTCACAGATCCAGTCAACATAACTTTACAGATCCAGTCAACGAACCTTTACAGATCCAGTCAATGTAACTTTACAGATCCAGTCATCGTAACTTTACAGATCCAGTCAATGTAACTTTACAGATCCAGTCATCGTAACTTTACAGATCCAGTCAATGTAACTTTACAGATCCTGTCAATGTAACTTTACAGATCCAGTCAATGTAACTTTACAGATCCTGTCAATGTAACTTTACAGATCCAGTCAATGTAACTTTACAGATCCAGTCAACTTAACTTTACAGATCTAGTCAATGAACCTTTACAGAACCTGTCGATGTAACTTTACAGATCCAGTCAACGTAACTTTACAGATCCAGTCAATGTAACTTTACAGATCCAGTCAATGTAACTTTACAGATCCTGTCAATGTAACTTTACAGATCCAGTCAACGTAACTTCACAGATCCAGTCAACGTAACTTTACAGATCCAGTCAACGTAATTTTACAGATCCAGTCAATGTAACTTTACAGATCCAGTTAATGTAACTTTACAGATCCAGTCAATGTTACTTTACAGATCCAGTCAACGTAACTTTACAGATCCAGTCAATGTAACTTTACAGATCCAGTCAATGTAACTTTACAGATCCAGTCAATGTAACTTTACAGATCCAGTCAATGTAACTTTACAGATCCAGTCAACGTAACTTTACAAATCCAGTCAATGTAACTTCACAGATCCAGTTAAAACCCGCTTAATTTGATCTCGGATATATTGAAATCTCGGTTAGCTGAAAGCATTTTGACTTTCCCCAAGCATTCCAATATAACCAGGCTCCAAGTAATTGGTTACTGATGAGAAATAGAGCCTGGATGTTCTGTGACTTGACTTTGATGTATTATATACTGGTTGCCGTGAGTCTTTATCAAACTTAGAGATGTACCTGTAGGCATAAGCATCAAATCCATGATCCTCCCATCGTTTTGGTGACCTTGACCTTGATTTGCGACTCTTTCTGCTGGGAGATCTGGAACTTTTGTGTTTCTTCGGTGACCTTGACCTTAGCAGCAGAAAACATTAACAACTGAATCATCAATGGCTGTACAAACAACAGATCTGACATAAAAACAACAGATCTGACAGGAATCTGGACATCCACCATGTATATCAACATACAAACAACAGATCTGACAGGAATCTGGACATCCACCATGTATATCAACATACAAACAACAACTTTATTTAGAACAGTTTAACCAGTTATATGTTTAAACACTGCTTGAGCAATTAGTATTGTTTATTGACAATCTAAAGTCAAATGATCAGACGTAAATAAACAGAGTAAATGAAAACTGTATGAATGATATCAAAAACCAAGTAAGCAGGAAATGGGTACAAATGTACAGTAAATATAGAATCTGCGGCTCCTAGTATTTATATACTGTACATCAAGGCTAGAGATCTCAGTATTAATGAGTTATTTACTTGACATACCAGTGAGTTATATGTCAGTTTTCATTGTTGCTAGAAATTGCTGAATTGGGGTGTCATAATATGGACAAGTATAACCAGCCAGCTACGACATTGAAACAGTAACTGGCCAGGTTTAACGTTGATACAAACCTAGAATGGGATCTGTGCTTCCGTTTAGATTCGTCTCGTTTAGTACCATCCTTTTCTTGATCTTTTGAACTTTTGTGTTTTTTCTTCTTCTTGTGCTTCTTATTTTTCTTCTTTTTCTTCTTTTTAGATTTGGATGATTTAGTGTCTTTATCTGAATCACTTAGTGAGCCTGTCTCCGACACAGCATTGTTCTCTTCATCTTCCTCACTATCCTCGTCGTTTGACTCTAACTTCTCAGAATCATCTTCATTGGAAGAAATGACTTCTCCTGAATCAAACCAATCAAAGCATCTGTGACAATGTGACAATTAAAAGATTTGAGGTATTTTCATTCCACATCCACAGAATTTCACTAATTACATACATGACAATTATCTTTTGAAAATTGAAATTACATGTACACCTCACATCGACATAAGTAATAACTGCATTATAAATATTCATATGCGATAAATCTACATAGGAGTTCAGTATCATGATTAATTACAGAAAATTTTAAATCTATCATGGGCAATCTATACAATATACCAAACAGGAGAAAAGACACATGAAAAATTCATTGATCATAGTCTCTGCCCGTTATCAACCTGGTAAAATGACATTTTCTGTCAAGAGTGTGAATATACATACCATCTTCTAATGCCTTTCTTCTCTCGGCTTCTTTTCCTGTCAGCTCACCCGAAGAAATGAACTCAGCACTTATCTGACTGATTTTCAGAGGTATTTGTTTCTTTGCTATACCTTTTTTACCAAACTGAGCAGCAAGAGCAATGTTGATGTTTGTTTTTACATTTCTGCTCGCCTCCTCAGCCTTTGTTGTATCAGGCAGGAGTGTTGACGTCCCTTCTGTTGCTGACTTCTCCTGGGCTGTTTTCATTGAGGATGAGGCTAAGGATGACCCTATATTCTCCACCTTCGTCGAAACCCCTGAGGATTCAATATTGATCCAACTCTGCTGATCAGAGGAAGACTTAGAATCTTTGTCTGTCGTTGATTTGTTAGTTTTTACACCTACAACATTTTCTGCTTTGCACTGTGGTTTAGAAAAGGCTGATCTGTCCTTACACACTTCCTTTTCTTGCTTCTCTTTCATGTCCCATTTTGATCTTTTGCTTTTGGCCTCTAACTTTGTTTCCATCAATTTATGTTTACCCCTGACTGTAGACTGACTTTGAGAACATGGTTCTGCTGTACTGGCATCCTTGTGTGGTGTATTTTGTGAGATTGTTGTTAACTCATCGTCCAAAAGTCTGTTCATTTCCTCCACAGATGATGCCACCTCTGCTGCCTGGCCGTCCCCCGACAGACGGTCCTCAGCTTTACCCTGATACTCAGATTCTATCTGCTGCATTTTTGTTGCCAAAAAATCTTTAAACATTTCATCCACAATACTCTGTTCTAGAGGCCCTTCCACGTTTCTTTCCTTCTGCATTAAGGAGCGTTTGAGTTTAGACAAGCTGTGGTTACTGGAGACTGGGTTAGAGCCGTTTGATGAAGATTTGTTGTCCATCTCCTTTACTGTAGAGTTTGTTTTTGTTTTCTTGCTAAGTTTTTCAGCTATCAACTCTTTGACTGGCTTTGGTGGGTCTTTTTTTGTAGTTGGGAGAGGGATTTGTGATTCAGTTTTATTGACATCATATCGCACTAACTTAATCAGCTTCCTTGACTTTGTCTTGGCTGAAGGTGTTGGTGAACCATCAGGCAAAGGAATGGTGTCCATTGTAGGGAGAGGTATAGACCCCAAGCCAGCCATACCTTTCTCCATGGCAGAGGACTCTCGCTACGTCTCAGCACCAGTAACATCCATGACAGGGTCAATGGACACAATGTGACCAACAGAAAGCTTTTCCTTCACTCACGGTCCTTCCATTCTACAAACACAAAAACATGTACTTAGGATATATTAAACATACAGTTGTCAGCTATTAAATCTGTAATTTATTGACATTTTCATACCACAGTACCTGAATGTGTGCCTAAATCCTGCAGTGAGCCAGAAAAAACCAGGCTCAGATTTTTTTTCTTCAATTTAATAAAAAGTTTAAGTTCTTGTATTTATTTTGTGACTGATATTGGTCTGCATTCAAAACACTGAAAGTTCTAACATTTTAACCAATGATCAATATCTGATTCAATATGACACCACACTTTTAAAGGACTTGAAAACATCGCGAATTAAAACAGTGAACCTAATGGTTTACATACAATTCCTAATAGCATTGTCTATTTTACTGTAGTATGAAAAGTTGCAAGTGAAAGTCACATTGCATTGGTGTGATGTTGTGAATCAACTAATACAACGTATCGGAAAATATACATTAGTGTGTAATCCAACATGGCGGACAATTATGATTTCTAGTGAAATTCTGACATCACTGAAATCTCTCTATCCACAACACAAATATTGACAGTATATTAATTGGGGTTTTATGTGATCAAGGAAGGAATGGTCTGGATAATGATATTTAAATTAAGTTGAAACCAACACAGCATGGTTTCTATATTTCCTACCGTAGTTTCCTCTGAGCCTATAATATAACCCGATCATCTTTAAAAAAAAATTGACAGATGGACATCTGGGGCTAGAGGAATCTTGAAGAAGAACAAAGTTTTTCCACCATACACTCAATTCTTCTGTAGACACTAGTTATAGATAATTGAACAGAATTATACTTTAGACAGGGTTTTACCTGGGTCCCTCAAATTTAATAATTACATGTACAGTTTGATATAGGAGTCCTCAGACTCCATTTCACAAATAAGATCTCTAGTGTGGGGAATTGTACTCCAGCCACCATTGTGTGTGGGAAGAAGGAGTATTTGTAAGTGTCCTCGGGGGCAGATACATTTTTTTGTATGTGCCTGTTTCATGTATGTGTTTAGTCCGAAGGGTTCTGACTCTCTGACCCGCTAAATATTTGGACGACAGGCGGATGCGAGAGTCAGAATTCCTGCTTAGTAAAAAAGTGGAAATTTTACCACAGGTCGTTAACTAACTGTCGTCATCCATTTCTAAAAAATAACCAGTTTCCTGACATCTGTTTGAAAATTTTGATCACATGATGTTAGGCGGCGGCCATTTTCAAACAGATGTCAGGAAACTGGTTATTTTTTAGAAATGGATGACGACGGTTTGTTTACAACCTCCTGTGACTTGATTAAATGTGTAGGTTAGTGGAAAAATATCTGTTCTTTCCATTGATACTTAATTTACATGTGATCGAAAATGTTTCATATTATAAAACACGGCTTAAATGGCGACCCGTGCACGGGTCGGTAAAATTTCCACTTTTTTACTAAGCAGGAATTCTGACTCTCGCACCCGCCTGTCGTCAAAATATTTAGCGGGTCAGAGAGTCAGAACCCTTCGGACTAGGATGTGTTTGTCTTGGGTACACGGTCTGCTGGCCCGGGTTTCAAGATATAGCAAAACTTCGTCCTTTTTGGGAGTCCTTTAGCAATTGAGGAGCCAAAATGCAGGTTTATGCGAGTCAAGAAAAACCCTGTTTTGATACGCCTACTGCATGCCCTGCCTACTGTTTTGTTGCAAAATGAATGCAAGACGTAAACATTGAACGCTTATCAAATTAGATATAAAAATAAAAAGAAATCGTTATGTTGTTTTGTCCAGAATTACCTGATACAATAAAAAGTTTGTACTTTAGCTGTCATAGCATAATGGATATATTTAACAGCATATTACCTCTTACTCTGATGAATTTGCATACAACTTCTTGTAATCACATTCTGTTCACGCTTTTTTGGACTTCGCCATTTTACCGGAAGTGAATAGCGCACTCTAAAAGTTGTCAGGCCACCCCGATTTTTTCCGGGCTCCGCTAGTTTAAAATAACGAGGAATCTAACATTAACCATAATTAAAAATAACACCATTTTTTAATATCTTGCATTGAAATTGATTTTAAAAGTTGCCCCTTTAAAGATCAATTTTCAATAAAAATGCCCTCTCAATGACCATAAAGCCAAGACTGCATTTCCCGGAAGATTGTTCAACGATTTTTACAAAATTCCTACGCTAGAAAAGTATGGCCTTTTATTCAGTATCTTTGTGGTGATATTTCAAAAATCAATGTAAACATTATAAGGTATTTTTCTCCTGTTCAGAGCACAAACTCAAATTCCATGAAATTTTTTCTCCATCTTTTATTGGGTTTAATTTACCTTCAAATAGTCTATTCACTATCAAAATCTAGCTGTAAAATTTGTATGGACATTTTGATAATAATCAAATATCATTGTATTTAATTTGTTATTTCAAAATCATCGAAGCAAGGTGAAATTGCTTTCAAATGTTAGTTGAATTGTTTATTAATACATGAAAGTTAATTTTTTTTATCACTTAAAACAGATACCTTCAGAGAGGCTTCATCCTCCCTTCCCCAAGACCCCCACCAGGGCTGCACCTCGAAGCAAAAGCAAGCGCTTTCAATATAGATTTGCTACGCCACTGCATATCGATAATACCATTCTTTCTTCGATTTCCTTTCTAATATTGTTCTTGTCGATTTTTGTGCCGTATTTCTAGTTTGGCAGTTCTCTTTCCTGCTATCATCACCTGCCATAGCCCCCTTTGCGAGAGAATGCTTTCAATTTTGTTTTAATGATTTCCCTGGTTTCTTTGTCGATCCGTAATTGTTTTTGTTTTGTACCTTTTGTAGATATACTCTATTTCAATGATGTTCCCAATTCCAACATTTACATAATGGTACCGAAAGTTTCTGTCCAAACGAATTGTTCAAGTTTCCTTTTTAATTGCAGTAATAACTTCGTTATCGTCCCCGCCATTAAATGGCCGGGCATAAAACGTTGCCCTTCGCAATCATCCGTCCTTGTTTTGTTTCCGCTCATCTTTACAGTATGGAGATATTGAATTGTAATTTGGTATGTATACTGATGAGGCCAAGTTTTGATTTGGCGAAGATTCACCTATTTCCTTGGTCACATTTAATTTTGAGAATTGTAATAAGTCAAATTTTCATAACGAATATTTCTTAATTAAAATGTGCTTCTGTCTCGTTATAATCTTTATACATGTACTGTTGGCCACAGGGCGACATTTCTGTTGAAATCTTGTTAAAGATAAAAGTTGATATTTGCCGTCGGCGATTCAATTATTATTGTGTTATAACTTTCGACTTCCAGGGTGCGACTAAGAGTGCTTATAAAACCTTTCCTTATTTACACAATATAAAAAATAGGCAATACAAATGCTATTTGAAACGCATCCTTTAAGAATATTTTAGACCGGGTAAATAGTCATTAGAGCTATTAACCCGGAATGAGCTGTTTAACATGCATTCAACTTTTCTCTTCGTTCATCATTCTGATTGGACACTACGTTTGTTATGTTCCTCTGGACCATCTCTACCTCCATCGCTTAGAATTAGATAGTCAGTAAGCGTTTCCATGACCAAGACGAAGCAGACGCAGTTTATCAGAGTTTGCTTTATTGCTTGCCTGTAGGTGTAGTTTTTATAATTGGATATTTCAATTTTGGGTATAATAAAACAGCTATTGTATGGGTATCTTCAGGAAATAACACTTACATGTATATTGGTCCCCCTTGACATTAACTATTTCCCCCTGCTTCGCCTCAGGAAATAGGTAATGTCTCGGGGAAGCAAGAAAAGTGCTATTTCCCTCACACCCATACAATAACTTATAACATACCCCAAATCAACTGCCAGCAGTCTTTTGGGGCATTCTTGACATGTCACAATTCAACCTGTATACATTCAAGATTTTGCAGTAATATCTTATTTTACAGTTCAACTGTGAGCTAGTCTGTATCCTTGTATGATAAGAAGGAGGAAGCTTTTAAATATGTTCATTTATTAGTATGCATACTCATACTAAATGAATTAGTATGAATTAGAACGATGTCTAAGTTTTCACTTAAAGGACGTGATCTTTACTTGGATGTGGATGGATGAAGCAGATTACGCTTTCTTGTACTTTTCAGTCATCTCCGTGTGAATATTGCCTTTGTTCACATTTTCCACTAGTGTAAACGATTTTGAGTTCAGATTATGGTTTTGTTAACGCTTCGGTATTCTCTGATTTTTTTTTTAAATCGATATTATGAATACCAAACTTTAAACCTTACATAGGCAATCCTCCTGGTCAAACAATACCTTACTCTAACAAAGATAATATCACTAATACGTTCCAACTTAAAATTCTCCTTGGTTGCTAGTTATTATTTTTGACCCGCTGTTAAATCTTTAAACTAGACAAACCGAAAACCCATCTGTGCCATTTAGTGATATTACACAAAGGTAATCTTCATAATTCGTCTCAAGAATTAATTCTTCGCTATTACTAAAAGTTGTAAGTTTGTACCCTAGATTGTAGTTCGATTCCCCAAATGAAATGAAACTAGAATTTGTGTGAAATCAATTATATGTGGACTTTTAAAGTCCCCGTCTTTGCTCCTCCTGCTTGGTCTTGATCGATCTTTGTCATCTTTTACAATTACGCCTTGTCCAAGGTGGGCCCCGTATGTGAATTCCGTTCTTTTTCTTTGTGTTCTTCCTGTGCTACGTTCAACCTGAGTTAGATAGTTACGTACGCTCATCCCTTTACACCCCTCTTTGTCACATTACTTCTTGATATTGCAGAACCAAGTGATTCTGTTGCTGCACTGATCCAGGTTTAACTAGAATTGGTATTTTGGATAGTTTTTTTTTCGGACCTAGCCTTGCTATCTGAATCATCCATCGTCCTCCAGGTCTAAGCCATTCGACTATCTTTTTAACCTCTACAAGGTCATGTCTATTTCGTTTTGACGATACCTTGGACTTTTGGTTGTTTTCCTCTGTGTTCTTCCGTTCCGATATTTCAGACATAAGCTTTTCGAGTGATTGTGTTGCCTTTTGTTCAATACAGAGTCCCATATTTGCTGTTTGATAAAATCCTTCATTCTATCTTCTTTACACTTTGTACCCAACATTTTTGAAAAAAAAATCAGGAACTCTTCTGTTAGATAATGTTCTTTTCCACGATTGTTCTACACTGAGTACAAGACCACATGAAATCGGCCCGACCGTAAAAAAAAATATAATAAATAAGGAAATACCGAAGCGTCAACAAAACCATAATCCAAACTCAAAATCGATTAACTAAGGATAAAATAAAGGAAAGATTTAAATGAAAATCGTTGAAACGTACAATAGAATAAGATCAAGTGTCCTGGAAGAGTAATCTCTTCTGCTTTATCGGCGACACCAGACATGAAAATCTTGGTCACATCCAAGTAAACATCAAGTCCTAAAAAGTGAGAACCGAGTAATCATTCTCAATCACAGCAAGTAATCAAAGTAATTAGCATATTCCAAAACGCCCACCTTCATTTCATACAAGGATACCAAATATTTCTCAACGAGACCACTGTGGCGACAATAAAACCTGCTCATAGTTCTGATCAACCCGCATTCCTCGAATCCCTGCGTACATGTAGTAAGTTTGTTTGTCAGCAGCCGACATCTATCACGGAAATCACAGAACACGCCCTAGGATAAAGAATCAACTGCGGCATGTACACACCATAGGTTGGAGAAGCAGGGATGTTACTATCAAGAAAGGGAAAGCTTACGATTCGTCACGTTTATCAAATAGCCTAGAAAAGCTGTCTATGTTGCCCATAGTTTAAGTAGGGATCGAGGTAAGCAGCTTATGCAAAAGAGTCTGTTGTGTCTTGTATTTCAAGTTCAAAGGGTATATGCGATCGACGTGGTCAGCAAACATCTTGTTTTTTTATAGACAACACATCGTCGATATATCTGAAAGTGAAATTAAAAGATTTGACAAGGTTTTTGTTACATGTCCTGATTAGTTTTCCCACAAATTCAGCCTTGAATGAAAAACAAGAACAAGCAAGCTTTATGAGAATGGGATACAGTTTGTTCCCATGGGTATGCCAACAGTCTGCTGGAAAATCTTTCCTCAAAACTCGACAACAATATTGTCAACCAGGAATTTAATAATTCGTACTTTATCTTCCTCAGTATATTTCATCTTAGCTCTTGTGTTTTTCACAGTGGTGCAGTGATGATCCTCTCAGTTACTACAGGATGCATTCGGAGCCGTTTTAACCACATGTCATGCTTTCTATATTTTCCTGTTTAGTCTCAACGATCTCAAAAAAGGTTAAACAAATCCTATAGTGTTGTTGTCGCCATAATGTTGTGTGTGGTATGAAGGTTTCGTCGATGAAGAGACAGAAGACGCGCAATTTACACTGCCTTTATTATCATTCGATTGGGAGAATATCTAAATTCCAAAAACAATTTTAACTAAAATCTAGACAAAAGAAGCAAAACATGTAGAAGGGAGAACCTGGCCTGGACACAAATGAATATGACCAATTGTCATGGAGGAACAAGCTTACAGTCATGTAAACAGCTCCTCAACATCGCCCTTTTTAAATATACTAAATTACATCTTAAATGCAAATTTTCGTTCAGATGAAAATATTTATTGATCAACTACATGTAACAACACAGTTTGAATTAGATTCCATTGTAGACTACTGACGAGAGGTCTACCTCTATAGTATATGGTAGTGCTATAGATGGTTATCGCTGGAGGCTCTCCACGGCTTCTGTAAGCACGCAATGAGCGGCGGTTTCTATACCTAGAAACTTGAAATATTCATGATAGTTTCTATACCTTAAACAACCATACTAATTGAAAATAGCTGTAGTGCTGGCGCTGGTACACCCAGGCAGTATATTAACAGGCAAGTCCCGATAAAATGCCTAGTGTTTTGTTCTACGCCGTAAATAAAATCATTAAGAAGCAGGCTTCGTGTCAGCTAATAACGGCACTAGGAGATGTGACTGGGTATTACCGTTTAGTATCTTAGGTTAATTCCTAACGTAGTATATAGCACAATATTAACTACAGTTGTACATGATATACATGTATGCCAATGATAACTTAGGAAGTTTTCCCCGAGAATAGTGGCTCACATAGTTACCAGCCATACCGATCCAGGTAAAGGTAACATGCTGAATGATTATAACGATTGTCAGTTATGACATGTTCTTGAGGAACTCGTCAATAGTATTGCCCAGATAAAGATATTGATTCCTGAGCCTCAGTGTAAGTTACGATCAATTAGCGAGGAAGGTTCTGTGTGTTGTCTGTCTCACCAATCAGGTTTGGGTAAATTACTTAGCGGTACATATTTGTACAAATTGGTATGTAATTTAATTGATATGTAATTTAATTGTGCCCTAATAAGATCGGTAATCAGTTGTTTAGTACGCCGCTGTTATCTCCAGATCATAGAGCTGTACGACTCTATAGCCCCCATTCAATGCATAATGTAAGCTTTAGGCACACATATTAATCTTTTTTTGTGTGTGTAGGATATTGAGTTATATATGTATTTCTATACGAGGACATTCATTTTAATGACAATACCTATCTATTGTGATTAAACAATTCCATTGAATGGACTGATCCCCGATCATTGGAGTGTTCCAAGCCATGAGTTGTGTGGACCTAACCGTTACTCAGATATGATCCGCTTTACCCAAAGCAAACAGAACGCGCTATCATAGACAGTTATTACTAAAATAATCATTAAACGCACTGTGTTTGAAATCAACATTTCCAGCTGACGACAGGAGCGTTCGAAATATGGCAACAAGGTTTCGAAATAGTGAGAAAACTTGTTTGGAAACTTAAGTGTGTCGAATGGGTAAAGCTAAGGTGAGCTGGGAAGGCATGAGTACCTGACAGGTTAAAGGACGAACTCGGCGTAACGAGAGGCAGTCGGAGAATCAGACATTTAAATCAATACAGGGGTAGAGCCAGCAGATACTTTGTTGTCGGTTGTTGCTACGATCGTCTACTGCAGTGTGTTCGTATTGGAGCGACCCTGTGTGTCTGTGGCGGACCTCTTTAGAACTCCCGGGATAATACAGAGTCTGCCATGCCAGGGTTGGATCAGTGTTTAATGGGTAAACACACACTCCAAAACATCACATTGATTCCACCCAAGTGTAAAATGCCGGTATAGATTTGAATTATAAAGTCTAGTTTAAAAAACTGTATTCAGTGTACGTGCTGTCGGTTGTGTGTACTGGACTTAATTATACATATAACTATATTAGAGACGTCTTAAAGACTTATTAGACATGCTTCAGTGTATCAAAGGACGTGAACCTCGAGTGCTCTAGACAACACGTCCAGGACACGCAAGGTGGAAAAAAACAGGACATAACATAACAGCTGGACCACTGGTCATTGTGATATCACCAGGTGTCCGGTCATCCAACAGGAATGTGCCGGGGACGAGATACGAGTATTCTAAGGGATTTAATTCTCTTCGTATCGTCAAATTAGCCAGACGGGATTATACACCTTTATCAAAACAGCGGATTATATTTAGCCCGTGATATATAAAGTAAGTACGTATATAACAGTCTCGAACGTAACTATGATCACTTATAAATTACTTCTCTATAGAAAAGTTAATTGGACTATGATTTCTCCGTCCAATCCTCAAGGTATTAAAGAGAATCAACTGAAGAGACAATTTAATTTGATTTTCAATAAACTGTGAATGCCTTTAAGCTCGCGGATATCATATCACTTCGATACGAATATGTTCTAACGTGGAGGGCATGGCGATGTCGATTATGGCGACCGGGTCCCGTCCTGGCCTTAGTAGAATAGACTCTAAACGTCAGGAGATGTTCATGAAACCCCAAAAGGGAGTCCAGGAGGAAACGCAAAAAGACCCATTGCCGATTGTCGAACTTAAACCCTTTGTGAAGAAGGTATGGCGACGGGAGAATAGTCTGCCCATATTTTATGACCGGTATGAACAGCAGATGGCGCTACGACAAGGGAGGGTACGAGACCCCTCCCCTACACCTCCCTCGCCATCTCCTGACAAACTTGAAATGTTTCTTGGGGACTTTAAAGAAAATAGAAGGCGACAGGAAGGTCCTCAATCGCCAAAATCAAAAACAAAGTTACACCCGTGTGCTGACAACAATGCACCAAAAAAGGTGGTAGAACACACACAGAGTTTCGTGCCTGGGTTTATAACACGGGGAGAACGCGCTAAATCTACTATGATGGAAATTCAGTGTGAGGACGTACCAACGAAAATCAAAACGGGACTTCAGCAATCACAAGAACGCCAGGTTGTAGACTGGCCGTCCATGGTCAACCTGAACGGTGACCGGTTTTTACAGGGCAGCAGCCGCAGGTCCCTGCAGTACCTCAACCCTTTCAAAAACATGTATCACAAGGGACATGCTTGGGGCCCTTACTCCGACGGAGGCGTGAATCAGTACTTACCGGAACATTTCGCTTTTGTAGATAAAGAACCAGACCCTAGACCTACAACACCATTCTATGACACTTTCGACCGGAAGGGCACACTCCCCTCTATACATATAGGCGGTAAAGCACTAAGGAAGAAGGTAGTTACTAGGTTAGGTTATGATGAAATGAGTTTTGCGGACCCAGGAGGGTCATCCACACATAAGATAGGGGGTATATCGAACTCGCTTCACCTCCTCAGCAAGGTAGGCAATCCTACTAAGGTAGAACGCCAACTAAAGACTCAACTCGAAATTGATCTGAAAAAATATAGGAAGTCGAGGAATGCCTATTTCCCGTTTGAAATGTCACCGTATGAGTTAGCAAAATACTATCCCCCATCTTCAGGGAGTTTAACACAGGGTGAAATCCAGCTTAGAAAAGGTTTAGAATCAAACGCATCTAACCGAAAGAGAAGACTACGGGAGAAATCTTTGAAATCTGTGAAGTCCGCTCCGGACAAATTAGAACACATTGGAAACGCTGATATTCAGAGTCCAGGAGACGGTAAAGATGTAGACGAGTTTGACGAGGAGGCTGAACTACGAAACATAGCTGGTATTCCGGACGGCTCGGAACCTGACCGCGAGGAGCGGATCAGGGCTTACCAGACCATGCTGGACAATCAACGTGACCAAACGCAAAATACGCAAGAGGAAGGAGAACTAGAACAACGCATTCGGTCGGGAGGGCAACACAACATACGGACGCACATCTCGAGCGCCACTCCCCCGAGCAGACAAGCGACGGAAATCGTGGCCTCCATCCCTATAGGGATGACCATCGAGGAATCTCCGGGCAGCTCCGAGATTATCCAGGTGGTGCATGATGTTCCAGAAAACTCGATGGAAGATAACGAGGAAAGTAATCGGGACGTGGAAGACAACGACGAGGATAATGATGAAGAGGAGGCTGAAGACATGGACCCCGATGATCCATCACGGACTTTCCTCACTTCGGGTCACGCCAAGCTGCGCCCTACTCAAGTACGCCCAGTGGAGGTTTAATATATCTATCGAAACACCTCTTAAACACATGTCTTTCATAATACGCCTATTGAAATCAAAAGTGCTGGTATACAAATATGCATGGTAGTTAACCGTGTGATACAGTGTTGAGGATATCCTTCCTCAAGGGCTGGTAGTCGTTTGTCAATTCAAGACAATGGTGCGCAACGTCTTTCTGATAACCGGCATTATGTGTTTTTAAATAAGTGTTAGACTAACTGATCTGACGGATCAGCGAGCACGACGTGTGATGTAATCTCTACATGCCAATAGGAATAATAGTGTACAACCCTGTACATGTGTTTAGTGGCAAAGGCCAATCTGATGTCTTTGTTGATGTTTGTGTTGATTCACTGGAGTATCCCCCTTTTTAAATGTGTGAGAAAGAGCTTAGCTTGTACTTTATGTATTAAATTATTAATCTGTTTCAAATGGCAATATTGACACTTGGTTCCTTACAGCTCTGTGCGTGTGGGAATTCACTGTAACAATAAAACAAACAGGGACAAGGCGACAATTTGATCCCGGCTCTCTACCCGGCGGTGTACCAGCCAAAGTCGAACCGGCTACGCTAATCCCCTTTCTTATCAGGCTAAATCTGACCCTAACGTGTTAAAGAAACACACACCGGGAATATTTGTGCTAAGTGAATATCATCTGTTTTGTTTAAATTGGATCTTAATAGTATCTTTGTAAAGTGAAAAGTGTAGTTCTCGATACAACCAATACCCTACACCATCTGGGCTAACTCGTATTTGTGTAAGGGTAATATTGTCAAATAGGGGGTGTTTAATTACTGTTGAAATATAGGTGTGACATGTGAATGTGTTATTTATTTATATTTAAACAAGTATGTGAATTGAATGATAATACGAACATGCAATTATAGAAATGTATTACTTGATTTAATAATGTTTCTTTGTTGTCTGTTAACTATTTCTTTTAATTCTGTTAAATCGTCTTTCATCTTTACTTGTGACATTTTGTCAACCAGTCGAGCAAGGTTGAACAGTTTTACATTGATACATAGATACTTATTTAATCCTATTCGTTCCCCTGGGAACATAAAGCACCAACAAAGTTGCCCCACCCATCTCTATGTTGGACAAACCAGCTCAACTCGTCCCAGGTCTTACCGGCTTCCTCATCTCTTCCTCCACTGTTCTCATACATAGATACATATATTTTATTTTGGCAAAGTTTGATTCTATAATCCTTTTACAGTCAGCTCTGAAATAGAAAGATTACTTAAAAGAATTGAAACACTCACAGATCCTTTTTTTGAAACAATATTTTTGTGGTTGGTTTCCCCCATGCCCATCTAATTTTGACTCAGGAATTTACTTTATTGCTCGACGTTGAAGATTTTGCAACAGCTGTACGATGCAGTTTAATTATATTTTTTCGGCTTACTGTATCTATTACTGAATTTAAAAGGTGCAGCATTTAAGTATGTTACGTCATCTTTCAGGATATGGGGTGGCAGACTCTGCAGGTGGATGATTTAGTCCCCGGGGTTTGCTTGAGCCACCATAGCCACAGTTATCTCATTTGAGTAGTGGCACGGTTCATAATATACACACTTTCGTAGTACACGATTTGAAATTATACAGAACTAGTTTTAATTTACTTTCAAAATAATACATTAAAAGGGTTTTACGCACCTGACCCTTCTGCTTCTACATTAGTTTAGAAATTTTGGATTCCCACCTTTTTGCTCCTAGCATCACTGACGAGTGCAAGAAGGACGAAACAGCTGTATGACGCTGTTTATTTTTTTTTGGAATACTTTAACTATTACTAAATTTAAAAGGTGTGTGTGTTACGTCAATATTCTATAGTTTCTATGTGTTTTCCGAGATGAGGGTACAAGAATCGATTCGCGTACTCAATTTGTAGTCTAACAAAAGATGTGTACAGCATCTTAAAGCTATCTAAGTTCATATTATGTTTTGTTGGTCGTAACACTCCAATGATGGAGTTCGCTTTATTTACCTTTTCAAGCATATTTTTATCGAGTGATATCTTTCCCAAAGTTCATAAATTCTAGTACTTCTGCATCTTCTTTGAGGGTGCAATTCATTTGATAAATATTTGATTGTCCCACGCGCATCATTTAGCATTTGTCTGGGTGAAAACGGAGACACCAGACCTCTGACCACATTTACAGAGACAGTGTATCTTGCTGTAAAATGTTATAATCTTCCTCATTACTCATTCCCCTTAATGCTATCGTGTCGTTAGCGAAAAAGGAAGTTTTGAGGATAATAAAACAATATATAAGTATCAGCAGTATAATATACACTACCAGTGGAAAACTTTCTGACCGCACTGGCAACCTTAAATGCTTGGATGAGCAATAGCCTAAATGGTGGAATCCCAAAACTCACGATAGATACCGATTATCAAACTATTATTCTCACACTTGAGTATGCTATATATTTACACACGTTATCTTATAGTATCTTAGTATTCTCACCATAAATTTCTCCATATCCTAGCTTGAGGTTTAAAATAATTCTGGTATATGTATTTTCACCGTACATTTCTTCATATCCTAGCTTGAGGTTTAAAGGCCCAATATACGTAACTTCAGGAAAGTTTACGTGATTCTAAAAACATCTGAAACAAATCCAGTTGATAAACATGCAAATTTATGCCTAAAATGAAGTAAACATGAGTCGTAACTAACAAGAAACACTTGACAAGAAAAATCCAAAGAATTGAAAATAATTCAGGTGGGGCCCACTTCAACAACAAACCGAAGGTAGAAGACAGTTCAAAATGGACGCATGTTTACATATACCGAGTTTCAGCTGCTGCTGTTCCGGTAACCGCATAATAATTCATCTTGAATATTGCTGATATCAGTTAATCTTAGCTAAATCTATAAATATAAAAAGTTATTAGGCTTGATTTTCGCTTCAAGTTTTGCCGAAAGTTACGTATATTGGGCCTTTAAATAATTCTGGAATAAGAATTTTCACTGTCCATTTTTTCCATATCCTGGATTAAGATTTAGAATGATTCTGGTATAAGATATCTGAGGCCTGCGGTATTTTCACTGTACATTTTTTCCATATCCTAGATTAAGATTTAGAATGTATCTGGTATTAGCTATCTGAGGGCTATGGTATTTTCGCCGTACATTTCTTCATGTCCTAGCTTGAGATTTAGAATATTTTGGTATGATATATCAGTCGCCAGTGATGTAATCAGATGGTACTATGGGAACGTTGACATGTATCTAACTGCCAAACAGCCCGTCAATAAATCTCCCTTTAACGTCCAGGTACAATTTACGACACAACTAACATGTGGAGTACATATACCCGTCATACCTCACTGTGAGTAGTCCTGGAGTGTTCTCTACCTTAATTAGTATTTATACCAGACTTATGGCTGTGGTGAGGTAGAAATATAACTGTGAGTAGTCCTAGAGTGTTCTCTACCTTAATTAGTATTTATACAAGACCTATGGCCGTGGTGAGGTAGTCCTGGAGTGTTCTCTACCTTAATAAGTTTTTATACCAGACTTATGGCTGTGGTGAGGTAGTCCTAGAGTGTTCTCTACCTTAATTAGTATTTATACCAGACGTATGGCTATAGTGAGATAGAGACATTACTGTGAGTAGTCCTGAGTGTTCTCTCTATTAATTAGTATTTATACCAGACCTATGGCTATAGTGAGATAGAGACATTACTGTGAGTAGTCCTAGAGTGTTCTCTACCTTAATTAGTATTTATACCAGACCTATGGCTATAGTGAGGTAGAAACATTACTCTGAGTAGTCCTAGAGTGTTCTCTCTATTAATTAGTATTTATTCCAGACCTATGGCTGTGGTGAGGTAGAAACATTACTGTGAGTAGTCCTAGAGTGTTCTCTACCTTAATTAGTATTTATACCAGACCTATGGCTGTGGTGAGGTAGTCCTGGAGTGTTCTCTACCTTAATTAGTATTTATACCAGACTTATGGCCGTGGTGAGGTAGTCCTGGAGTGTTCTCTACCTTAATTAGTATTTATACCAGACCTATGGCTGTGGTGAGGTAGAAACATTACTGTGAGTAGTCCTAGAGTGTTCTCTACCTTAATTAGTATTTATACAAGACCTATGGCTGTGGTGAGGTAGTCCTAGAGTGTTCTCTACCTTTATTAGTATTTATACCAGACTTATGGCTGTGGTGAGGTAGAAACATTACTGTGAGTAGTCCTAGAGTGTTCTCTACCTTTATTAGTATTTATACCAGACCTATGGCTGTGGTGAGGTAGAAACATTACTGTGAGTAGTCCTAGAGTGTTCTCTACCTTAATTAGTATTTATACAAGACCTATGGCCGTGGTGAGGTAGTCCTGGAGTGTTCTCTACCTTAATTAGTATTTATACCAGACCTATGGCTGTGGTGAGGTAGAAACATTACTGTGAGTAGTCCTAGAGTGTTCTCTACCTTAATTAGTATTTATACCAGACCTATGGCCGTGGTGAGGTAGTCCTAGAGTGTTCTCTACCTTAATTAGTATTTATACCAGACTTATGGCTGTGGTGAGGTAGAAACATTACTGTGAGTAGTCCTAGAGTGTTCTCTACCTTAATTAGTATTTATACCAGACTTATGGCCGTGGTGAGGTAGAAACATTACTGTGAGTAGTCCTAGAGTGTTCTCTACCTTTATTAGTATTTATACCAGACCTATGACTGTGGTGAGGTAGTCCTAGAGTGTTCTCTACCTTTATTAGTATTTATACCAGACCTATGACTGTGGTAAGGTAGTCCTAGAGTGTTCTCTACCTTAATTAGTATTTATACCAGACCTATGGCTGTGGTGAGGTAGAAACAATACTGTGAGGTAGTACTGGAGTGTTCTCTACCGTAATTAGTATTTATACCAGACTTATGACTGTGGTAAGGTAGTCCTAGAGTGTTCTCTACCTTAATTAGTATTTATACCAGACTTATGGCTGTGGTGAGGTAGAAACATTACTGTGAGTAGTCCTAGAGTGTTCTCTACCTTAATTAGTATTTATACCAGACCTATGACTGTGGTAAGGTAGTCCTAGAGTGTTCTCTACCTTAATTAGTATTTATACCAGACTTATGGCTGTGGTGAGGTAGTCCTGGAGTGTTCTCTACCTTAATTAGTATTTATACCAGACTTATGGCTGTGGTGAGGTAGAAACATTACTGTGTGGTAGTCCTAGAGTGTTCTCTACCTTAATTAGTATTTATACCAGACCTATGACTGTGGTAAGGTAGTCCTAGAGTGTTCTCTACCTTAATTAGTATTTATACCAGACCTATGGCTGTGGTGAGGTAGAAACATTACTGTGTGGTAGTCCTGAGTGTTCTCTACCTTAATTAGTATTTATACCAGACCTATGACTGTGGTAAGGTAGTCCTAGAGTGTTCTCTACCTTAATTAGTATTTATACCAGACTTATGGCTGTGGTGAGGTAGAAACATTACTGTGAGTAGTCCTAGAGTGTTCTCTACCTTAATTAGTATTTATACCAGACTTATGGCTGTGGTGAGGTAGAAACATTACTGTGAGTAGTCCTAGAGTGTTCTCTACCTTAATTAGTATTTATACCAGACTTATGGCTGTGGTGAGGTAGAAACATTCCTTTACCCAAGAGACAGAAATATGTATCCATTGTATTGATTTTAGCTGTTTTCGTGAGATTAAACGTTCGGTTAGATTGTTTTGTTTTTAGGACTTTCCAATAATTGTCCTGTACTGTAGACATTAAAGTCAATAGTCGCCTGATAATGATTTCTACATATCTAGAGACATATAGACAAACAGATATACATTTACATAGTCTAACTAGGAAGTATATGCGTGAATAATAGACAAATATAAGCTAACCAGATACATATTTACATCTACGTGTAAAGCGACAGTTTTCATTCTACATTGAAATATAAAAGTTGAAAGCATCATGTGATTGATTTGAGCATTTTAAACTCATTATAATTACATTTTACTAATAAAAGGATTGAGAGGTTATATAATACATGACGTGTAGTACACACAAATAGGAAATGGGTTTATTCATAGCAATCATGTCAAAGAACTAATATAGGCATACTTTTGTTATATATCAATACAGGCGCATTAGATTTAATTTGATATACGTTTACCAGATATCAATTAATACAGGCGTAATATTTATGAATTAATATACATTTACCAGATCAAAGCGATGTAGGCGTACTAAAACTAAACCTATATAGGATTACGAGATATATACAGGTTAACGTTTTAGATATATACAGTATATCTATATATGTGTATATACGTAGCACGTACTAGATACCAATTAACATAGACGTACTAGATATATCATAATACAGACTTATTAGAAATACATCAAAAATGGGCTTTTTAGATACAAATTAAAATATGTAAATTAGTTAGAAATCAATACAGGCTTACTAATTGTAGATTAATATAAGCTTACTAGATGGAAATTGAAATACGTTTACTCAATGAAAATTAATCTATCCTTACTAGATATAAAGGAATATAAACTTGTTTATTTGATTTTAAACGATTATTTAATCGACAATTTTATATTTTACAATACAATGTATTGTTGAGGTAAAAGTGAGATCCTAATGTACACAAATCTCTGATAGACTTAAAACATTATAAAGACATATTTCTACCAAGCATGATTTATTGTACTCACAATGCCGTGTGTTTCACTCTCTATATATACACAGGATAAAACTAATATCCCACCTATCAATAACCACATGCCTGCCCAACATTAGCGTAACTAGGTATGCTACCTGGTGCTAATTATGACTCTAATCTCACCAGGTCGATGGGAGAGGAGTGGGAACTATCTATATTCGTACAGCTTTAACGCGTCACGGCACTAACTTTACACACGCACCGTTTAATCAATCTTGGATTGTTAGAGATATTTTAAATTGATCCACGGAGTGGCATGTCAATAGTAAATTAGAAATGTAGAGAACACATGAGGGAAATACTGGTAGTTAAACCAATATCTCAGTTTGATTAACACTCCAAACATCGTGATATATTAACGACTGGGTCATCCGGGTCACAGCAGTCTGGTATATCAATGTTTGTAAACTACTTTTGTTATGTAACAAGTAAGTGTCTAGTTTGTTCCCTCACACCCCCTCCAGGACTCGACTGTCAAGTTAGTTCCCTCATAACCCCTCCAGGAGACGACTGTCAAGTTAGTTCCCTCATAACCCCTCCAGGACTCGACTGTCAAGTTAGTTCCCTCATAACCCCTCCAGGACTCGGCTGTCGAGTTTGTTCCCTCACACCCCCTCCAGGACTCGGCTGTCCAGTTAGTTCCCTCATAACCCCTCCAGGACTCAGCTGTCCAGTTTGTTCCCTCACAACCCCTTCAGGATTGTCCAGTTAGTTCCCTCACACCCCCTCCAGGACTCGACTGTCCAGCTAGTTACCTCACACCCCCTCCAGGACTCGGCTGTCCAGTTAGTTCCCTCACAACACCTCCTGGACTCGACTGAAGGTACAGGGTGCTGGAGCATGTTCTAGTGACGCATTGGAAACATTCATTAGTAAATATACAGGCCAAGTAAGGAATTAAATTTGTTTTTTATTGATGTACTTGGTATATGCGGTTATGTTATCAACGTCATATTTTTTTGATAAATTTCTGAACAATAATAAATAATTCAGATGTCTTCTGATATTAATTACATGTACCTAATTTTCACACTACATTAGAACGATCTCCTGATAATTTGCCAGTTTTTATGCAGATATCATCATTTTTCTGAAACACCAGCTCATGTTACATGTCCAAGTAGTTAAATATGAACATTGACCACCAACCGTCAGTAAACGCCTCTAAATATAAAATGATATATTATTCTTTTATCTTTGATTTTCATATTTCATGTAACTATATGTTTGGTGTGATCAAAGAGTCATTTTTTTCATATTGTTAATCTTGTCTCGTGATATTTCAATTTTCCGGTCATTACTCTTTGATATGAAATCCTTAGTTTTCTTTGTTTTGCGTCTTATATACACATGTATCATTGTTGACCTCTCTTTATCGGATATATTCACTTATCAGGCAATGTCTAGATACATTCGTTCAGTGCTTTCCTTTGGCATATCGTTTATCCTTAGTCGTTCGCTGGAAAAATCTCGTGTTTTAATCTAGATATCGTGTTAGGTTATATATTTCATATATATAATGTGTAGTATTATTTACATTTTTAATGGAAATTTGCTTCTCAAGGATCGAACGTGAATACTTCGATCTAGGTAATAATTATTCAAGGGCATTTGGCTTTTGATGCCGTTTATAAATTAAACTCCTCAATAGAAGTTACATAAAGCCGATCAGACTACTCTAGCTGTGAAAACTACGACATGTATTTAGGCCTGAAATACAACAAGGTAACTGCCCATAGTCATAATTCAACTCAATCATAAGACCTCGGTAGCCAATGCTGAATATATCTTTTTATAGTCGAAAGTTCCCAGTAGTATGTTCCCAGAAAAAACACATGCTTAAATATGTCATAAAATCTAGTTGTTAAATTGGCAAGTTTAAGCCGAGGAAAAAACTAGTTTATTCTTAGAACATCTGGTTATCTAAGTATGCATACACAGAGATGGCAAAAAAAAAATCAAAAAAAATCAGAGAATACCAAAGCGTCAACAAAACCATAATCCGAACTCAAAATCGATTGAACTAGGGGCAAAATAGAACCAAAAGGAAATATTTACATGGAGACTCTCGTAAAAGCACAAGAGAATAAGACCAGGTGTTCCGGAAGAGTAAGCGTCTTCTGCTTCATCGACGACACCTGCCATGTAAATCTTGGTCACATCCAAGTAAGCATCAATCCTCAAAATGAGAACCGAGTCATCATTGTCATCACAACAAGTAAACACACTAACAAGCAAATTAAAAAACGCCCATCTTCATATCACACAAAGATACAGAAAGTCTATCTATACTTACAAGTATTTAACAAGTTATGAATGACTGATTTAATTACCAAAACACATATCAAATGAATATTTACTTCAAAGTATTTAATTAGAAAATAAGTTGTACCAAAGTTTGGGATTAATTATGTCAAGTAAAACAATAAAAGTTCGGAATGTGATTTAATTAACAGATCAAACTGAATATAAAACCGTTTCCGGAGGGTACTGGCTGATACTAGCATAATCAAACACGTGCTGTATTAATTAGTACTGATTCCCAAAAGTGATTTAAAAGAAATATTATTGTTAATTGAGTTCTGTAGAGAGGGGAACAATTACTCAAAAATCACTAGAAAATTTCAAAAAAGGATAATATAAACATCTGATGTCGAGTGAGAGAGGAGACATCACCTAGCTTCTAAACGATCCCGGCTAGCTGATTTATCAATAAATAAAATAAGGTATGATAGGTGGATCATTACTACGTATATTATACACCTCAGGGTTGTATTACCGCCTTACTGTAGCGTGTTTTCCTAATTCAGACGGACATCCTCATACATAATAAAAACAGGTACTTGGCAGTGACAACTTTCACCTCAGATACAACTCATTTAAGGCTTGATCGAGATTGGAAGTACTTGTAATCAAACAACCTCCTTCTAAATGAAGTAGATTTACATAAGGCGATGTAAGATAGACAAACTTGACGGTATAAGTATTTCTGTATGTATGAGGATTGCTCTATCTGTCCATGTACCCCTTACAGGTAGCCGTTACAGGTAGCACAGGTAGACCTCTCAACACAGTGTCGTTGTCAAGTGGTACTGTACACTAACGCCATCACGGTGAGTAGTAACACACAATACTATGTGTAGTGGCACCACATACTCATGACGTAACCTGCAGGTTATCACGTATCAATGATGTAGTGTAACACATACCCATGACGTAACGTGCAGTCTATCACGTTTCAATGATGTAGTGTAACACATACCCATGACGTAACGTGCAGTCTACCACGTATCAATGATGTAGTGTAACACATACCCATGACGTAACGTGCGGTCTATCACGTATCAATGATGTAGTGTAACACATACCCATGACGTAACGTGCGGTCTATCACGTATCAATGATGTAGTGTAACAAATACCCATGACGTAACGTGCGGTCTATCACGTATCAATGATGTAGTGTAACACATACCCATGACGTAACGTGCGGTCTATCACGAATCAATGATGTAGTGTAACACATACCCATGACGTAACGTGCGGTCTATCACGTATCAATGATGTAGTGTAACACATACCCATGACGTAACGTGCGGTCTATCACGTTTCAATGATGTAGTGTAACACATACCCATGACGTAACGTGCGGTCTATCACGTATCAATGATGTAGTGTAACACATACCCATGACGTAACGTGCGGTCTATCACGTATCAATGATGTAGTGTAACACATACCCATGACGTAACGTGCGGTCTATCACGTATCAATGATGTAGTGTAACAAATACCCATGACGTAACGTGCGGTCTATCACGTATCAATGATGTAGTGTAACACATACCCATGACGTAACGTGCGGTCTATCACGTATCAATGATGTAGTGTAACACATAGCTATAACATGATGCTTAATGTAACAAAACAAAACGTCAACCAAACCATAATCCGAACTCAAAATCGATTAACTAGGGGCAACATATGAACAAAGGGAAGATTAACATGAATGCCCTTATAAAAGAACAGGATAATACGACCAGGTGATCTAGAAGAGTAAGAGCGTCATAAAAATCTTGGTCACATCTAAATAAACGTCATGAACTAAATATTTTTCAATACGACAAAATGGCGACCGTAAAACTTGTTTTTGTCAGCAGTCGACATCTATCACGAAAATTTCGATAGTTAGAGCAAGCCCTAGAATAACGAATTAATTGCAGCATGTAAATATCACAGGTTGGAGAAGTTGGGATGTTACTATCAAGAAAAGGAAAGTTCGCGAGTGGAAAATTAAAACGTTTATCGTATAGCTTAGCAGTAAGTTGTCCATGTTGGTCATGGTTTAGGTAGAGATCAAGGTAAACAGCTGATGTAAAAGAGTCTGTTGTGCCCTAAGTTTCAAGTTCAGAAGGAACGTGATAAGAAAACTTCAACATATTTGAAAGTGATATTTAAAGATTTGGCAAGGTTTTGTTACCTTTCCTGATTAGCTCTTTCACAAATTCAGCCTCGTGTGAAAACAAAAACATCTCCGCTAAGAGTGGGGCACAGTTTGTTCCCATGGGAATGCCAACAGTCCGAAAAATCGTTCCTCTGAACTCAACAAAAATAGTGTCAATCAAGTCATGGTATGATGTTTAGTTAAATTCATAAAGCACCCTATTTAATGTTTGCACTCTGAACTGTTATGAAGTGAAGGTGATGTTTCTTGCGGAATAGAAATACTTTAAGAGCACAAACAATGCGAAATTATGTTTTCAGGTAGAAATTATTAAACGCTCTCAAAGATTTTCATTATGAATACATCTTTACAGTTCATTGGAACGCAGGTTTATCAGATATAAATAAGAGTTGGTTATCAATCATTGGGACGCAATGTTTATCAGATATTAATAAGAGTTGGTTTATCAATATAATGATGACATGGTACACTAAGCTTTAATAGACAAACCTTCCCGTTGACATTCCTATTATATTTCCTTTCTGTGGTTTAAACTGATTTTTAATAGGTTATCAGGTCCTTTATCAGTAGTATTTGCCGATAATTGCGAACCGATTTAAACTTAATTGTACTTTAAATTGTTGGCTGGCGGAGTGTACAACTTGGGGTACTACACCGGGAGACGTATCGTGTTCCGTGTCCGTCAGATAGCGATCCGACACGGCACACATACAAAGGCGAGGACCCGTATGTGTTTCTGTTATAGTTAATTATAATTTTCACTTTACAGCCATATTGCTACTTATCAATAGAAATGTAAATGATCACATGCAATGTAATTTAACCGTCATTCATTCCTTTGTGGTTTTGTCTTAATTAATAAGCGATAATATGAAAAGTTAAGTCTTTACATATCTTTTCTCGTATAGAGATAACGACAGCAGTAGTCAGTAGTATGTGTTTGTATGACAGTCTTGACACAAGGTTAACCTAATTAAAACCCATCATTATGTTCTCTATGTAAACCCATCCAAAAGGTTTAGAACGTGGTACATATTAGACCTTGATGGACTTGTTTCGAATCAGGCCTACTTTTTAACATTCAAAAGACTTACATAAGACATTACAATCTTATATTAGGCATGGGTGACTACGTATATTTATATAGAAACCCTACTTAGTCCGTATACACTAAAGTGACTTTTCTTCAGAAGGTAGTAATACCATTTGTATGTTTTACGATCGTCCTTTATACAGCAAGGTAGATCCTTATTCCCTTGAGCAAGTTTCTATTACCTCAGCTACGGTAAGAAAGTAGCCAACTAGGGATTCTATTACTTTGGCTACGGTAAGAAAATAGCCAACTCGGGATTCCATTACCTTGGCTACGGTAAGAAAATAGCCATCTCGGGATTCTATTACCTTGGCTACGGTAAGAAAATAGCCATCTCGGGATTCTATTACCTTGGCTACGGTAAGAAAATAGCCATCTCGGGATTCTATTACCTTGGCTACGGTAAGAAAATAGCCATCTCGGGATTCTATTACTTTGGCTACGGTAAGAAAATAGCCATCTCGGGATTCTATTACTTTGGCTACGGTAAGAAAATAGCCAACTCGGGATTCTATTACCTTGGCTACGGTAAGAAAATAGCCATCGGGATTCTATTACCTTGGCTACGGTAAGAAAATAGCCAACTCGGGATTCTATTACCTTGGCTACGGTAAGAAAATAGCCATCTCGGGATTCTATTACTTTGGCTACGGTAAGAAAATAGCCAACTCGGGATTCTATTACCTTGGCTACGGTAAGAAAATAGCCATCTCGGGATTCTATTACCTTGGCTACGGTAAGAAAATAGCCAACTCGGGATTCTATTACCTTGGCTACGGTAAGAAAATAGCCATCTCGGGATTCTATTACCTTGGCTACGGTAAGAAAATAGCCATCTCGGGATTCTATTACCTTGGCTACGGTAAGAAAATAGCCAACTCGGGATTATATTACCTCGGCTACGGTTAGGTAATTCCCTTCAAGACATTCTCCAGGTGTGCTTCATAGCTATTTGGTCAATATGAAACTTTATGCTTGTCTTCTGAGCAAGTTATTGTGTTAACCAAGCTAAATGTGTAATAAGTAAAACTCGGAGAAATAGAAACAATGGAAATATTGAAACAATAATCCTTCAAAGTTACAGGGAGAATAAGACCAAGTGTTCCGGAAGAGTAAGCGTCTTCTGCCTGATTGACAACAAACATTGTCATTCTAGGTCGTTGTCATGTACATGTCACATGCACATCAATGACTTTCTTTTCTTGATAAGAACGTCTCTCTTTTCTCGCTACTGGTATTGATATTGCACTAAACAAATGTCTCAAAGTTATCAAAACAATTATCCATCACCATCAACATGTACTCACCGAAACCTTGTTTGTACATGTAGATAGCTCTGCCTGCATCGTACAGATGTCACGGAAATCGTGATATTCGGAGCATGTGAATATACAATTTATTGCAATATCTATACCAGTAGCGAGAAAAGAGGGACGTTCCTATCAAGAAAAGAAAGTCATTGATGTGCATGACAACGACCTAGAATGACAATGTTTGTTGTCAATCAGGCAGAATACGCTTACTCTTCCGGAACACTTGGTCTTATTCTCCCTGTAACTTTTAATGTTATACCAGACATTAAAGACCTCGGTTAAAAAAAGATCTAAGTTATCAAAGTTATACCAAACAATTTCTGACCTTGGTTACAAATATATCAATACTAGAAAGAAAACAAATCAGAGAATACCGAAGCTTCAACAAAACCATAATCCAATTACACTTATGTCAATAATATTTGAACAAAGGCAGATTTACATAGAGAACCTTGCAAAAATCAATAGAAAAAGACCAAGTATTCCGGAAGAGTAAGCGTCTTTTGCTTCATCAACGACACCCGTCATGTAACTTTTGGTAAACATCAAGTCCTCAAATTGAGAACCGAGTCATCAGTCTCGATCACAAGTAAATACACCAATGAGCATATTCAAAAATGTCCAACTTCATACCATACAAAGATACACCATATTTTTCAATGAGACCAAGATCAACATTTGTTACAAAAATATCTAAGTTAGTATGTATGTATCAAACACAAAAGGAGAGGGCTGAACAAACGTCTATACAACTTTAAATAAAAACGAGTACACACTGACGCTACAATTGATCCTGTTTTGTAAACAATTTATTTGTATTCAGTACTGAAACCTTTAATTTGAGAAGTTTGGTCTGTAGATATTAACATATAATTATCATAAATCAACACTATCACATATAACAGCTACTTGTGTAGTGTTCAGTGCATTCTCAGGCTCTGTCAGGCACAATGCACTAGTGACGACTTATGGCAGGTCTAGCAATCAATGACTATAAACAAATAATATCAGGTTTAACTACCTACGATATGAATACTTGAAATATTGGCATCGTTGATACATTTTGAACCAACGTTTTTTTCATTATTATTTGTTTTTCACTGACGTCAACTCAGCCTTAATCCATGAGCTAAAAACTACAGACTCAAGCTCAGTATATTCGTTAAAAAAGGAAAATTAATCGATTGCATGATGGAGGGAAACGATCATTGTTTTACAAGTGTTCATTCCATCACAAGGACAGATGTACCTGTTATAAGGGAAAATAGAGAGTACTGAAGTGTCAACAAAACCATAATCAAAAGTCAAAATCGATTAAAGTAGGGGCAAAATATGAACAAAAGGAAAATGTTTACATGGAGACCCGTGTAAAAGTACAAGACATAACTGTACTATGTAGGTATACTATTAACAGGCTTCTTGTAAAAGAGTCTTTATAAGCGTCACAGCTAACCATTGGATACATTTTGAGAGGATTAGAAAATTACATCAAACATATTGGCTAGACGTCTTCTGCAATTTCGGTAAACATTTTAATTTGAAATGGCCTTTACAAATATATGGTTCTGAGCTATCTTGAAACATACTTTGTGAAAAACACAACAAAAGCTAACGGATAAGATATACCGAGAAAGGTTTAGTACGAATGATGGGCTTCCTGGTTGCCGATATTTTTTTTAGTTTGGAGGAAAGAGTTTTCAGCAGACTATTGGCATTCACATATGATTAACATGTGCCCTGCTCTTTACTTGGACGATACAAAGACAAGAAAGGGTATGGGGTGACCTGCCCGACTACGTGAGTTTTTTCTCCGGATACTCTGGTTTCCTCCCACAATAAGACCCCTTGCCCGCTAACATCCGGGCCAACAAGAGTGGTTAATATAAGTTGGATAACTTGTTTCATTGCTGAAAACTAAATAAAGTTTATATTTGGGTGTAGTCGATGGAGGAAAAAGAAGTAATCTTCCGGAACACCTGGCATTATTCTGTTGTACTTTTTCAAAGGTCCCCGTGTAAATCTTTCATTTGTTCATACATATACTTTGTCCCTAATTTAATCGATTTTGAGTTTGGTTTATGGTTTGTTGACACTTCGGTTTCTCTGATTATTTTTTTATCTTTATTCAGAGTAAAAGTTTTAAAATAGTGATTGCCGACATGTCATAAACAAAAATTGCTTCCTCATCAACCAAAAAACCATGGACTAGGTCTTCCCTCAAATGCATTGTATTGACAATAATTAACAACATATAATTATATACATTTTGTTCTAACGATACCGGATTAGGATGTAGCACATAACTAATTTTCTCATCGATGTTCATAGCGATGTAGGGTAAATACAACTGAAATAGTAAATCTGACATTCTCCTACGACTAGGCCTCCGGGCCTCCACCTCTAGGTCGCGGGTCCAATGCCTATGTTGGGAAGTCGCCAGGTAATGACCGTTGGTCGTTGGGTTTTCTTCGGTTTTCCTCCACCGCTTAAACCTGGCGCATCCTTCAATGATCCTCGCTTAAAAGGACGTAAACACAAACTAAATCAGAAACGCCAGGCCCGATACTAGCGAATATATTTTACAAGCGAATTGATGACCGTGTATGCAAAATACAGCACTTTGTTTTCAGATCGGACAGCTGGTTTAGCCGTATATTATTTTTATATATAAAGCCATGTTGTGAACTTATTGCGACTATGTGGGCATCGGGGAGGGGGGTGTTAAGATTGAATTATTTCCAACCTGATCTTGACGTATATGACCTAAAGAAGACGTAACACGCACATATGCTGCACCTAAAGCGATACCACTGGTTTATTACTAATCAGACTGTGCTGTACAGGTAAACACCACATCAACAAACTTAAGGACTAGGTACAGCCATATTGGTTATTACCTGGATGAAAATAGTAATATTGAATTTTTAATGTTTCCTTCCAAAACATGGCATAAGCTTTATCCCATTATGTTAAATATTGATATAAAATGCAGTTAAGCCCCAAAAATTATAAAAAAAATCTTAGGAAAAACTATTCAGTAAATAATATCGAAATGGGAGTGCGCAAATATTTTTCATATAGTTATTTGAAACATTTCAAAAAGATAATACAAAGTTTTCATAGAATGATAACCCAGTGTTAAAATTTCAATATTACTCGAAATCATAGTATCAGGGAGAAATACACAGGTACCACCTCTAAAAAAATGTCGTCCATTGCATGCTGTTTTCAGTTCAGGTAAAAGTTGGCAATATAGGGGCATTATTTTATATATTGAAATATATCATTTGTCATGTAAATGTAAGTTTCGTGTCAAATAAATGTATAAAATTAAAATAATAAAACCGACATAACGTAATTTACATTTACGATACGGTTACCTAATTACTAATTAAGTTTGAGAAATGTATTTTGATACCAATGTGCCTCAACTGCCACACATGTTTACGATGGCAACAATTTACGTTAGCGATGTTTGACAGGTGGGAAGCCGAGAACGAATCGGTATAATCAGTGAGTTAATACTGTCCGATCCACGCGAAGTGTATTATATATACGAATTCCATCAGAATTTATACAACACAAATTAAACTTTTTGACAATTCTTTCAAAATCATTAAATTACTTAAAAAAAACACTGCCGGAAGTGCCGACGAACATCTTTTCACGTGCTATACATTCGCTCAAAAAATGAAAATTGGCAATTGCTAAAAACAATTTATCGTGATAGGAATTGGCAGTTTTTGCTTTGTGACGATATACCATGTAACATTTACTGCATGCTTGAATCCAATTTAATTGTTAATTTTGTCGATGTTTCACCATGCCTCTAAGTTAGGCGTATGGATATTTAAAAATGTAAATTGTCCTGTACCTAGTCCTTAATGTGTTTCAATTACAAATGTACATTGATGATCCCACATTTATAATTAGGTCAACTACATTTTAGTCAGTTTAACCTATCACTTCATTTACTAATGATTTGAGAATACGAGGATAATCTTTCGCTGGTTTCTGATTAGGTAATTTTGGTGAGATCATGATTTCGCAAGACGATCTATTTACACGGGGAGACGGACGAATTATGACTATTGTTTAAACAATTGAGTGTATTTAATACATTCACGTATGACAAAGCGAGTACAAGTGATATGTATCGACCGACCCCCAGTGGGGGTTCCTCGCCAGGCAACAGGTACATAGCTACAAATAATACCTAAATCAAACTATCGGAGATAATTGTTACTCGGTATCGGGTGACTCTGCCAATGTGTTTCGTCTGTGAGGTCATATAAACTTGAGAAAGTGTATTAGTCGGATAGATAAGATTATATAGGATCTGTTTTAACAACTACTGGAACTGTTATTATCAGGGTTGTGCATTAAGCTTTCTGGTGGCTCAATTCTACTTTGGAGGCTTTTGGGCCAGACGGTAGATCTACGTTTGGCTTCCTGTCTCAACAAGACCTGCGCCACTGGACCAGGGGTTCGAAACATTCATGGATTAGTTACAAGATACTGCTTTTGTTTCGGGAGCATCGACTCCCCCGCTCCACACCAAATCCTGACGCGTCCTGAATGACCATACTTGTATATAAGACGTTGACACAAATAAACAAGAATGTATGGTTAATCAATTACGTCATGGTTTTAATCAGAAAAAAAACTGTATTCACCTATAAGAATGGATGAGAAATAGTACATCGATTCCTGTGATCATTGTACCGAAGTGAGTAGCCCGAGTTTCCTCTGGGAACTGAGCTAGATATCTCTCTTCCAAAATGTCTCAGTCTGGTGTCAGGGCCAGAGAAAAGCGAGCTATTAAGTGAAAACAAACACCATAAACCTACAGACAAAAAGATTTTTGAAAACGTACAAGAGAATTAGATCAGGGCCCGTGTTCATGAAACCGCTCGCAAGCTCAAACATGCATTTTGTGCTCAACTCCAACTTCTTGTTCTTGCTTTTAAATTGAACTAAAGGAACTAAACTAAAACAACCTTATTCTGTTCATTATTTGGAAAAACTTTGAAAGTTGACAGAGACTTAAAGCAGAAAATTGTTACTAGTATCTTTATTTGTCTTTTTGATCGTTTGACATGATTTAAGCGAGAGAAAATGAAGTTGGTTTATGCTCAGAATCCGTACTTAAACACGTGATTTGTTTCATGAATAGGGGCCCAGGTGCTCCGGAATAGTAAATAATTATCTTCTACTCCATCTACGACACCCGCCATATTGATCTGTAACATCTCAGTAAAGTCCTCAACGTGCAAACTGAGACATCATTCTCGAGAACAATAAGCAGTTATACTAATAAGCATATTTAAAAATGTCCAGCCTTATATCATACAAGGATACAAAATATTTCTAAATGAGACCAAGATGCCAACCATAAAACTTAATAGTCTTCACAAAGCTGCATACATGTGGACGTAAGCTTGTTAATCAGCTGTCAATATCTATTAAGAAAATCCCAAAACTGAGAGCAAGCCCCAGAATCACGAATCAACTGCGACATGAAAGCATCAAAGGTTGGAGAGTTAGGGATGTTACTATCAAGAAAGAGAAAGTTCAAATCCATTACAAACTGAGATAAGATTGCATCTTTTGCTAATTGGAATGTAAAACTAGGTAATTAGCTGGTGAAAGAGGCGAAAGCCATCTGAGGAATGTCAGGGAGGCACACAGATGTTCTCTTTATCAATGTAAGGTATATAAGAATGTACATCCCCTTCCTGACCCCCGACGTTATATATTTTGTTTTAAATTCTGGATTAATCACAATGGTAGTGACTGTATCTTATGAATACAAATGTTTGAAGACGAGCCCAGTGGTGTAACCACGAATTAAAGTTGTTATAACCTCAGCCTACAGTCAGCAGTTTAAATATACATGTTGACGTTCTACTGAAATGTAATTGAACTGCACTTGAATAGCTGTCCTGATAATATACACAGATAATATACACGTATAACCAGTTAACTTGCATATTGATACGATATCCTTAAGAGACGTGTGGTACTTGATGCGAACACACGTACACACTCTCTCTGCTAATATGGAATCCTGGTTGATTCTACCAGAGAGTTGTCAATACACTTTGTAGAAGTACGATGGTCACATTAGGGTATACTATCATGATCAGCTGGTATACCCAATGTCTGCACTGTTATACGCACATCAGTATTGTTTAGTATTGGTCTACAAATTTTCCTAAATCTAACCCACAGACACCCTTTACGGCGAACACAATGGCGTGTAAGGCACTAGTTTATTGTCTGCCTGATGTTTTTGTGTTTTGCAAGGGTATTTCGGATGAGATATTTTATTCTTGCAAATACAATTAAATATGTCCTTCGTCTCTTAAACTGATACAGTTTATTAGCGCTAAAACTTTGGTTTTAGCTGTTTATGGGATCACATTCTGATTATTAATCAGCCTGTCCAACGCAATAAAAACGTGTCCATCTCAACATCCATATGTTACAATCCGCCAGCATGTACAGCTTCCTCAACTCTGGGAACCTAGGGGGCTTAAGTGCTGCAGTAATATCAATAACTTGAATTATATTTAACTCTATCTGATTCCTAGACATAAATGTTGGAAAATAATCCAAGATATCTCCCAAGTAAGACTAGTTGACTAGGTTGTTGGTTACCTAGTCCAACTAGAACCAGTAGACAGGAGGCAGCGAATCGTGTCATAGTGACCAACGGTGACACATTAGATTGGCTTGGACGCGTCCCAGAGCTAGCAATTATTTTGCCTTTGTTCACAATGACTTTGCCAGCTAGATTGTGGGGGTGCAATATATAATTTGATCGACCCAGCCCGAGGCTCTAGAGGAGGAATTAGACATTGGTTTGAGATCTATACATTGATATATGTTTTACATGCTACTGTTTGGCTAACTAGAGAAATAATCTACCATAGTTTCAACAATTGTCAGTTTGACATTAGGTGCTGGTACATTTATATACTTTGGAATTATATTTTAAAGCAGAAAATATTTAAATATTTTCCAAATAATGTCCTGTTTACAGCAATTAAGTACACGTTGTCTCCTCCTTATCTAACTAGCGCAATGTGCGCCAACACATTCAAGAAGTTAGAACATTAGAGTATAAAGTCCCGAACGATCCTCCCAATAATAAACGGCTATTTCCACGTCACAGCTCCCTCATCCTAGGTAACAACAGACGGTACCTTTGTACCGGAAACTATCAACATGTCGGGCGCTTTTTATAGGGAATATGGTTATTAATTAACACCTGCAGGAAACAGAGACTGGGTTTGACGTCACACCTGGAATAACACCAAATCAAACGAGGGAGGACAATGTACGGTAGACCTTGTAACAACGTACACCGAGTAAGTCACGGGTTCGATCTGTAGGGTGTCATCTTGTTGTGTTAGAGTCGGGCTTAAAACGTCGACATTTATCATGTTTGGTTGTTGGGTGTTCATAATGGATTTGTCAAACGCTCTTTGTAGTTAATTACAGGTCGAGACATCATCAGATAACCCAATAAGTTCGTAGGTCTATCATACAGCACCGGTAGGTTATACGTCTATCCGATATCATCATAACAGTACATTATAACCACGGGATCGATAAGGAGAGCCATTTGATATTGAAGAGCTCAAACAATGGAATTATTATTAATACCGATGATAATGTTTATATAGACTGTCTATTAATACAGAGGATAGTGTTTCTATGGAATAATTATCAAGACCGATGATAGTGTTTCTATAGAATATAAATAAGAGAATACCGAAGCGTTAACAAAATCATAATCCAAACTCAAAGTCGATTAAACAAGGGGCAAAATATGAACAAAAGGGAAAGATTTACATGGAGACCCATGCAAAAGTACAAGAGAATAAGACCAGGTGTTCTGCAAGAGTAGGCGTCTTCTGCTTTATCGACGACACCCGCCATGTAAATCTTGGTCACATTGAAGTACATCAATCCTCGAAATGAGAACCGAGTCGTTATTGTCAGTCACAACAAGTAAGCACACTAACGAGCATACTCTTCATATCATACAAATATTTAGATTTGCCCATAGATCTGACCAACCTAACCCTCTCGAATCCCTGTGTTGTTAGTTTGTTTGTCTGCAGTCGACATCGATCATGGGAATCACGATATTTAGAGCAAGCCATAGAATAACGAATCAACTGCGATATGTAAGCACTAGGCTGGAGAAGCAGGGATGCCCCAATAAAGAAATGGAAATTTCAAGATCGGAAAAATGACGTTAATCTTATAGCTTAGTAGTAAGCTTGTCCATGTTGGTCATAGTTTAAGTAGATATCGAGGTAAGCAGCTGATGTAGAAGAGTTTGTTCTGTTCTTTATTTCAAGTTCAGAAGGGTATATACGATCGACGTGGTAAGCAAACTTCTTGTTGTTAATAGACAACACGTAGTCGATATATCTGAAAGTGAAATTAAAAGATTTGACAAGATTTTTGTTACCTGTTCTGATTAGCTCTTCCACAAATTCAGCCTCGTATGAAAACAAAAACAAGTGTGCTAAAAGTGGGGCGAAGTTTGTTCCCATGGGAATGTCTGCTGGAAAATCTTTCCTCCAAACTCAACAAATCAGTCATACTATATCTTCTTCAGTATATTTCATCTTAGCTTTTAACGTGAGCTTAAATGGTCAGAAAACTATCTTTACTATGAAAAAAGTTTTTTATTTTTGACATAAACGATACACATATTATTTATTCGATAAGTTATCGCCTGACAGAGGCACCAGCCGAGTCGTTATGACACGGTAGATATGTAGATACTGTAAATATGTCAACACTGTAGAAATTAAAACTCTTAACGATTTCCTTTAATAACATTCTTTAAACGTCACATACAAAAGCATTCTTCTTCACAATAAAATGTTATCGGACGAATGACAGCATCGGCGATTCTAGGTTGTTGAGTCTTTCTTTTCGAAGAATCCATATTTCATTGACACTGTTGAAATTGAATATGCATTATCAGAAAATTTTAAAATCATTTAAAGGACACACTTATGTGTTTATATTTGTAAACATGAATACAAAAATATGGTAATTTATTCCTTTAAAATTCGATTTTAAATTTACCTGCACATTAATGAACCACGCAGCTCTAAGTGAGAAGTGGAGAACTACACCTGACACAGGTAATTGTAAACATACAGGTGCGACGGTTCCTCGTCAGGTAGATCTTATTCACCAAAAGCATATAGAACATTTCGTGCGTACAGTAATAGACATGGTTTACAGCATGTTACTTGACAGACACGCAGGGAGTAATATATCAAGATAATGTAACTAGACAATTTTGCAGCATAAGAGCATGTACATTCGATGTTGTATAGTATATACACGTCGAACAGAACAAACAATCAGTCATCATTAGAACATCACTAGGTCCCTTCATCAACATCTCAATGCATCGCCTCATCACCAGGTTACTTCATCAACAGGTCACTTCATCACCAGGTCACTTCATCAACAGGTCACTTCATCACCAGGTCACTTCATCACCTGCTCATTATGATAACCTCATCACTTGATCCATAATTCATTAACAGAGCACTTCATCACCAGGTCACTTCATCGGGTCCTTTCATCAACAGGTCATTTTATACGACGAAAGCCAAGTCCGGCCCACTGCACGCTAATGGCGAAATCATATGTTGTAAAACTTACAGCTGTTTCGTCTGGAATACTAACAGTAATGTGGTTAAACAAGTATCAATAACTAGCTTTATGGTATTAAAAGATCACCAGATGATTGCAGCTTCAAACGATGCGATAGAGTATCTTGATACTGACAGTGAAAGTATAACACCAGTTTGACTAGAACATGTTACAGCTGGACCAGAACCATGTTTTAATTACAGTGAACGCAGAACCAATGTGTCTCTAGGTCGACATTGTGTACACCTGGGCTTTTTTTCATGAACAAGTTTCATGTTCAACCAAGAAAACACTATACTATGTACTCAGCATGAACCTGTGGTCGCAGTCACCTCCACGCAAGTGTCTACTCGAGAAGTAGGAGTTTAAAGGATTGGATACATTAGGGTTTTAGTATGATATACCTTTACCTCAATCTACCAACGTCACCGCCTCTACAGTCAATCAGGGTGGTAAGCCTTGTATTCAGACCGTCCAACACTGTATCAGACCTGGCCACACAATACACACTAATTCTACGTAAATCTGATCTTAAACAATACAATACACCCAATACTTCAATTATAGAGTTAGTTTAATGGATTACACTGTATAGAAATCAAACGTGAGAAATACACCTTGTCGTCGGCGGTAAGACGTTATCAATAAAAGAAACTAAATTAATCACACTTACTGTTATTACACACAGATGAATATTCATTAACGGTAATGCACATTAGAAAGTTAACTGAACTGTAATGATTTAAAAATGAAAAGAATGTTTTCTGCGTGCGACATAATTCACTGGGAAAATAATATTAATCACCCCACACAGAACACAGGTCCTTGTAATTAAAGATCATGTGATGTTGATACACACTAACACAGACCCTCAGGTCTCGCGGTAACTCGTCAGGTAAGTTATTTCCAGTCGATGAGCAGTTTTAGAAATACATTATTATATATATATATAGGTACGTTGACGATTTACACCTATCACGTGGGGGAAGGGATGCTGAAAATATGCATGTGATGATTTTTTATTTTGCGATCACAAACTTAATCTCGATTTTCCGTTCGTGAACGTTCCTTTCCCTGACAGTTATATTCTTGCATTCAAATTATGAAGTATTTTCAAGTGGTTGCTCTTAATATCAAAGTTCCTGTTTACACCTGTTGAAGGCTGACGGACAAACTGAGCATACGGGGTGTACAGAGCTATAGGTTCGGGCGCCAGCATTATCTCAGTGGAGAATACTCTCCGTCTTGAAAGTTCATTTGAACAGACTTGGTAGCTGTTCATGCCAGCATGCTACATGTCCAATATCAGTACCCTGTGCCTTTCGGTTATTGAGAAGTTGTCTGATTTTTTGGTTTTAACAGACTAACCCCTGTATCCGAGAAAGTGGATCAAGATCATGCATTTGAACAAATCGTATAGCCGTTCACTCTAGCATGCTACATGCCCTATACTTGTATCATATACCTTCCGATTATTTAGAAGAAGTTTCTTGAAGAATTTCATAAATCTAACCCATACGACCTTTAAGTAGGTCAAGGTCTTTCATTTGAATAAGCTTGGCAGTCCTTCATCCCAGCATGCCACTGGCCCAATATCAGTACTGTTGGCCGTTTGGTTATTGAGAAGAAGTCGTTTGAAGTGAATTATTGACGTCGTTGATAAAGCGATATATTCGTGAGTGCAGTAACTTCATCACTATTCGATATTGAACTGTGTATATTTCCCTCTTCCCAAGTTTTGGCCCCAGTGTTACCTTACAGTCGATACAGTTTAGTTATTATAATGTACTGCTGTTTTGTTTGTTAACAAACACCCTGGCGCTCTAATGTATCCGAGTCTATAACAGGTGTATATTTATCTTAGTAAGTAAACTACCGGCAGACTATTCCTTTGATTTTTTTACCACGGGAAAATCCATCGAAAGGAAACCAAACAGTCTCGTTCTAATGATTATAGTTATGACGAAACATTCACCAAAATCTATATTATACCCTCCGTATCGGTGTTAGTGGTTAACATCCCACAGAAGCCACCGAGTCCGTGTCAACAGCCAGTCTACACAACATGTACATGGTAATTATAGGTCCAGCACAAACATAACAGTTTATACAGAAGTCGGTGGTTGTCAATGGCGGGTAGATAGAAAGTACACGGACACCGCTGTGTGACACACAGGACAACCAGGGTCTGTGAAATGGGGCGCTCACGAGAAATACGTCACGCGCATGAATAACTTTATAATTCCGAATGTAATCGACGACGGGGTACCCGCGGAGTCCCAACAAACACCAGGAAGATGTATAGTCCTTGTCAAAGGACGTTTGGCTAACGTATTGTCGGGGATGTCATTGAAGCGCTCAACAAAACTAACACCAAGGAACGAGATAGTCAATATCACATCTGTTAAAGTCGATCAATGTATTCAGGTTTATGACGGTAAGTTACTGTAGAAGTTGATATTTTCGCGTGTTATTGTTTTTTTCGCTTAATCAACCTCTAAATTGTTCGCGGTGTGTAATCAATCATGCTGTTTTGTACTGTGGTACGTATAATAATAAAAGTCAATATAGACTTTGAGTAACATTTATTGTTCGCGTGTGGATAATTATATTCTACGGATATATTCGCGGATATTGAATGCAAGCAAAATAAGCGAAAACTTCCAGAAAGCGAATTCCACTTTTACACTAGTAGTTTGTCTGCCATCGTCGGAAACCCACGGTACACTTTTCTGACGTATGCAAACGTCAGAGAAGTGTACCGTGGGTTTCCGACAATGTTTGTCTGCTAATCCTTGTGATGTGTCTTACAATCTCAAGTGTAGTGCGCGTATAAGAAACAATTGTCGTTAGAAGCACAGGCACTTGTGGCCAGGAGAATAACCATCTATATATATATAATATAAAGAATATAGCAAAATTTGAAAAATTAGAAAAAAAAATATAAAAACTAAATTTTGTAATTTTCTTTTTGTGTTATAAATCATCTTCAAACGTTATGAAAATAATTGCCAAATTTCAGCTTGATACTTCAAGCAGGGACGTATATGTGAGATATACGTCCCTGCTTCAAGCGGTTAAATTTCACAAAACATCGACTATCAGACACTGAAGCTTTTGTGCCTGTGGTTAGAAGCAACACTACACACGTGGTTCTATGATTTTTATCGTTTAGGGAATAACAAACACACTGACAAATAAATACTGTTGCATAAACAACCATCTGTGTTAGCGTATAACGGTATATAGTACCCATATGGTATAAGGTCTAATCTGTATCATATAGTGTCTCATAAGTCAATTTATCTTTGGCTGGATATTGATCCCATTTTATGATGATTTCTATGTATTTTATGTAGATCAATATTTTACACATTAATAAAATAATTTTATTGTTATTATAAGTATTATCATATGTACCAGGTACTCTTAAAATATAGTTGTGACGGACAGAAAAAAAACCCATATAAAACCCGTGTAAATTTGTGACGAACAGATAATTCAAAACATACCATGTTGTGACAGGATACAACGATACGTGTGAGTCAGACAATAATAAAATAATAATAAACTTTATTTTCAGAGGATAAAAACATGTTTAGCCAAAGGCTAATCTTCCACATGGTCCTCATAAAAGACAACGCGCTCACCATAACAGATATGCCTATATAGTAGCGATACAGTGTAATACACTACATATAGGGCAGCGATACATGTGTAATACACTATGTAAAGGGTAGCGATACACGTGTAATACACTACCTATAGGATAGCGATACACGTGTAATACACTACATATAGGGCAGCGATACACGTGTAATACACTACATACTACATATAGGGTAGCGATACACGTGTAATACACTATGTAAAGGGTAGCGATACACGTGTAATACGCTACCTATAGGATAGCGATACACGTGTAATACACTATTAATAGGGTAGCGATATACGTGTAATACACTACATATAGGGTAGCGATACACGTGTAATACACTACATATAGGGAAGCGATACACGTGTAATACACTACATATAGGGCAGCGATACACGTGTAATACACTATTAATAGGTTAGCGATACACGTGTAATACACTACATATAGGGCAGCGATACACGTGTAATACACTACATATAGGGTAGCGATATACGTGTAATACACTACATATAGGGCAGCGATACACGTGTAATACACTATTAATAGGGTAGCGATATACGTGTAATACACTACATATAGGGTAGCGATACACGTGTAATACACTATTAATAGGTTAGCGATACACGTGTAATACACTACATATAGGGCAGCGATACACGTGTAATACACTACGTATAGGGAAGCGATATACGTGTAATACACTATTAATAGGGTAGCGATACATGTGTAATACACTATGTAAAGGGTAGCGATACACGTGTAATACGCTACCTATAGGATAGCGATACACGTGTAATACACTATTAATAGGTTAGCGATACACGTGTAATACACTACGTATAGGGCAGCGTTATACGTATAATGCACTATTAATAGGGTAGCGATACACGTGTAATACACTACGTATAGGATAACGATACACGTGTAATACACTACAAAAAGGGTAGCGATACACGTGTAATACACTACCTATAGGGTAGCGATACACGTGTAATACACTACATATAGGATCGCGATACACGGGTAATGCACTACATATAGGGTAACGATACACGTGTAATACACTACAAAAAGGGTAGCGATACACGTGTAATACACTACCTATAGGGTAGCGATACACGTGTAATACACTACATAAAGGGTAGCGATACACGTGTAATGCACTACTTATAGGGTAGCGATACACGTGTAATACACTACCTTTGGGGTAGCGATACACGTGTAATACACTACCTTTAAGGTAGCGATACACGTGTAATACACTACTTATAGGGTAGCGATACACGTGTAATACACCTATAGGGTAGCGATACACGTGTAATACACTATTAATAGGGTAGCGATATACGTGTAATACACATATAGGGTAGCGATACACGTGTAATACACTACCTTTAGGGTAGCGATACACATGTAATACACTACTTATACGGTAGCGATACACGTGTAATACACTACCTTTAGGGTAGCGATACACGCGTAATACACTACTTATAGGGTAGCGATACACGTGTACTATACTACATATAGGGTAGTGATACACGTGTAATACACTACATATAGGGTAGCGATACACGTGAAATACACTACATATAGGATAGCGATACACGGGTAATGCACTACATATAGGGTAACGATACACGTGTACTATACTACATATAGGGTAGCGATACACGTGTACTATACTACATATAAGTAGCGATACACGTGTACTATACTACATATAGGGTAGCGATACACGTGTAATACACTACATATAGGATAGCGATACACGGGTAATGCACTACATATAGGGTAACGATACACGTGTACTATACTACATATAGAGTAGCGATACACGTGTAAACCACTACATATAGGGTAGCGATACACGTGTAATACACTACATATACGATAGCGATACACGGGTAATGCACTACATAGAGGGTAACGATACACGGGTAATGCACTACATAGAGGGTAGCGATACACGTGTACTATACTACATATAGGGTAGCGATACACGTGTACTATACTACATATAGGGTAGCGATACACGTGTACTATACTACATATAGGGTAGCGATACACGTGTACTGTACTACATATAGGGTAGCGATACACGTGTACTATACTACATATAGGGTAGCGATACACGTGTACTATACTACATATAGGGTAGCGATACACGTGTACTACACTACATATAGGGTAGCGATACACGTGTACTATACTACATATAGGGTAGCGATACACGTGTACTATACTACATATAGGGTAGCGATACACGTGTACTATACTACATATAGGGTAGCGATACACGTGTAGTACACCTGATTGTATCAGGACTTAAACACCTGTCTAACATACGTCTCTCACTAGCTCACTCAGACAATCGTACTTGTCTTTTTTATTTTATTGTCGGATTAAAGTCGTACATGTGTGTTTCTAGGATGATTCGGTATGAGACAACAATGCGTATACTTATCTACCTGGGAACATTTAATATACAGCCTTTTTTACATACGAAACTAACGCACACATTCATGCCTTTAATTCCTCTACAGACAAATATCTATGTTGCTAATGCTGAAAAAAACCCCAACAAAAATAAAAGTAGTTTCAAAGGATGAAACAGAAAGACATATTCGTATGACGTTGTTTGAAAACCAATTCACAACTGGCTATGATTAATTACATGCATTTTGTTACTGGATTGAATACGATTTACAAATTGCTATTGCTAATTACACATGAATTTTGTTACTGGTGTGAAAAAAAAACAAATTGCTATAGTTAATTACATATGTATTTGGTTACAAGATTGAAGCAGAGACGTATATATATCACCCCGAGCTATTCTTGACCATGGAAGTAATAAACATGGAGATTTGTTTTTGGTTCTCTTTGTGGATACAAACTACTGTATGGTAAATGGACGTGTGGGATCAACCAATGATTTTACAAGTGTGTCACACATAGGCTTGTCTGTAATAGACTATGTTATTGTGCCCCGTGAACAATTACATCATGTACAGTCTTTCCAGGTGAGGAGGATGGCGGATGTTAAACAGGATTTACATGTCCCCGACAAGCTGCCAATACACTCCATATTATTATGGGATATTTCCACACCAAAAATGATAGACACTAGTATGTATACATCTAGATACATCTTCTGATGTCAACCGCTACAACACCAAGACCATTCCTGTTAATTTTAATACATGCGACAATTAAAAGGATTGAAGCTTTACATACTGAGGAAGAATCGGAGGATAGAGCTTATAAGAAATGTTTGAACTTAGTAAATCATGAAATGGAAATCAACCTTAAATCCATAAGCAATAATCGACCAAGGGGAGGTAAATCTTTCTACAAACCCTACTGGAATGATGAACTCAACAAGCAATAGGATAAAGTAAATGATAAAGAGAAAATAGAGATTTCTTCGCACTCTTTACCTGAAAAACAAAAATTAAAAGAATGTACATGTATATCGCGTCGAAAGGAAATATTTCGATCGACTAAATCGTCAATTTAAACGGAAATATCAGTGTGCTAAACAAAATGAATTAACAGCTCTCTGTAATGCGCAGATTCTCGCGACTTCTCGAAACACATAGGAAAGCTTAGTCTGTCTGATGAAAGAACAAAATCTATTACTATGGAGATCATCAATGCGGAAGGGGAGGTAATCAGTGATGTTAAAAAAGTAATGGATAAATGGGAAAGTTTTTATGAAGCCCTTTATGATGAAGGTAACAATGTGAAGTTTGATGATGCAAATTAACCTTTAATTCAAAAACAAATGAAGGATGGTGCAATTCCGAACATTTTGGATATAAGCTCGACTTGTCTTAATTCATCTATATCTAAAGAAGAAATCTACCAGGCTGTATGTCATTCGAAAAATGGTAAAGCAACTTGAGTGAATGGTATTCCTGCTGATGTTTTAAAAAAGGGTGGATGGTATTCCTGCTGATGTTTTAAAAAAGGGTCATTGTGTCGAACTACCCTTTCGAATAATATCTTATTGTTTTAATTCTGGAAAAATTCCAAATGTCTGGAAGCGAGGAATCACTCAACCTATCCCTAAAAGAAGTAAAGGAGATGTACGTGATCCTCTGTCTTACTTTACTACCAGTAACATTTATACATACATCTTAAATATTCGTCTGACCAAGTGGCTAGAAACCAATAATATCCTAGTTGATGAACAAAATGGATTCCGTGCTAATAGGAGCTGTAGGGATCATTTACACGTTCTATATAGTATTATCAACAATAGACGGAACCGACAGACTATTATTCCATGTGCATACCTGGTCAAGGTCACACGGGAAATCGTTGGAATCCAGATTTAGAACTTTTTACTGAACTAGGGTTGAATCCCAATACTTTTGGTACAAACAGTGCTAATAAATCGGTGTTCTAATTATTTGTGCATAACGTAGAATGAGTTGATATGGTAAAATGGGTAAATAAAATCTGGAATGATACTAGTAAAATCGATGGCAATAGTTGAGGTCATCTTAGAAACATTCTCTATCAAGAGAAAATTACGTAGAATGCATTATCCCAAGAAACCATCGTCGAATTTTAGCCTCATTTAGATGTTGTTATTTACCACTAGCTGTGGAAACTGGTAGATACACCAAACCGCTAAGCCCTCTAAGCCAAAGACTTCGTATATATTGTAACAAAGGGTGGTGGAAAATGAAACACATTTTTTGATAGACTGTAATTTTTACTCTGATATCAGACTTGAACTTTTAACTAAAATGCACTTGCAAAATAATAACTTTCATGCCTTAAATGATAGTGACAAGCTAAATTTTATTATGCAGAAAGCAGATCCACATTTATTGGCATCTTCTGTTTTCAATATGTTTAACCGTAGAAAATATATGCCAACTGCATCATTATAAAAATCATTGTATGGAAAATTTGATACATCATTTGTTTCAAAGTTTTTTCATTTTTCATTTAAGTGATTTTATTAAGATGAGGAAGATGTACCTGGCCAGTTGCTACTACTTGTTACATTGTTGATCAGACTAATCTGTCAATCTATAAAAGACTCATTTTAATTGAAGATTTGGGTAAAACTTGTAATCGTGTCTCATAAGTCAACATAGGCAAATTGTTTATATAAAAGGAAGTGTATATCTTGATGGAAATTGTGAAAGATACATGTACTTGTTATGGTGTCTCAATATATAGTCAACATGCATATGTGACACATTGTCTCATTAAATATTTTCATATTTTATTAGACAAAGTGTATTACATATCAAATAATATTCAAATCATTATTGTACATTTAATGACGGAACTCACTAACCTGTCAGCCTATAATTAATCATTTTATGATTTTTTGTGTGATGTTTTTATGATGTTTATTGACATGTGACACTTCAATAAAATAAATCTTGAACTTGAATTATAAAACACGTGGCGTTATCGTTTACGTCTCTGAATGAAGACGACTCCCTAGAGAAAGGAACATGATGCTTGGTTAATGACGATTATTGTCTGATCTAACATAATACAGTGATGCCCTGCATTTCATAATGACCTAAAGTTTCATCTTAGTACATATTTAAACAGATCAGCAGCGCCTTGTGCTAATAACGATCTCAGTTCCATAGCAATACACGATCCTACACATTTGTAACAGCGGCAGAAGGGAGGTAACTCTGCTGTACCCTGTATTGTTGACTGAGTCATCTCCCTTCCTACCTATATCCGAACAGTATACGTCTCTGCCTATACAAACTCGCATGTACTGTAGACTCCCAGTAGTAATACGCTTCCGTAAGTTACATTCCGAGTCGTTTTATGATGAAATACATTTAGATATTGATATTTATTTTGTGAATTGATTATATATTGGTTATGTTTTGAAGTGTGTTTATCCTTCTTTATTTATCATAATACTGCATGTTCTGTACTTCAATTAATTAACTGTCTGAACCACAGGTAAGTTTACCCGTCTGAACCACAGGTAAGCTTACCTGTCTGAACAACAGGTAAGTCTGCACCTACTGGGACAGCTGTGTGATGTGCCCTCGGGTGTATCTGTTTATTGCACGGTGTATAGAGTGTGGTGTCAAATTAGGCTCCTATGTCTACAACAGCATCCGTATGATGAAAACAATGCCAGCTTCTATATACCAGCAGAGAGGTTTCTGATATCACTCATTGTAAGTAGGCCTGGGCATGTAAATAGACAGAGACGTATATAACACAAGTATATATACTTAACACACGTCTCTGATATAGGTTTGACCATGATTACGTTTACGTCTATGAATTATTACTTCGTTGTAGATGTACATATAAAACAGATATTTACGCTTCAACATTCAAATAAATATAATAATATAATTATGTAATAATCTACATATAATGCGAGACCCAGTCTATAAATTAGTACAATTATTTGCCTGCAGAAATGTAAAGCAATTAAGAAACCTTAGTAAGTGTTTAATTCATGCTACTGCTAAAAGAAAGTCTCTACTTAATATTTGATTACTATTTACGTTCCAGCTTTGTTCCACTGATAATGATTATATATTTTCTTTTGTAAGTTGACAATACTGATGTCATCTAGTACTTTATGTGCTCCGCCATCTTACATAAATTAATTACAATATTGCTAATATTTATATTGTTATTTTCTATATGCTGTATTTTGCGTTTGGAATGAAGAAATTGAATAAAATAGTCAGAAGCAGCACGGAATGAGATTTCTATCTAAGTCTGTGGTAGCAGTAAAGAAACTGGGGAAATTAATGTCTTCAAATATCTGTACCGGTGTAACTTCTGATCAAACAATAGACAGGTAATTGGCACTGATTTAACTGACCCCCCTCTCCCCCTCCCCTCCTCTCAGGGTGACTACGATACAGGTAAGGTGATGTGTGGATGCTAAATGTAGGTACTACGGAATTAGTAGGTTTTTTAGGTAAACGGTAGATAAACACTTTAGGTAGACTATAAATTCTCACCTAATATCAATATGGACGTACATGAAAACAGAAGGAATATGATTATAAAGACAAATGCTATATATTGTCAGGGACGTATATGTGAGACCTTAAAAACTTACTTATAAAAATAACAAACAAACAAAAAAATACATCTGATAGAAAATGTCAAACAGCATCAACCACTATGAAAATCTTTTAATTTAAAAAGTGTTTAATTAAAATTTAACAAACTGTCTCTTGTGATATTATCATTATGTATAACCCCTCAGAAGTATTAATGTATTGCCACGGAATTATATTAGATTGCTTTCTGCGTTCGTGGTATTTACACAGTATTTTAATTGAAAGAAAAAAAGTCATACATGTAAAAAGTGTCAATAATGACATCCCGAATTAAACTTTCCTTTTACACTGTGATGTAATGCGACCTACGAGTTATGTACATGTAACTGTAATTCTTAAAAGGGTAATTAATGATCTAATTGATAATTTAGTAATTTCAAGGAAATACGTATTACTTGTTACAAAGCTATTGAAAACACTTTTATATAACTACCTATGTATTTATTGGTAGGTAAAACAGTGTTTTTTTTTTTAATGTAGGCTTAACTTGGTGCGCTGGAACCAGGGACGTATCTCACATATACGTCACTGGCTGGAACTAATTAACAGTACAACAGCGGAATAGATGACGCTTGACATTTAGCTTACGTATATATATATATATTGTAATTGTAAGGGTCAAAGAAGTAATATAAACGTTAGTTTTCCAAATAACACTGGATCCATACAAATGGATAGTTGTAGGATACAAATTACTTAAAATGTTATAAAGGGCAAAGAAGTAATTTCAACAGCGTAGACAAACTAGTACTAGTGCTGTCAAAATATTGTAATGGTAATAAATACGTGTAAAGGGAGGTAACCGGAACATTCTTACTTGCTGCAACGATACGCCTGATCTTCTTTATGGTTACCTGCCATGTGTTGTTGGTTGGTTGCTATGTTTATGTAGAAGTTATATCCATTGTTGCCGACCGTAAACAGCGAGGATATATCCGACTATTGTATACATTACTTACCATATCGTATCCTGAACTGTACCGGCACGCGTTCACAACCCCTCGTGACTCGAGATAAAAGATCACCTACTCGACGCCAAGCTTTATAGCTGTGATCTGTAATAGCATCTTTTCGTCTTTTGTGTATCAAATATAATGTTAACAATTAGTTGTTTTCATTTTAGTTCTGATCAGTGAATTATTGATGGAGCTAGCGAAGGGTGAGGGTAAATGGGTAAGGGTTGGGATGGGTCAGGATTGTAAGGGATTAAGTAGTTATAAAGGAGGGCAAACAAATACACCAGTCAGCGTTTTTTCGAGGTGTTATTGGACACTTTTTGAGAAAAGTATGTATCTCTCAAAAGAGATATGTTTGGTGGTTTTTGGTCCACTCCGTGTGGTCCTGTCTCGGTCAGTGGCTACTGACGTAGTATGAGGTGACTGTCAGTCCAGAACAACTTCCGGTGACAGGAAGTTGTTCCTTTCCCTCATTCCTCCTCCCCCGAGGAACTGTCGTCGACAACATCGCCGTATAAAGTCATACGCAGCTTCTTCGCCTCTGCTTCCTTTAAGCATGCGTACTCGTAGAATGTGTTGATCATTCCCTCGCACGTGATGATGCGGAGCCGGATGTGGTACCGGAAGGAGCGGCGCCCGTCCTTACAGGCCCTGTTGTACCTCTTCCTTAGTCCCTCCAGCTGACTGTACAGCACGTGGATCTGGTCGTAGGCCCAGTCTATTCGATACTCTAGTCCGTTTAGTTTGTCCTCCAATGCGTCCTGTAAAGTTGTACTTCGGTACGTGTCCCGAGTCGGTGGGTTTTGGTCCGTGTTGCCCGCCATATTTCGCATGATCCAAGATATTAACAAATGTGGACTTTTCCTGTATGTAGTTCTGATATCTGTGGATTAAAGCTCTGAGATTGGTGGACTTTTCCTGTATGTAGTTCCGAGATCTGTGGATTCGTTCCCGATATTTGTAGACTTTTCCTGTTTGAAGCTTTGAGATCTGTGACAACCACTGCTGTATACAATTTGTAGTATGAAACCACATCGTGTCCTAGCTGCTATTTATACAACAACCTGGAACATCTTTACTCGGACAGCCTTGAGTAGGGTTACCAGACCACACCCCTAATCAGTGGTACGTCACACACCCCAGGGTCAGAATAATTAATTATTAGCCTTAATTCGATGTGATTATCGCCACGATTCCGGCCGGTATCAGTCCCCTTTACTAACATTATTACACCATGGCTCATTAGTTTCGCACTAATTAAATATGACGTAGCCACCAGGCGTTGTCCTCGTCCTTCAATTAGTGGAGTAGTCCCCGCCGGCCAGCTGATTAGTGTCCCCGCCGGGTCAGCTGATAGTGTGATCTCAGACGGACGTGTTGAAAGGCGAAACAGAAACAAACATCGTGACATCTGTAATTAGGAGCAGTTTCTTTTCATAATTCTAAACCTACAGGTTAAAATCAAAATACTTAATTTAATTGTCAGTAATAGGTGCTACATATAGGTGTAGCAACTATTATCATGTTAATGTCACCCCTATTAAAATTGTGGAGTTTCTGATTTTCATGTTTTCGTTTCTTATTACAGTCTTTTGGCTTTTCGTCAAATCAATTTAAAAATGTTTATTGATAAGACATTAGAATCACAATAACGACTGATTTGAAGACCTATAAAACAATATGTACATTATCAAAGGAAGACAACAGACAGTGTCCATATCAGACTTTTCCTTAGAAAATTTGACAAAAAAATATGAATACCGATATATTACTTTATGAATAGATATATGTATAGAAAGGATAAAACGTGATATTTATGGAGATATTTTTTGTCGGTATATTATCAATACTAGATATGCATAGAAAGGGTAAACGTGATATTTATGGAGATATTTTTTGTCGGTATATTATCAATACTAGGTATGTATAGAAAGGATAAAACGTGATATTTATGGAGACGTTTTTTCTCGGTATGTTATCAATACTAAATGTGTATAGAAAGGATAAAACGTGATATTCACGGAGACGTTTTTTCTCGGTATATTATCAATACTAGATATGTATAGAAAGGATAAAACGTGATATTTATGGAGACGTTTTTTCTCGGCATATTATCAATACTATATATTGGAATAGAAAGGATAAAACGTGATATTCACGGAGACGTTTTTTCTCGGTATATTATCAATACTAGATATGTATAGAAAGGATAAAACGTGATATTTATGGAGACGTTTTTTCTCGGCATATTATCAATACTATATATTGGAATAGAAAGGATAAAACGTGATATTCACGGAGACGTTTTTTCTCGGTATGTTATCAATACTATATATTGGAATTGAAAGGATAAAACGTGATATTCACAGAGATGTTTTTTCTCGGTATATTATCAATACTAGATATGTATAGAAAGGATAAAACGTGATATTCACGGAGACGTTTTTTCTCGGTATATTATCAATACTAGATATGTATAGAAAGGATAAAACGTGATATTCACGGAGACGTTTTTTCTCGGTATATTATCAATACTATATATTGGAATTGAAAGGATAAAACGTGATATTTATAGAGACGTTTTTCTCGGTATATTATCAATACTAGATATGTATAGAGAGGATGAAACGTGATATTCACGGAGACGTTTTTTCTCGGTGTGTTATCAATACTAGATATGTATAGAAAGGATAAAACGTGATATTCACGGTGACGTTTTTTCTCGGTATGTTATCAATACTAGATTTTGGTATAGAAAGGATAAAACGTGATATTTATGGAGACGTTTTTTCTCGGTATGTTATCAATACTAGATGTGTATAGAAAGGATAAAACGTGATATTTATAGAGACGTTTTTTCTCGGTATATTATCAATACTATATATTGGAATTGAAAGGATAAAACGTGATATTTATAGAGACGTTTTTTCTCGGTATGTTATTAATACTAGATATGTATAGAAAGGATAAAACGTGATATTCACGGAGACGGTTTTTCTCGGTATGTTATCAATACTAGATATGTATAGAAAGGGTAAACGTGATATTTATAGAGACGTTTTTTCTCGGTATATTATCAATACTAGATCTGTATAGAAAGGATAAAACGTGATATTCACGGTGACGTTTTTTCTCGGTATGTTATCAATACTAGATTTTGGTATAGAAAGGATAAAACGTGATATTTATGGAGACGTTTTTTCTCGGTATGTTATCAATACTAGATGTGTATAGAAAGGATAAAACGTGATATTTATAGAGACGTTTTTTCTCGGTATATTATCAATACTATATATTGGAATTGAAAGGATAAAACGTGATATTTATAGAGACGTTTTTTCTCGGTATATTATCAATACTAGATCTGTATAGAAAGGATAAAACGTGATATTCACGGAGATGTTTTTTCTCGGTATATTATCAATACTAGATCTGTATAGAAAGGATAAAACGTGATATTCACGGAGATGTTTTTTCTCGGTATGTTATCAATACTATATATTGGAATTGAAAGGATAAAACGTGATATTCACGGAGACGTTTTTTCTCGGTATATTATCAATACTACATCTGTATAGAAAGGATAAAACGTGATATTCACGGAGATGTTTTTTCTCGGTATGTTATCAATACTAGATGTGTATAGAAAGGATAAAACGTGATATTCACGGAGACGTTTTTTCTCGGTATATTATCAATACTAGATATGTATAGAAAGGATAAAACGTGATATTCACGGAGACGTTTTTTCTCGGCATATTATCAATACTAGATATGTATAGAAAGGATAAAACGTGATATTCACGGAGACGTTTTTTCTCGGTATATTATCAATACTAGATATGTATAGAAAGGATAAAACGTGATATTCACGGAGACGTTTTTTCTCGGCATATTATCAATACTATATATTGGAATAGAAAGGATAAAACGTGATATTCACGGAGACGTTTTTTCTCGGTATATTATCAATACTAGATATGTATAGAAAGGATAAAACGTGATATTCACGGAGACGTTTTTTCTCGGCATATTATCAATACTATATATTGGAATAGAAAGGATAAAACGTGATATTTATAGAGACGTTTTTTCTCGGTATATTATCAATACTAGATATGTATAGAAAGGATAAAACGTGATATTCACGGAGACGTTTTTTCTCGGCATATTATCAATACTAGATATGTATAGAAAGGATAAAACGTGATATTCACGGAGACGTTTTTTCTCGGTATATTATCAATACTAGATGTGTATAGAAAGGATAAAACGTGATATTCACGGAGACGTTTTTTCTCGGTATATGATCAATACTATATATTGGAATTGAAAGGATAAAACGTGATATTCACGGAGACGTTTTTTCTCGGTATATTATCAATACTAGATATTGGAATAGAAAGGATAAAACGTGATATTTATAGAGACGTTTTTTTTTCGGTATGTTATCAATACTTGATTTTGGTATAGAAAGGATAAAACGTGATATTTATGGAGACGTTTTTTCTCGGTATATTATCAATACTATATATTGGAATTGAAAGGATAAAACGTGATATTCACGGAGACGTTTTTTCTCGGTATATTATCAATACTAGATATGTATAGAAAGGATAAAACGTGATATTTATAGAGACGTTTTTTCTCGGTTTGTTATCAATACTAGATATGTATAGAAAGGATAAAACGTGATATTCACGGAGACGTTTTTTCTCGGTATGTTATCAATACTAGATCTGTATAGAAAGGATAAAACGTGATATTCACGGAGACGTTTTTTCTCGGTATATTATCAATACTAGATATGTATAGAAAGGATAAAACGTGATATTCACGGAGACGTTTTTTCTCGGTATATTATCAATACTAGATATGTATAGAAAGGATAAAACGTGATATTTATAGAGACGTTTTTTTCTCGGTATGTTATCAATACTTGATTTTGGTATAGAAAGGATAAAACGTGATATTTATAGAGACGTTTTTTCTCGGTATGTTATCAATACTATATATTGGTATAGAAAGGATAAAACGTGATATTCACGGAGACGTTTTTTCTCGGTATATGATCAATACTATATATTGGAATTGAAAGGATAAAACGTGATATTCACGGAGACGTTTTTTCTCGGTATATTATCAATACTATATATTGGAATAGAAAGGATAAAACGTGATATTCACGGAGACGTTTTTTCTCGGTATATTATCAATACTAGATATGTATAGAAAGGATAAAACGTGATATTCACGGAGACGTTTTTTCTCGGTATATGATCAATACTATATATTGGAATTGAAAGGATAAAACGTGATATTCACGGAGACGTTTTTTCTCGGTATATTATCAATACTATATATTGGAATAGAAAGGATAAAACGTGATATTCACGGAGACGTTTTTTCTCGGTATATTATCAATACTAGATATGTATAGAAAGGATAAAACGTGATATTCACGGAGACGTTTTTTCTCGGTATATTATCAATACTAGATATGTATAGAAAGGATAAAACGTGATATTTATGGAGACGTTTTTTCTCGGTATATTATCAATACTATATATTGGAATAGAAAGGATAAAACGTGATATTTATGGAGACGTTTTTTCTCGGTATGTTATCAATACTAGATATGTATAGAGAGGATGAAACGTGATATTCACGGAGACGTTTTTTCTCGGTATGTTATCAATACTAGATATGTATAGAAAGGATAAAACGTGATATTCACGGAGACGTTTTTTCTCGGTATATTATCAATACTATATATTGGAATAGAAAGGATAAAACGTGATATTTATAGAGACGTTTTTTCTCGGTATATTATCAATACTATATATTGGAATTGAAAGGATAAAACGTGATATTCACGGAGACGTTTTTTCTCGGTATGTTATCAATACTAGATCTGTATAGAAAGGATAAAACGTGATATTCACGGAGACGTTTTTTCTCGGTATATTATCAATACTAGATATGTATAGAAAGGATAAAACGTGATATTCACGGAGACGTTTTTTCTCGGTATATTATCAATACTAGATATGTATAGAAAGGATAAAACGTGATATTTATAGAGACGTTTTTTTCTCGGTATGTTATCAATACTTGATTTTGGTATAGAAAGGATAAAACGTGATATTTATAGAGACGTTTTTTCTCGGTATGTTATCAATACTATATATTGGTATAGAAAGGATAAAACGTGATATTCACGGAGACGTTTTTTCTCGGTATATTATCAATACTATATATTGGAATAGAAAGGATAAAACGTGATATTCACGGAGACGTTTTTTCTCGGTATATTATCAATACTAGATATGTATAGAAAGGATAAAACGTGATATTCACGGAGACGTTTTTTCTCGGTATATTATCAATACTAGATATGTATAGAAAGGATAAAACGTGATATTCACGGAGACGTTTTTTCTCGGTATATTATCAATACTATATATTGGAATAGAAAGGATAAAACGTGATATTTATGGAGACGTTTTTTCTCGGTATGTTATCAATACTAGATATGTATAGAGAGGATGAAACGTGATATTCACGGAGACGTTTTTTCTCGGTATGTTATCAATACTAGATATGTATAGAAAGGATAAAACGTGATATTCACGGAGACGTTTTTTCTCGGTATATTATCAATACTATATATTGGAATAGAAAGGATAAAACGTGATATTTATAGAGACGTTTTTTCTCGGTATATTATCAATACTATATATTGGAATTGAAAGGATAAAACGTGATATTCACGGAGACGTTTTTTCTCGGTATATTATCAATACTATATATTGGAATTGAAAGGATAAAACGTGATATTCACGGAGACGTTTTTTCTCGGTATGTTATCAATACTAGATATGTATAGAAAGGATAAAACGTGATATTCACGGAGACGTTTTTTCTCGGTATGTTATCAATACTAGATATGTATAGAAAGGGTAAACGTGATATTTATGGAGACGGTTTTTCTCGGTATATTATCAATACTAGATATGTATAGAGAGGATAAAACGTGATATTCACGGAGACGTTTTTTCTCGGTATATTATCAATACTATATATTGGAATTGAAAGGATAAAACGTGATATTCACGGAGACGTTTTTTCTCGGTATATTATCAATACTATATATTGGAATTGAAAGGATAAAACGTGATATTCACGGAGACGTTTTTTCTCGGTATGTTATCAATACTAGATATGTATAGAAAGGATAAAACGTGATATTCACGGAGACGTTTTTTCTCGGTATGTTATCAATACTAGATATGTATAGAAAGGGTAAACGTGATATTTATGGAGACGGTTTTTCTCGGTATATTATCAATACTAGATATGTATAGAAAGGATAAAACGTGATATTCACGGAGACGGTTTTTCTCGGTATATTATCAATACTAGATATGTATAGAGAGGATAAAACGTGATATTCACGGAGACGTTTTTTTCTCGGTTTGTTATCAATACTAGATATGTATAGAAAGGATAAAACGTGATATTCACGGAGATGTTTTTTCTCGGTATATTATCAATACTAGATATGTATAGAAAGGATAAAACGTGATATTCACGGAGACGTTTTTTTCTCGGTTTGTTATCAATACTAGATATGTATAGAAAGGATAAAACGTGATATTTATGGAGACGTTTTTTCTCGGTATGTTATCAATACTAGATATGTATAGAAAGGATAAACGTGATATTTATGGAGACGTTTTTTCTCGGTATGTTATCAATACTAGATATGTATAGAAAGGATAAAACGTGATATTCACGGAGACGTTTTTTCTCGGTTTGTTATCAATACTAGATATGTATAGAAAGGATAAAACGTGATATTCACAGAGACGTTTTTTCTCGGTATATTATCAATACTAGATCTGTATAGAAAGGATAAAACGTGATATTCACGGAGACGTTTTTTGCCGTCAATCTCTGTTGTATATTCAATATGTAATTTAAAAATTTCAGAAATCGGATTTATAACGTCATCTGGGCGTCATCTCCGATGAAGCGAATCACCTTTTGAGCAACTGGTGCCTGTAACACTAGTATAGAAAATAAACAAATATTAATATCACTTTAAATAAGTGCCAGCGTGTCTTCATGATGCAGCCTCGCCTAACAGTGTATCTCGTTTTGATGTGACAGCCGTTTAGAAATTTAATTATATAACCATATTGATGTAGAACTGTATCGGATAGCCCGAAAGTTACGTCAAACCCGAGCCCCCTGAATACGATCGAGATGGCTCAATTGGTACATTTTTTGTAAATTGTAACTTCAGCCGGTAAATAATTACTCGGTTATAATTCGGCGCACCATTTGAAACCTATCTATGGTTTACATACATGTAACATTCGATAGAACATACAGTGAAATTGATAGTGATCTGAAGCCATGTGGTGGAATACCGCGAAACTATATGTTACATATAACCACGGACTAAGATACAGTAGATATAGCGTTGATGTTTACCCCGTCTCCAGGACACCCTATATAACTCGCCTCTACCCTGTATGGGACCCGGCAAGGAATGCGGACGTTAGCGTGCGAACCCCGCGGAGCCGGGGCGGGGGCCAGGGAAGCGGGCATGGGGTGGCCGAGTCCGACCTAGGGATGGTCGTATCATAATTAGATTGTTTTGTTGGCGTGTTTATTGTCTGGGTTGATTATTAGACATGAACACTGAGACAGGAAGACCAATAATGGTGGAGTATAAGATCCAATCTACACAAAGTACTATCTCTCGGTAGTACCCGGCGGAAAAATAATACATACATTTTAACAACTATAGGGGTTAATTCTGTCTTAGATCGCACGAACTAATTGTTAAGTTGAGAAATGTTACAAGTTGAGAAAGACATCCCTTAAAAAGTTGAACGATTCGCTTGCGTAGTAGTTTACAGCACACGCCTATTATTGTCATCGATCATGTAACACGAGTTATCGCCCTTTACGTTAATCTGACTGGAGATGTGTGGGCAAAAAACCGATCAGGGATGTGTGGGCAAAATATGATAGGGGATGTATGGGTAAAATCTGATAGGGGATAAACAATCATATCCGTCTTTTACATGCTCTAGCTCTTGTGTATGGGAGAGGATGGATACTAAAACTAGCAATACCCGGTGTATGGGAGAGTATGTATACTAAAACTAGCAATACCCAGCGTATGGGAGAGTATGGATACTAAAACTAGCAATAGCCAGTGTATGGGAGAGTATGGATACTAAAGCTAGCAGTACCCAGTGTATGGGAGAGTACGGATACTAAAACTAGCAATACCCAGTGTATGGGAGAGTACGGATACTAAAACTAGCAATAGCCAGTGTATGGGAGAGTACGGATACTAAAACTAGCAATAGCCAGTGTATGGGAGAGTATGGATGCTAAAACTAGCAATACCCGGTGTATGGGAGAGTACGGATACTAAAACTAGCAATAGCCAGTGTATGGGAGAGTATGGATACTAAAGCTAGCAGTAACCAGTGTATGGGAGAGTATGGATACTAAAACTAGCAATAGCCAGTGTATGGGAGAGTATGGATACTAAAACTAGCAATACCCGGTGTATGGGAGAGTATGGATACTAAAACTAGCAATACCCAGTGTATGGGAGAGTATGGATACTAAAACTAGCAATACCCGGTGTATGGGAGAGTATGGATACTAAAACTAGCAATACCCGGTGTATGGGAGAGTATGGATACTAAAGCTAGCAGTACCCAGTGTATGAGAGAGTATGGATACTAAAACTAGCAATACCCGGTGTATGGGAGAGTACGGATACTAAAACTAGCAATAGCCAGTGTATGGGAGAGTATGGATACTAAAACTAGCAATACCCAGTGCATGGGAGAGTAGGGATATTAAAACTAGCAATACCCGGTGTATGGGAGAGTAGGGATACTAAAACTGGCAATACCCGGTGTATGGGAGAGTATGGATACTAAAACTAGCAATACCCTGTGTATGGGAGAGTATGAGTATGGATACTAAAACTAGCAATACCCAGTGTATGGGAGAGTATAGATACTAAAACTAGCAATACCAAGTGTATGGGAGAGTATGGACACTAAAACTAGCAAAACCCAGTGTATGGGAGAGTATAGATACTAAAACTAGCAATACCAAGTGTATGGGAGAGTATGTATACTAAAACTAGCAATACCAAGTGTATGGGAGAGTATGGATACTAAAACTAGTAATACCCAGCGTATGGGAGAGTATGGATACTAAAACTAGCAATACCCAGTGTATGGGAGAGTATGGATACTAAAACTAGCAATACCAAGTGTATGGGAGAGTATGGACACTAAAACTAGCAATACCCGGTGTATGGGAGAGTATGGATACTAAAACTAGCAATACCCGGTGTATGGGAGAGTACGGACACTAAAACTAGCAATACCCAGTGTATGGGAGAGTATGGATACTAAAACTAGCAATACCCGGTGTATGGGAGAGTACGGACACTAAAACTAGCAATACCCAGTGTATGGGAGAGTATGGATACTAAAACTAGCAATACCCAGTGTATGGGAGAGTATGGATACTAAAACTAGCAATACCCGGTGTATGGGAGAGTATGGATACTAAAACTAACAATACCCGGTGTATGGGAGAGTATGGATACTAAAACTAGCAATACTCGGTGTATGAGAGAGTACGGATACTAAAACTAGCAATACCCAGTGTATGGGAGAGTATGGATACTAAAACTAGCAATACCCAGTGTATGGGAGAGTATGTATACGAAAACTAGCAATACCCAGTGTATGGATACTAAAACTAGCAATACCCGGTGTATGGGAGAGTATGGACACTAAAACTAGCAATACCCGGTGTATGGGAGAGTACGGACACTAAAACTAGCAATACCCAGTGTATGGGAGAGTATGGACACTAAAACTAGCAATACCCGGTGTATGGGAGAGTATAGATACTAAAACTAGCAATACCCAGTGTATGGGAGAGTACGGACACTAAAACTAGCAATACCCAGTGTATGGGAGAGTATAGATACTAAAACTAGCAATACCCGGTGTATGGGAGAGTATGGACACTAAAACTGGCAATACCCGGTGTATGGGAGAGTACGGACACTAAAACTAGCAATACCCAGTGTATGGGAGAGTATAGATACTAAAACTAGCAATACCCGGTGTATGGGAGAGTACGGACACTAAAACTAGCAATACCCAGTGTATGGAAGAGTATGGACACTAAAACTAGCAATACCCGGTGTATGGGAGAGTACGGACACTAAAACTAGCAATACCCAGTGTATGGAAGAGTATGGACACTAAAACTAGCAATACCCAGTGTATGGAAGAGTATGGACACTAAAACTAGCAATACCCGGTGTATGGGAGAGTACGGACACTAAAACTAGCAATACCCAGTGTATGGGAGAGTACGGACACTAAAACTAGCAATACCCGGTGTATGGGAGAGTACGGACACTAAAACTGGCAATACCCGGTGTATGGAAGAGTATGGACACTAAAACTAGCAATACCCAGTGTATGGGAGAGTATGGACACTAAAACTAGCAATACCCGGTGTATGGGAGAGTATAGATACTAAAACTAGCTAAACCCGGTGAGGAAAATTCATATTTACAGAGTTATTGCAACTAAAACAATAATTTTTTGAAAATATTGTCAATTAGACGTCGACATTAGTTTTTGTTGTCCTTTTTAATAGAAGATGCTCCCAGACCACCACACAATACATTCGCCGCATGAAACGGTAGTTTTGACAAAATGTGCGAAAAATTGCTTGTTTCAGGAAAATCAGATAAGCTATAATAATGCAGTATAAGGAGTTTGTGTGATCGGATATGACTAAAGTGTACCTGATTTTGTTTTGCCCTTGAGAAACAAATGGCGTTTGTGAATAATATCACACAAATATAGCAAATAGAAGCATTTAAATCATCAATAATTCTTTTATTAAACAAATATTTGTTTTAAAAACTCCAAATATAACAAGAATATTTTTAAATGGCCATGCTTTTGAACAATGACATTAGTATTTTTCATAATTTATATCTAGCTTTTTATTGATGTCATATGAAAGATTTTGCAAAATAAAATTTCCATATACAGACTTAGAACTACTTTTCGCATGTGTCTAATTTAACAAGTGTCCAAAAGTCCATATCCCAACGTGAATACAACCCCTCCCCCTTAGAATCCTGAAAAAAAACATGTTAAATCCTATTTATTGTTTACGATCATGATTTTAAACGTTCTTAATTCTCCATTATCGGTTTTACATAAGATGCAGATATTGCAATGCAAATTACATAAATCACGTGTCGTATATAAAAAAAAACAAACCCTAAAATGAATTCTACGTGGATAAATATTTAAAAAAGAAAAAAAAAAGCCATCTCACTATCAGCTCTTAATTTTGTATTTTACATCAACTAGAAATGTTTTTTTTTATACAGGTTTAGAAAGCTACATGTTGTTGTGGTCGATTTCTCCACATCGAAAACTTTCCTCCCGTTTCATTAAGTGGCATTGCTGAAAGTTGATGCAAACCAGAACACCTTAGCTTAGATACAGCATGACAAAGTGTGTAGATCACTTACACAGTATCACATGTATACCCAATCCAGCTAACAAGGCAACTTGACCCAGCTTACATGGACAGGTTTCAGTAAAAACCATCTCCGGTCAGCTGAGCTTCGAAACAAAAACAGACATTTGGACAATGTGTAATATGGTCGGTTTATTATGACGAAATCATTGTTACATATGATGTAGGTATACAGCTGTACACAATGGTGTATACTTTAACGGAGTTTGTGGATATACTGAAAACACGTCCATTATTAATTGACGGTCAGTAGAGAGTACGTTTTGATACGAGCGTGCGGCTGGACCAAAATAATCACCTCCAAACCAAAGAATACTGATCATGAACAACGAGAGAACGCCTGTCAGTAAACATGATAGTCATGTTTAATTATTTTGTAGAATAGCTTGTGAACACGCGAAAACATGAGATATCTTCTCATCAAGAAAGACATGCGCAGTACGATGGGTCTCCTTTCTTCGGGAAAGACATGCGCAGAACGACGGGTCTCCTCTCGTCGGGAACGACACCTCTCCACGTGAGTTGTAATAAATGACTATGATTTTATCACAGATTGCTTGTTGATATAATAACGCCTCACCCTAACCAACACACTGATGCTGGTCAAAGGTCAATGTCAGGGGAAATATAAATTATAACAAGTTAAACACCACAGGGTCACTGGACATCAGCCAGGGGCATCACGGGCATGGCGAACTGGGAATGGCGTACACCGATAGGATACCGCGGACTGTTCTCCATGTGCACAGACACTTTTTCCGGGCTGTATCTCCCGGGGCCTGGGAAATTATCTTTATCGGGCATAGGTTTGGCCTTAGCCCCTAGACTATATGAAGGTCCCCTGTGCTTTGTGAGGCCGGGATCATATGCCCCGTATGTAGCCGGACCGGGCGATTTCGCCCAGTCTGATGAAAATCCGCCATACGAATTTTTCCCTAATATACTTGAGGCTGGTCCTCCCTGCCTGTGCGGGACCCTGGGTCCTATCGTAGTGGGGAGGGAATATGCACCGGGGGAAGGGGTGACATCGATACGTCTGGGAGTCGTCCTCGGACTGAGGCTGTATTTTGGAGAGTTCTTCTCCCAGAGTGGGGCCTTATCGGTGTTGTAAGCCGCGGGGCCAGGACTGACGTCACGTCGCTCTGTGATAAACAAAACAATAATCAGTATTCCAGGTAAGATAAGACTTCATAAGACAACAAAACAATACATCAATATTCCAGGTAAGCTAGACTAAGAACAAAACACGTTTCGTTATTTTTTCCGTTTTATACATTATGTATTTATCATTAAAACTTACTGGGCGTCTTTGGCCTCCCTCCCAGACTGAAGGACGACCCTGTCGCACGTCCTTTGTGTGTCAGCTCGCTGTCTAAATTGTAAGCTGGACCCGGACCACTGGGCCGGAATTCTGTAAGTAGATAGGGTACATCATAAATCCACTCATTTCTGTATTGTTTTAAACATAGGAACTGATAAAACGTACAACAAAGTTAGATAAAACCGGTCCACGAGAGATCGAGAGACGAAATGCGGGATTTTGGTTTGGTTCGATTGTTTTTATATACTTTCAACAGCCAATGTCATTTAAGGTGTTTTTGGAGACTGATATATGTTCGTGTAAGCCTACTTGCGATATTTCAGATTATTGCCGTTTTAAAGTGCTACCACGCTGAAGTATACTGCCGAAGGCCCTCAACAGAACACCCCACCCGGTGACATTTAAGCAATGAATGTTTTAGCAAATGTTGTTACAGTCCTATAACACACATTGCTATTGATGACAAACTAAATAAAACCCGGTAGGGCTTTATGTAAGTTTGTCAGCAATAGCAATGTGTGTTATAGGACTGTAACAATATTTGCTAAAATGTTCATTACTTATATTTACATTTTGATAGAATTATTGTGCTTTATTTCGTTTCTTCGGACCGATTTTGAGCAGAAAATCAAGTGAAGACAGCAATGAAATTATTGACGTCACAATAGAGATTGATGACGTCACAATGCCAACTGCTGTTATAGTCTGAGGCACTGGGTGTTATAGGCGTATGGCAGCAACTGCCTCGTAGCATTGTCTATGAAAAATTACAGAGCAAATGTAAATATACTGTCCTGGGTGAACCAGTCGTTCCACTCCCATAATGCTGAGCGTCAAGCAGGAAGTAGTAATGTCTCGGCCATGTTGTTTATCGTAAATATTAAACGTCAGATAATTTTGAGAGCGGCTTATGTGTCTATAATTCATTTTTTATGAACTGTCTCGGTTAGGAGTACGCCTCTCATTTCCCTGTGTTGAGATACACCTGTCCAGGGTAATATCTAGCCATGATGGATAAGAGTTATTTAACACCCACCGTCATAAAAATAGTCTTGTGACATCATACAATGTATATATATGCAGTAAAGAAAAGCGTGGAACTTTATGTCGATATGATCAGAACACTTACTTAATGAGCTGTTAAATGATATAGTATCAGACAGGTGTACAAGGATGTTCCGTGAAGTATTTAGCGGTCTCAGATTATTCGGTAAATAAAAGTTCATATTTCATAATTTGTGACACCATGCCATAATTGTTAATTATTCATAGTGTCGAGATCTCGTACCTGTACTGATCTAAAACATGAAATCGGGAGTGTTCTTTGTTAGAGTTATAATTATAGGTTCGATGTCAGTACTGTACATGTACAATTGTACAACACTCTAGTTGTAGTTGAAGGTTCGATGCCGGTGCTATATAAACACAGGATATTTACCATCCGTGTCGGCTCCCGGGGAGCCTAGGTTGGATATTTCATATTTGGTTTACGTTCGTTCTGTTCTTTCTTATTTTTCATTTTTGGACAAATATTTAAATATTCCCTCTATTTGATTAACATATCGATTTTGTACGTTGAGATAACAATTAAGTAGAGGAACAATTCAATATCAGTGTGTTAGTTCATTAATAGCAAGATCTACCCCGGTTGTTAGCAAGGCCATGACCTATTGTCCCACGTGAGTTGTGGTCTAAAAAACGATATATGTTTTATCTATGTTGAAACAGCACAAGTTATCAGCTCGAACGCTTTATTAGGATGTTTGCAATTAAAACACAAAATACACGACCCCCGCTGCTCTGTAAGAACATCTGTGTGCACAGTGAAGTAGCCAGCCCGGACTACTGTGGTGTAAGTACATGTACGTTCTAGCGACGGACGACATACCATTGTTGTGTAAGGAAACGTGATGGTTCAGGGTGCTGTACGTCAAAACATGCTAGAAATGTTTAATTCTTTATTTCAGAAAAGCGCAGATTTGTTTTTAACACAATAGTATCAATTGACCGCCCAACGGGAACTCTAACATCGGCCCCAAGGTCAAGTTTGTGTGATGTAGGTAACATCGGCCCCAAGGTCAAGTTTGTGGTTTATGGTTCTACATCTAAAGAACTTCCGGTGTAAGGTCCTACATCAGTATGATTGTCTTCTATAAGGTTTGTGCGTCAGTGTTATGCTTGATGAATCTTTTGTTTGGACCTCTTATGTGGGACATTTTCGAGGTGGGAACTCTCTCGGACATATGTAAATGCATACTCCCCCGTCTGTACCGAAACTTTCACACATTATATAATTTTGTACTCACTGAACTGTCTTGAGCCAAAGGAGAAAGATGGCGCCCCTTTTTTGGTCTGGTCCGTCTCTTTGGTTCCGACCGTTGTCGGGAGGTTGTATTTGGCTGGACCAGGACCTGCAGATATCAAAAACGTAATCACAGTTAATATAGACGTGTACTTAAAGTCAAACAGTAGACCACAACTTAGTCCTGGGCCAATATTCATAAAACCAACAGTTCTTGTTATCATCTCAGATTCTTTGCTCAAGCTTGGTTTCTTGTTATGGAGATCAGTTCATACATATCACTCGTTGTAAATGATCTCGTGAAAGCTTCCTACCATTGTCACTTAGTTCTCTGGCCGTTAAATTGATATTTATTACAAGTAAGCTGGTTTCAACACAGAGTCCAAGCTTGTCGGTGTTGCAAGTCCTACAATACGAATCTACAATGTACCATATCATCATACAGTAAAAATCAATCATGACAAAAGAAACTCCTACAGTATATATTGCTGAAAATAATCCCATTGGCTTTCAGTTACAGCAACCACACTATGGCACTGCATGGATGCACCAACTACATAGAAACACTTTGGGTAATGTTAACTGTATATTAACCGTAGTAATGGATGTGGAAGGAATCAGCATTTACTCGAATCAACTTCTAAAAACCATCGAAATATTTGCTTATGATATTTAAACGGAAGCTATCATAAAAACACCAAAAAACAATAAACATACAAATAACCAATCAGCAATTATATATACATAAATATGATGCTGAAAAACCTGGCTAGTTTTTTGTTTTTATAAAGCAGTTTTAATATGCACGCGATTTAGACCGTTAACGAGTACTATACCTGTATCAGCGATCTAGACCGTTAACGAGTACTACATGTGTTTATCTAAAAAAGTGACTCGTGTGTAATGGCATTGATGTGATACTCCATTTTGTTTGCTTTGTTCTTAGAAACAGAAGATTTGGTTATAAACAAAATCGAATGGACAGATAATTTATTTGACCAGTGGTATACTATACACAGTGATGATATTGTCCCCCTGTCCTTAATCCTTAAAACCGGATATAAGTTGTCATCACACAGAACCTTTTTTTTCCAAAACAAGTGTACGACTAAATGTACACGTTACATATAAAATGCGTTATTTCTCCTGTATTAGAAAATAGAGTTAGTAACTACAATTTTAAAGCTGGACCTATATTTGAAGTGTTTTGTCAAAAGGACCAGTCGATCCTGGCCCCGGTTTCATCAACGTTTCTTAACTTAAGGAAACCCCTTAACTTAAAAATCTCCATAGGAAAGCATTACAGAATTTAAGGGGGAAATCCTAAGGTAAAGAACTTTCCTTAAATTCTGTAATGCTTTTCTACGGAGATTTTTAAGTTAAGGAGTTTCCTTAAGTTAAGGAACGTTGATGAAACCAGGGCCTGGAGTGTGTCACAAAATGTATACAGTGCACGTACATTGTGTATTAAGTAAGTATTGAGAGACTTTAGGATTGATCGGTTTGCAGGCCACGTTTAAGCTGAATACCTATAATTCGATAAATCATTTAAAGTTATATAAGATCCGTACTGACCTCATAACAGGTAGATTAAGGTCACCACTTGTAAAAGTCCAATGTCCAAGCATTCGAACAATGACCATTTATAGTGAATTAAAACAAGATTTGACTTCGTTTACAATTCCTTTTCTGCTAATGCTATTATAACAAGATATTATAGATGTTAGGGTTTATATAAACAGCTAGTGGAATCGGTCAGGTAAATCAATCTACTGCCTTACCGAGTCAGGCACCAAAAAATTGGAAACATGTGTGGATTAAACAGACTGGGTTCAAAACTTAAATACATACTGTGTTCAAATATTTTACATACCTAAAATCTTAATATTGACACATTGTGTGCTAACCATACTTAACATACCTATTCAATGTTCCTTACATCTAACTCCTTTATATTGACACATTGTGTGCTAACCGTACTCTACATACCTGTTTAATGTTCCTAACATCTAACTCCTTTATACTGACACATTGTGTGCTAACCATACTTTACATACCTACATCTTTATACTGACATATTGTGTACTAACCATACTTTAAATACCTGTTCAATGTTCCTTACATCTAACTCCTGTATACTGACACATTGTGTGCTAACCATACTTTACATACCTGTTTAATGTTCCTAACATCTAACTCCTTTATACTGACACATTGTGTGGTAACCGTACATTTAGATAGCTGTATGTAACATGTAACCCTTAAGTGTGTTCACACCAAACTAAATACTGAATGTCAAAAAAGACACCCCCCACCCCCGGAAACTCGTAGATCCCAGGTGTAAACAAGGCAAATGTAATATTGAATCAAAGGTTACATCACAAGAGAGCAAGCTTCATACGACAGTAGAGTGTAAACACGTGTTCAGAACAGATCTTGTGATGGTCACTTTGTTGTAAGCTAACGTGTTGTCCAGGAGAATGTCCGTATTTCGTTTATACATGATCAGATATTGTAAACGTGTACATTGTATGCGTATCTATATTGAAGTATGGATGATTTTGTGTTAGAAATATTGGAACGCAATTCAATATCGAATATATTTTCCATAATCTATATACAAATATCTTTTAACAAATGTCAAAACCTAGTGCACGCCTGTCGGGTTTTTCTGCTTACTTTAAGTTTACATGAAGTCTACCCAGGCCGATTTATCGTCCGACTTGTCTACCGACTTACGGAACAAGTGAGTGCACTCAAAATAAATCTTAACAAACAGCCGAACTTCACGTGAGGAAACATCGAGTAACTAGCCAAGAATACTCGTCACTCTGTCTGATAACGACTGTCACTCAGGGTTTCCGCTAATCTGGCGCACTGTTTGTCCAACATGACTAAATGAACCACACTCCGCCATTCGTACGTCCCAATCTAACGGTTTATTACGTTCGGATGTTGTTTATGAGATTTACTGTTATGTAACTTTCCCCGTGTCAATGATAAGTGGTTTTATATGACTGCACTCTTGGTACACTTGAGCATGTCTTAAACAGCATATACCTACAGAACACAAACAAAATACACAAACAAAATATAGGTTTACATAGACGCTGAATGTCGTATCGCTACACTGTTCGTATATATAACGAATTGCTATAGCATCGATACACAAACTTAATATATCCTGTAAATGTTGCAAGTTTCTATAAATATCCTATAAATGTTATTAGTTTCTATAAATATCCTATAAATTTTATAAGTTTTTTAATATCCGATAAATGTTGTACGTTTCTATAAATATCCTATACATGTTGTAAGTTTCTATAAATATCCTATAAATGTTGTACGTTTCTATAAATATCCTGGACATGTTGTCAGTTCCTTTAAATATCCTATAAGGACACGTCATGTACAGAAGGAACTACAATGGTCCCTCAACCCCTTACACGTGCTATCCCCGACATAGGCGCTCTAATTGTTGATTTGGGGACCATCCACTGGTCCATTGTCTAGCAATAGAGAAAAATTAGGAAATCCATTTCCCCATATTGTAGTTCCTCAAGTGCAATATACAAATGTGTTTCATTTAGCTGTAAAATGGGTTGAATATGACGAGAGAATCTGTCCCAATATTTCATACTTCGCATTATCCTGTAGACCACCTTTATTGTTCACGGCAACAATAGGTAATGAACTCTTGGCAAGGGTAAACCCAAACCTGTATCCTGATCTTATCATTTATTATTTTCCCCTAATCTAGTTTTATTTTAAGTAATCACAGTTAACTTTGTATATATCTAGAATAAACCTAGCCCAAGCTAGCAATATACGTAAAGAGACAAAAAAGAGTGAAACTTTATGTACACTATGTGCCAGTCAATATTTCAAAATATTTCATGCTTCGCATCTTCGGAGGACCAACCTATTGGTCACGGCACCGATAGAGCAAGGAGCTCTCAGTATATGACTGGTATGTAACACTTTTAAACATTGGTCCTAATGAGATCACATGACATCAAATATTTCCTTTGAAACACCCCACAGCATCAGCCTTCGGCCTCGGTGAATATTGTCCAGGTCAGGTCCGTAAAACCATGGATTGCCCTCAACCAAAGTCTGTATTTGTATAATATTTCATGCTTCGCATCTTCGGAGGACCAACCTATTGGTCGCGACCCAATAGAGCAAGGAGCTCTCAGTAACACACATTCGGAGGACCAACCTACTGGTCACGGCTCCAATAAAGCAAGGAGATCCCTGTAACATATCTTCGAAGGACCAGCCTACTGGTCACGGCCCAATAGAGCAAGGAGCTCTCAGTAACAAATCTTCGAAGGACCAACCTACTGGTCACGGCCCAATAAAGCAAGGAGTTCTCAGTAACACACCTTCGGAGGACCAACCTACTGGTCACGGCCCAATAGAGCAAGGAGCTCTCAGTAACACACCTTCGGAGGACCAACCTTTTGGTCACGGCTCCAATAAAGCAAGGAGCTCTCAGTAACACATCTTCGCAGGACCAACCTATTGGTCACGGCCCAATAGAGCAAGGAGCTCTCAGTAACACACCTTCGGAGGACCAATCTACTGGGCACGGCCCAATAGAGCAAGGAGCTCTCAGAAACACACCTTCGGAGGACCAACCTTTTGGTCACGGCTCCAATAAAGCAAGGAGCTCTCAGTAACACATCTTCGGAGGACCAATCTACTGGGCACGGCCCAATAGAGCAAGGAGCTCTCAGTAACACATCTTCGGAGGACCAACCTACTGGTCACGGCCCAATAGAGCAAGGAACTCTCAGTAACACACCTTCGGAGGACCAACCTTTTGGTCACGGCCCAATAGAGCAAGGAGCTCTCAGTAACACACCTTCGGAGGACCAATCTACTGGTCACGGCCCAATAGAGCAAGGAGCTCTCAGTAACACACCTTCGGAGGACCAACCTACTGGTCACGGCCCAATAGAGCAAGGAACTCTCAGTAACACACCTTCATAGGACCAACCTATTGGTCACGACCCAATAGAGCAAGGAGCTCTCAGTAACACATCTTCGCAGGACCAACCTATTGGTCACGGCCCAATAGAGCAAGGAGCTCTCAGTAACACACCTTCGGAGGACCAATCTACTGGTCACGGCCCAATAGAGCAAGGAGCTCTCAGTAACACACCTTCGGAGGACCAACCTTTTGGTCACGGCTCCAATAAAGCAAGGAGCTCTCAGTAACACATCTTCGGAGGACCAACCTACTGGTCACGGCCCAATAGAGCAAGGAGCTCTCAGTAACACACCTTCGGAGGACCAACCTTTTGGTCACGGCCCAATAGAGCAAGGAGCTCTCAGTAACACACCTTCGGAGGACCAACCTACTGGTCACGGCCCAATAGAGCAAGAAACTCTCAGTAACACACCTTCATAGGACCAACCTATTGGTCACGACCCAATAGAGCAAGGAGCTCTCAGTAACACATCTTCGCAGGACCAACCTATTGGTCACGGCCCAATAGAGCAAGGAGCTCTCAGTAACACACCTTCGGAGGACCAATCTACTGGTCACGGCCCAATAGAGCAAGGAGCTCTCAGTAACACACCTTCGGAGGACCAACCTTTTGGTCACGGCTCCAATAAAGCAAGGAGCTCTCAGTAACACATCTTCGGAGGACCAACCTACTGGTCACGGCCCAATAGAGCAAGGAGCTCTCAGTAACACACCTTCGGAGGACCAGCCTTTTGGTCACGGCCCAATAGAGCAAGGAGCTCTCAGTAACAAATTCCTCGGAGGACCAACCTATTGGTCACGGCCAAATACAGCAAGGAGCCCTTTGTAACACATGTTTGCTGAACTCTTGTTAAATATACATGTAAGCCAGATATCAATATTAAATAAAATTCTTTAAAATCTCAAATAAAAACACTTTCTACTTTGCAGCTTTATGTAGGCCTACATATCTATTATTGTTGTAAGGGAGAAAAATTTAAGGAAGATTGAATCTATAAACTCAGTACACAGTGATGGGTAACGGACAGGGCTCACGGCGGTCAATGATAGCCGTTGAATAATTAACACCTATCTATTGGAGTATTGACGGATGACCGGTCAGGTGTACAGGTTTACCTTGGTCAGTCCATCCCTTAATCAATGCCTACAACTGCTCTCCATAAAATATGTATAATCTCTGTAAAGCATGTTAAAATAGACTGTGGCTGTGGACTCTAATACCGGCCAGCATCTAGTCCGGTGTGTATACGGCTTTATTGACCAATAAATAGACATGGCCACTCACTTCCGGCGCCTTAGGAACGCCATTTATAATAAATACACGATGTTGATACACAGCAGTGCTTTCAACAAGGTCCATGTTATATTGCCAATTAACAAATGGCTGGAATACGGGTATATCGACGTGGTGAAGCCGGACCTACAATAGGTCGGTTCCTCGTGAACGCTCGGACTACCCCAGGGTGATTTAAATGTATATACCGTGCAATATGGAACATCAATGGAAGGGGAAAACATGTACTGTATATACGTACCAAATCTGTATACCTAAACACAAAACCTTTCCTACAAGCATAAAAAACTTAAAATATTTTGAAGAACAGTATGTCCATGTATGAACTGTTATACAGGAAGATGTATCTCTATTACTCATAACATGATTTTAAGACGGAAAGAAGACAAACACTGTTGAAACAAAAAACAAACAAACAAGCAATGATCAGCCTACATAAATGTCGGACAGAAAATAAACTGTGTGGCAGGATTTAAAATCCATGAAATGGTCGCCATCGAACTATGATACCGTACAGAAGTAATTGACAACGACAAACACTCAAAGTCAGACACAAGATTCCGTTGATGACGCTGTCATTTTGTCTATAGGGTTGATAGCAACGTCACTGGTATAAAACCCTGACTACGTAACATGACGGGTTTGTTTACAACAGTACACTACCACGACTCACTACTGAACTCTATACACAGGACAGACAGCACTTCTCTAATCACAAACTAGTATCTCCTACATTAGACAAGATACTCCCTATTTAATAAGGTTTTCTTGATTTTAGCTATTATCATACCGGGAATAAACGAATGATTATTTTCGATTTAAAAGTAAACAGTTCCACGATAGAGATTTGAGTTTTTACTTTAACCGGGTCAGCCTAGTGATTGAGGAGTCACATGCCTATTAATGAAGTTTTTAAATCAGTTTATAGGTAACAGCAAAGTTCTGAAGTAAGTAAAATATATTACGATTATTTATTTCTATGTACATATAAAGGGGGAAGCAAATTAATAAACTAATAGAGCAGTAGCGAAGGCATTTCCTAGTTACATTCTTAGAACCATTAAATCAGGGCTTCATTGTTATTGTGACACAATATACTCCATGTGTGGAATTAACGGGACGAGGATTTTGTAAAACCAAAAAGTCTTCTAATCAATCTTGAACACCCCTCCTCAAAAAAGTTTCCTTTATCAAAACATTTGATTTTTCTGCCCTGTACCCAACAAAACTAAAACGTCTTTTATCTCTAATTAACAGAGTTTTATTTTCAAAGACGAATGGACGACGATACAAACTGTGGTCGTGATCTATTTTGGACATCCTCTGTGAAAAACACAACAAAAACTAAGATGACATGTACTAAGGGAGATGTAGTACGAATGATAGAATTCCTGGGTGACAATATTTTTGAATGAAAGATTTTACAGCAGACTGTGGACATTCATTGAAGAAGAAATTGCTCAGCATTTTAACTGGTGTTTTGTTTCATATGAGACTTAAGCTATTGGGGAGCTTTTCAGGACAGTTAACAAAAACATTGCCAAATATTTTAATTTCACTTTCAGGTATTTCAAAGCTTACTACTAGGTTATACAATTTCGAGCCTCCGATCGTGAATTTTCCCTTTCCTGAAAGTAACTTCCCTGCTTCTCCAACTTATGTTGATTACATATCGCAGTTAATTCGTTATGTCAGGGCTTGCTTTAGATACTGGGATTTTCGTTATAAAGGTCAGCTGCTGAAGAACAAACTTACGGTACAGATATTCGAGAGATGCATGTTTATAAAGATTATGAGCCAGGTTTATGGTCACCATCTTGGTCTCATTGAGAGTTGTTAGTCCGTATCCTTGCATGATAGGAGAATGGACGTGTTTGAATATGCCCAATGATATGAGTTCTTGTTGTGATAGGAAATGATGCCTCACCTCTCACGTTGATAGCTCGACATTTAGATGTGACCTAGATTTATATGGCGGGTGTCGTCGAACACCTTGTCTTATTCTATTATACTGTCTTCGTGTAAATCCTTTCTTTGTTTACATTATTCCCATAGTTTAATCGATTAGGAGTTCGAATTATGGTTTTGTTGACGCTTCGGTATTCTTTGGTTCTTTAAAAGTCTTTGATAAATAGTTGGTGACAATGTCTTGATAACAAGATGGCGAAGATAACTAGATGTCTAAATAACAAGATGGCGAAGATGAAACCTTTATAGGAAACCTTTCTTAATACCAAAATGTTGACGACGAAACCTTTCTAGATAGCAAAGTTATGACAAGAAAACCTTTCTAGGTAGCTAAGATGTGATGATAAAACCTTTCTATATAACCACTAGGTGGTCACTATGAAGTTCTGAAGAGGTTTGATTACTACATGTAGTTGATGAGTTAGTTACAGAAAGGTTGTAGTCTGTCGTGGTGTTAGTAACAGTTAGCGAGATGGTCACGAAGGCATCTCTCTAGAAAACGGAATGTGGGGCAAAATAGGACTGGTACAGTTTTCGTTCATATGCCGAAAATAAATATAAGCAAAAAAATAAAAATCGGCTTCGGTTAACGCAAGGTCGTTGATATATTATTGGTTCACTCATTATCCCATTACTGGGGACACATTGACCAAACCAGAACTACACGACCAGTAGTTGTAGGTAGGGTTACATTGACTACACCTTCTGAAGGTCAGTCATTATTAATATCACACGACCATTGAATAACTGAGAGTTATAGAAAGACAGTCAGCCGGGCCTCAATGATTGGATTTAAAAGCCTTAAACAAGTCTTTACAAATTAAGACATTACCACAATATTGACGCGGCCATTCTAATCGGTGATAGAAAGCACAGTAATGGTCGATTATCTGATGTAAAAACAAGTGACACATTTTTCCTCTCCTTACCAACGGCAGTGATTGTCAGGGATACTAATAGAATGTAATTAAGAAAATTTAACTAATTGCCATATTCTATTATCATGAATTAAATTAAATTCAGTGTTAGAACACACTCGATTGTTCCTCTTAGTTGTAATAACAAACCCTTGTACGACGTGTCCACGAATTTATCATACTCTTCATTGAAAATTTCCATAAAGCCAAATTCTGTCTCTTCGAATGTTTCACTGATATTGTCAGAATATTATTTGCTTTTTATTTTCAAGAAACCCGCGTTTATCAAATCAAACACAATATTGTGACTTACCTTTGAAAGGAACCTCGAGAGGTATTTGTTGAAAATAACGTGGCATGGTTATCAGAACTAGGATATGACTTGGTTCAGTGGCTGGAATAATCCGAAAGCTTACAAACACCTGCGCCAATGTTTTGGGTAGGAGGACATGCTAAGCGTGTCACACTCGGCAGTGTCCAGGACCCAATGTCGGTTTCAATACTTCAGTGTATGTATATATGTTTTGTTACACTGTAATACAATTACTATAAGTAACCCAAGGCCCGCCTGGCAAAGCATGGTCAGTTTTAAACGACAAAACACGATCTAGTGGGGAACGTTTCGTAAAAGAAAAATAGATAGATTTTGTGGACATATTCTACTGATCTTATTATCTAATTTAAAGAACAGAATTATTGGCCAACATTTCAGATATTAAGAAGAATACCATGTTGACTCCCATCTGTTTAACCTACCCAATCTTTACGGTGCTAGGGCAGCCTACGTAGGGAGGCGAGGTCGGGTACTATTGACAGAGTCTATCGTCTCGAACAGCACACACGCGTAATCATCGCCAGTTTACGTCAATAAATTAAAATCGACATTTCAGTAAGATACGGTTCAGTATTGGTGAAAGCCTCAAGTTGATATTGTTCTTGTAAAGTTTAAATAGATCTTAAGGTAAAGTTAGTAAGCGTGTGTGCCGTTCTTCCAGGTGGGGCTGATAATTCGGCGTCGTTATCACTTTTCTGATTGTGGCAGACACGCCGTCACAATATTTTCAACATTAAGTGATCAGGACAAGATTAACAAACTACCCGTATTGGTATTTACTGTAATGGGGGATTATCTACATCAGGACAAGATTAACAAAATACCCGTATTGGTATCTACTGCAGTGGGGGATTATCGACATCAGGACAAGGTTAAATGCCCAATATATGTAACTTTCGACAAAACTTGAAACGAAAATCAAGCCTAATAACTTATTATATTTATAGAAGTAGCTAAGATTAGCTGATATCAGCAATATTAAAGATGAATTCTTACGCGGTTACCGGTACAGCAGTAGTTGAAACTCGGTATTTGTAAACACGTCAATTTTGAACTGTCTTCTAACTTCGGCTTGTTGATGAAGTGGGCCACACCTTAATTACTTTCAGTTCTTTAGATGTTTTTTGTCAAGAGTTTCTTGTTAGTTACCGCTCAGGTTTACTCCGTTTTAGGCTTCTTTTTGCATGGTTATTAACTGGATTTTTTTCAGAACTTTCAGAATCACGAAAAAATTCCAGAAGTTACGCATATGGGCCTTTAACAAACTACCCGTATTGGTATCTAGTGTAGTGGGGGAAATCAGGGACTTCGGATTCTATTGGTATGGTAGGCAGTCTTTGGAATTCTCTCTACATTCGGTAATCGGGATGGAATGGAATCACTATTTTGTCTCGTTTAACATCATTGAATTGAAAAATAATCGATAATAATACAGCTAATAATGTAGATTAATGTTGATGATCGCGCAACTATTAATTGTTTTCTTTCCTCGATGTAGAAATGAAGATTACGTACACTTGGGGAAAAGCTATATCTTCACAAGACTTTTAAGCTGTAAAGTATTGAACCTTTAAACTATGAACAGTGCGAATAAATATTGCAAAACTTGCACACCCCTTCTCAAAAGGGTTTCGTCAAACATTTGATTTTCCATCCCGCACACAAAACGTCTTCGATCTCTCGTTAAGAGAAAAAATATCAGAGAATACCAAAGCGTCAACAAAACCATAATCTGAACTTAATATCGATTAACTAGAAGCAAAATATGTACACGGAGACCCTCGTAAAAGTACGAGGGAATAAGACCAGGTGTTCCTGAAGAGTAAGTGTATTCTGCTTCATCGACGACACCCGCCATGTAAATCTTGGTCATATCCAAGTAAACCAAGGACTTTCATTTCGTTGACAATAGATTTGATGAGTTTAGAGAAAGGAGTTTCCAGTAGACTATTGGCATCCCTATTGGAACAAAATATGTCCAACTCTTATTATACAAAACTAGTTCAAAGTATACATAACTAGTTCAAATTTACTTCTAAATTCATAAATTAAAGGAGTTTTACGCACCTGACTTTTCTGCTTCTACATTAGTTTAGAAATGTTGGATTCCCTTCCTTTGGCCCCTAGCAGCACTGACGAGTCCAAGAAGGACAAAACAGATGTGTGATGCAGTTTAATTCATTTTTTTCGGCATACTGTATCTATTACTAAATTAATAAGGTGCAGCATATGTGTGTTACGTCATCTTAGATGATATGTCTTTTTTCATACGAGACTGAATATCAGAACAAAAACCTGCCAAAGTAATCATGTGCAACATAATTAACAAGGAAAACGGTTGCTGACCTGATCAATTTAATCGCATATATACTCTTCTGAACTTGAAATCAATGACACATTAGATTCTTGTACATCAGCCGTTTACCTCGCTCTTCACTAACAATATGGCCAACACTGACAGCTTACTATTTAGCTGTATGATTAACGTGACGATAGTGGTTTTCTGATGGTGATCTTTCCCTTAATCCATAGTACCATATTCAGTTCTCCAACCGGTGGTGTTAACATATTGCAGTTGATTCGTTATTCGTCTGTGATTGATGTTAACTGCCGACGAAAACGCTTACGGCAAGATGCAGGTTCATGAAGACTATGGGCTAGTTTTATGGCCAATACCTAGTCTCAATGAGAAATATGCTTGTATGATATAAAGGCGGAGGTATTTGAATATGCTCATTAGTATGACAACTTGTTATGAATGAAAAGAACACCTCATTTTTGTCACTTTGGGAACTTGAGTGTGACCTTGATTTTCATGGTGGGTGCCATAGATGAAGAAGATGCTTTCTCTTCCGTTTGAAGAGCCTTTGCGTTAATGTTTCCCTTGTTCATATTTTGTCCCTAGTTTGATCGACTTTTAGTATGGATTATGGCTTCGTTGACGCTTTATCCCTTTATTGTTTTTGGTTTTTTGAAAAGACAGCCAATACATTTATCCTCTTCTTATCCCCCTAAAAGGATTGACATATAGACCTGTCGAACACTTATACCACATTTCCATTGCCAGCTAGCTAGTTGATTGCTGTAAGGTTATGTGTATAGGTGTGTTATAAAATACAAAAATACTACAGCTTTCTCACCCAACACTTTAATCTGGTATCGGTGTACGGGAGCTTATCACTGTTATAATGGCTCGTTGATCTGTGATTGGTGATTGATCGGGATATAGATTAGATCAGGTATAGGTGAAATAGATTAGGGAAGGTATACCCAAATACACGTATAACTATATACCCTTACTTCCACTTATAGGCGACAGGCCACGTAACAGGACAGCATTATACATTACTATACAGATATAGCATCAATAGCTACTTTATTTCACAAAAACTGCATACAAATATTACAGGGTAAGAAACATCGTTTTACACTGTATAATTATACACTGACTACATGGCTAGCAGTGTTATTTACATCATCAAATGTGAAATGTATATTCATACATACTACCTGACAGGTTTAGGTGTATTATTTTATTTACACTGTATATTCCAGGTGTGGTACATGTAGTTGTGGTAGGTACATTTCTAAATATCCTTTGATACATATGCATTATTTTATCTACACTACATGCAGTTTTGTTATCATCATTTCAAAAACACTATATATAGGTATAGAAACATTATTTCGAAAGAACGTCCTTCGATTTCTCATTATGAGAGTTTATTTTTCAAAGAAAGGTGGAGGACGATACAAATACATGGTTGTGGTCTATCTTGGAGCATACAACAAATTGAGATATATTGAGGAAGATATAGTACGAACGATTGAATTCCTGGTTAACAATATCTTTGTTGAGTTTGGAGGAAAGATTTTCCAACAGACTGTTGGCATTCCAGTGGAAACAAACTCTGCCCCACTCTTGGCTGATTTGTATTGTTTGTTTGATTTTTATTTTTACACGAGGCTGAATTAGTCGAGGAGCTTGTCAGGATAGGAAACAAAAACCACGCTAAGCTTTTAATTTCAGTTTTAGATATATCGACCGGCGATGTGTTGTCTATAAACAACAATATGTTTACTAAACTAGTCGATTTATTTATCCCTTTATGTCCTACATAGACAGCTTTGTACTGAGCTATACAATAAACATGACGATTTCGATTTTCCGATCATTTCATTTAACTTTCTTGATAGCAACATCCCTACATCTTTTTACATTTCATTTCATTTCAATAAATGTTATTGATATATTAAACATATCAATAGAATTAAACATCAGGCTTGAATCCTATATAAGTCTTCTCACAAATGTGCTTAAATGTCGCAGTTGATTCGATATCCCATGGCTTGCTCTAGATTTTAATGATAAATGTCGGCTGCTGACGAACAGACTTACGACACAAGGGTCCAAGAGATGTAGGTTGACGAAGACTAGGAGATACTTGTATGGTCGCCGTCTTGGTCTGATTGAGAAATAGTCTACATCATTTATGATATGAAGGTGATGATTTTGAGTATGCTTATTTTGTGTTTGATATGATGTTACGTTCTCACTGTAAAGACGTGATAATACTTGAATATGACCAATGACCAAGATTTACACGGAGGGTGTCGTTGATGATGCAGAAGATTATCATTCTTTTGGTCTTATTTGTTTTCGAGGGTCTCCATGTGAATATTTGCTTCATATTTTCCCCCTAGTTTAATAGATTTTGTGTTTGGATTATGGTTTTGTTGGCGCTTCGGTATGATTTTTCATGCAGCATATAGGTTTGATTTTGATAAACATCTATTAACAGCTGTGGTCATATAATGATGTTTTACACAGGTATCGAATACTTGTTTTCGATACTTTTTATACAGGTACAGTAAGGTTAATTTTCCATGAAATATTTTGTAAAAATACAGTACCTATAGTTATCTTACTTTATATCTTGAGCACAGTAACCCATGCATTAGGCATCTTGATGATTTAGTTTTAATATTACGAATAAATGAAAACATGTTAATATATATTTGTTGATAATGTTATGTTTTGATTCCGTCATTGACGTTTCATCTTCTGAGGAATAAACAGGAATGTGGATAATCATAATAGGATACAATTAAAGTTTATTGAGATATTGAACATATCGAGAGTAATGTGTTATTGGTTAGGGCCTTGCTGTAACAACAAAATAATTTAAATGGGCATGAAAGGCTTGCTATCAAAATCCAAAGCTTTTATTGGGTATTGCATCTAAAACTTTATTTAGTGGGTATCACACCTAAAGATTTATTTAGTGGGTATCACACCTAAAGATTTATTTAGTGGGTATCACACCTAAAGATTTATTTAGTGGGTATCACACCTAAAGATTTATTTAGTGGGTATCACACCTAAAGATTTATTTAGTGGGTATCACACCTAAAGATTTATTTAGTGGGTATCACACCTAAAGATTTATTTAGTGGGTATCACACCTAAAGATTTATTTAGTGGGTATCACCTTAAAAGATTTATTTAGTGGTATCACACCTAAAGATTTATTTAGTTGGTATCACCTTAAAAGATTTATTTAGTGGTATCACATTCAAAGATTTATTTAGTGGGTATCACATTCAAATATTTATTTAGTGGGTATCACATTCAAATATTTATTTAGTGGGTATCACATTCAAAGATTTATTTAGTGGGTATCACACCTAAATATTTATTTAATGGGTATCACACCTAAAGATTTATTTAGTTGGTATCACCTTAAAAGATTTATTTAGTGGTATCACATTCAAAGATTTATTTAGTGGGTATCACATTCAAATATTTATTTAGTGGGTATCACATTCAAATATTTATTTAGTGGGTATCACATTCAAAGATTTATTTAGTGGGTATCACACCTAAATATTTATTTAATGGGTATCACACCTAAAGATTTATTTAGTTGGTATCACCTTAAAAGATTTATTTAGTGGTATCACATTCAAAGATTTATTTAGTGGGTATCACATTCAAATATTTATTTAATGGGTATCACATTCAAATATTTATTTAATGGGTATCACACCCAAAGATTTATTTAGTTGGTATCACCTTAAAAGATTTATTTAGTGGTATCACATTCAAAGATTTATTTAGTGGGTATCACATTCAAATATTTATTTAGTGGGTATCACATTCAAATATTTATTTAGTGGGTATCACATTCAAAGATTTATTTAGTGGGTATCACACCTAAAGATTTATTTAGTTGGTATCACCTTAAAAGATTTATTTAGTGGTATCACATTCAAAGATTTATTTAGTGGGTATCACATTCAAATATTTATTTAGTGGGTATCACATTCAAAGATTTATTTAGTGGGTATCACACCTAAATATTTATTTAATGGGTATCACACCTAAAGATTTATTTAGTTGGTATCACCTTAAAAGATTTATTTAGTGGTATCACATTCAAAGATTTATTTAGTGGGTATCACATTCAAATATTTATTTAATGGGTATCACATTCAAATATTTATTTAATGGGTATCACACCCAAAGATTTATTTAGTTGGTATCACCTTAAAAGATTTATTTAGTGGGTATCACATTCAAATATTTATTTAATGGGTATCACATTCAAAGATTTATTTAGTGGTATCACATACAAAGAGTTATTAAGTGGGTATCACATTCAAAGAGTTATTTAGTGGTATCACATTCAAAGAGTTATTTAGTGGTATCACATTCAAAGATTTATTTAGTGGTATCACATTCAAAGAGTTATTAAGTGGGTATCACATTCAAAGATTTATTTAGTGGTATCACATTCAAAGAGATATTTAGTGGGCATCACATTCAAAGAGTTATTAAGTGGGTATCACATTCAAAGAGTTATTTAGTGGGCATCACATTCAAAGAGTTATTAAGTGGGTATCACATTCAAAGATTTATTTAGTGGTATCACATTCAAAGAGATATTTAGTGGGCATCACATTCAAAGAGTTATTTAGTGGGTATCACATTCAAAGAGATATTTAGTGGGCATCACATTCAAAGAGTTATTTAGTGGGCATCACATTCAAAGAGTTATTTAGTGGTATCACATTCAAAGATTTATTTAGTGGTATCACATTCAAAGATTTATTTAGTGGGTATCACATTCAAAGATTTATTTAGTGGTATCACATTCAAAGATTTATTTAGTGGTATCACATTCAAAGATTTATTTAGTGAGTATCACATTCAAAGATTTATTTAGTGGTATCACATTCAAAGATTTATTTAGTGGTTATCACATTCAAAGATTTATTGAGTGGGTATCACATTGAAAGATTTATTTAGTGGAAATCACACCTAAAGTTTTGAGAGGCTTTGTCCTGCTTAATAGGTATAAGATGCCGGCTATTACATCTTAACAAAATCTTTGACCTCTACTGCTAAAAGAGTTGGGGTAAATTTTTGTATGTCGGACATGGCTTGTTTGAATGATACTGTTACACGGTAACTACACGCTGTGGCTGCTGTGTAGATGTATACATAGCAACTCACCCAGGTCCTAATGAATTACCACGGACATCGTACAAGGTCGTATAGCTATTGAGTAATACCCACACTTAAGGAATTCATGTGTCACATCGAGAAATTAGAGCTAATAGTATTTATTGACTTAAGTCTGATTTATTCAGAGATATCGGCGAATTCTATTTGTAACCTCCTGTTAAGTGAATACCGGCATTAAAAGTGACCCTGGCATTTAAGAACATTTAGCCGTTAAAAGTTTAACTTTTCTCGTGATGTCGAGAACAGATACCGGAATTTTTAAACAGTACTTGTACGTATTAAAACCTCCTAAAACACAGTTGTAGATAGTACAATAGATATACCAATTAACACCTATATATGGTGATTCATTATCGAGGGTTGTCAGGATGAGACTTCTTAATTCTTAAATCGAAATTATCTCATTGATCGATTCTCTTAATAAAAGAGTAACCGACGCTGTCTGAAAGCAATGCGCTCTGTCGTGTAACTGTTACAGCAACAGTGCGGGTGGACATTGTCTATCGGGCGGCTGGAACTATTTCTATATATAGACTTAGCACAACCTACCTGCGCAAACAATGATACCAGACTGGGCTGATTTTTGGAAGCTGACATGTAACTCAGTGGTATAATAAACCTTGCATACCCGTCTGTAGGGCCACCAGTGTTGTTTATGTGTTTATCATAGTTATATCAACCTAGATGCATCTGACCTCATCAGTGAAATGGACCACAGCGCTAGCGTTATCCATTGCGTTCGATTTACGTATATATATTACTGAATAATACTGATGCTAACGTAGATATAATTGCTGGGTTCCAATTTCAGTACTGTCATGATTTTTTGTGTGTACAGGAATCATCAATATCATTTAAAACAGACGCCATTTAGATTTTGGCTCCGATGAAGTTAATGCTCTGTAAACACTGCGACAACTACAAGTACAGAGAAAGGACACCCAGAAACTGTTTTGCTGTCAATCAATATGCTACGACGATATTGGCCGTGGCTATTGTGAAAAAACAAATATTTCTTCACTTTGTTATACTAATTACCCTCAAACAACCCTGATTCCACCGGGATAAGCCGCATTGACACGGATACCCAAACACCATTGGTTTATTTCTAACGATAACCTTAGTTTGTAGGAGCAGAGACGTATATACGTCTCTGGTAGGAGGTACATTCTATGTGTACGATAAGCCTGCACTCCGTGATGGTAAAGTACGATATTTCTGTATGTGTCCCTACTTAACAGCACCCGGCTGACCTATAGTATTCTTGCAATGCACCCCGATACCAGAACCCCGGCCGAAGTTAGAAATGGTAGAAGTAAAAATAAATAAGAGAATACCGAAGCGTTAACAAAATCGTAATCCAAACTCAAAATCGATTAAACCAGTGGCAAAATATGAACAAAGGAAAGATTAACATGGAGACCCTTGCAAAAGTACAAGAAAATAATAAAAGGTGTTCCGGAAGAGTAAGCGTCTTCTGCTTCATCGACGACACTCGCCATGTAAATCTTTGTCACATCATTACAGACTGTATGCAGGTACAGCGACTTAAAGCAGATAAAATCGGACGCACCGCTGTTCTGATACAATAGTCTGAGGACAGCTACATTTTGTATATGGTCATGTTGGATAATGGTACGTTGGTTATTCCACTACGTCACATGTCGGACAGACTGGGCATAACCCATGTCTACTTTACTATCTTTTTTATTTGGTACAAGTGAGAAATACTCCGGACGTGTCATGTTTCCTTGTGTAAAGTGGGGATACTGCGGACGTATCATGTTTCTCTGTATAAAGTGACAGCAACAAACCATATTTAAATATAACGATGACACGACGTACACGTCACACACGTGTAATTAACTGGAAAGTTCAACAACCAACAAATGTGACAATATTGACGTTTTACAGGGTACATAACGATAGAACGGGTACTGTGGTGATGGTGATCGGGGGGACGTTACACGGGAGCTCTCATATAAGTGTTCAATAACATTCAGTTTAAATAAAGAATTAAGATGTATTTGTTTGGTGAAATAGACTTGATTAGATTGTTTAAGGAGATAATGTGTTAGGATAATAATCGTTTACAATCCCGTGTATAGCTAGCCTATGCTATGTATGGTCTACACAGGGGCTAGTGTATTTGGGGCCGCTGTGGCCGTGTGGTTATGGTGTTCCTCTGGGTTACGATCGCTAGTTCGAAACCCACGTGGGACAGTATTGCCAGGTACTAAATGTAGGTCGGTGCTTTTTCTCCAGGTAATCCGGCTTCACCACTTCCAAAACTTGACACGTCCTTAAATGGCCCTTGCTATAATAGGACGTAAAACTAGATAAACAAAGCCAAGCTAATAAAAGCTAATGCATCACTCGTGTAATTCAGACATTTTCGAGAATTCCCTGCTGACTTAATTACAATGTAATAGATATTAACAGACTTAGATTCGATCGTCGATGAAGAAGATTTCGCTTTCTCTTCCGGAACACTTGCTTTTCTCTGTATATCTTAATGATTTTGGGTTTAAATTATACAGTATTCTTGCTCTGTACTAAAACACTTTAATAAAAAAGGACAATTGTGAGAAGAAAAAGCCAGGAAAGCGCACACTTTGTAGACTCACCAATCGAACATCAAACATACAAGTGAAGGATACTCCGGACGTATCGTGTTTCTCTGTGTATAGTGACAACAACAAATAATATTTAAATATAACGAGGACACAACGTACACGACGCACACGTGTAATTAACTGGAAAGTTCAACAACTAACAAATGGAACAATATTGACGTTTTACAGGGTACATAACGATTTCAATAAAATCAGCGTAAAGTGATAGCAATGTTGGGAAGAGCCACCTCTCAATATAACGGAATCGTGACAGTCTCATCATCAATATAACCATATGGCTAAGAACTAAGAATTTTCGATTTTTTAAATACTATTATGTTAATGGTCCGCAAAAAAACGAGGGGCACACACCATAGGGGGAACTAACCTAATACATTGTATAATGTACACACACCATAGGGGGAACTAACCTGATACATTATATAATGTACACACCATAGGGGGAACTAACCTAATACATTATATAATGTACACACCATAGGGGGAACTAACCTAATACATTGTATAATGTACACACCATAGGGGGAACTAACCTAATACATTATACAATGTACACACCATAGGGGGAACTAACCTAATACATTGTATAATGTACACACCATAGGGGGAACTAACCTGATACATTGTATAATGTACACACCATAGGGGGAACTAACCTAATACATTATATAATGTACACACCATAGGGGGAACTAACCTGATACATTGTATAATGTACACACCATAGGGGGAACTAACCTAATACATTATATAATGTACACACCATAGGGGGAACTAACCTAATACATTATATAATGTACACACCATAGGGGGAACTAACCTAATACATTATATAATGTACACACCATAGGGGGAACTAACCTAATACATTATATAATGTACACACCATAGGGGGAACTAACCTAATACATTATATAATGTACACACCATAGGGGGAACTAACCTAATACATTATATAATGTACACACCATAGGGGGAACTAGCCTAATACATTATATAATGTACACACCATAGGGGGGACTAACCTAATACATTATATAATGTACACACCATAGGGGGAACTAACCTAATACATTGTATAATGTACACACCATAGGGGGAACTAACCTAATACATTATATAATGTACACACCATAGAGGGAACTAACCTAATACATTATATAATGTACACACCATAGGGGGGACTAACCTAATACATTATATAATGTACACACCATAGGGGGAACTAACCTAATACATTGTATAATGTACACACCATAGGGGGAACTAACCTAATACATTGTATAATGTACACACCATAGGGGGAACTAACCTAATACATTATATAATGTACACACCATAGAGGGAACTAACCTAATACATTATATAATGTACACACCATAGGGGGAACTAACCTAATACATTATATAATGTACACACCATAGGGGGAACTAACCTAATACATTATACAATGTACACACCATAGGGGGAACTAACCTAATACATTGTATAATGTACACACCATAGGGGGAACTAACCTAATACATTATATAATGTACACACCATAGGGGGAACTAACCTGATACATTATATGATGTACACACCATAGGGGGAACTAACCTGATACATTATATAATGTACACACCATAGGGGGAACTAACCTGATACATTGTATAATGTACACACCATAGGGGGAACTAACCTAATACATTGTATAATGTACACACCATAGGGGGGACTAACCTAATACATTATATAATGTACATACCATAGGGGGAACTAGCCTAATACATTATATAATGTACACACCATAGGGGGAACTAACCTAATACATTATATAATGTACACACCATAGGGGGAACTAACCTGATACATTATATAATGTACACACCATAGGGGGAACTAACCTGATACATTGTATAATGTACACACCATAGGGGGAACTAACCTAATACATTGTATAATGTACACACCATAGGGGGGACTAACCTAATACATTGTATAATGTACACACCATAGGGGGGACTAACCTAATACATTATATAATGTACATACCATAGGGGGAACTAACCTAATACATTATATAATGTACACACCATAGGGGGAACGAACCTAATACATTATATAATGTACACACCATAGGGGGAACTAACCTAATACATTATATAATGTACACACCATAGAGGGAACTAACCTAATACATTATATAATGTACACACCATAGGGGGGACTAACCTAATACATTATATAATGTACACACCATAGGGGGAACTAACCTAATACATTGTATAATGTACACACCATAGGGGGAACTAACCTAATACATTGTATAATGTACACACCATAGGGGGAACTAACCTAATACATTATATAATGTACACACCATAGAGGGAACTAACCTAATACATTATATAATGTACACACCATAGGGGGGACTAACCTAATACATTATATAATGTACACACCATAGAGGGAACTAACCTAATACATTATATAATGTACACACCATAGGGGGAACTAACCTAATACATTATATAATGTACACACCATAGGGGGAACTAACCTGATACATTATATAATGTACACACCATAGGGGGAACTAACCTAATACATTGTATAATGTACACACCATAGGGGGAACTAACCTAATACATTATATGATGTACACACCATAGGGGGAACTAACCTGATACATTATATGATGTACACACCATAGGGGGAACTAACCTGATACATTATATAATGTACACACCATAGGGGGAACTAACCTGATACATTGTATAATGTACACACCATAGGGGGAACTAACCTAATACATTGTATAATGTACACACCATAGGGGGGACTAACCTAATACATTATATAATGTACATACCATAGGGGGAACTAGCCTAATACATTATATAATGTACACACCATAGGGGGAACTAACCTAATACATTATATAATGTACACACCATAGGGGGAACTAACCTGATACATTATATAATGTACACACCATAGGGGGAACTAACCTGATACATTATATAATGTACACACCATAGGGGGAACTAACCTAATACATTGTATAATGTACACACCATAGGGGGAACTAACCTAATACATTGTATAATGTACACACCATAGGGGGGACTAACCTAATACATTATATAATGTACATACCATAGGGGGAACTAACCTAATACATTATATAATGTACACACCATAGGGGGAACGAACCTAATACATTATATAATGTACACACCATAGGGGGAACTAACCTAATACATTATATAATGTACACACCATAGGGGGAACTAACCTAATACATTATATAATGTACACACACCATAGGGGGAACTAACCTAATACATTATATAATGTACACACCATAGGGGGAACGAACCTAATACATTATATAATGTACACACACCATAGGGGGAACTAACCTAATACATTATATAATGTACACACCATAGGGGGAACTAACCTAATACATTATATAATGTACACACCATAGGGGGAACTAACCTGATACATTATATAATGTACACACCATAGGGGGAACTAGCCTAATACATTATATAATGTACACACCATAGGGGGAACTAACCTAATACATTATATAATGTACACACCATAGGGGGAACTAACCTGATACATTATATAATGTACACACCATAGGGGGAACTAACCTGATACATTATATAATGTACACACCATAGGGGGAACTAACCTAATACATTATATAATGTACACACCATAGGGGGAACTAACCTAATACATTATATAATGTACACACCATAGGGGGAACTAACCTGATACATTATATAATGTACACACCATAGGGGGAACTAACCTAATACATTGTATAATGTACACACCATAGGGGGAACTAACCTAATACATTATATAATGTACACACCATAGGGGGAACTAACCTAATACATTATATAATGTACACACCATAGGGGGAACTAACCTAATACATTGTATAATGTACACACCATAGGGGGAACTAACCTAATACATTATATAATGTACACACCATAGGGGGAACTAACCTGATACATTGTATAATGTACACACCATAGGGGGAACTAACCTAATACATTATATAATGTACACACCATAGGGGGAACTAACCTAATACATTATATAATGTACACACCATAGAGGGAACTAACCTAATACATTATACAATGTACACACCATAGGGGGAACTAACCTAATACATTATATAATGTACACACCATAGGGGGAACTAACCTAATACATTATATAATGTACACACCATAGGGGGAACTAACCTAATACATTATATAATGTACATACCATAGGGGGAACTAACCTGATACATTATATAATGTACACACCATAGGGGGAACTACCCTGATACATTATATAATGTACACACCATAGGGGGAACTACCCTGATACATTATATAATGTACACACCATAGGGGGAACTAACCTGATACATTATATAATGTACACACCATAGGGGGAACTAACCTGATACATTATATAATGTACACACCATAGGGGGAACTAACCTGATACATTGTATAATGTACACACCATAGGGGGAACTAACCTAATACATTATATAATGTACACACCATAGGGGGAACTAACCTAATACATTATACAATGTACACACCATAGGGGGAACTGACCTAATACATTGTATAATGTACACACCATAGGGGGAACTAACCTAATACATTATATAATGTACACACCATAGGGGGAACTAACCTAATACATTATATAATGTACACACCATAGGGGGAACTAACCTAATACATTATATAATGTACACACCATAGGGGGAACTAACCTAATACATTATATAATGTACACACCATAGGGGGAACTAACCTGATACATTATATAATGTACACACCATAGGGGGAACTAACCTGATACATTGTATAATGTACACACCATAGGGGGAACTAACCTAATACATTGTATAATGTACACACCATAGGGGGAACTAACCTGATACATTATATAATGTACACACCATAGGGGGAACTAACCTGATACATTATATAATGTACACACCATAGGGGGAACTAACCTAATACATTATATAATGTACACACCATAGGGGGAACTAACCTAATACATTGTATAATGTACACACCATAGGGGGAACTAACCTAATACATTATATAATGTACACACCATAGGGGGAACTAACCTAATACATTGTATAATGTACACACCATAGGGGGAACTAACCTAATACATTATACAATGTACACACCATAGGGGGAACTAACCTAATACATTGTATAATGTACACACCATAGGGGGAACTAACCTAATACATTATATAATGTACACACCATAGGGGGAACTAACCTAATACATTATATAATGTACACACCATAGGGGGAACTAACCTAATACATTGTATAATGTACACACCATAGGGGGAACTAACCTAATACATTATATAATGTACACACCATAGGGGGAACTAACCTGATACATTGTATAATGTACACACCATAGGGGGAACTAACCTAATACATTATATAATGTACACACCATAGGGGGAACTAACCTAATACATTATATAATGTACACACCATAGGGGGAACTAACCTAATACATTATATAATGTACACACCATAGGGGGAACTAACCTAATACATTGTATAATGTACACACCATAGGGGGAACTAACCTAATACATTATATAATGTACACACCATAGGGGGAACTAACCTGATACATTATATAATGTACACACCATAGGGGGAACTAACCTAATACATTGTATAATGTACACACCATAGGGGGAACTAACCTAATACATTATATAATGTACACACCATAGGGGGAACTAACCTGATACATTATATAATGTACACACCATAGGGGGAACTAACCTGATACATTGTATAATGTACACACCATAGGGGGAACTAACCTGATACATTATATAATGTACACACCATAGGGGGAACTAACCTAATACATTGTATAATGTACACACCATAGGGGGAACTAACCTAATACATTGTATAATGTACACACCATAGGGGGAACTAACCTGATACATTGTATAATGTACACACCATAGGGGGAACTAACCTAATACATTATATAATGTACACACCATAGAGGGAACTAACCTAATACATTATATAATGTACACACCATAGGGGGAACTAACCTAATACATTATATAATGTACATACCATAGGGGGAACTAACCTAATACATTATATAATGTACACACCATAGGGGGAACTAGCCTAATACATTGTATAATGTACACACCATAGGGGGAACTAACCTAATACATTATATAATGTACACACCATAGGGGGAACTAACCTAATACATTATACAATGTACACACCATAGGGGGAACTAACCTAATACATTATATAATGTACACACCATAGGGGGAACTAACCTAATACATTATATAATGTACACACCATAGGGGGAACTAACCTAATACATTATATAATGTACACACCATAGGGGGAACTAACCTAATACATTGTATAATGTACACACCATAGGGGGAACTAACCTAATACATTATATAATGTACACACCATAGGGGGAACTAACCTAATACATTATATAATGTACACACCATAGGGGGAACTAACCTAATACATTATATAATGTACACACCATAGGGGGAACTAACCTAATACATTGTATAATGTACACACCATAGGGGGAACTAACCTAATACATTGTATAATGTACACACCATAGGGGGAACTAACCTAATACATTGTATAATGTACACACCATAGGGGGAACTAACCTAATACATTGTATAATGTACACACCATAGGGGGAACTAACCTGATACATTATATAATGTACACACCATAGGGGGAACTAACCTGATACATTATATAATGTACACACCATAGGGGGAACTAACCTAATACATTATATAATGTACACACCATAGGGGGAACTAACCTAATACATTGTATAATGTACACACCATAGGGGGAACTAACCTAATACATTGTATAATGTACACACCATAGGGGGAACTAACCTAATACATTATATAATGTACACACCATAGGGGGAACTAACCTAATACATTGTATAATGTACACACCATAGGGGGAACTAACCTAATACATTATATAATGTACACACCATAGGGGGAACTAACCTAATACATTATATAATGTACACACCATAGGGGGAACTAACCTGATACATTATATAATGTACACACCATAGGGGGAACTAACCTAATACATTATATAATGTACACACCATAGGGGGAACTAACCTAATACATTGTATAATGTACACACCATAGGGGGAACTAACCTAATACATTGTATAATGTACACACCATAGGGGGAACTAACCTAATACATTGTATAATGTACACACCATAGAGGGAACTAACCTAATACATTATATAATGTACACACCATAGGGGGAACTAACCTAATACATTATATAATGTACACACCATAGGGGGAACTAACCTAATACATTATACAATGTACACACCATAGGGGGAACTAACCTAATACATTATACAATGTACACACCATAGGGGGAACTAACCTAATACATTATACAATGTACACACCATAGGGGGAACTAACCTAATACATTATACAATGTACACACCATAGGGGGAACTAACCTAATACATTGTATAATGTACACACCATAGGGGGGACTAACCTAATACATTATACAATGTACACACCATAGGGGGAACTAACCTAATACATTGTATAATGTACACACCATAGGGGGAACTAACCTAATACATTATACAATGTACACACCATAGGGGGAACTAACCTAATACATTATATAATGTACACACACCATAGGGGGGACTAGCCTAATACATTATATAATGTACACACCATAGGGGGGACTAACCTAATACATTATATAATGTACACACCATAGGGGGAACTAACCTAATACATTGTATAATGTACACACCATAGGGGGAACTAACCTAATACATTATATAATGTACACACCATAGGGGGGACTAACCTAATACATTATATAATGTACACACCATAGGGGGAACTAACCTAATACATTATACAATGTACACACCATAGGGGGAACTAACCTAATACATTATATAATGTACACACCATAGGGGGGACTAACCTAATACATTATATAATGTACACACCATAGGGGGAACTAACCTAATACATTATATAATGTACACACCATAGGGGGAACTAACCTGATACATTATATAATGTACACACCATAGGGGGAACTAACCTGATACATTATATAATGTACACACCATAGGGGGGACTAACCTAATACATTATATAATGTACACACCATAGGGGGAACTAACCTAATACATTATATAATGTACACACCATAGGGGGAACTAACCTAATACATTGTATAATGTACACACCATAGGGGGAACTAACCTAATACATTATATAATGTACACACCATAGGGGGAACTAACCTAATACATTGTATAATGTAACTCTGACAGATAGTCCTCTTAAGAACCGAATGTCATTTAAAGCACTGTCCATGTTTTGTACCGTCCTGTCTATCTCCGATTGAACTTTATTAGTGGTGAATCGTACAGTTGTATTGCCTACATGTTACATTGTATGTGTAAACATGGATTCAAATCCGCATTAAGTCGGTTTCTTCAGTAACAAAATGCCACTTGAAACGATAGCAGGTAGGCAAACACATTCACTACAACACGACTGTGTATCATTTATAATGTAAATAGAAGGTTGAATTAAGGTAAAGAAGATCTCGGCACGATCAAAAGCAATATTTCATGAACAATGTCCATTCATACATGCACTCGAGATCTGTGTATTTATGATTTCACCTACCACCGTTGTTTATTAAAACCGTTGTACACCACGTTTTATTGTAGGTTTCGGGTGTTATCATTGGAACAACACACATAACCGTAAAGTCGTAATGTTTCGGATATTATAATTGGAACAACACACATAACCGTACAGTCGTAGGGTTTCGGGTGTTATCATTGGAACAACACACAGAACCGCGCAGTCGTAAGGTTTCGGGTGTTATCATTGGAACAACACACAGAAACCATAAAGTCGTGAGGTTTCGGGTGTTATCATTGAAACAACAAACAGAAACCATAAAGTCGTAAGGTTTCGGGTGTTATCATTGGAACAACACACAGAACAATAAAGACGTTAGGTTTCGGGTGTTATCATTGGAATAACACACAGAACCGTACAGTCGTGTGGTTTCGGGTGTTATCATTGGAACACCACACAGAACTGTCCAATTGTCAGGATTCGGGTGTTCTAAACCGAATAGAACCATTAAGTTGGAAGGTTTAGTGTGGTACACTGCCACATAGAACCATTAAGTTGGAAGGTTTAGTGTGGTACACTGCCACATAGAACCATTAAGTTGGTAGGTTTAGAGGGGTACATTGCCACATAGAACCATTAAGTTGGAAGGTTTAGTGTGGTACATTGCCACATAGAACCATTTAAGTTGGAAGGTTTAGAGGGGTACATTGCCACATAGAACCATTAAGTTGGAAGGTTTAGTGTGGTACATTGCCACATAGAACCATTAAGTTGGAAGGTTTAGTGTGGTACACTGCCATATAGAACCATTAAGTTGGAAGGTTTAATGTGGTACACTGCCACATAGAACCATTAAGTTACCGGATTTCAGACGTTATCAGGAACAGAGTTATGACGTATTTGACTGATTATAGTGGCTCCATGTATACACGTGAATGTTGAGTTTGGTAAAGTTTGTTAATAGATTAAAAGGAAACACAGATTTGTTATTTTTAGAGCTGTGTATCTACATACAATTAAGTTCTGAAAGTACATTACTGTACTTAGTCAGTTAGAAATGTTAATCGGTTATTACATTCCACACTTTTAATTATAGCTCCGAGTTAAGGTGTGTGAGAATGTTTGTATTGGTCTCGTGTAGTTAACTATATCACTCGCTCCTCTTACGCCAGTTAAATGTGTTTCTGAGTTTTATATACTGGTATTTCCGATCAGTAAGTTCACATTGGTTTTTACCGTCTTATAGTACACTGAACGTATTCGTTACCATTGTTTTGTTTCTTTGTAAAGGTTCCGTAAGGATATAAAGCAAAGTCATAAACACATATAACTAAAGGAAAGGGAACCTGAACACTGATTCTATAGGCCTGGTCCCTAGTGTTAGATCAAATGACGGCTGTGAAAACATCAATATTGGCTCATAGAAATATATTGTACGAAATCATAACCGTGCTAACAATGGTACAGGGTAAAAATCTCCATTTACATAAGTTAAAATATTCCTCATTAGGGAACTAGGCACACTGTATAATATAGGGGTTCAGTATATACATGTAATAGGGCACTATATTTACACTGATATAGATAAAGCACCCCCGAGCTCACACGGACTGACAGGACGGTTACGGAAAAGATTGAATTATAGAGCTCCTCTTAGCTAGTACAAATACAGTGTAGATCAAAGTATTCAAACTCACAAATATGTCATAGTGTCAAGTAAAAAGGTATAGAAAAAAACACCCACACGTCAGTACACAAACAAATATATATCATACACAGTGAATATACAAAGGGATATTCAATGTATATGGTTGTCAAAACAAACGAATATTCAATGCATATGGTCTTGTGAACAAATGAATACTCAATGTAATTGTCGTTTAAACAAACAAGTATTCAATGTATATAGTCGTATACACAAATTAGTATTCAATGTATATAGTCGTATAAACAAATGACCATTCACTGTAATGGTCGCGTAAACAAATTACATTGTAATATTCAATTCATAGTGTAGTGGAACAAATTAATATTCAATGTTTATTCACCAAGGTGATCGGGGAGTGATTCCCCGACAGGACGTGAAAGTGACAAGGCCATCTGCTGGAAGAAACAATTAGTTCTAGAATTAATGTCATTAAACAACAGAATATATAACCAGGATTTGAAGTTCGAGCATTGCAAGACATAATAGTGTCAGGGGGCGCGGTGGTCTAGTGGTAGGACGTTAGACTCATGATGGAAAGGTTGCGGGTTCGAGTCCCGACCACAGCTACTGTGAGGCATATGCCCTTCATCAAATGTAAATGAGTACATGGTTAGGTAGTGCTAGAAATTGTAGAGTGCAAGTTGTGAGCGCCGAAATGGCAGCACCGGTTGTATACTCCCCAGGGAGTTGCAAAAGATATTGGCTGGTTGGTAAGACCATTATAACCACGGACAATAATTTGTGAATCGCTTTGAGACGACCTATAGGTTGTGATAAAGCGGTATACATGTATAAGAACCCCAAATTAACATTATTATTAATACCAAGTAGTCTCCATAGGAATACGGAGCCTGCTGAAGAATTGACTACCATACAGGTATATACGCCACACCTCTCGGCGGGCTGTACAGTAATTAGATATACGAGTGTAAGATCTTTTCATACAGAATCGAAATATACATACGATATGAGCTGATCGTTGGATATTTTGTTTGCTTCTTTTTACAAACTTTTTAAACAGCATTCAATTCAAAAGAAAAAGCAAGAACAAATACGACTAGTTGTCTGTGTTTGATATTGTAGCCAGAAATAAATAATACTTCAGAAAGCGTGCAAAGTAAAACAGACACTTGAATGTTAAAATGTCTCTAGAAAGCTTTCTCGAATGTACCGTTTCTACCTCCCGTACACATGAATTTACACAGGGAGATAATGATTTTATAGCATGAACCTTCCTTCGTACAAAAAGGTTGAGTTAGTAAATCAACCGAGAGATGAACTTTCCGACCATAATACTTGGTAAGATAACCAATAAAGATTATAGGTAACGAACTTGACGTGTTCTGTGCTTTTTAGACATATTTGGTGGAAACAATTATGGCTGTGCTATGTGCGGATGTTTGTGGATATTGGCTGTTTTAGGTGGGGATATCTGTAATTATTGGCTGTTCTAGGCGCGGGTGTCTGTAGATATTGGCTGTTCTAGGTGCGGATATTTGTAGATATTGGCTGTTCTAGGTGCGGATATCTGTAGATATTGGCTGTTCTAGGTGCGGCTATCTGTAGATATTGGCTGTTCTAGGTGCGGATATTTGTAGATATTGGCTGTTCTAGGTGCGGATATCTGTAGATATTGGCTGTTCTAGGCGCGGATATATGTATATATTGGCTGTTCTAGGTGCGGATATCTTTACATATTGGCTTTTAAGGTGCGGATGTCTGTAGATATTGGCTGTTCTAGGCGCGGATGTCTGTGGATATTAGCTGTTCTAGGCGCGGATGTCTGTGGATATTGGCTGTTCTAGGCGCGGATGTCTGTAGATATTGGCTGTTCTAGGCGCGGATGTCTGTGGATATTAGCTGTTCTAGGTGCGGATATCTGTGGATATTGGCTGTTCTAGATGTGAATGTCTGTAGATATTGTGTAGTGTGTGGATATTGTGTATTACACTAACGTAAATATTAGTTCAAACGACATGTATTTTTCCAAAATAGTTCAGTTTTGTACCTCAGTCTGGTACACCTCGAGAGTGTCAATATGTACCCGCTAATTCCCCTCAGGTGGGTATTATCGGCCTAGTACAGGTAGCTCTGGTCCTCTCGATTTAAATACATACTGTTTCGCTCTTATGGAATTAACATCTTAATCTGACCATTTAGACTTTTAAGAAAACAAACACGTAGTTTTAACTTCTTTTGTAAACAATTGTTGGATGGAAATGCCTAACAATAATTTCAGAGACCGGGAGTTGAAACAGAATTAACCGAGAGTGGTGGTCATATAACAGGTCCATTATTGTAATACAGTTGGGAATGCTTAGTCAGGTAACGACTAACGGCAACCCTGTTCACGGAACATTTCAATAATACCAGAATAAGCTCAAAGCAATGAAAATACGTTTTGACTGGCTACTATTTTAAAAATATCAACTTTTCCCTTGATCTTTCTCGATCTGTCTAGGGTAATACATCTATGTCCGCTGTGGTTTTCTCTCATTTATAGATATGCAATATTGGTCTGTCTATGGTATTACATCTATGACCGCTGTGGTTTTTTTCTCATTTCTAGATGTGCAATATTGGCCTGTCTAGGCTAATACATCTATGATCGCTATGGTTTTCTCTCATCTATAGATGTGCAATATTGGCCTGTCAAGGGTAATACACCTATGATCGCTGTGGTTTTTTTCTCATTTCTAGATGTGCAATATTGGCCTGTCTAGGGTAATACATCTATGATCGCTGTGGTTTTCTCTCATCTATAGATGTGCAATATTGGCCTGTCAAGGGTAATACACCTATGATCGCTGTGGTTTTTTTCTCATTTCTAGATGTGCAATATTGGCCTGTCTAGGGTAATACATCTATGATCGCTGTGGTTTTCTCTCATCTATAGATGTGCAATATTGGCCTGTCAAGGGTAATACATCTATGATCGCTGTGGTTTTTTCTCATCTATAGATGTGCAATATTGGCCTGTCTAGGCTAATACATCTATGATCGCTATGGTTTTCTCTCATCTATAGATGTGCAATATTGGCCTGTCAAGGGTAATACACCTATGATCGCTGTGGTTTTTTTCTCATTTCTAGATGTGCAATATTGGCCTGTCAAGGGTAATACATCTATGATCGCTGTGGTTTTTTCTCATCTATAGATGTGCAATATTGGCCTGTCTAGGGTAATACACCTATGATCGCTGTGGTTGTATTACACGTCTACCCATGCAATACAACCATGGCGTGACGTCGCAATGGTTCAACAATGCCGTGACGTCACAAGTTCGGTAAACTCTGATGCCGTAAAGAGAAAAATGGCGACGTGATGAAATTAAAGCCTTTCACAATATTTTAACCCCGTAAACTTTTCTACCTAAACTTTGTTTGTGAATGTGGGGTATGCTCATTTGTTTTCGTCAATAAACCTCAAAGGAAATGTTGTTTCAAAATGGTAGTCAGTCAAAAGGTATTTTCGTGTTTTATTTGTGCTTATTCAGTTAGTGTAAATAAGAGAAAAATACCTCGGGTTTAAACCCTTCGGATGGAATTTCCCTATCTGATACTTTTGGTCATGAAAGAGTTTTAAAGTATTGTATGCGCCAAATCACACCGATAACGATATATATATACTCTATGATACTGCATGTACTCAGCATATATTTCAATCACACAAATAACCATACATTATGCATCCAACATTAATATTGATAGACTGAAAAAAGTTTCCTATTGAAAGTACGGTCCCAAAGAGACAATAACGATGTATAGGTTCGTGTACCTGTACGTTTATATTGTCGCTGTGTAACGAACACTGACTTTATATATAACGGATGTGTAGCTTTGTGTTACAGAGTATTTTGACAGTTTGATTCCCACTCGTTACTCCTGTCACCCGTATACGGCGTTAGCGTGTTATATCGGTGATCTACGTACATAAGTATATAGTAATTATAGCAGTTCACTAAATCTCTCCGGTGAAATCCAACTAAAACAGATAACTCCAGGTTAGACCCAGAAAAGCTGACGTCATAGATAAATACAATAATGTGTACTTTATGTGACAATCAATTAAGGGGAGGATCTTGTGTGTACGGTATCTGACATTCCTGTATAGATCGGACACACTTAGACAACAGAATGTCGTTTGTAGAGAAACTGATACATATGAATAAACATTGTTTATGGACAGCCCCTAAACAATAGACTACATACATACACGTACAGTGTATTAATCGTTTATGAGATTAAGACTGTACAAACCTGTGTATTCAGCCATGACCATAATCCTCTTCTTCTCCCCCTTCACCTGGATGTCTGGCGCCATTGTGACCACGTTAAAACTGTCCTCAACTAATTAGTTTTTTTTATATATATTTTAGTGAAATAAATCCAGGTCTGCTGACTTTAAAGATGAATAAAAAGGTTTCCTCATAAACACGTCTTCCATACACTATGTAAGTCTGCCATATATAGATACAGTATTCCCTAACTTTCCTGCTACCTACACAAACTGTATGTTCCCCTTTCTCACACACGCGGGATGCTGTCCGTATAGTCTAGGTAACTAAGGACGCCTCCACATGGTGCGCGTGAGGTGGATAGCAGGTGGATGTCACTGGCGGAGAAGTGTGATCCACTGGAATCTGTCCGTGACGGAGTTATGTCCGGGGAGAGTGCGAGCCACTAATACAACTACGTGTACCCGAGGCCTGATTAACACGCGGTCTGTATATACATTTAAATAGTCGCACTCAGTCAATCACCGCTTTCTATTACGACCTGATTAATAACTGGCAGAGGACACCACCTGGGTTATTATGAATGGTGACAGGAAATATAATTTTGTTATTAAAAAAGTGCAATTATATGAGAGAAACTCTAATAGATCTACTGAACTGTTCCCTATACGGAAACACGATAGCGGTATTATAGTATCACAGGCAGGCAATACATGTGTACTGTTGTATCGTAGATCTGTGTGTATTTGACAAGATTTGATAACTTTGTCACAGGTACCAATCTATAATGGTATAAACATGGACCGAACTGTCGCACACCAAAGTCCACCCACGGTCTCAAACGAACGGCGACCTGTCAATTCGATCGAACTATTTTAATGTTCAGTTTTGTCTCGGTGAGATAAAAGAGAGTAAACTTGAACTACGCCCAAACAATGGATGTGTATATCGGGTAGATCTGTCTCCAGACTTTGATTAATTAAAAAGGTTTACAAACAGGGAACTTTTACTGGGTAAATACGTCACGGGAGACCATTTAGACTGGTGACAGTCGGTAATAACGACGAGTCTCTGTATGGGAGGTACATAGTTTTATACAGTATGGTAAGGGGTACGACCTGGAAGTCTCTGTATGGGAGGTACATAGTTTTATACAGTATGGTAGGGGGTACGACCTGGAAGTCTCTGTATGGGAGGTACATAGTTTTATACAGTATAGTAGGGGGTACGACCTGGAAGTCTCTGTATGAGAGGTACATAGTTTTATACAGTATGGTAGGGGGTACGACCTGGAAGTCTCTGTATGGGAGGTACATAGTTTTATACAGTATGGTAGGGGGTACGACCTGGAAGTCTCTGTATGAGAGGTACATAGTTTTATACAGTATGGTAGGGGGTACGACCTGGAAGTCTCTGTATGGGAGGTACATAGTTTTATACAGTATGGTAGGGGGTACGACCTGGAAGTCTCTGTATGGGAGGTACATAGTTTTATACAGTATGGTAGGGGGTACGACCTGGAAGTCTCTGTATGAGAGGTACATAGTTTTATACAGTATGGTAGGGGGTACGACCTGGAAGTCTCTGTATGGGAGGTACATAGTTTTATACAGTATGGTAGGGGGTACGACCTGGAAGTCTCTGTATGAGAGGTACATAGTTTTATACAGTATAGTAGGGGGTACGACCTGGAAATCTCTGTATGGGAGGTACATAGTTTTATACAGTATAGTAGGGGGTACGACCTGGAAATCTCTGTATGGGAGGTACATAGTTTTATACAGTATAGTAGGGGGTACGACCTGGAAGTCTCTGTATGGGAGGTACATAGTTTTATACAGTATGGTAGGGGGTACGACCTGGAATTGTCTGTATGGGAGGTACATAGTTTTATACAGTATGGTAGGGGGTACGGCCTGGAAGTCTCTGTATGGGAGGTACATAGTTTTATACAGTATGGTAGGGGGTACGACCTGGAAGTCTCTGTATGGGAGGTACATAGTTTTATACAGTATGGTGAGGGGTACGACCTGGAAGTCTCTGTATGGGAGGTACATAGTTTTATACAGTATGGTAGGGGGTACGACCTGGAATTGTCTGTATGGGAGGTACATAGTTTTATACAGTATGGTAGGGGGTACGACCTGGAAGTCTCTGTATGGGAGGTATATAGTTTTATACAGTATAGTAGGGGGTACGACCTGGAAGTCTCTGTATGGGTGGTACATTGTACATAGTTTTATACAGTATGGTAAGGGGTACGACCTGGAAGTCTCTGTATGGGAGGTACATAGTTTTATACAGTATGGTAAGGGGTACGACCTGGAAGTCTCTGTATGGGAGGTACATAGTTTTATACAGTATGGTAGGGGGTACGACCTGGAATTGTCTGTATGGGAGGTACATAGTTTTATACAGTATAGTAGGGGGTACGACCTGGAATTCTCTGTATGGGAGGTACATAGTTTTATACAGTATGGTAAGGGGTACGGCCTGGAAGTCTCTGTATGGGAGGTACATAGTTTTATACAGTATAGTAGGGGGTACGACCTGGAATTGTCTGTATGGGAGGTACATAGTTTTATACAGTATAGTAGGGGGTACGACCTGGAATTATCTGTATGGGCGGTACATAGTTTTATACAGTATAGTAAGGGGTACGGCCTGGAAGTCTCTGTATGGGAGGTACATAGTTTTATACAGTATAGTAGGGGGTACGACCTGGAATTCTCTGTATGGGAGGTACATAGTTTTATACAGTATGGTGAGGGGTACGACCTGGAAGTCTCTGTATGGGAGGTACATAGTTTTATACAGTATAGTAGGGGGTACGACCTGGAAGTCTCTGTATGGGAGGTACATAGTTTTATACAGTATAGGAGGGGGTACGACCTGGAAGTCTCTGTATGGGAGGTACATAGTTTTATACAGTATAGTAGGGGGTACGACCTGGAATTCTCTGTATGGGAGGTACATAGTTTTATACAGTATAGTAGGGGGTACGACCTGGAATTCTCTGTATGGGAGGTACATAGTTTTATACAGTATGGTGAGGGGTACGACCTGGAAGTCTCTGTATGGGAGGTACATAGTTTTATACAGTATGGTAGGGGGTACGACCTGGAATTGTCTGTATGGGAGGTACATAGTTTTATACAGTATGGTAGGTGGTACGACCTGGAAGTCAATGTATGGGAGGTACATAGTTTTATACAGTATGGTAGGGGGTACGACCTGGAAGTCTCTGTATGGGAGGTACATAGTTTTATACAGTATGGTGAGGGGTACGACCTGGAAGTCTCTGTATGGGAGGTACATAGTTTTATACAGTATGGTGAGGGGTACGACCTGGAAGTCTCTGTATGGGAGGTACATAGTTTTATACAGTATAGTAGGTGGTACGACCTGGAAGTCTCTGTATGGGAGGTACATAGTTTTATACAGTATGGTGAGGGGTACGACCTGGAAGTCTCTGTATGGGAGGTACATAGTTTTATACAGTATGGTAAGGGGTACGACCTGGAAGTCTCTGTATGGGAGGTACATAGTTTTATACAGTATAGTAGGTGGTACGACCTGGAAGTCTCTGTATGGGAGGTACATAGTTTTATACAGTATAGTAGGGGGTACGACCTGGAATTCTCTTTATGTGAGGTACATAGTTTTATACAGTATGGTGAGGGGTACGACCTGGAAGTCTCTGTATGGGAGGTACATAGTTTTATACAGTATGGTAGGGGGTACGACCTGGAAGTCTCTGTATGGGAGGTACATAGTTTTATACAGTATGGTAAGGGGTACGACCTGGAAGTCTCTGTATGGGAGGTACATAGTTTTATACAGTATGGTAAGGGGTACGACCTGGAAGTCTCTGTATGGGAGGTACATAGTTTTATACAGTATGGTAGGGGGTACGACCTGGAAGTCTCTGTATGGGAGGTACATAGTTTTATACAGTATGGTAGGGGGTACGACCTGGAAGTCTCTGTATGGGAGGTACATAGTTTTATACAGTATGGTAGGGGGTACGACCTGGAAGTCTCTGTATGGGTGGTACATTGTACATAGTTTTATACAGTATGGTAGGGGGTACGACCTGGAAGTCTCAGTATGAGAGGTACATAGTTTTATACAGTATGGTAAGGGGTACGACCTGGAAGTCTCTGTATGGGAGGTACATAGTTTTATACAGTATAGTAAGGGGTACGGCCTGGAAGTCTCTGTATGGGAGGTACATAGTTTTATACAGTATAGTAGGTGGTACGACCTGGAATTCTCTGTATGGGAGGTACATAGTTTTATACAGTGTGGTAAGGGGTACGACCTGGAAGTCTCTGTATGGGAGGTACATAGTTATATACAGTATGGTAAGGGGTACGACCTGGAAGTCTCTGTATGGGAGGTACATAGTTATATATAGTATAGTAAGGGGTACGACCTGGAAGTCTCTGTATGTGAGGTACATAGTTTTATACAGTATAGTAAGGGGTACGACCTGGAATTCTCTGTAAGCTCACCAGGAAAACCCCGATATATATATATTATGACAGACTAACATCGGTATACACAGGGACGTTTATAAGTAAGATATCGTCTTTGTGCGTAAGAACATGTAAGGCTCTGGTTTTTACTATAAACTGTATGGTTGTCCACTTTTCTTTATTATATACTTTAAATAGAATGACTGTCATTTCGTCATTAGTTTGCTATGTAAGGGTTACAACTCGTTTGTGTTTCTCGACTGTATTTGTTTTCATCGACATCGAGTTGTCACAGAACGCATTGCATACCAATACTTTAAATCTTTTATCAAACACGAGAAGTATACTAGCTGGTGGACATTTCGACTGTATTACTTTAAATGGTTACATATGGAACTCTTGTAACGAAGTGACCGAGTCGTGTATGGTCCGAGGTACAAATGGACCACGTGATAGATTGGTTTCCAGAGGGTCACGGGTTAGAATGTTTGCACCTAACACACTTTAATCGTGTGGCAGTATAAATGAAGACAGGATTTTATAATTAAATAAAGCAAATCAACACCGATTGTTTTACCTCGTTTATATGATAAACATCACGTGCTAACGATATCTGCGACCTACCCAAAGAAAACTTGGGTCTGTACGGGGCACGGCGCTCCCTCGGGCACGTTTGATCTCCCGAAATAATCGCCTCCATGATAGAACATACCGATATGGTTCTTTATCTGTATATAAAAATAATATTATATACACATGAATTAAATAATTCGATTTCTCTATGATAAAGATAATCATATAAGTATAGTAGGGCATGCTTCAAGAATATGATACAAATACATCTATCGATATTTCTCTATTGTAAGTCATTATTTCTGATATTAACCACACGACAAAAACAGTGTTTATATCGCTGTCAATCTCATTATTGTATTTGAAAAAAAAAATGACGCGTAACACAGAGAAACAACCGTGTGCTGTTGTTGTCACCAATATTACACAATAGTTGATCAGATTCGCCTCGTCATAGTCTATAGGAGATATTTAAAGATTCAATAATCTTACCTGGTAAGTACGGGAATGTCTAACACTCATTAGGTGATAGAAAACACTGTGTTATTTACAGGCGCGTGGTTCAGTTTGTAGGGAATTGTTTTCTGGACGTTATATATTCTGCTGTGACATTTCAGTACATGGCTGTTAACATGTAGTAATGATTAAAAAACAGCCACACTTACACCGATTCCGTGTGTTTGAATATATGAATAAAAAACTTTCAAGAAACAAATCAGCTAAAACAAACTTGGAATTTCTTTTCCACGATAGCTCCTCAAGTCACAAAAGTTGAATTAAACAAGGCCGATTGATCTTCGGCTTGCATGTGATTTGTGATTATAACCGGTAAAGTTTAAATTTTCTTTGCTAGTAAGCGTACATTTATTTACGTAAATTATGCGCCAAAATCTACTCAACACATTCCTAGCTATTAAAAGGATTAATTTAAACCGGCGACTAAAATACCATGATCTCAACACGCAGGGACAATATCGAAACTCCACAACGAAACATGGAGACGTAAACACTACAAAAACGGCCTTGTCTGTCCTTGAGAGCGAAGGGACAACCAAGTGACCCGGAAGTCGTAAAATGGTTACAGCTTATGTATGGTAAATGATACCATGGCTACGTAATGCACACCTGTATTGGTAATACGAAGAAAATGTTGTTAGTATTGTGGAACATTTTCAGTCTGGAATATCAAATATGACTGCTAGATTGACGCGAACCTTGGCTGATTTAAGCTTAGAACCAGTCGGAGACAAAGCCTTAGAACGAGTCAAAAACAAAAACTCTGGAACCTAAGTCTGCCAATGTACGCGTCAAGGGAGCATTATCTCCCCTTGGATGTAAAGTGTTCATCAATGATTTGTGTTCTATTAACTATTCATTTGTTATCCTAGACGTTAATGTTCCCTGTCGTCCAACTCAAGCTGACGATATAACATGTACGTTGCTATCTCTATGTAAATCCGCTACACTTACAGTTGTAAATAGAGTTTCAAATACAATGCGTCCAAGTCCGTTGTGCTAATTTGAGAGTAAAATGACATTTTCACAGACATCTCGGAGCTGGTTTCTGGGCACCAATATCGTTTTAGACTGATGGGACAAAATACGTCGGCATCTTCAACAAATACAAACCTGGTTGTCCAGATATCAAGGAGACTGTGAACAGACTACGTAGTCAATGTTTTGCCCTGCTCGATTGTAACCTTTTCAGTACTTGGTAAAATCCAAAAACAGGTGCTAAGTTACATAAGTGTATTATTTTGCCTAGAAGCCTATTTGGTTGAGAACTTTGATTTTCTAAAACTGAGACTGGTTTGTCTCGTATTGAAACTCTACATCAATATGTGCAAAACTCATTCAAAGTTTTCCCCGTCGCACACGATCAGATATCGCTCGCAGCAGAGGTTTTTCTAAATAACCTTTTCTGCACGGAATCAGTCCTTCTTTTATTTGCCTTATAACGGAACGTTTTCCTCATTCTTTTAGAACTTGTGCTAATGTTGTAAAACATTGGATTATTTTTTTCAGATTGTAAATTAGCATGTGTTCAATGTAATGTGCTTGTAGACGATACAGTTGATCGTTCTATCATTTTCCAAAATTGTCTGGAAATTCATTGAATCTCCTCCTAAATATCGAGATTTTCATGACCGATGTCGACTGCTGAACAACAGGCTTATAACCCACGTTTTCGAGAGATGCAGCTTAATCAGAACTATGAGCAAGTTTAGTCGTCATTTTTGTGTCATTGAGAAATAGTTTGTGTGTTATGAAGATGGACGTTTTTGTGTATGCTCATTAGTATGCTTACTTGTTATGATTGACGGTGACTCGGTTCTCATTTTCAGGACTTGATGTCTACTTGGATGTGACCAAGATTTCCATGGCGGTTGTCGTTGATGAAGCAAAAGACGCTTACTCTTTCGGAATACCTGGTCTAATTCTCTTGAACTTTTGCAGAGGTCTCCATGTATATATTTCCCCTTTGTTCATATTTGCCCCTACTTTAATCAATTTTGGATTATTGTTTTGTTGCTGCTTCGGTATTCTCTAATTATTTCAGATACTTCCAGACATTTTTGGAGAATACAACGATCTTTGAATGAGATTGTTGCATTTTTGCAGACACAGCTTCTGCGAATATGTGTTTTTGTATCATTCTGGTTGAGGGCCTTCCAATGGTTATATTATAAGATTGCACCATTCAGCCAGCATTGGTTACAACCAAGTAAACATCAAGTCCACAATGTGAGAACCGAGTATCATTGTCAATCACAACAAGTAAACACACTATTAAGCATATTCAAAAACGCCCATCTTCATATCACAGAAAGATACAAAATATTTTTCAATGAAACAAAGATGGCGACCATTAAACTTGCCCATAGTTCTGACCAACCTGCATCTTTCGAATCCTTGTGTAGTAAGTTTGTTTGTCAGCAGTCGACATCTATCACGAAAATCTCGATATTTACAAAAAAAACCCAAGAATAAAGAATCAACTGCGATCTATAAACACCGTAGGTTGGAGAAGCAGGGATGTTACTATTAAGAAATGGACTATTCACGATAGGAAAATAAAAATCGTCACATTTATCATACAACTTAGTACAGTAAGCTGTCCATGTTGGTCATAGTTTAAATACAGATCGAGGTAAGAAGCTGATGTAGAAGAGTATGTTGTGTCTTTTTTTTCAATTCAGAAGGTATCATGTATGTATAATTATATACGATCGACGTCCTGATAAGCTTTTCTACAAAATCAGCCTCGTATGAAAACAAAAATAAAATAAGTTATCTTAGAGTGGGGCATCTTTTTTCCCATTGAAATGCCAACATTCTACTGGGAAATCTTTCCTCCAAACTCAACAAAAATATTGGCAACCAGGAATTAAATCATTTGTACTATATCTTCTTCAGTATATATCAACTTAGTTTTTGTTGTGTTTTCACAAAGTATGTTCCAAGATAGCTCACTATCATATATTTTTATGGTCGCCAAAGAAATCTATCATAACGAGAGATGTATGACGTTCTATCAGTTTTGTATGAGGTATTGTAGTGTACAGGGTGGAAAACCAAATGTTTTGTTCGAAAAAAAATTCAGGAGAGGATGCTCAAGATCGATCAAAAAATCTTTAGAGTTTTTCAAAATCACATCCCGTTAATTACACTTCTGAAGTATACAATGTCACAATAAGTCCTGATGTAATGGCACTAAAAATGGCAGTAAGAAGTTTTAATAAAGGCTTGGTTGAGCAATAAAAAGAGCCAGCGATAAAACTTTGCTTATAAGTATCCTTGTGTAGTTTCGGTATCCAATATAGACGTGGAAGGTCAGCGTCTTGCTCATTAACTGGTACAATGTATCTCGAAAGATTGTACTACTAAAGCATGGTAAGATAGTATTTCATCTTTCGAAAAACCGGTCAATGTGTAAGTAGGGAAACCTTGGTTATCAAGCAGGCCTAATTTGTATTGCGAGAAATACATGTAATAGCATTTGCAAACAATGATCAAGTTGTTAGATGATTTGTCTGCAGACACAACCAAATTCTTAGCATGTAGATCGTTGAGTGTTTTTCGAACAGTTTTCATTTTGTAACGCAAACTTCTTATCATTTCACCCGCTCTGAAACTTAATTCAATTCAGCATGTTCATGTGTAGCCTATTGTCCGGCATCATCGTCCAGAAGAACCTTGAAATGCACATTCCAATTGATGGACTGTGTCTGTCGATACTCGGGTCCTTTCATGTAAAGCTCCCGTAGCTTTATCGGATACTATTCAGATTACCTGTTAATATGTGTCCAGCTGGACCATAGTAAAAATTAGATGAAAAACATGAACATGCTGAAGGAGGAATAATTCTAAGGTCATCTTTATTAAAAAGTTGCAGTGTTTGATTATAATTGAAAAGCTTCGGTGCAATAGGCACAGAATTACTGTAGGAAATAATTGGAATAGTTTTATATCGGAAGTACGGTGGTATGAAATCGTAGAATGGGAGGTTGCTGTACCAATATTTTCCTTCCAAGGAAATAAGAAATCGTTACTCAGACTGAAACACATCTTTTAGGAAACCCTGGATGAGGTGGTCATTGGTCGACATAATCCGGATAGAGAGGAAGTGTTGATGCTGGATCCATGAGTGACGAATCATTAGTGATCTGTAGACAAGGGAGAATAGCATGTTGCTACTGAGGAAACGAAAGTTTTAACTGATGAAATCACTGTCGTGAATCACCCCGCCCCTTGTCTGATTTGTACATGTGGTGATGAACTGTGTTTAAATGTGTTGACCTCTCTAATTCTGTGATTAATCTCCTACTACACACGAACATGGAAGTTTAATTATACCCTCTTCCAACGTCACGGTGATTATACATTTGTAATTGATATATCGGGTTTGTATACCACAGTATAATCACAGTGAGAGTTAAACACACTGAGGGCTGCCGTTAGGTCGGTAATTACGTCCATTATCACGACAGGGGTCCAACACTGACATTAGCGAGTGTCAAACAATCTCAAGTACCCCGGGCTGGAGGGAGGAACCAAAACAATAATGTGACGGGTGCCTAAGTTAACTAGTGTTATACTAACTCCATATGCAGACTATATTAACCTAAAACACTATACTGTACACATAGACTGAATAGTTAGTTAAACAGATCCGATAGACCCCTTTTTATCGGCAAATTCGTGAAAAGTATTCCCGTTTTCAACACCTAAACGTTCTGATAATGTCTGTTTTTGCACTTGATTAGGTGTTTAAATAACCGACTGTTTGAAATACGCCGCCCGGCTTACCACAATAACCCCGGGTGTGACAGTAGCTGCCTATCGCAATCATGTTGTCCAAGTTCCACGTTGTTAAGGTATCAAATTCATAAATTGAACTATTATTACATTTATTTTAAGCCATATACGAAAATTGAACATTTTGAAACCCTAATTCCATTAACATATGAAAGGAATCCGACAGAAATCAATCTAAATTGTTCTGTCGTAATATTACAGGTAATATACAAATAATCACTGTACGGCGATTGTCATCAAAATCAAAGGTTTTGATACAACCCCCCCCCCCCCATCCCGTTAATTCAGCTTCTGGAGTATACAGGGTCACAATAAGACACTTTGCTTTCATGTAAAATTTTCAATTGGTTCATATCTTGCCCCAAGTTTAATCGATTTTGAGTTCGGATTAACGTTCTGTTGGCGCTTCGGTATTCTCTTTTTTTTTCACTGAAGCCCTGATTAAATAGTACTAAGAATGGTACATTTTAGTACATTTGTACATGTAAGTAGTTTTGATAAATGCTTGATTGAGTAATTAGTAGAGCCAGCGAAAAAACGTTGCTTATGAAGAACCTTAGTTTCGGTATCCAACAAAGACCAGGTAGGTCAGCGTCTTGCTCATTGACCGGTATATTGAATGATTGTACTACTGAAGCATTCGATTTAATTGTTTAGATTTATATTTCTTTAGGGGAATTCAGGAAGGTAGGATGGAACAATAAGCATTCACACGAAACTATACTTTGCCGAAATTGTTTGTAATTTCTTTTAAAAAAAACATGTACGCAAGTTTACCACTCTGACATTTTGTTATTTCAGATTGCTGTAGGGTTTACATGTCTGACCAACAGACCTGACGAGAAAACCGAGACCACTGTTATGGATATAAGGCATTGTCGCTGTGGCGATGTGTTCGCGTCCTTCGACTCAAACGGGATAAATGCTGAGTAGTGTTATACTGTAATATCATTTATTTTCTTTTTGCTATTTGTGTTTAAAACAAAACATCATTAATAACTACATAATGTATATTTTTACGAACAAAATAAATGATTACTTATAACAGTTTATCCATGGTCGAGCACAGACCTATTGTGATTGAGGTACATCGAAGTAATTAATGTGTTTTTTTGGAATATGTTGAAATCATTTATAGAAATTAAGTTTGGAGTGAATTTCAGATGTAAATTCAGTGTTTGCGTGACATGATCTGGGTTCATCATATCGTGAGACTGGCTATAAACCTACTGGCATGTCCTTGTGTACATTAGGTGATAAGGAAATAACAGATTACCCGTTTCGTTAGCCTTATAAATTTTATTTAATATCTTTTTCAGGCTTAATCTTCAACGAAGAAAAAAGAATATCAAATCGTAAACAAAGATGGCTGGTTGGGTGATTACGTCCTATTGATAGCCAGTGACGTTTAAGGACGTCCTCCAAGTGTATGCGATGTGACTGTGTGTGTTAAGAGCGTGTGTGTTTGGGAGGCTGTGGTAGTAAAAATAAATTAGAGAATACCGAAGCGTTAACAAAATCATATTCCAAACTCAAAATCGATTAAACCAGGGGCAAAATATAGGTAAACAAAGCGTGAATCATTTTAGGAAACTATGGCAAAATATGAACAATAGGAAACTGACATTGACATATATATAAGAGGAATCCTACTTCATCACCAGTAATCTGCCGAGTAAATCTGATCCAAATCGTCAGGTAAGGAAACAAAAACATTCCTGGATATAAAATCGTGATTAGAATCCGGATACTTATGGCCATAGCTTTTGTCATCTAAAGTCTCTCCAAATCTTGTGTTGCAAGTCTGTCGTTAAACAAAAGAAAACGAACATGCTTCAATAGCAGTTTATTTATAAAATAATCATGGATATGATAGATAACAGTCGTTACACGTATACAGGTGGCAGACTTGTATATTAAACAAAATTCAATAAACAAAAAGTACAAAAAAAACTGTCTAGGTCTTTGTGACCAGTACATGGCACAAACGAACGGATATATCCTGACTGTATAATGTCAGAATAATAAGGTTATATGGTTATATTGATAAGATAGCACGTGGACGACGTGACGTGTGACGATGCTGTGACGTGTGACGAGAGTGATTGTATCCATGGTGATGAATTAACATCCCTCACATCCGTCGTCGTGGTGAGGAACAGGTTGACAGTGTAGATGATGGAGGAATAGCGGCCCGACTGGGCGTGGAAACTGGCATCTATCAATCATCCACCTGATGTATACAAATTATTAAATTGTTAACTTCACTGGTTAGAACTGATAAATACAAAACTGTATGTTACCACCACCTTCTGGATTTCACTTTGTTGTTATGATATGTCAATATATCGGAAGTTTCTTTTTATTGTTTCGTACCATCAAACTGTTAGGCTGCTATTTTTCCTTAATAGAATCACCATTTATAAGATTTTTTCAGTTGTTTAAACTATATTACTTATACATACCATTGAGAAGGGAAGTACATTTTGTAACTCTGATTTTTCTTGAGTGTATTCTGCCTTAACCTACCTTGTATTTATTTTTTCTTCATTAAAGGGTCCCAGAAGCCCCCTACAGAACCGACCTCTTGAATAGGACCGTAAGAAACCGGCAGGAACGATTCTGTGGTAAACAATGGACATTTCTGGTTCTAATACGGAACGACAAGTTTGACGAGTCACGGTGATACTATATTTTAAGTACAGATGTCATACCTTATGTACAATGTATAGGGATGCCAGAAAGCTATGGTGGTTTTCATTATGATATTTCGTCTTTTCGCTATGCCATCCGCGGAACAACGCCAAAAAGAAGGGAAAAAAGCGCCATTTTTCGTCTTCGCGTTTTGGTTTGGCGTTATTGCCATATTTCGCTGTTGCGGTATTTCGTCTTTACGGTATTTCGGTTTTTTTCGCTTGGCGTTATTTCGCGAGCGACAAACGGAAAAGACGAAATGTTATATATAGGTCACCCTCAGAAAAGCATGTATTTGAGAGACGGCACCTTCTTTTCCTCCAAGAACATAAATATTATCAAAATATAGCATTTAATATAACCATGATTTATTAGGTTCCCTAACCCTACATGACAAGGACATTAAGTCAGGTGATTTTAACTAGTCTACGTATGTCCTGCTGAGTTATACAACATGTTAAGTTGAAAAATCTAACTTAAAAAACGTGGTCAAGCTCTTTATTTCAAATTCAATTCAAACACGTATTGCACAATTCTAATTGCATGCGCAATTTGATAGCAACATATACCATGCTGGATGCAAGCCTACTCCCCTCAGTTTTAGTGACTGTTTTATGAATAGACAAGTTTTTTGTATTATCTCAGAGTTATAGGGTAGACACTATGGTAATACAATTGGCATCTTCTGACGTATTTTGTTCTATTTTGTTGAGATACTTTTCTCTAATAATCACATAAAAACATTTAATGATTGCACGAAACATTTGTAATGCTATTCATAATAAAGATGTTTCATTTTAAATGATAATAATCAATAATAATAACAATATCCGTCTGAAAACACACACGTGCGGTCTATATAGCCGGTAATGTTTGCTTGCTTGATCGTGACGTCATAACCCTTACGTTTACACGAGTCATAAATATTTTATTCAACAGCATATAACACCGAGTTACACATTTGAATCTAACTCTGTACAAACAGCGAGACCTTGTGACAGTGTGTACTGGAGCAAGATGTAGCTTTTAGACAATATTTTTTTTTCTTAATTATCATGACACACATTACATTATAACTTTATTATTATTAACACAGAAATAGACAATATGTAAAGAACACAAATATTTAGAACTTTATTATTCTTAGTACAGAAATAAACAATATATTCAGTACGCTAATATTTATAACTTTATTATTCTTAGTACAGAAATAAACAATATATTCAGTACGCTAATATTTATAATTTATTTTAAGATGTCATGACGCATCTGTTTATTTTATAAATTCAATTGATTTAAGCATGGTTTTTATTCGTGTGTTGCAATGTCATGTCATTATGATTGTTTCATCAGAAGCTGTGAATCGTGACGTTGCTAGTGGTTTATGATAAAACAGGATGCTGAAAACTAGTCAGAGGTGAGATATTTCTACTTACGATACATTGGCGAGTTCAGTGGATAGCAGTAGACAGTCTGGCCCTGCATAGGGTTGTATGAGGGGTAATAGAACGGTCTGTTAAACGATCGATCTCCATTCCAAATCTGTGTATTTCCGGCCCATGTGGGATTTCCGTTCCAGGTCCTACCTCCGGTCCATGTCGGATTTCCATTCCAGGTTGAGGTTCCGGTCCACGGTGTAGTGACAGCTGTTGATGTGAGAGCTAAAAGATAACTTAACTGTGGGAAATCTGTGTCTGATGTGACCGTCGAGAATTGTCATCGTTGTCTTCATAGTGTCATAATTACATTATGACAATGACGATAATCTAACTATTGGCTTTATAGTGTCATAATTACATTATGACAATGACGGTAATCTCACTATTGGCTTTATAGCTTCATAATTATACGTGTGATGATGACGATAATCTCACTATTGGCTTTATAGCTTCATAATAATACGTGTGATGATGACGATAATCTCACTATTGGCTTTATAGCTTCGTAATTACACTATGACAATGACGGTAATCTCACTATTGGCTTTATAGTTTCATAATTACACTATGACAATGACGGTAATTTCACTATTGGCTTTATAGCTTCATAATTACACTATGACAATGACGGTAATCTCACTATTGGCTTTAAAGCTTCATAATTACACTATGACAATGACGGTATTCTCACTACTGGCTTTATAGATTCATAATTACACTAAGACAATGACGGTAATCTCACCACTGGCTTTATAGCTTCATAATTACACTAAGACAATGACGGTAATCTCACTATTGGCTTTATAGCTTCATAATTACACTATGGCAATGACGGTAATCTCACTATTGGCTTTATAGCTTCATAATTACACTTTGACAATGACGGAAATCTCACTATTGGCTTTATAGCTTGATAATTACACTATGACAATGACGGTGATCTCACTATTGGCTTTATAGCTTCATAATTACACTATGACAATGACGGTAATCACACCACTGGCTTTATAGCTTCATAATTACACTAAGACAATGACGTAATCTCACTATTGTCTGTATAGCTTCATAATTATACGTATGATGATGATCTCACTTTTAAACGTCTCTCTATAAAAGTCTGTGATGTTTGATAAGAGCGGACAATACTTTGCTCCTTACGAAATTCTGTGGCTATATTAGGCGGCTCAATGCTAATATATTTTATAAATTGACATTTGTTTGAATATATAAAAATCTATGTCGATTTAATGGAGTACGCAAATATTTGTTACTTCCCTTTCTTAATCTATGACAAACATTATGTGTTCTTAATCTATGATAAACATTGTGATTTCTTAATCTATGATAAACATTGCGATTTCTTAATCTATGATAAAAATTGTGATTGCTTAATCTATGATAAAAATTGTGATTTCTTAATCTATGATAAACATTGTGATTTCTTCATCTATGATAAACATTGTGATTTCTTAATATATGATAAACATCTTGATTTTTTTAATCTATGATATACAATTAAGGGCGTAGCTGCCATGTAAGCACATAAGTCCGTTCTTGCACATTATAAACAATGCATGGTAGCACTTGAAGTTCAAAGGTGATTTTTTTCCCCGAAGGACCCCCTAACCTACTTGTAAACGTCACAGGGCTTGCACATCAAAATACCCCCAGCTACGCCCCTGTTAACATTATGATTTCTTAATCTATGATAAACATCGTGATTTCTTTTCTGACTTTATAACATGGCCCATAATTATGATTGGAATGCCGTGCAATATTAAAAGCATATGTAGTTGTTATTTTCCATCCTATTGTTTTGTTTTTGTTTTTGTTTACGCTCTCGTGAATAATTTCTATCATTCTTTTCAGAGAAGTTGAAACAAAACCAATACTCACGTTGATTTTGGCCAGTGACGACCATGGCTAACACCAAGACGAGGCTTGTGATACAGAGGACAGTTAGCTTCATCCTGTGGGTGTGAACAGACATGTGAGGTGAGGTTTCTGTGTGTATGGCACAAGTCTCAGGATTATTCCTTTACATGAGGAAAGATCTTGAAAATCTCCAAATGAAATTAAAGCATGACAGAAGTATAGGCGAAAACCTTATAAGGAAATTTTCTGATGCTTAACGCTTTATCCCATGCGCATTTAAAGAAGGGAGTTAATGGCATAGCAAACTATGGAAACGAAAATTAGATGCACATTTTTGTGCTATGATAGGTTAATGATACCAAATTGGCATATATTTTTTGTGAATAATTTCACTGTTTGACCAATTGCACGAAAACTTCATTAAATATTTCACAATAGTTAAATGCCTTAAACTCCTAACCCCCAAGGATATACTTATTTTAATTTTACCTTTTCATTTCATGAAATTTTATTGACAAATTTAAATTGACAAAAGGATCGGACAGCAGGCATAGCCTATTTAAGTCCTCTCCTCAAGAAACAAACGGTCACATACATGCATATGCATACATACATGCATATGCATACATACATGCATATGCATACATACATGCATACATACGCACATACATGTACATACACATATGCCTACATCCATGCATGCACGCATGCACATACACACACATATATACTTGCACACAAACATGCAAACAAATGTGCATACATACATACATGCATACAAACAAACAAACATGCGCATAAATATATGCACATGTATACACACATGCCCATACATTTGTACATACATGTACATACCGTGCACATGCATACTCATATGCATGCATGCGTACACACAAACATGCATACACATACACAGCGATACACACATAAATACATTTAAACATATACCTATACATAATCATGACACTGTATAATACATGGGAAGCAATTCCTTTAAATCAGTTTTCATAATATCAATTATTGTTTGTATACTTTAACCATTATTGCTTGATTGAAAATATTGATTGTTTTAAATGTAACAAAGATAGGAAGGACTAAATTTACAAAAACCTTTACAGGTTTAAACATTTAGTGTTATTAAATTTCCTCACATCAACAGATACAGGCCAATAAGTCCATACTCATGATCACACCAGGCCATCCACTGCTGATGTTTGGGAATTTAATCTCGCCAAATAGTTTATGTGATACAGATACAGGTTAAATATAAAAGATTTTCGAATATGCAAGCATTGTTTCAATAAAAGGAATTGCTTCATATTGTAATTGTGATTTAAAAATATAATAAGTAAACATTGGTCTCCTAAGCCCTTACTTCTAGCGTATATGAAATCCTTATATAAGATAATGAAGAATGAAATAAAATAGAATAAAGTTGAATGAATTCAAATACTGGTTCTGAATCTGTTTGATGTTGAAATGTAATTTGAAATTGCAAGAAGAATATTTTTGTTGGCGTTTTTTCATCGCATTTCCTACAGCAATTTAATAGAATGTCTAGTACTAAATGGTCATGACTTTCGTGGAAAATACTTTCAAAAAGTATGTGTCGGAGATCAGTATATCTTGTACATTGAAAAAAGTAGTGAGATGCATTTTGGTATTCATATCCACATAAACAAGAAGAAGATTGACATCGATGATATTTGTGTAAATCACTGTTTAAATTACTTTTCTTATTTCTCAACTAGCAGAGTATTATATTAACTTCCCGATTTCCAGAAAATTTGAAAACGTTTGTCGTCTATTTAATTACAACTGATTTAGGAGTTACTATTTTTTTAAACTGATAAACAGAATGCACATTATGTAGGTCAGAAGCAATATTGTGAAACTCATTGATCATTGACGAAAAGAAACTGTTCGACAAAGAGGAGGATCAAATAATCTGACCGTTCTAAGGGGATATCTTACTAAGGTGGGGTCATGGAGATAAGGATCAATAATATTTCGCAAATAATCAGGAGTTTCATCATTTAGAATTTTGTACATCATTATCAATTTATGTTGTTTTCTTCTACTTTCCAATGGTACCCAGTCTAGTTCTTGATATAAAACATCCCAAACAACATCAGCATATTCAATTATAGGTCGTATAAAAGCTAAGTAAATGGTTGTTAGAGATTTTCTATCTAATTTATGTTTCACTATCCTTAAAATATTTATTCTCTTGAAAGCTTTCTGGTATATAGTGTTTATATGGTCTGTCCATTTAGCATCATCACTTAATGTTAGCCCAAGATGTTTATGTGTGCGATTTACAGTAACTGGTTCATCATAAAAATATATGTCTGGATGATAAATATTACATTTTTTTGAAAAAATTAGGGATTCTGTTTTGTCTGGATTAAATCGAATATCCCATTTACTTGCCCAGGCTCTAATATTACTAAGATCTTCTGTTAAAATTTATGCTAACTCCAGAGGATTATCATCTGTTATTGCATATAACGATGTATCACCAGCAAATAATTTGATTACATTAGAAACACATTCAACTATATCATTAATATAAATTAAAAACATCAGTGGACCGAGCCCTGGGGTACCCCTGCATTTATAGATCTAAATGTAGATGAATATCCCTCTGTTTGTACCCTTTGTTTTCGGTCTTCTAAAATATTTCCTAACCAGTTGAGAAGTTTCCCTTTTATACCATACATTTTTAGTTTATGAATCAACCCAACATGCCACACTCTGTCAAATGCCTTACTGATGTCGCAAAAGATAAATCTTAATTGTTTACATTGATCAATACTGTCAAAATGGTGTGATAAATTGAGAGCAATTGGTTGACTGTAGAATCTCCTGGTACAAATCCTGACTGGTGCTTTGTAATGATATTATGGCTAACAAGATAATTAAAGAGGTATTTGAATAGGATTTTTCCTATAATCTTACTAAAACAAGAGGTGATTGAAATAGGTCTGTAATTAGATATGTCATTGGTTAATCCTTTACCTTTATAGATAGCATTTATGTTTGCAGTTTTCCAGCTAAGGGGGATAACTCCTGTTTGAATTGTTTTATTGAAAAGTAAAGTAAGAGGTAAAGAGATAGAAGCTTCTAGATGATTAATGATTTTAGGTATTATACCATCTGGTCAGGCTGGCTTATTGGTATCCTGTTGGGTTATTGTTATAGTTTCAAGAGAGTATGGACAGTTACTGTCCTCATCTTGAATGGGTTCAAGATTCTCAGAAGGAGTAGATATTAGGCACTCTGCTTTGTCAATAGGATGATGAATAAAAGTTTCATTGTCTTTGAGAGGAGGTATAGAGGTGGTTTTATTACTTATATTCAATATATTTTTAGCAATTTTCCACCAGTTTTTTGAAGAAATATTTTTATCAGTTAAAGATTTTAGTAAATTCTCAATATAAAGTTTCTTAGCTTCTCTTATTTTATTTATAGTTTTGTTCCTAATAGTTCTATAGCGTTCCCAATGGTATAGTAGATTACTTGATCTCGCTTTTTTATGCGCTCGATTTCTCTGTCTCATATGAAGTCTTATATCATTATTCATCCATTTTTTATCATAAGGTCTCACTGTTACTGTTCTAAAAGGGATACAGTCTAATTTTTGTTGATTTATGGCGTTACAAATAATATCATTAAATTCATTACTATTGTTCATATGAGACAAAGATATCCAGTCAATTGTATTTAAAGTTCTATTCATTTTGTTATAATCTGCCCCGTGATAGAGTAAGATTTTCTTTTGGTAAGACTTTTGTTTGAATACAGAGTATGAAATACTGAAATGAATTAGAGAGTGATCACTGCAAATAGGATGAGAGACATACACATTTTTGACTAAGTTGAGATTATTTGAAAAAACAATGTCTATTGATGTTGATAATGTCGGAGTTATTCTAGTAGGTTCATCGATAAAGCTAGAAAGACTGAACTTTGCCATTAATCTACTTAGGTGACTATGAGATTGCAAATTTAACATGTTTATGTTTAGATAACCAGTAAGTATTAAGTCAAGATTAGTATTTACAGCCCTATCAATAACAAAGTCTAATGTGTCCCAATAAACAACAGGCATCTCTGGTCTATATATACAACCTAAAAGAAATTTATGTGTCTCAATGCATACTTCTAAAAATATTTAAAAATATTATTTCAATCCTATCATGCTCTAAATCATCCCTTCTTCTCGTGAATATATTATTTTTATGATATATCAATACTCCACCCCCAGGGCCAGATCTTCGGTCCAGTCTATCATGCATATATGATTCAATGGTAACATCAGAGTCAGGAATATCAGGAGATAAATGGGTCTCTGTGAGGCATATTATATCATTATTACTCAGTTCAGTCTCTATAATGTCAGTTTTATTTCTCAATGACCTAACATTCAAGTGGGTAATATCAAGACTGCATAGAGGTCCCGGGTTAGATTCAATGTCATTACAGCTAAATAACATATTGTAAATAATAAAATGAAAAAACAAGTTTTTAAAGCCAAGTAAATTCAATGAAGTAATAATGTGAAAAATATATGGATAATCCGTAAGTATTTGAACAAGCATTTCACATATAAGACGTGTCTCAAAATAACATGAGGCTTCTACCGGTTTACCCATTATCAAGTAAAGCATGAAAACATGGATCGGACAGAGGGGTGAGACACGAAAGCAGTTGCGAGGAGAAAGGGCTAAGGGAGACCGTTATTACCAAATTACACAAACTAATACAATTTAAAAACATTGATACAATAACACAAACATACAAACTTACAACGCACAAAGGCATAATTACGACAGGACGTGAGAGATTGCTGTCACAGCATGCAATTTTACCTTTTTGCAAATTCAATGCCCTATATAAAAACTTCTGATATTAAACGTGTTGTTTCATACTATTTCGGAGGCGAAAATCAAAATTGTATCAATAACACAAACTAAGTTAAAATATCCTACTGAAAAATGTATTATTACACTATTTGTTGCATAATAGTTGCATTGAGTTGAACATAAAAATTGTACAGTAAAAATGAACTTGCTATAATTAAACATTACAAATGAGTTCAAAGGAATATACAGAAATACTCATTATCAAAGTAGCCGCCATGTTGGTGATTTTTCAAAAACTCTCGTGAACATAGCTCTACAAACTATGGTGTTTGACTTTTTTCAGAGACATATTTGCTATTCATATTGATCATATTTTGTTACATGTAATTATTGTAAAACTCCCTCGTGTGATATCAAAAAGAGATTTGTGTATGACTGAAACCTCACAAGGGCAAATCCTTAAAAAAAATGTTTATGAAACTGGGACCTGATTCACGATGCTCAATGTGTACCTTAATAATAGCATACAAAGTAATAAATAATAAAAATAAAAACACCAGTACATTCAACATAATGCTAGAGCTATAGAAATGGCTTTGACCAGATGGAATGTGGAAGGAAAGGTAACTCTAAATGGAAAATTATCAGTAGTGAGCTGAAATTATTGTCTTGGAATAAAATATCGCTAACAGACAACAATAAGTAATGTTATATGTTTTGTTTTTTTACATAAGTTGTTGAAAACCAAATAGTATTTAAAAAAAAATATCCAAAGGGTCGTTTGTGTGAAAACAGAGACACCTAATGATTACGTACCTGGAAAATGACAAGGAAACTGGACGATGGTCAAATCTGTACCGTTGACGTTGGTCAAGGGAGCATGTGCACCTTTATCAAGAGGTATACTACTTTTATACCATACACAGGAATTTCCTGGATACCTATCTACATGTTATTTACATAATCAGAGCACAGATAGTAAACAGTGTGATTAATCAACATCGCCGGCTCCCCCACCCCGTCTCCACTCCTTCCGGCCATTAGTACGCCGCCTAGGGCCTTCACAGTATCTTCTCCGACTCTGATTCGCGGTCATCGCGCGTTGTTTACCATTTCCGGGTACACTGTTCTGGACTGGGGTAATGTTCAACGACCTGGTCAATAATGTGTTTGTGTCTTTATATCCTCAAGATGAATTCTGTTCAATGTAGTAATGTTCTAGTTAGTAATATACAGCCTGTAGATTGTAAAATGCCAGCAAAAGTAGCCTGCATCCTTAGCGAGTTGGCTAATTTCGCTTACTAAAGTATCTTTCCTCTACAGTTCAAATGGAATAATCAAAGAATAAAATAAGTCAATACATACTTGAAATAATATTTGATAAAATACTGAAACATGAACTTGTGGACACACAAGCAAAACAAAAGACAGATTTTTTTATATTTATGCAAAGGAAAAAGCAACAGTTCGTACTGAAGAGACACAAAAACAATATTTTAAAAATTACTTCCATGAATATTGCAAGCTTCAAGGCCTTTAAAGTTAGACACATAATATCAATTGGTGTTGAGTGTGTATTTTGGAGGATGTGGTATGTTCGTGTAAGCCTCATTGCGATTGTCCGGATCTTTTGCCTATAGGAGGTATTACCACACTGAAGTATACTGCCGAAGGCTTACAGCAGAACACCTCACCCGTTCACACCTTAGTGACAACGGGTGAAACAGTCTTTTCACTCTTCTAATGCTAACCGTCGAGCAGGGAGTAGTTACTAGCATGGTTATAAAGTTTGGTTTGTCTCGGCCAGGAGACAGAAGGTGAAGCCTTCCCCACAGGGGCGAATGCACAACTAAGGCCAAATGTGAGGTAGTATCAAGGGAGATATTAGGAAGTAGAAAGTTGGCTAGAAAGTAGAGAAAAGTTAAGATACTAATTTTAGTCGCCTCTTGCAATGGGAGCAGCAGGTACAATTCGTACGCCTTCACTGTACCCGGGAACTCCCACCATGAGCAGGTACAATTCGTACGCCTTCACTGTACCCGGGAACTCCCACCATGAGCAGGTACAATTCGTACGCCTTCACTGTACCCGGGAACTCCCACCATGAGCAGGTACAATTCGTACGCCTTCACTGTACCCGGGAACTCCCACCATGAGCAGGTACAATTCGTACGCCTTCACTGTACCCGGGAACTCCCACCATGAAAGGGTACAATTCGTACGCCTTCACTGTACCCGGGAACTCCCACCATGAGCAGGAACACCCGGAATAACTTAATGAATAAGATACACAACTGAAAGATCTGTATCTTTGTGCGATATGAAGATGGACGTTTTTGAGTTTGCTTATTAGTGTGTTTACTTGTTGTAATGGCAATGATGACTCGGTTCTCATTTTGAGGATTGATGCTTACTCAGATGTGATAAAGATTGACAAGGCGGGTGTCGTCGATGAAGCAGAAGACGCTTACTCTTCCGGAACACCTGGTCTTATTCTCTTGTGCTATTACGAGAATATCTATGTTAATTTTTCCTTTGTTCCTATTTTGCTTCTAGTTTAATCGATTTTGTGTTCGGATTATGGTTTTGTTGACGCTTTTGATATTTTTTTTATCTAATAGACGAAGCCGACAGTATCATACAACAATACATTACAATACGATACAAAAGCTTTATTCCCACAAACTGTATAATGAAGTGTGTAGAGAAGGACAGGTGACACCATTTTTATATTTTCTGGCGATAGAGCAATATGATATGTTATAGACATGACCAAATTTTGATATTAGAAGAGCATTTAACTCATTTTAATAATAATCTTAATCATTAAGAATTTTGTATTTCAGTGTATTGATATTATTCTACTCAATTCTAATCATATTTCAGTGTAAACAATATCGATAAAATACCATTTTCAATTACGTAGGTTGCACATATGTCTACTTACACATTTCTTTGATTTAGCACGGTTCAACAATGCCAAAAACACATCAGCACAAAAATTTACCTTCCACTTGGGAAGAACAAGAAAAAGTCGAATTCGCTTGAATTTTAGACTATACACGGACGGAATCCACCCAGGACACACATCAGTTCGGCTTAGAAAACTTAACACTAAAATACCAAAGGACTACTGTGACTGGCAACAATGGGCACTACGGAGGAGAAGAAAAAATGTCATGGAGGGAGATTTTGCGAGGATGGCCTCGCATCACGAACTCTTAATTGACAAGCATCTCGAAACGAAACGAAAAAAACGAAAGAAGCATCTTCAATCCTGGCGGGGCATTATTACAACTTACTTATCATAAATAAGTCAAGGCTCCATATCCGTCCAATCTAGTACACGATACAGAACAAGTTTAATTTTACTTCTTACTTCATAAATTAAAGGGCTTTTACGCACCTGACCCTTCTGCTTCATCATTAGTTTAGAAATGTTGGATTCCAGCTTTTGGTTCCTAGCATCACTGAAGAGTCCTAGGAGGACGAAGCAGCTGTATGATGCATTTTAATTCATTTTCTCGGCATACTGTATCTATTAATAAATTTAAAAGGTGCAGCATATGTGTGTGTTACGTCATCTATACTGCATACACAGCTGAAGTATACTGAGCAAAGGCAACATTTCCCTGGACGACCGGAATGCCATTCTAGATCAAGTCAACAGAGCTGGAGATTCCAAGCACCTTAACAGATATCAACAACAGAAGCTGAAATAACATCAGGAAATTGGAAAATGTAATAAAAATGCACTAGCAATAAAAAACACGCCACAAGCCGACCCTATCAAGCATATGAGCCCCAATATAGTTTAACACACAACAGGTACGTACGAGGAACTAGAACCGCAAATTGGTCAACACAACCTCGCATCCTGCAGACAAGTCTTGCAATCCGAACGTACAATCGACGGAGCTGAAAACATCAAAGCGAAAGTCACCCTACACTATGCTTACAATACAACCAGCCACAATATCGACAAATGAATGATCAACTATAACCAATGGTTGCACCGCTACTTCATAATAGAGAATAAATCAGAGAATACCGAAGCGTCAACAAAACCATAATCCGAACTCAAAATCGATTAAACCATGGGCAAAATATGAACAAAGGAAATATTTATATGGAAACTCTCGTCAAAGTACAAGAGAATAGACCAGGTATTCCGGAAAGGAAAGCGTCTTCTGCTTCATCGCCGACACCCGCCATGCAAATCTGTATCGCATCCAAGTAAACATCAAGTTCTCAAAATGAGAACCGAATATCATTGTCAATCAAGTAAACACAATAATGAGCATACTTAAAAACGTCCATCTTCATATCACTAAAAGATGCAGAATATTTCTCAATGAGACAAAGATGGCGACCATAAAACTTGGCCATAGTTCTCGAATCCTTGTGTTATTAGTGTGCTTGTCAGCAGTCGACATCGATTACGAAAATCACGATAACTAGAGCAAGCCCTAGACTATCGAATCAACTGCGCCATGTAATCACCATAGGTTGAAGAAGCAGGGATGTTACTATCCAGAAATGGAAAGTTCACGATCTGAAAATTGAAATCATCAAATTGAACGTATAGCTTAGTAGTAAGCTGTCCATGTTGGTCGTAGTTTAAGTAGAGATCGAGGTAAGAAGCTTTTGTAGAAGAGTACGTTGTGTCCTGTATTTCAAGTTCAGAAGGGTATATACATTTGTACAATCGACATGGTCAGCAAACTTGTTGTTGTTTATAAAAAAAACACATCGTCGATATATCTGAAAGTGAAATTAAAAGATTTGGCAATGTTTGTGTTACCTGTCCTGATTAGCTCTTCCAAAAATTCAGCCTCGGATGAAAACAAGAACAGCTTTCATTGCCATTTGTGGATTTCTTTTAAGTGTTCCTATCTGCAATCGCCAAGAAGTCGTGGTTGACTTTCGTCAGTGCCTGTCCTGTTGGAATTATGACGAAGCTGTTGGAAAGGCTGCAAAGGGAAGACGCAACAGTCACAACACACCACGACACTGTTGCCCCGGGTAACCAAAGAGGGTCGCCAACACATGTGTAAAAACAAGCGGTGGCGAAGGAAGGGTACACAGCAAAACAGTAACTGGTGAAAGTACCTGGCTCCTATTTGTTGGCCTCTCAGGTCTGCATTCGATAAATGACAACATACATTGTACATGGGCGAAACGGTGAGAGATATGGCCGTCTGGAGGGGTATTATTGGATTTTGTAATCTCCTTGATGCTGGGACACGGTGACGACGATTCTCTCTGTGACGCAGACGACGGAGAACCCCGTGAATGTCCGTCATTTTAGGAATTGCGAATTTTGTAGAAAGTCAAAAGTTAAGAATATAAGAAGTTTCGTGAAAGCGGGGCGTAGATGTGCATATTATCCTGGAAATTTCTTCCTTTACCAAATGTTGTTATGAGGGTTATTTGCTGGTTATAGTTGGGGTTATGACAGCATGCTATAGGTAGGGTGTTGTAGGATTTAAGCTCAGTTGTAGAACCGGGTGTAGTATAGAGGTTGTGGGACGGGCTGGTATCGCTACGGTAGGGAGGGTAAAAAAGGAACATAGTGTACAGCAATTGAGCAATACAGCATTTTATACATTAAAACATGGAACAAACGCATTGAATTGGCGCTGACATACTTACTTGCTGTATTACTAGATCCCTGTATTACAAGTCATTGTATTAATCAAAATACATAGTACTCATTCATTGTATTGCTGGTACATATACATGTCTTCATGTTGATTATGGTTAATACTTAAATACTGATGTATCCGACGACAACGACGACGATGATAATAATGATGATGATGATGATGCTCCTGAACTTTATTTTATGAGTTATACCACTGATCGATCGGATTACAGTTTTTGTATATGGGAAATGACGTAAGTCTGCAGTTTCCCGTGCATAAATATCAATCAGCTTAGTACTCTCGTGCTATCGACCGTACGTCCTTCAGACGAGGACTGCGCTCAGTGAACTAAACGGTCGATAGAAATATCAATTATGGTTTACTATGGAATGAACCAAAGAGATAGTAATGGTCAGGAAAACGGCCGAATATTTTACGAATGACGTTCCTAAAGATGACTGATCATTATTACAGACGGAATCTGCCCTACAATCCGAACATTCCTACGAGTGGCTGAACATTTTTACAAACGCTTGTAAGTGTACACTGATTACAAAATGTATACATATGAATGACCTTCACCAACTTTCAATGTCAGAGGGGTAAAATGTTTTTAAAATCTCCATACGACTTCTCAATAGCCAAATGTCCATGGTTCTGATATTTGGCCTGTAGCATGCTGGGATGAAGGTCTACCAAGTTTTTTTTTCCAAATAAATGGTCTTGACTGACCCACTTTTGAGGTCGTGGGGATCAAGTTTGTACTGAATGAATTTAGGTTCGACCAGTGTCTTATTGTGGATATGTTTTTCTGTAATTTTTATAAGATGATATCAAGGATATATTCCCGCAAAAATTATCCGATCTTCACGAAAATAGCATAAACAAAAATAGCGAGACATGAATGTGGGCTTGTCATCACTTATCGACTACACTTACAGACATTGGGTTTTAGGAGGGTAGATATTTTCTTCTTAAAATGTTATTGCTGTTAAACTGCTTATAAACATATTTCCATTTATCACATAAATGACCCTTTCAGTCAAGTCATACGGCCATTTCATGAAAATGGTTTACACATTATTAATTTGAGAGTTTTTGTGTATTTTCTCATAAATATAAGTTATGTAATAAATAGAATCTTACACTCGTGTCAATGTAATATGGAATTTACTCGTTAAATAATTTAATATGCCACTCGCCTAAAGGCTCATGACATATTAATGTATCTAACTCGTTTAAAAAATTCCATATTACATTGACACTCGTGTAAGATCGTCTATATACAGAACATGAAAGCGCCTCTTGGAGAATGAATATTTTAATCTCGTTTCACCAAATAGTGTTGTGTTTTATCAGAAATGTACCTTTTGTTGTAAGCAACTGAGCCCAAACGATAAAGAAGCTATACCATGATGATCGGATGGCGCAGTGGATAGAGCACATGTATTTCACCAAGGCAGCCGGGGTTTTGGATCACGTGGTTTTCTCCGCATACTTCATTGCCAGTTTCCTCCTCAATATGACTCCGCGTGGTAACAATTTGGCTAGCAAAAGTGATTAATATAAGAAGAAATAAGTTGTTTTATAAGTGTTTGTATCGTATCTTTTGTCCGCCAATGTAAACGAGGTCGTGTTGAAATTCCAATTATTTCCGTCACTTGACTAACATCATCATTCAGAAATATTTGGGAACTATCCGTCAAAGGTTAAAATTTGTTGGCATTTTAAAGCTATTACGGAAAGACCCGAACGCGATCACGTTTGAATGTTTTTTTGGTACAAATATTTTCAATGCACTTTCAATGAAAAAGATAATAGATTTAAATTATTCATTTGTATACCGTAAATAGTTCGGGCTGTCAACAAATGCATGTTTCAATAAACAAAACGGTTTATATATAAAAACACCAGGCTGATGCATGTTAGCGCTTAATTAAGGATTTGAAGCACAAACAAACACAACGAACTAAGTTTTTAGAATAGTATGATTAGAGGACCCCGGACATTGATACAGCTGCTGGTTTTGAGTATGAACCACCGATCACCAACAAAAGCAACTGTTAAGTCGAACGATAATCGATAACAGCTTTGACGAGTATATGGTGTTTTGTAGTGTAATTAGTACGACCAGCTAGTCAGATCTACAGGACAGATTGCCGAAAACACTCCGGGAATGGACATTTCGTGTCGGCATTCAAACTCCAGCTAGTTACAGGTAAACTAATACCCTGACTATTGACGAGCATTACCGAGTCTCACCAGGCAGCCTTCGTCAGCTTACAGGCCGGGGGTAGACAGGTCTTAAACTATCCAAAAATCAATACAAGTGGGCAACAGAAATTTAATTTTGATATTTGACCTTAGGGGGTATAAGAAATGAATATATCTGTGTCATTTATTCCTTTAAACACTCCTGTTATTTCTCCTGTAATCTGCTCGGAAGCTGACTGACTATCCTCACATCTTGTAACCAATACACAGCCAAATACACCATTAACTTTTTTCTATGAATTCCTGGCAAGTGCGCAAATCAGTTTTGTCGGTGACGAGGAGAAATTTTATAATTATTTCAGCTGCAGCAGCTGTGTTCCCCAGACGATAGTACCATTCCGTGGCAGCCTCCGAGGGCTCCTGGTGGTAGAATGACGCTCTTTCTTACCGAATACTTGTGGTACATGTACATGTATTACGGTACGTAAGGTCAGGGGAAGTCTTCAAATTTATAGAAATGTATACCTCAAAACATTGGAAATAATGGTCACAATACAGGAGAGATTATTTTCAAACATTCACCGGGATGTTAACATGTATCACACTGGATTAACACGTGATTTGTTTTACATTCGTAAAATACGAATTTCCCAGTCCTAAACCTTGGCATTACACAATCAAATCACCATGACGATGCTTGATGACGTCCCGCCGGCGAAGACCCGACTGTCGGAGACCTTGCTCACGGAGGAAGGTGTTTATCACAAAATCCGGCTGGACAAGCCATACCCAGGGTCGGACGGCAAAATGAGATGGATTATGAACGGCATTTCAGCCAATTCCTGGTTCACATCAGTCGGTATCACTGACCGTTTGGAAAGGTCATCGACCCCTTACGGTCCGGTCTCGGACGAAATCCGAGTGTGTCTCCAGGAACGGGCTCAGAGTGCCGCGTCATTCCTTGGCCGTCGTCATTTCGAAACCGACAAGCAGGCACTGAAAACAGACGAAATATTACGCGGACGCAATGTATACTGCAAGTCCGAGAACGAAATGTCAGAGGCGAAAAATAACTCTAAAGTGAAATCTGGAAAAAGTTCATCCACCAGTCCCAAAGAAATGCGCAGTAAGATGCTTCTACAGCGGCCACAGACATCGTACAGCGTGAGGTCGGCGGTCAGTGTGGATACCGACTTTATAAGGCCGCACATAGAATCACTCACAATTCAGGAGCGTAGACCACAACAAACTCACAGCGAAAAGAAATCGACTTGTGCCATGTGTAACCATGCCAACATACATGGTTTAGACGATGATAGCAATAACGTGGCTGAGGAAAATGACGAGGCTGTGGAAGACGAGGAAAACAAAAGGGAGGAAAATGTGGATACACAAGAAAAAAAATCAAGCAAATGTGAAACTTTGTTCAAAACTGCACGTGAAATGAAAAATGCATTTAATCATCGTGTATGTTCCGCTCCTCCGCTGACTCGACAGCACAAAGAACAGTCGGAAGGGACGCTGACACATAGACCGGAAGGAGATGCCACCCCGCTGTATTGGAAAACGCGCACAGTCTATCACCGGAAGCAACTGGCAGGAGCTGATCTAGAGGAAGACGACGGTCGGACAGAGTTTTTCTCGAAAGGATCACTCTTGAAACCACTAATGTATCAAAAGGGATCTGACTTAAAACACAGTGCCGGGTGTCCATATAAATGTAAAGGGTGCTTCCGCGCATGCCTAGTGTCACAGGACTACCTGGACGCTATGAAACAAAGAAAACTACAACACAACAGGAAGAGGCGCTACGTTCGTCCGAAAATGTACCACAGGCGAATCATCGAGCTGGCTCTGGCCAAGAGTCAGCCCATCCACAAAATGATAGAGCGGAGAAACGTCTGGAACAAATAATCGGACCAGAAACCTGTGGTACGGTACATGTTTATTATACAGTATGAGGAATATACATGTAACATATCAGAACCACAGGGGCCTGAAATCTGTGCCACGGTATGTTGTGTGGGACCTGAAACCTCTTATACGGAATGTTGTGTGGGTCCTGAAACCTATAGTACGGTATGTTGTGTGGGTCCTGAAACCTGTGGTACGGTAGGTTGTGTGGGACCTGAAACCCGTGGTACGGTATGTTGTGTGGGACCTGAAACCCGTGGTACGGTATGTTGTGTGGGTCCTGAAACCTATAGTACGGAATGTTGTGTGGGTCCTGAAACCTATGGTACGGTATGTTGTGTGGGACCTGAAACCCGTGGTACGGTATGTTGTGTGGGACCTGAAACCTGTGGTACGGTCTGGTGTGTGGGACCTGAAATCTGTGGTACGGTATGTTGTGTGGGGCCTGAAACCCGTGGTACGGTATGTTGTGTGGGTCCTGAAACCTGTGGTACGGTATGTTGTGTGGGGCCTGAAACCCGTGGTACGGTATGTTGTGTGGATCCTGAAACCTGGTACGGTATGTTGTGTGGATCCTGAAACCTGTGGTACGGTATGTTGTGTGGATCCTGAAACCTGTGGTACGGTATGTTGTGTGGATCCTGAAACCTGTGGTACGGTATGTTGTGTGGATCCTGAAACCCGTGGTACGGTATGTTGTGTGGATCCTGAAACCTGTGGTACGGTATGTTGTGTGGATCCTGAAACCTGGTACGGTATGTTGTGTGGATCCTGAAACCTGTGGTACGGTATGTTGTGTGGGGCCTGAAACCTGTGGTACGGTATGTTGTGTGGGTCCTGAAACCTGGTACGGTATGTTGTGTGGGTCCTGAAACCTGTGGTACGGTATGTTGTGTGGGGCCTGAAACCCGTGGTACGGTATGTTGTGTGGATCCTGAAACCTGTGGTACGGTATGTTGTGTGGATCCTGAAACCTGGTACGGTATGTTGTGTGGGGCCTAAAACCCGTGGTACGGTATGTTGTGTGGATCCTGAAACCTGTGGTACGGTATGTTGTGTGGATCCTGAAACCTGTGGTACGGTATGTTGTGTGGATCCTGAAACCTGTGGTACGGTATGTTGTGTGGATCCTGAAACCTGTGGTACGGTATGTTGTGTGGATCCTGAAACCTGTGGTACGGTATGTTGTGTGGATCCTGAAACCTGGTACGGTATGTTGTGTGGGGCCTGAAACCCGTGGTACGGTATGTTGTGTGGATCCTGAAACCTGTGGTACGGTATGTTGTGTGGATCCTGAAACCTGGTACGGTATGTTGTGTGGGTCCTGAAACCTATAGTACGGAATGTTGTGTGGGTCCTGAAACCTATGGTACGGAATGTTGTGTGGGTCCTGAAACCTATGGTACGGTATGTTGTGTGGGTCCTGAAACCTATGGTACGGAATGTTGTGTGGGTCCTGAAACCTGGTACGGTATGTTGTGTGGGTCCTGAAACCTGTGGTACGGTATGTTGTGTGGGTCCTGAAACCTGTGGTACGGTATGTTGTGTGGGTCCTGAAACCTGTGGTACGGTATGTTGTGTGGGGCCTGAAACCCGTGGTACGGTATGTTGTGTGGGTCCTGAAACCCGTGGTACGGTATGTTGTGTGGGTCCTGAAACCTATAGTACGGAATGTTGTGTGGGTCCTGAAACCTGTGGTACGGTATGTTGTGTGGGGCCTGAAACCTGTGGTACGGTATGCTGTATGGGCCCTGAAACCTGTGGTACGGTATGTTGTGTGGGACCTGAAACCTATGGTACGGTATGTTGTGTGGATCCTGAAACCTGTGGTACGGTATGTTGTGTGGGACCTGAAATATGTGGTACGGTATGTTGTGTGCGCCCTGAAACCCGTGGTACGGTATGTTGTGTGGGGTCTGAAACTTGTGGTACGGTATGTTGTGTGGGGCCTGAAACCTGTGGTACGGCATGTTGTGTGGGACCTGAAATATGTGGTACGGTATGTTGTGTAGGACCTGAAATATGTGGTACGGTATGTTGTGTAGGACCTGAAACCCGTGGTACGGTATGTTGTGTAGGACCTGAAACCTGTGGTACGGTATGTTGTGTGGATCCTGAAACCTGTGGTACGGTATGTTGTGTGGGACCTGAAACCTGTGGTACGGTATGTTGTGTGGGGCCTGAAACCTGTGGTACGGTATGTTGTGTGGGACCTGAAACCTGTGGTACGGTATGTTGTGTGGGGCCTGAAACCTGTGGTACGGTATGTTGTGTGGGACCTGAAATATGTGGTACGGTATGTTGTGTGGGGCCTGAAACCTGTGGTACGGTATGTTGTGTGGGGCCTGAAACCTGTGGTACGGTATGTTGTGTGGGGCCTGAAACCTGTGGTACGGCATGTTGTGTGGGGCCTTAAACCTGTGGTACGGTATGTTGTGTGGGACCTGACACCTGTGGTACGGTATGTTGTGTGGGGCCTGAAACCTGTGGTACGGTATGTTGTGTTGGACCTGACACCTGTGGTACGGTATGTTGTGTGGGGCCTGAAATCTGTGCCACGGTATGTTGTGTGGGACCTGAAACCTCTTATACGGTATGTTGTTTGGGTCCTGAAACCTGTGGTACGGTATGTTGTGTGGGACCTGAAACCTGTGGTACGGTATGTTGTGTGGGGCCTGAAACTTGTGGTACGGTATGTTGTGTGGGGCCTGAAACCTGTGGTACGGCATGTTGTGTGGGGCCTTAAACCTGTGGTACGGTATGTTGTGTGGGACCTGACACCTGTGGTACGGTATGTTGTGTGGGGCCTGAAACCTGTGGTACGGTATGTTGTGTTGGACCTGAAATCTGTGGTACGGTATGTTGTGTGGGACCTGACACCTGTGGTATGGTATGTTGTGTGGGGCCTGAAACCTGTGGTACGGTATGTTGTGTGGGGCCTGAAACCTATGGTACGGTATGTTTTGTGGGCCCTGAAACCTGTGGTACGGTATGTTGTGTGGGGCCTGAAACCTGTGGTACGGTATGTTGTGTGGGCCCTGAAACCTGTGGTACAGTCTGGTGTGTGGGACCTGAAACCTATGGTACGGTATGTTGTGTGGGTCCTGAAACCTGTGGTACGGTATGTTGTGTGGGACCTGACATCTGTGGTACGGTATGTTGTGTGGGGCCCTGAAACCTGTGGTACGGTATGTTGTGTGGGGCCTGAAACCTGTGGTACGGTATGTTGTGTGGGACCTTAAACCTGTGGTACGGTAATTGTGTGGGACCTTAATCCTGTGGTACGGTATGTTGTGCGGGACCTGAAACGTGTGGTACGGTATGTTGTGTGAGACCTGACACCTGTGGTACGGTATGTTGTGTGGGACCTGAAACGTGTGGTACGGTATGTTGTGTGGGGCCTGACACCTGTGGTACGGAATGTTGTGTAGGACCTGAAACGTGTGGTACGGTATGTTGTGTGGGACCTGAAATCTGTGGTACGGTATGTTGTGTGGGGCCTGAAACCTGTGGTACGGTATGTTGTGTGGGACCTGAAACGTGTGGTACGGTATGTTGTGTTGGGCCCGACACCTGTGGTACGGTATGTTGTTTGGGACTTGAAACCTGTGGTACGGTCTGGTGTGTGGGACCTGATACCTGTGGTACGGTATGTTGTGAGGGTCCTGAATCCTGTGGTACAGTCTGGTGTGTGGGACCTGAAACCTGTGGTACGGTCTGGTGTGTGGGACCTGAAACCTGTGGTACGGTATGTTGTGTGGGACCTGAGACCTGTGGTACGGTCTGGTGTGTGGGACCTGAAACCTGTGGTACGGTATGTTGTGTGGGACCTGAAACCTATAACGGTATTTGACATTTCTAAACAGTTTGTATTTTTAGCACAATCATTTATATCTATAGTTGTTACTTTTTTAGTTGTGAGATTATTTAGATAAGCTCAGTTTGATAACATGATATCAATAATCATATGTGTGTTGGGCGTTCATTGAATGACAAGCAAGTAACAGGATACATCTAATATGTCATCTTGTGAAGATCTTATACAGCTCGTGTATCTATTTATAGAACCCATTTAGCGAAGTAAATACCACTTGGACATTTTAGCAGAGAACGTACATAAAATGAAAAACCAAACAATTTTAGTCGGTTTATGAAAAGAACTGACCACATTTAAAATACTTTTGTTTCAATGTATGCAAATTTTGACATGTTTTGATGAATTTTAGTAACTTTTTATATAGACACTACGTTCGGTGTTTAAAGATGTACAGGTTGTCCTGTTGTTCCCATCCCCAAGCATACTTTTCAATTTGTTATCATAAAAGAGGAAGACAAATGAAAAATCTCATGAAAACATCTTCATTTTGGATACATACACGCTAAATGGATGTGATATAACTGTTCTGTAGTTAATGTTTTCAGATGATGATATTATTAGTCAGTAATGTATTTGATGATATAAGCATTAGTCAGTAATGTATTTGATGATATAAGCATTAGTCAGTAATCATAAGTCAGTAATCTATTTGATGATTACATTGACTGTGATGAAATGCTCGTTGGTTATTTGTAAGCGGATGCTATATATCCTAGTTCGTGTATAACGGGAGATAATCCTATTGACTTTCGGTCTTACAAAATATCAAATTCGCTAGTGATTAATCATTCAGTTTAACAACAATATTTGAATATTTGAAAACTTCTTGATCTTTTAATGAGTTACACCACTACCAACAAACATGGTTTGACCAATATTAGTTTTTTTAGAACGAGGGTGGCCATTGGCTTATTAGTTTAAATAAAGACGAAGGTGGTTAAGAAAGCAAACACTCCTGTCTTCCTATTGTATCTTACACTGAATGGAGTAATGTCTGAAGACTTACCTCTCTTCTAGTAAATCTGTTGGATTCCGTTCATCTCCATGTATTACTTACATATAGGATAAACTTGTAACTCCGACCCCTCCATTCCTCTGATCAGCCAGGTTAAGATTCCCTATGATGTAGTGTGGATTTTCTCCTCTACTATTACTTTATTTTAATCCTCTCTACCACATCTAAGACTCCTTTCGCATTAGTGTTATTTTTGTTTTAAATATATTTTATTTGCCTTTAATAAATAACTAAAAATACATTAATAATAAGAAGGGATAGAATTATTGCCCATTCATATTCATAACTAAAAGTCACCAAATTAAAAAAAAATGTAATCAATTTACATTCAATACAGACTTCATTCGAGTTGCCTCCCTTGTAATACGAGACTAAGTACAACCGTAATATCTAAAGTAACGCGCTTCATGTTGAATATAGTGACTGAACGGCGGCTTTTTAATTTTCATGCCGGTATGAATGAAAATCGGTTACATCCATATTCCATGAAGCCCACTAAATATATTGCCTGTGAATGCCAACTGAAAGGCGTCCAATAAATATGTTTACCATGTTTTGAATATATTTACTTTATAGTTTAACTTTTTAAATTTAAAACAAAATCAGCATTTAGTTCTAATTGATATTATGATTTTCTTGGTCAGAGATAAGAATGGTCCTTTGTGCATGGAGGGTTAATGTAGCCAACACCATAATCATGACGTCAGAATAATGCTGACGTCAAAACTTAACATAACAATTCATAGCTGATTTGAATTTTATTAAGAGATAGATGTACAACACATACTGTTCTAATGCCTTCTTAAAGGTTTTGTTTTCCATCGTCACACCTATTAGTGTATATTTCTCTCCAACCGTGATGTTGCTGTCACAATAAAAGATTCCAACATTTATTTTTTCTAGTGTTGTGTCCCTCGTCAATATTTCTCTATATGGTGGAGAGAGCTTAGAATAGTTAGTATTTATCTTTACCCAACATATTTTAGGACTGTACCTCATTTTGACTGCGTGTAAAGTAGTATGTCCGCGGTTGGCAACGAACATATTCTATGGTAACCGTCATCCTCGATATCCAAGGGGTTAAGATCACCAACACTATCAACACCCCTAGGAATATGGCATGGCAAAACTGCAGGCACGCTCAGGTAAAAAAAACCCTGACCAATCGCTAGGCTGCATGCCTGTCATTTGAAGATTGCAAAAGAGCCGCAACTTACTTCGAAGCCTGTCATTTTTTACCGCTATGTGACCACGCTATACTTTTAATGTACATCTAAGGGTCGAACCAGATTTCTTGTCTCAAGGTGGCGCACACGGAACCATTAGTTTTGCCATGACATATTTCAGGGGTGTAGCGAACGTAGGTGATCGTAACCCCTGGAAATGGAGGATGTGGTTACTGTATATGCAGTCAAAATGAGGTACAATCCTTATATTTATATCATTAATACTGTTCAACCACGTATATTTACATTCTGTGTTGCATTCGCCTATACATCATTAGTAAGCCAAATTGTAGTATATCACACTGTATACTACAATTTGCAATCCGCATCACATGACGTTATTTCTGACGCCATGTTGGACTACGTAATACCAAAGCTTTGCACTCCGCCTCAGATAACATATATAATGGCTTTGAATCAATTGCTTAGATGACACTGATTTAAATCAGGCTATTATGACGTCATGTCTGGCGCCATATTGGACTACGTTACGTCAACGCTTTGCACTCCGCCTCGGATAACATGTACAATGACTTTGAGTCAATAGCTCAGATGACGTTGATTTAAGTCGGGCTCTTCAAGTAAAGAAACACACATGGAAAAGGGAGAATGTTTAACGACTATATCCCGAAGAATTAGACACGGGAATATGTGAATGTATCCGTAATGTAAATATCAGCATTGAACTGTTACCAGATGTAGTATACAGTCGAAATGAATACAATGTTGGTGATGATAAGTAATCCTGTCGCCCAGCAGGCGACATTCTATTTATATGTCACCCAAAATGTATTCATATCGACTGTATACTTCATCTGGTAACAGTTCAATGCTTAACTGTGCCACGGAGCCGATTTTGAGCCGATTGTTTGTCTACGTTCAGTGCTACAAAGCTGATTTTGAGCCGATGCAGGTGCGCCAAAAATAGACATTTTATTTTCCAATTTTAGTTAAAACAGCTACATAGGGAGATATCTCACCTACATATTGGAATAGGTTTTGACGTCATAACCTCAAAAATGACGTCACTACTGGTAAATAATGACGTAATGATAAGTGCCAGGACGTTGTCCTCAAAATGGCACCGCCAATAACGTTCATTTCACTATACGAAGATATATTTACACCTCTCCCTTCTTGAGCTTAGCAAAATTGACTGCGAATATATTAGCGTTTACGGAATGAAAAAAGGCTCGGCGGATTGATATTTATTCAAATATGACCAATGGTCAACACGCCGAGCCTTCAGAGTTTAATAAGCTGAAGAAGGGAGAGATGTAAATATTGAAATATAACATTTACATATTTTTATAAGGCGAATGACCGCTATTCACATAATTTCGTCGATATAATTATGAGGACTGATATCCCGATTTTGAGAATTTAGAGAATGATAAAACAGATGTATATCGATTACGGAGGTGCTTGTCAACCTTATCTGATTACTTTCTTGAAATGAGTTTGGTTTCTTTATTTGCACTGATAAATATGTTGTACCAAAGAATTAATTATAAAGACACGTGTTTGTCGTGAAATTTAATTTGTCTATCTACCATATTTAGTGTAAGTACAAAAACGTCTCATTTGTAGGCGCGATAAGGAGGGTGTTCTGAAACTCGCAGACTCTTCATTATCCACAATAATATATTATACATAAAAACTTGATAAACTTCATAACCACCACCATTAGAAAACCGTTGTTTATATTTTAAAAGATGTGTTTGATATAGACAAAGGGGCGGCGTAGCTTATGTACCACACGTACTGACATTGGACAAAGTTTTAACACGTACCATATATGTATATATTTGACACATCTTTGTTAATATATTTCCTGCCATTGTAAAACATTTCATTAAGTGACAGCCTTGAAGTCGTCTTTTACGGCACAGTGGCACCTAGAACCACACACAAGTTTAGTCAGGAGTTCAAAAACAATCGGCTACACCAACAGTTTAGTAGGACAGCCTTTTAAAAGTTCAGACTATTGCTAAAATTGCTCTCCAAATACGGAATGTACGCTCTTTATAGGCTGAATCACCAATTTCAACCAATAGTTGTCTTTCTTCAATCTTAAATTTCGTAAATCGTTATGGCAAAGAATTTACTGAATTTCTTTTAGAATTTACAGCTGGATATATTTTCCAGTGATTGTTAATGACGGGCGTAAGGAGCGACAACTCTGGGAAGAACTTGGTGAAACACGTGTACATCAACTGAGTAAGGAGCGACAACTCTGGGAAGAACTTGGTGAAACACGTGTACATCAACTGAGTAAGGAGCGACAACTCTGGGAAGAACTTGGTGAAACACGTGTACATATTAACCGAGTAAGGAGCGACAATTCTGGGAAGAACTTGGTGAAACACGTGTACATACTAACTGAGTAAGGAGCGACAATTCTGGGAAGAACTTGGTGAAACACGTGTACATATTAACCGAGTAAGGAGCGAGAACTCTGGGAAGAACTTGGTGAAACACGTGTACATATTAACCGAGTAAGGAGCGACAATTCTGGGAAGAACTTGGTGAAACACGTGTACATCAACTGAGTAAGGAGCGACAACTCTGGGAAGAACTTGGTGAAACACGTGTACATATTAACCGAGTAAGGAGCGACAACTCTGGGAAGAACGTGGTGAAACACGTGTACATATTAACCGAGTAAGGAGCAAGAACTCTGGGAAGAACTTGGTGAAACACGTGTACATACTAACCGAGTAAGGGGCGACAACTCTGGGAAGAACTTGGTGAAACACGTGTACATATTAACCGAGTAAGGAGCGACAACTCTTACATTTTCTGTACATTTTAATTTTATCTGTATACACAGATTAAATGTCGGGTACATTGCATAGTGATGTTTAATAAGTTAAATAATAAATAATATGTTATTGGCACATTTAGAATTTCGCAATCGTTCACAGCGACAGTCACGCTTAATTTGACCACGGGACATCTAAATATCGTGACGTATCACAGCGTTACAATAGTTCAGCATATCAACACGAACCAGTGGAAGCGTTACAATAGTTCAGCATATCAAAACGAACCAGTGGAAGCGTTACAATAGTTCAGCATATCAACACGAACCAGTGGAAGCGTTACAATAGTTCAGCATATCAACACGAACCAGTGGAAGCGTTACAATAGTTCAGCATATCAACACGAACCAGTGGAAGCGTTACAATAGTTCAGCATATCAACACGAACCAGTGGAAGCGTTACAATAGTTCAGCATATCAACACGAACCAGTGGAAGGAAGTGGACGGCGTCCTTTGATGAGATATAAACAAGGACAACAGAAATAATAACGAGCCACCACCACGAGTATGGCGCAGTGTTTAAATGCACGTGCGGGTAGTCCTGGTCGTTGAAGTGTACATAGTATTGTATCACAAGTAACAGGTATTGTCTTACCACAAGACGAAGGCTTCACATAAACAGATGCTTGCACATTTTTTTACGTTTTTTTCTACCTCACAAGTACCAATAATTCCCCATACGGTTCATTTCCGTACGTTCCTGTCCAATCACATGTTTCCATCTTGTAGACCTTCAGAAGTGAACTTCGCCTTCTGACGTGCTGTTGTCCGCTATAGTACGTTTCCGCCCTGGCCGGTTAAGGCAGTCAGACCTTCTAGTCTGATGTTGCCCGCTATACGTACGTTTCTGCCCTGGCCAGTTAAGGCAGTCAGACCTTCTAGCGTGCTGTTGCCCGCTATACGTACGTTTCTGCCCTGGCTAGTTAAGGCAGTCAGACCTATTAGTCTGATGTTGCCCGCTATACGTACGTTTCTGCCCTGGCCGGTTAAGGCAGTCAGACCTTCTAGCGTGCTGTTGCCCGCTATACGTACGTTTCTGCCCTGGCCACTGCCATGAGGGAGTGGAAGGGGCAGTTAGCTACGTCACATATCGTGTCATCCCCGTGAGGGTCACGTCGTTCGTGGTGTCCGTTTTCGTAGTTCATAGAAATCAGAGTAGGTACATCATTAAGGTGGTCACTCACCTTTCGGTCATTGTCCTTAGCCGATGGACATCTGTTGTCCAGTTTCTTCTTCTTCTTTTTAACGTTATTTTTATTATTTGCTTTTTTGGGAAATGTTTTTTGTGACAGTATATTTGATTGGCGCGGTATGGATGGTAAAGTTACCCTACTACTGGTAGCAGCCTTCCCATTGGTCAATCCATTCTTAGAGTCGGGTGAGGTCCCGCGACCAGTCACCGGCTCAGATATGTGAGGCAGAAACAGATGGAGTTCTGCGTGCGCATCCTCCTCTTTAAAGTCCACTTTGAAATAAACCTCGTCTGACTTGGTGGAACTCGAGTCACTGTTGTCTCCTTCCTCCGATATCGCATCCTCACTGTTCGGGAAATGTTTCGGAATTTCAAGTTTGTCTGGGACGGTATGACCATTATCCGTTTTAGGAGCTGTTTTTGTGTTTGCCGTAGCATCCGTTATGTATGGCGTTGTGTGACTAGGTTTGACCCGCCCGTTAGTGACCCTGGCTAGTCGTTCACCGTTTTTAAGCGGAACAAGGGGTGCGTCTATATCGTTGTTGATGTGGGAGTAGTTCCGCCTCACCTGTCCCTCCAGAGAATCACTCTCACACAAAACGTTGAGCTTCTCCGTGGCCTCCAGGAGGCGTTTAAATGTTGGCGACTGACTACGAGGGTGGTAGCCATGTTTGGATGGGATAATCACTTTCTCTCTCCTCTCTTTATTTGACACACGGAGTCTGTATTGCAGGGGTTTCACCAGTTCCGCCAGAAACCGGATGTCATTGTAACCTTGCTGATCGGGGTCAAAAGATGTGGAATGGTTTCTCTTTGGTAAAGATGATAAGGACGATGAGGTCAACTTTGAGAGGGTGGCCTTGAACTTGGAAGGGGAGTCGGAAGGGTCAAGGTCAGGGGAGCGATCTGTCGACTTGGCACTACCCTCGCTTTGCGATTTCCGGAATGTAGATGGCTCTGTGGGATGTGGCACATTAATATTCATTCCTCGCAATCTGAAACACACGAAACAAATGGTCTATTAGTTATCATTCATATCATCTTAAACATTAAGCCAATTATCGCTATATGTATACACAATATTTGAGTGACGACAAAATGTTGCTCATGTCATCAAGTAATATAAGATGTAGTGGGTATCATCGTGGTATTGCCCCTGTCATTACCCAACAAACAGGGAGTCAATGTGTGCATTGCCCCTGCCATTACCCAACAAACAGTGAGTCAATGTATGTATTGCCCCTGTCATTACCCAACAACCAGTGAGTCAATGTGTGCATTGCTCCTGTCATTACCCAACAAACAGTGAGTCAATGTGTGTATTGCCCCTGTCATTACCCAACAACCAGTGAGTCAATGTGTGTATTGCCCCTGTCATTACCCACAAACAGTGAGTCAATGTGTGTATTGCCCCTGTCATTACCCAACAAACAGTGAGTCAATGTGTGTATTGCCCCTGTCATTACCAAACGAACAGTGAGTCAATGTGTGTAATGCCCCTGTCATTACCCAACAAACAGTGAGTCAATGTGTGTATTGCCCCTGTCATTACCAAACGAACAGTGAGTCAATGTGTGCATTGCTCCCGTCATTACCCAACAAACAGTGAGTCAATGTGTGTATTGCCCCTGTCATTACCAAACGAACAGTGAGTCAATGTGTGCATTGCTCCTGTCGTTACCCAACAAACAGTGAGTCAATGTGTGTATTGTCCCCGTCATTACCCAACAAACAAAGAGTCAATGTGTGTATTGCCCCTGTCATTACCCAACAAACAGTGAGTCAATATGTACATTGCCCCTGTCATTACCCAACAACCAGTGAGTCAATGTGTGTATTGCCCCTGTCATTACCAAACGAACAGTGAGTCAATGTGTGTATTGCCCCTGTCATTACCCACAAACAGTGAGTCAATGTGTGTATTGCCCCTGTCATTACCAAACGAACAGTGAGTCAATGTGTGTAATGCCCCTGTCATTACGCAACAAACAGTGAGTCAATGTGTGTATTGCCCCTGTCATTACCCAACAAACAGTGAGTCAATATGTACATTGCCCCTGTCATTACCCAACAAACAGTGAGTCAATGTGTGTGTTGCCCCTGTCATTACCCAACAAACAGTGAGTCAATGTGTGTATTGCTCCTGTCATTACCCAACAAACAGTGAGTCAATGTGTGTATTGCTCCTGTCATTACCCAACAAACAGTGAGTCAATGTGTGTATTGCCCCTGTAATTACCCAACAAACAGTGAGTCAATGTGTGTATTGCCTCTGTCATTACCCAACAAACAGTGAGTCAATGTTCATTGCCCATGTCATTACCCAACAAACAGTGAGTCAATGTGTGTATTGCCCCTGTAATTACCCAACAAACAGTGAGTCAATGTGTGTATTGCCCCTGTCATTTCCAAACAAACAGTGAGTCAATATGTGTATTGCCCCTGTCATTACCCAACAAACAGTGAGTCAATGTGTGCATTGCCCCTGTCTTTACCCAACAAACATTGAGTCTATATGTGTATACCCCCTGTCATTACCCAACAAACAGTGAGTCAATGTGTGCATTGCCCCTGTCTTTACCCAACAAACATTGAGTCTATATGTGTATACCCTCTGTCATTACCCAACAAACAGTGAGTCAATGTGTGTATTGCCCCTGTCATTACCCAACAAACAGTGAGTCAATGTGTGTATTGCTCCTGTCTTTACCCAACAAACATTGAGTCAATGTGTGTATTGCTCCTGTCATTACCCCAAAAAAAGTGAGTCAATGTGTGCATTGCTCCTGTCATTACCCAACAAACAGTGAGTCAATGTGTGCATTGCCCCTGTCTTTACCCAACAAACATTGAGTCTATATGTGTATACACCCTGTCATTACCCAACAAACAGTGAGTCTATATGTGTATTGCCCCTGTCATTACCCAACAAACAGTGAGTCAATGTGTGCATTGCCCCTGTCTTTACCCAACAAACATTGAGTCTATATGTGTATACCCCCTGTCATTACCCAACAAACAGTGAGTCAATATGTGTATTGCCCCTGTCATTACCCAACAAACATTGAGTCTATATGTGTATACCCCCTGTCATTACCCAACAAACAGTGAGTCAATGTGTATATTGCTCCAGTCTTTACCCAACAAACATTGAGTCTATATGTGTATACCCCCTGTCATTACCCAACAAACAGTGAGTCAATATATGTATTGCCCTTGTCATTACCCAAACAACATTGAGTCTATATGTGTATACCCCCTGTCATTACCCAACAAACAGTGAGTCAATGTGTGTATTGCCCCTGTCATTACCCCAAAAAAAGTGAGTCAATGTGTGTATTGCTCCTGTCATTACCCAACAAACATTGAGTCAATGTGTATATTGCTCCTGTCATCACCAAACAAACAGTGAGTCAATGTGTGTATTGCCCCTGTCATTACCCAACAAACAGTGAGTCAATGTGTGTATTGCCCCTGTCATTACCAACAAACAGTCAGTCAATGTGGTTATAATATTGCCGCCGTCATTACCCAACAAACATTAGACAATGTGTGTATTGGCCGTGTCATTACCCAAAAAACAGTGAGTCAATGTGTGCATTGCTCCTGTCATTACCAAACGAACAGTGAGTCAATGTGTGTATTGCCCCTGTCATTTCCCAACAAACAGTCAGTCAATGTGGTTATAATATTGCCGCCGTCATTACCCAACAAACATTGAGTCAATGTGTGCATTGCTCCTGTCATTACTCAACAAACAGTGAGTCAATGTGTGTATTGCTCCTATCATTACTCAACAAAAAGTGAGTCAATGTGTGTATTGCCCCTGTCATTACCCAACAAACAGTGAGTCAATGTGTGCATTGCCCCTGTCATTACTCAACAAAAAGTGAGTCAATATGGTTGTTGCCGCCGTAGTAACCGGAAAAACTTGGCGTTACAGTACAGACATATCATTGAATTCGTGAGTGTATCGCTCTTCTAAACATCGCTCCCGATCATTACATAAACATTCAAATAAACGAAAACAATTCCAATAGCAAATGCCTAGTGATCGGAAATCACTGTCCTACCGATACAGGATTGCCGTACAGTCATTGAGAGAAATTGATGTATGAGAAACACTTCATTTTATACCGGCAGCCCTAACCATGAATGCTTCCGTCGGCACCGAGTGTAAAATACTCGTGTATCGTCCTTGGTAACACACCCGACCACCAGACGGCGCTACTGTAGTTATTGTTACTCATAACAAACATCCATGCAAATTTGCCTCTCTACGTTGTAGTAGCAAATGTGTAGATACATATTTCAAAATAATCGTTAACTATCTATCTCAAATAAGTAGGCGTTCATGCTAATATCTAGAATCATTAATAGTTATAAAGCTTTATGTAAGTATGTAAATATATCTGCAAAACTTATTTCGTGCTATAGAAATTCAAAACATTTGATTCCAGTATATATATGTTTACAATATCTAATGTACATAAATCATAAGGATTCAATGAATATTATTAAGGTACATATAAGTGCATTAATAGAATGTCCGAGTCCCAACCTCATCATCATACAATACGTCATACCAGTGAACTTACTTGTAAATACCCGGTCACCGCTGAACTTACTTGTAAATACCCGGTCCCCGCTGAACTTACTTGTAAATAGCCGGTCACCGCTGAACTTACTTGTAAATATCTGGTGACCGGTGAACTTACTTGTAAATAGCCGGTCACCGCTGAACTTACTTGTAAATATCTGGTGACCGGTGAACTTACTTGTAAATAGCCGGTCACCGCTGAACTTACTTGTAAATATCTGGTGACCGGTGAACTTACTTGTAAATACCCGGTCACCGCTGAACTTACTTGTAAATACCCGGTCCCCGCTGAACTTACTTGTAAATATCTGGTGACTGGTGAACTTACTTGTAAATATCTGGTGACCGGTGAACTTACATGTAAATATCTTGTGACTGGTGAACATACTTGTAAATATCTGGTGACCGGTGAACTTACTTGTAAATATCTGGTGACCGGTGAACTTACATGTAAATACCCGATCACCGGTGAACTTACATGTAAATACCCGATCACCGGTTAACTTACTGCGTAATATCTGGTGACCGCCGAACTTACTTGTAAATATCTGGTGACCGGTGAACTTACTTGTAAATATCTGGTGACCGGTGAACTTACATGTAAATACCCGATCACCGGTGAACATACTTGTAAATATCTGGTGACTGGTGAACTTACTTGTAAATATCTTGTCACTGATGAACTTGTAAACATCTGGTGACTGGTGAACTTACTTGTAAATATCTCTGGTGACCGGTGAACTTACTTGTAAACATCTGGTGACCGGTGAACTTAATTGTAAACATCTGGTGACCGGTGAACTTACATGTAAATAACCGATGACCGGTGAACTTACATGTAAATACCCGATCACCGGTGAACTTACTTGAAAATATCTGGTGACCGGTAAACTAACTTGTAAATATCTGGTGACTGGTGAACTTACTGGTTAATATCTGGTGACCGCTGAAATTACTTGTAAATAACTGGTGACCGGTGAACTTACTTGTAAATATCTCCGGTGACTGGTGAACTTACTTGTAAATATCTCTGGTGACCGGTGAACTTACTTGTAAATATCTCTGTTGACCGATGAACTTATTTGTAAATATCTGATGACTGGCGAACTTACTTGTAAATATCTCTGGTGACCGGTGAACTTACTTGTAAATGTCTCTGGTGACCGGTGAACATACTTGTAAATATCTGGTGACCGGTGAACTTACTTGTAAATATCTGGTGACCGGTGAACTTACATGTAAATAACCGATGACCGGTGAACTTGCTTGTAAATATCTGGTGACCGGTGAACTTACTTGTAAATATCTGGTGACCGGTGAACTTACTTGTAAATATCTGGTGACCGGTGAACTTACTTGTAAACATCTGGTGACCGGTGAACTTAATTGTAAACATCTGGTGACCGGTGAACTTACATGTAAATAACCGATGACCGGTGAACTTACATGTAAATACCCGATCACCGGTGAACTTACTTGAAAATATCTGGTGACCGGTAAACTAACTTGTAAATATCTGGTGACTGGTGAACTTACTGGTTAATATCTGGTGACCGCTGAAATTACTTGTAAATAACTGGTGACCGGTGAACTTACTTGTAAATATCTCCGGTGACTGGTGAACTTACTTGTAAATATCTCTGGTGACCGGTGAACTTACTTGTAAATATCTCTGGTGACCGATGAACTTATTTGTAAATATCTGATGACTGGCGAACTTACTTGTAAATATCTCTGGTGACCGGTGAACTTACTTGTAAATGTCTCTGGTGACCGGTGAACATACTTGTAAATATCTGGTGACCGGTGAACTTACTTGTAAATATCTGGTGACCGGTGAACTTACATGTAAATAACCGATGACCGGTGAACTTACATGTAAATACCCGATCACCGGTGAACTTACTTGAAAATATCTGGTGACCGGTAAACTAACTTGTAAATATCTGGTGACTTGTGAACTTACTGGTTAATATCTGGTGACCGCTGAAATTACTTGTAAATAACTGGTGACCGGTGAACTTACTTGTAAATATCTCCGGTGACTGGTGAACTTACTTGTAAATATCTCTGGTGACCGGTGAACTTACTTGTAAATATCTCTGGTGACCGATGAACTTATTTGTAAATATCTGATGACTGGCGAACTTACTTGTAAATATCTCTGGTGACCGGTGAACTTACTTGTAAATGTCTCTGGTGACCGGTGAACATACTTGTAAATATCTGGTGACCGGTGAACTTACTTGTAAATATCTGGTGACCGGTGAACATACTTGTAAATATCTGGTGACCGGTGAACTTACTTGTAAATATCTGGTGACCGGTGAACTTACTTGTAAATATCTGGTGACCGGTGAACTTACTTGTAAATATCTGGTGACCGGTGAACTTACCTGTAAATATCTGGTGACTGGTGAACTTACTTTTAAGTATATTGTCGCTGATGAACTTACTTGTAAATATCCGGTCACTGGCGTAACACACATGTCCAGTTCAATAGCAGGGCAACATTATGTTCAGCACTAACACCTACGGTAGAATGTCTCCCGAAGGCGAGCGATTAAATACCGGGATCACCACTACCTGGCAAACATACATAATGTTGGATCATCTCGTGTACTGTGTGATAATCACCCAGCGTGTCCCTTACCTACATACTTACCATTGTATGGGCATTTTACCTTTTAATTACACCTCAGGTATATCACCTGAATATTCGCCTACCTGTATCTACATGCATCGCATTGTTTCGTCATCCAAAGTATCATCTATCAAATGCCCTAATACAACTTAAATGTACATATGTACCCATAACGGAGCTGGTTGGAAACCCATTTACATCTCGTGCCGATCCGCACTACAAAGTTTGGGTCAAGTTTCCTTAAATGTAAAGTGTTGTATAGGAGTTAATGCGTTAACAATTATATCTGGGGAGGGCACACTGTGGTCTGGTGGACATTTAACTTCAATATGAAACTAAACACGTAATGAAAGGGGTGAGTGATTACCGGTAAGTGGGTATGACAGTCAGCATCAGACCAATGAAAGAGCAGAAATTATACATAATGTTAGACATTAAAAACGTAATAAGCCTTTGAAATCTCCCCAGCTTATGGTTTGTATACATGTTTCCTATTTCTTCTGTAGATAATACATCTAGATTACCCTCTAAGTGGAACAAGAGCCACAAATCGGTCGGCAAGTACTCTGGTATTGTAAAGTAATGTAGAGAGTCGTTATAAGTAGACCAAGCTTACTGTAGTGTTGGGTAATATCTCATCACTGTACCATCACAAACAACCAACTAAGAGAGAAGGAAAAGGTAACAAAATAAAATGAAATAAACATAATACACTTACAGTACCATGAGAAAAGTATTCGGTCACGTCATATTTTTAGTATATGTTTCATGCATTATGACAAATTTTCAACAATCTTTTATGACTTTGTTTCTCTAAGAAATTATTGAAATATCACATGCATGTAGAGAACTATTTTCTGATGCCTCCAAAAGAATTGTTATAACTTTCCGTAGCCGAATTTAAGAGATATTGCATGGTACCGTTTAAAAACTTTAGCAGCGATAACAATATTAAGTAATAATAAAGAACAAAATGGCGTCACACTTTCGATACAGTGCATAGATATTCATCGATTTCTCGAGAACGAAGTACGTAAACAGTATGTAAAGGTAATCAGGTGAAAGAGTTTATCATCCTCTACAAGTTCATTTTCTACATTGTATGTGTAATTTAAACAAAATCTGCTGAAAAACAAAATATATCCTACGACTTCGTTTTGATTTATCTAAATATGCATGAGATATATAGTAAAAATATGACGTGACCGAATACTTTTGGCACAGTACTGTATAATGTTACAGTGCACGACGTAACCTGGTAATTGTACCTGTGACGTTACACCTGTAGAAACATGGGTGTTACCTGTACCCCGGCTCCACTGACCCGGCCTCGCCTCCTAATGTAAGCTAAGCACGGACACAAGGGATTACCAGATTCCGCTACATTTCGCGGACGTCCCTACATGTATATGGCCCCATTGCCGGGGTGATGCGGTACTGTGTAGAGAGTGTCACTGTTAGAACATGTCTCAATGGTTGGTGAAACCCAGTAGAGCAGCGAACATTCAGCATCACAGGCAGGTCGTGGCTCAAAAAGAGTTTCCCCTAATATGAAATAGTGTAACATTCACCGTAAGATCAGGAGTTCCGTTGGAGAAGCTGACTCAGTGGAACCGTAGAGTGATGTTAGGCCGCAGCGTCATGATTTCTAACATTTCTGAACCCTTGGAACCGATTTGTTTGTAGTCCCTGTATCCACCCGGCCTGTTCCCCTTACACCACATCGTATCCACTGTGTGCGTATTCACAACCACTCAAGCATCAGAAGTGAACTCCTACCCAATCTCATACTTCATTCACGAACCGCTAACACTTACCTATTTTAATTACTGTCCCCCACACCGGCTCAGCTCGTATCCAATTATTTGAGAGAAACACATATAGCGAGATTTAAACTTTGGCCCAGACCAAATGTCTTGTTTTATAAGTAAACTTCAGATCAGTAAAAGATATATACTTTTAATTAAATTACGACTTACGGTAGTGATTAGCCAGGTAAGGCGACACACCACCAACTTGACCTTGTATCCCAATCAACATGTAGACAGAGACATATCTCACACGTGAGTGTTACAGTAAGTTGTCATTCTGTTCGACAAAGAGAACAATCTAAAAGGTGCAGCAAACACTGATTGCAGCCCACAGTGTATTAAACAAGACCAGAGCGATCTATCGACTGAATTCAAAAGTCATTGCTGGCGAGCTGAGAAGGCTACTCAAGTCCCCACAATGATAAGACTCCATTCCGATGATGTTTATATAAATACCTGTGACCATACTTCCCCCACACCTAGATACAATGTACCAAGTGTCCTATACTATTTACTTAGATATATCACATGTATTTAAATCTGAGCTGGCTTTGATCCTCAGACAGGGGAGGATAAGGAGACCAGAATCCTTGGCTATTGTTAATCTGTACAAACAAGACAGAGGTGTATCGGGAAACCAGAATCCCTGGCCATTGTTAATCTGTACAAACAAGACAGAGATGGATCGGGAGACCAGAATCCTTGGCCATTGTTAATCTGTACAAACAAGTCAGAGGTGTATCGACGGTCTAGTATATACTGGATACTGTAAGGTCGACAGACGACCTGGCGATATCTTTTCTCTAACTAACCTTAACGACGATGCAGTATTGACTAATACTGATGATATTAGCAGGGATTCAAGGTTTATTGACCTGATACTGGTTCGGACTTGTCACCGAAATACAGCTGAACGGTCACCTTGTAGCATCCTTACATAAAAACGTATGGTCACCACCTATATTGTGTAACCATTTGTAGCAATATTCTTCTGATAACAACAGTTATGATTTATAATCTAACTAGTACAAACAACCCAGTATAATACACTATGTGTTTTACACGATGTTTGAGTACCGTTTTCAAATCCTACATGTACCAGCAAGGTGTTAGGTATCCTCATTATCCAGGGGCTGGGATCACCTACGCTCTCTACACCCCTGGAATCATCCTCGATATCCAGGGGCTACGATCACATACGCTCTCTACATCCTCGATATCCAGGGTTACGATCACATCCGCTCTCCATATGGAATATGTCATGGAAAACTGACGGTACGCTCAGGTTTAAACCCTAGCCAATCGCAAGGCTACACGTCTGTCCTTTGAAGATTTCAAAGGAGCTACAATCGACTTCAAACCCTGTCAAATTTTACCGCTATGTGACCACGAGATTCTTTTAATGTACCTCAAAGGGTCGAACCGGTCTTCTTGTCTCGTCAACTAGGAAGCGCAAACGGAGCCTTTAGTTGCGGCATGACATATTCCAAGGGTGTAGAGAGCGTAGGTGATCGTAACCCCTTGATATTTGGTTCATTCATTATACGATATGATTTAAGGGACTGCAATTATCGGTCTATGAAAAATTACCCTCAGATACAAACAGTACGATATACACATTGCTTATGTTTCTCAAATGTCAGTAATGACTGCGTATCTAAACCTGTTGACTTGTCAGTAAATATCCATGTTATGTATACTCCACGTTTATTAAGACATACTTAAGTTTTAAAAACAGATCCACAATAACCTAAACGATTATACTTGGCTAAACTTCAATTAAAGGCTCGCCTTATACATACCTTGCCAAGCTCCACTGGGAGACATAGTTTGTAATTTGTTAGAGGTTTCCATTGTGACTTTGTCCGAGGCCCGGAGTAAGACGGCCTACAGGTTATGTTGGACCTAGTAGGGACGATATAAGTCTCAGGCTTGATCAGTAGGACACAGGTGATGGACGTCGTAGTTTGTGTATGGCCTAATGGCAATGATATGTACCATACAGGGTGTATGTGACTAGTGGTGGTGTCATACAGGTTGTATGGCTAGTGGTGGTGTCATTCAGGGTGTGTATGGTTTAGTTATTGTGTCATACAGGATGTGTATGAACTAGTAGTGGTGTCATACAGGTTGTGTATGAACTAGTACTAGTGGTGGTGTCATACAGGGTGTGTATGAACTAGTACTAGTGGTGGTGTCATACAGGGTGTGTATGAACTAGTTGTGGTATCATACAGGGTGTGTATGAACTAGTTGTGGTGTCGTACAGGGTATGTATGAACTAGTTGTGGTGTCATACAGGGTGTGTATGAACTAGTGATGGTGTCATATAGGTTGTGTATGAACTAGTAGTGGTGTCATATAGGGTGTGTATGAACTAGTAGTGGTGTCATATAGGGTGTGTATGAACTAGTAGTGGTGTCATACAGGGTGTGTATGAACTAGTAGTGGTGTCATATAGGGTGTGTATGAACTAATAGTGGTGTCATATAGGGTGTGTATGAACTAGTAGTGGTGTCATATAGGGTGTGTATGAACTAGTAGTGGTGTCATATAGGGTGTGTATGAACTAGTAGTGGTGTCATACAGGGTGTGTATGAACTAGTAGTGGTGTCATACAGGGTGTGTATGAACTAGTGGTGGTGTCATACAGGGTGTGTATGAACTAGTGGTGGTGTCATATAGGGTTTGTATGAACTAGTGGTGGTGTCATACAGGGTGTGTATGAACTAGTTGTGGTGTCATACAGGGTGTGTATGAACTAGTGGTGGTGTCATACAGGGTTTGTATGAACTAGTTGTGGAGTCATACAGGGTGTGTATGAACTAGTTGTGGAGTCATACAGGGTGGGTATGAACTAGTTGTGGTGTCCTACAGGGTGTGTATGAACTAGTTGTGGAGTCATACAGGATGTGTATGAACTAGTTGTGGTGTCATACAGGGTGTGTATGAACTAACAATGGTGTCATACAGAGTGTGTATGAACTAGTTGTGGTGTCATACAGGATATGTATGAACTAGTAGTGGTGTCATACAGGGTGTGTATGAATTAGATGTGGTGTCATACAGGGTGTGTATGAACTAGTAGTGGTGTCATACAGGGTGTGTATGAACTAGTAGTGGTGTCATACAGGGTGTGTATGAACTAGTAGTGGTGTCATACAGGGTGTGTATGAACTAGTAGTGGTGTCATATAGGGTGTGTATGAACTAGTAGTGGTGTCATACAGGGTGTGTATGAACTAGTAGTGGTGTCATATAGGGTGTGTATGAACTAGTAGTGGTGTCATACAGGGTGTGTATGAACTAGTAGTGGTGTCATATAGGGTGTGTATGAACTAATAGTGGTGTCATACAGGGTGTGTATGAACTAGTAGTGGTGTCATATAGGGTGTGTATGAACTAGTAGTGGTGTCATACAGGGTGTGTATGAACTAGTGGTGGTGTCATACAGTGTGTGTATGAACTAGTTGTGGTGTCATACAGGGTGTGTATGAACTAAGAATGGTGTCATACAGGGTGTGTATGAACTAGTTGTGGTGTCATACAGGGTGTGTATGATTAGTGATGGTGTCATACAGGGTGTGTATGAACTAATAATGGTGTCATACAGGGTGTGTATGAACTAATTGTAGAGTCATAAAGGGTGTGAATGAACTAGTGGTGGTGTCATACAGGATGTGTTTGACTTAGTTGTGGTGTCATACAGGGTGTGTATAACCTAGTTATGTTGTCATCATACAGGATAACGGCTGGAGTGACTGAATCTTGTGTAAGTAAAACAGTGGCCCGTCCATAACAGAATTGGTGATTTGATTTCACCCGAAGGCCTCTCCTTATACCAGATATAAGATATATTGTGATATAATTAACTATATTGTAATATCTCGGAATATCATATATAAAGCATAGTGTTATGTAGGAATCTGCATCCTGTATGTATCGGAAACACCCGGCACCTCCCCCTCTACTACCCCTCCCCCCCCCCTACACAATAAATGTTACGTGCTCCTCCTAAACATATTGTAGCATCAGACACGTTTCTATGAGATTTTACACTCGCCCCCACCCCCTCATCACCACCTCTACCCCTCACCCAGCCCCGCCAACACACAACGTGTAAGGTTCTCCTCCAAAATCATAAGGGATTGTACGATTGCAGAGTGCCATTATACATACCATCTTGTTCCAAATGAAGCCACAAATATATCGCTATCCTTACGAACGCCACTTCCAATAAATAACCGTAGTGTTTATAAATGGTCACGACTGAAATATCCATCCGGAACATTTGATCGAGAACATTTTAATAATAACTATTCATAAAAAACATATTAGCATTCATATATTCAACGATAAGATAAAATTCTGAAATCATTATCTGTATTTGATGTAGCGTGGTTTGAGATGTATTAGTTAAACATAAAAGATTTAAAATACCTTAAAGCTGACCTGTTCAACAGAGTGTTCAGTCGAGATACTAACTGGGAAGGTGAGGGGTAGCTCCGCCATTAACATCTCCAGACCTTACCACGTCCGTAAGTCAGACAAGCTGGCCTTACCGAAGACATTTTGATTATGTGAGAAATATTATATTGAAATTGTCGGTGAAATCCGACACGGTATACTTAGTAGCGTAGCCCTGATACAGGTATCTAATTACAATGGGTTACGTATAGCTCACCTGTGCAGGTATGACAGGTGTAATCAGAGTCCTGAGATACCTGCCAGTGGTCAACAATACACACCTTGATATGATATTACTCGTGGATCACTGGACACGCCAGTCCATAACAGGAAGCCCTTGTTACCTAAAACATATCTATCCCGTTCAATACTAAATGGCAAAAAAAAATCCCAAATATCTTAAAAATATCATTTTCTTAAAACATACAAATGAAATAAAAACGAGAGGTCTTACCGTGAACGTGGCTGGACAACTGACCATAGACGTCCCGTCTCAATCGGAATGTCCAGATGGGATTAAACTTTCTATTGTAATCTGACTAATCTGCTACCAACGACCGGCAGGTGTATTGGTGGTTGACATTAAAGAAGTTTTCAAAATAAACTTGTTGAATCTCGAACAAGTGTTTTGTATTTTGTTTTGTTTTTAGAGATTATAAAGGATGTGTTTGATACCTGACTAGATAGTGATTCAATATTATTTACATGTATATAGACGCAAGGGATGGAACTTGGATTGGGACTGAGACCGGTACCAAATGGATATGATAATGAAGGGCGGGTCTGTGAAGTGGTTTACAGGGAGATAACAATGGAGGGCGGGTCTGTGGAGGGGTTTACAGGGAGATACATTGTAACAATGAAGGGCGGGTCTGTGGAGTGGTTTACAGGGAGATAACAATGGAGGGTGGGTTTGTGGAGGGGTTTACAGGGAGATAACAATGGAGGGCGGGTTTGTGGAGGGGTTTACAGGGAGATACATTGTAACGTTGAAGGGGGAGTCTGTGGAGGGGTTTACTGGGAGATAACAATGGAGGGCGGGTCTGTGGAGGGGTTTACAGGGAGATACATTGTAACAATGAAGGGCGGGTCTGTCGAAGGGTTTATAAGGAGATAACAATGGAGGGCGGGTCTGTGGAGGGGTTTACAGGGAGATAACAATGGAGGGCGGGTTTGGGAGGGGTTTACATGGAGGTAACAATGGAGGGCGGGTTTGTGGAGGGGTTGACAGGGAGATAACAATGGAGGGCGGGTCTGTGGAGGGGTTTACAGGGAGATAACAATGGAGGGCGGGTTTGTGGAGAGGTTTACAGGGAGATAATAATGGAGGGCGGGTTTGTGTAGGGGTTTACAGGGATATAACAATGGAGGGCGGGTTTGTGGAGGGGTTTACAGGGAGATACATTGTAACAATGGAGGGCGGGTTTGTGGAGGGGTTTACAGGGAGATAACAATGGAGGGCGGGTCTGTGGAGGGGTTTACAGGGAGATAACAATGGAGGGCGGGTCTGTGGGAGGTTTACAGGGAGATACATTGTAACAATGGAGGGCGGGTCTGTCGAAGGGTTTATCAGGAGATAACAATGGAGGGCGGGTCTGTGGAGTGGTTTACAGGGAGATAACAATGGAGGGCGGGTTTGTGGAGGGGTTTACAGGGAGATACATTGTAACAATGGAGGGCGGGTCTGTGGAGGGGTTTACAGGGAGATAATAATGAAGGGTGGGTTTGTGGAGGGGTTTACATGGAGATACATTGTAACAATGGAGGCCGGGATTGTCGAGGGGTTTACATGGAGATACATTGTAACAATGGAGGGCGGGTCTGTCGAGTGGTTTACAGGGAGATAACAATGGATGGCGGGTCTGTCGAGGGGTTTACATGGAGATACATTGTAACAATGGAGGGCGGGTCTGTCGAGGGGTTTACAGGGAGATACATTGTGACAATGGAGGGCGGGTCTGTGGAGTGGTTTACAGGGAGATAACAATGGAGGGCGGGTCTGTGGAGGGGTTTACAGGGAGATAACAATGGAGGGCGGGTTTGTGGAGGGGTTTACAGGGAGATAACAATGGAGGGCGGGTCTGTGGGAGGTTTACAGGGAGATACATTGTAACAATGGAGGGCGGGTCTGTCGAAGGGTTTATCAGGAGATAACAATGGAGGGCGGGTCTGTGGAGTGGTTTACAGGGAGATAACAATGGAGGGCGGGTTTGTGGAAGGGTTTACAGGGAGATAACAATGGAGGGCGGGTTTGTGGAGGGGTTTACAGTGAGATTATAATGAAGGGTGGGTTTGTGGAGGGGTTTACATGGAGATACATTGTAACAATGGAGGCCGGGATTGTCGAGGGGTTTACATGGAGATACATTGTAACAATGGAGGGCGGGTCTGTCGAGTGGTTTACAGGGAGATAACAATGGAGGGCGGGTCTGTCGAGGGGTTTACATGGAGATACATTGTAACAATGGAGGGCGGGTCTGTCGAGGGGTTTACAGGGAGATACATTGTGACAATGGAGGGCGGGTCTGTGGAGTGGTTTACAGGGAGATACATTGTTACAATGGAGGGCGGGTCTGTCGAGGGGTTTACAGTGAGATAACAATGGAGGGCGGGTCTGTGGAGTGGTTTACAGGGAGATACATTGTGACAATGGAGGGCGGGTCTGTGGAGTGGTTTACAGGGAGATACATTGTAACAATGGAGGGCGGGTCTGTCGAGGGGTTAACAGGGAGATACATTGTAACAATGGAGGGCGGGTTTGTGGAGGGGTTTACAGGGAGATAACAATGGTTGGCGGGTTTGTGGAGGGGTTTACAAGGAGATAACAATGGAGGGCGGGTCTGTGGAGGGGTTTACAGGGAGATACATTGTAACAATGGAGGGCGGGTCTGTGGAGGTGTTTACAGGGAGATACATTGTAACAATGGAGGGCGGGTTTGTCGAGGGGTTTACAGGGAGATACATTGTAACAATGGAGGGCGGGTTTGTCGAGGGGTTTACAGGGAGATACATTGTAACAATTGAGGGCCGGTTTGTGGAGGGGTTTACAGGGAGATACATTGTAACAATGGTGGGCGGATCTGTGGAGGGGTTTAGTGGGAGATACATTGTAACAATGGAGGGCGGGTCTATGGAGGGGTTTACAGGGTGATAACAATGGAGGGCAGGTTTGCGGAGGGGTTTACAGGGAGATTACAATGGAGGGCGGGTCTGTGGAGGGGTTTACAGGGAGATAGCAATGGAGGGCGGGTTTGTCGAGTGGTTTACAGGGAGATACATTGTGACAATGGAGGGTGGGTTTGTGGAGGGGTTTACAGGGAGATACATTGTAACAATATAACCGTACATACTTATCCCCCACCTCAGGGTCCTTCTCTATAGTCTATATAATCGTACATACTGATCCCCCCTCAGGGTCCCTCTCTATAGTCTATATAACCGTACATACTGATCCTCCACCTCAGGGTCCTTCTCTATAGTCTATATAATCGTACGTACTGATCCCCCCTCAGGGTCCCTCTCTATAGTCTATATAACCGTACATACTGATCCCCCACCTCAGGGCCCTTCTCTATAGTCTATATAACCGTACATACTGATCCCCCTCAGGGTCCCTCTCTATAGTCTATATAACCGTACATACTGATCCTCCACCTCAGGGTCCTTCTCTATAGTCTATATAACCGTACATACTGATCCCCCCTCAGGGTCCCTCTCTATAGTCTATATAACCGTACATACTGATCCTCCACCTCAGGGTCCTTCTCTATACTGTAGTCTATATAAGGATTGTACCTCATTTTGACTGCGTATACGGTAGTATGCCCGCAGTTGGCAACGAACATATTCTATGGTGCGCGTTAGCGCTCCATAGTGAATAGCGCGCTAATATATTTACACCTCTCCCTTCTTGTGCTTAGTAAACTCTGACTGCGAATATATTACCGTATACGCAGTGAAAAAAGGCTCGGCGGATTGATATTTGTTCAAATATGGCGGCCTTCACGCTTCAGAAAAAGAAGTATTCGCTGTCGGCAATTGTTTGGTTCCTACAAGATTTTGAAACATGGAACATATATGGAATCAATTTCTTTTGATTAAACAATAAATAGTTTCTAGCAAACTTTTGATGCCAAATGATGCGCATTCGAAATTATTTGACGGTAGCGCAAACATGGCGGCGCCCTGCAGTTGTGACGTCTGACGTCGGACCGCGTCACAACCAGATCACTGTGTCAATGCGTGTACAGAACGACCGTTATAAATAAAGTAATAAATTCGACTTGCTAGAAATATTATTTAATACCAAATTTACATATGGTGTTATGAAAAAAAATAGTGTTGTTCACAGTGTATTTTCTAAATCTACCAATATGTTGATGAAATCCAATGGGACTATATTATCATAGCAACCATGGCCATCGTAGTTACCATCTTAGCAACCCGTCCGAATGCTTTTTTCTTCGTATAGCACTTGAAAATTAATAAAGGTTTAAATATAAGGATTGTACCTCATTTTGACTGCGTATACGGTAGTATGCCCGCAGTTGGCAACGAACATATTCACTATGGAGCGCTAACGCACCATAGAATATGTTCGTTGCCAACTGCGGGCATACTACCGTATACGCAGTCAAAATGAAGTACAATCCTTATATATTCGCAGTCAGAGTTTACTTAGCACAAGAAGGAAGAGGTGTAAATATATAACCGTACATACTGATCCCCCCTCAGTGTCCCTCTCTATAGTCTATATAACCGTATATACTGATCCCCATCTCAGGGTCCCTCTCTATAGTCTATATAACCATACATACTGATCCCCCACCTCAGGGTCCCCCTCTATAGTCTATATAACCATACATACTGATCCTCCACCCCAGGGTCCCTCTCTATAGTCTATATAACCGTACATACTGATCTCCCACCTCAGGTCCCCTCTATATAGTCTATATAACCGTACATACTGATCCCCCACCTCAGGGTCCTTCTCTATAGTCTATATAACCATACATACTTATCTACCACCTCAGGGTCCCTCTCTATAGTCTATATAACCATACATACTTATCTACCACCTCAGGGTCCTTCTCTATAGTCTATATAACCATACATACTTATCTACCACCTCAGGGTCCCTCTCTATAGTCTATATAACCATACATACTTATCTACCACCTCAGGGTCCCTCTCTATTGTCTATATAACCGTACATACTGATCCTCCACCTCAGGGTCCCTCTCTATAGTCTATATAACCGTACATACTGATCCCCCACCTCAGGGTCCCTCTCTATAGTCTATATAACCGTACATACTGATCCCCCACCTCAGGGTCCCTCTCTATAGTCTATATAACCGAACATACTGATCCCCACCTCAGGGTCCCCCTCTATAGTCTATATAACCGTACATACTGATCCCCGCCCCAGGGTCCCTCACTGTAGTCTATATAACCGTACATACTGATCCCCACCTCAGGGTCCCTCTCTACAGTCTATATAACCGTACATACTGATCCCCCACCTCAGGGTCCCCCTCTATAGACTATAATTATAGTCCTATTTACTAATCCCCTCCTGAATACAGGTCAAGGTCATTTCTTATCGTAAATTTTGTCGGGCTTCATGCAATGAACTGTTTAGTCAAATGTAACGCTTCTATGTTTTTTTTTGTTAAAGGAAGACGTTTAAATGTTTAAATATATTTGACCCATGTGGCCTTGAATACGGTTCAAGGTCATTTCCTTTGTTCAAACTTTGTCGGGCTTTATCCAATGAACCTTTTAGCCAACTATGACGCGTCTAGGCCTTTAGATTTATCAGAAGAAAGACGTCGTTTCAATGTTTTAAAATATTTGAACCCGATGACCTTGAATATATGTCAAGGTCATTTCTTTCACAAACATTGTCGGGCATCATCCCAGGAACGTTTTTAGCGAAATATCACGCTTCTAGGCCTTTTGGTTTATCAAAAACATTCAAGTACATTTAAGGTCGTTTAAATAGAAAACAATTGAAGGACGCCACGACAAGGCATAAGCTCACTTGTCCCTTCAGGCCAGGTGAGTTAATAACCCTACATATAGTGTACCCTCGACCTATCGCCACCCGAATCTACTGCCACCCTCGCATACAGCCACCTTAACTTCTAGAACAGATTTTACTTCTATATAATTCCCTCGCTAAGTTCGCCACCCTCGTATACCGCCATCCGCCACACCCTTTATAATACAAAACTCCCGAATCGCTATACATTTCCCTCGACGATAACGCCATATTGTTCTGTTTTTGGAGATCGGGGAACTCTAAGTGTTCGATTTGGAATGGCATGCGACAAAAGCAGATCAATAACTATTTTCAGATATAAATTTGCGCCAATGTAGATCTATATGACGATAATACTAAGCTTGTTTTTGATAACATGTTACAAATGCAATCTATTATGCAATTTAATTCATGGTAATAATTTTAATAATTCGATACTATCGCCACCCTCGTTATACCACCATAATTGCTGTGGACGAAAGGTGGCGGTATAACGAGGGTACACTGTACTTATCCCCGCCACAGGGTCCCCCTCCATAGTCCATATAACCCCAAATATTATACCCTACCCCCACTCCATATTCCTCCGTAATCGGAGCTCCTATTTTAGTAATACCCACTGCCTACCAGGTGTCTAGGACGTTTGTAAGCCGCGTACCGGTACCTTGTGAAGGTAAATATAAATAAAACGTTGTCGCAAGGACTTCTGCCTTCTCAGTTTTCTTCAGGCGGACTGTTGTGGCAGTCTGAGGATTTTGTTGTTATTTTACATGTAGATGTATATATACACACGACGTATGTTGAAGTAAGGACACCGACTTAAGTAATTATTCAAAATGAAATTAAATACATGACACAGGTATTATATTATACAGTGCTGGTAATTTAGGGTGCATTACTCGAAAAGAGAAAAAGATTAAGTACGGAGATAAAAACCATTTAATGTGCAGATTGTCACACGGAAAATATATTGAGAAAATATCTATCAATTATTCAAAATGTTGAATGCGTTTAAAGTTAATATCAGATTGGAGTTCTTTAATTAACTTCTTTACGTCTCTGAGAAGTATAGTTCAGGGGAAATAACTCCTACATCCTTTGTGGATAGTCGAGTGTACGTTGACGATACAGATAAACGTCGTAACTGTCTGTATGTTAGTACCTGCCCGTGGGTATGTATATATCGGGACGGGTGGTACCTCCCGACAAGTACCCGTGAATACGAGTGTAGGGCCTGACGTATACAACTTCAAATACACTCCACAGATCGCGGCGTTGTACGATCTCCCTGCTCTAAGTAGAGATGTCACGAACCCTTCCATCGTTCTAGTGCTATTTAACAGCCCTCCTTCAGAGAAATCGTCCCTGTGACATGTGTTGGCTGTATACCAGCTCAGAATCACACTTCACACACGTAGGCTAAATAGTCTAATGTAAATCGTTTTACAGTGACTGATTTAGAAATCGTAAATCAATTCTTGAAAATCAGTGGCCCAATCTTTCAAATCCTTAAACAGCCAAACAACCAAAGTTACTGCAAAGTAATAATGAAATTAAAGATTTATGGTATCAGTGACGAATCGGCCTAACGTATCTACCATATAACAGAATAGGCAAACGTTTATATAGCGTAACCCATGTCCTCCCGTCCCGTTTTAGCGATGCCCATGTCCGCCCGTCCCGTTATAGCGATGCCCATGTCCGCACACCCCGTTATCGTGATGCCCATGTCCGCCCCGTCCCGTTATCGCGATGCCCATGTCCGTCCCGTCCCGTTATAGCGATGCCTATCTCCGTCCCGTCCCGTTAAAGCGATGCCCATGTCCGTCCCGTCCGGTTTGAGTGTTTAGTTAACAACAACTTCACTCTTTGATTTTTCCGTCAAACGTTAAGCAATGTCAAGTATAAGAGTATACTTTGGACACCATTGCTTTTCGGGGCTCAAAAGTCAAGGCCAAGGTCACAGTTAACGTTGCAATATATAGGAAATCCCAAGCGACAGAGGGGATATTCCTGTATAGTTTCTTATATCACCGACGGGATGAGACTCCTTCAAGATACATACCTTTACAACACAGCAGACTTAGACCCTCAGAGTATCTGTATCGAGATACATACCCTCACAACACAGCAGACTTAGACCCTCAGGGTATCTGTATCAAGATACATACCCTCACAGCACAGCAGACTTAGACCCTCAGAGTATCTGTTTCAAGATACATAACCTCCCAACACAGCAGACTTAGACCCACCGAACCACCTGTTACAGAACTATCGGCCTCGAGTAGTTCGTAGAACTAATGGACTCGTAGAACTAACGGACTCCGAAGCTCGTAGAACTAACGGACTCCGAAGCTCGTAGAACTAGCGGACTCCGAAGCTCGTAGAACTAACGGACTCTGAAGGTTGTAGAACTAACGGACTCCGAAGCTCGTAGAACTAACGGACTCCGAAGCTCGTAGACCTAACGGACTCCAAAGGTTGTAGAACTACAGAGTAACGGACTCCGAAGCTCAAAGAACTAACGGACTCCGAAGGTCGTAGAACTAACGGACTCCGAAGGTCGTAGAACTAACGGACTCCAAAGGTCGTAGAACTAACGGACTCCGAAGCTCGTAGAACTAACGGACTCCGAAGGTCGTAGAACTAACGGACTCCAAAGGTCGTAGAACTAACGGACTCCGAAGCTCGTAGAACTAACGGACTCCGAAGCTCGTAGAACTAACGGACTCCAAAGGTCGTAGAACTAACGGACTCCGAAGGTCGTAGAACTAACGGACTCCAAAGGTCGTAGAACTAACGGACTCCGAAGCTCGTAGAACTAACGGACTCCGAAGGTCGTAGAACTAACGGACTCCGAAGGTCGTAAAACTAACGGACTCCGAAGCTCGGAGAACTAACGGACTCCGAAGCTCGTAGAACTAACGGACTCCGAAGCTCGTAGAACTAACGGACTCTGAAGGTCGTAGAACTAACGGACTCCGAAGGTCGTAAAACTAACGGACTCAAAAGGTCGTAGAACTAACGGACTCCGAAGGTCGTAAAACTAACGGACTCCAAAGGTCGTAGAACTAACGGACTCCGAAGGTCGTAAAACTAACGGACTCCGAAGCTCGGAGAACTAACGGACTCCGAAGCTCGAAAAATCAAACAATATTTCCGTTTTATTTTAAAAGTCTGCTGCAAACACTTTTGTCTCGCGTGTAAACATGGAATAAGGTGATCTACTTTGTCTGTTGGCTTTACCTAGTCTGTAGTTAGATAATATGTTTGTCCTCTGAGTAAACACTTATAGTCGTGGATTGCTTGTGGCCAAGCTGTTGTTAGAGATCCTACCACTACATCAGTGTATAAGTACATTTAGCTGTGCAACATTGCCTTGAGTTCTACCATACCTAGCTCAAGATATGGAGATACTCAAACCTTAACATCCTGTTACAAAATTATTTTATTTATCACAGAATTACATGTATACAAATATACTTCGTCCTTACCAAAAAACGCCGAGGCAATCTCACTGTTTAGAATGACAGTGGGAAAAAACGACAACATGCCGTGTTCTTTCACACGGACAAAAATATTGTGGCTACTTCCTGACCGTAAACACTGTCTCTAGATCTGGAGTACGGCCAGAACTAGGACAAGACGAGATGTTTTATGATTGTCGTAAAATGTATGTCGTGAAATAGTGCGTGAAAATAACGTGACTATCATTGTATCGGGTTGTGTTATATAATATGTTGTGGTATTAACTGTGTCAGGTGTTGTGATATTTACTGGTAACTAATTGTGTTGTGGTATCTACTGTGTTAGGTGTTGTGATATTTACTGGTAAACATTAATTGTGTTGTGATATTTACTGTGTCAGGTGTCGTGGTTTTTTCTGGTAAACATTAATTGTGTTGTGGTATCTACTGTGTCAGGTGTTGTGATATTTACCGGTAAACATTAATTGTGTTGTGGTATTTACTGTGTCATGTGTTGTGATATTTACTGGTAAACATTAATTGTGTTGTGGTATCTACTGTGTCAGGTGTTGTGATATTTACTGTTAACTAATTGTGTTGTGGTATTTACTGCGTCAGGTGTTGTGATATTTACTGGTAAACATTAATTGTGTTGTGATATTTACTGTGTCAGTTGTCGTGGTTTTTACTGGTAACTAATTGTGTTGTGATATTTACTGGTAAACACTAATTGTGTTGTGATATTTACCGTGTCAGGTGTTGTGATATTTACTGTGTCAGGTGTTGTGGTATTCACTGGTAACTTATTGTGTTGTGGTATTTACTGTGCCAGGTGTTGTGATATTTACTGGTAACTAATTGTGTTGTGGTATTTACTGTGTCAGGTGTTGTGATATTTACTGGTAAACATTAATTGTGTTGTGGTATTTACTGTGTCAGGTGTCGTGGTTTTTACTGGTAACTAATTGTGTTGTGATATTTACTGGTAAACATTAATTGTGTTGTGGTATTTACTGTGTCAGATGTTGTGATATTTACTGGTAACTAATTGTGTTGTGGTATTTACTGTGTCAGGTGTTGTGATATTTACTGGTAAACATTAATTGTGTTGTGGTATTTACTGTGTCAGGTGTTGTGATATTTACTGGTAAACATTAATTGTGTTGTGGTATTAACTGTGTCAGGTGTTGTGATATTTACTGGTAAACATTAATTGTGTTGTGGTATTTACTGTGTCAGGTGTTGTGATATTTACTGGTAAACATTAATTGTGTTGTGGTATTTACTGTGTCAGGTGTTGTGATATTTACTGGTAAACATTAATTGTGTTGTGGTATTTACTGTGCCAGGTGTTGTGATATTTACTGGTAACTAATTGTGTTGTGGTATCTACTGTGCCAGGTGTTGTGGTATTCACTGGTAACTTATTGTGTTGTGATATTTTCTGTGCCAGGTGTTGTGATATTTACTGGTAACTAATTGTGTTGTGGTATTTACTGTGTCAGGTGTTGTGATATTTACTGGTAACTAATTGTGTTGTGGTATTTACTGTGTCAGGTGTTGTGATATTTACTGGTAACTAATTGTGTTGTGGTTTTTACTGTGTCAGGTGTTTTGATATTTACTGGTAACTAATTGTGTTGTGGTATTTACTGTGTCAGGTGTGGTGATATTTACTGGTAACTAATTGTGTAACTAATGAGGTGTGTTATTTCTGTGAAAAGTAATGTGGTGTGTTATTTCTGTGCAAAGTAATGTGGTGTGTTATTTACTGTGTAAAGTAAGGTGCTGGTGTTATTAAATATGTAAAGTAATGTTGCGTTATTTACTGTATACAATTCTATGGTGTGTTAATTAATGTGTAATGTTGTGTGTTAATTACTGTGTAATTTGGTGTGTTAGTTACTGTGTAATGTGGTGTGTTAATTACTGTGTAATGTGGTGTTTTAATTAATGTGTAATGTGGTGTGTTAGCTACTGTGTAATGTGGTGTGTTAATTACTGTGTAATGTGGTGTGTTAATTACTAAATAATGTGGTGTGTTAATTACTAAATAATGTGGTGTGTTAATTACTTAATAATGTGGTGTGTTAATTACTGTGTAATGTGGTGTGTTTATTACTTAATAATGTGGTGTGTTAATTACTGTGTAATGTGGTGTGTTAATTACTTAATAATGTGATGTGTTAATTACTTAATAATGCTGTGTGTTAATTACTGTGTAATGTGGTGTGTTAATTACTGTGTAATGTGGTGTGTTAATTACTTAATAATGTGATGTGTTAATTACTTAATAATGTGATGTGTTAATTACTGTGTAATGTGGTGTGTTAATTACTTAATAATGTGGTGTGTTAATTACTGTGTAATGTGGTGTGTTAATTACTTAATAATGTGATGTGTTAATTACTTAATAATGTGGTGTGTTAATTACTGTGTAATGTGGTGTGTTAATTACTGTGTAATGTGGTGTGTTTATTACTTAATAATGTGATGTGTTAATTACTTAATAATGTGGTGTGTTAATTACTGTGTAATGTGGTGTGTTAATTACTAAATAATGTGGTGTGTTATTTTCTATATATACAGTAACGTGGAGTGCTGTTTTCTGTGAAGGGAGTTCTCAATTGTTCGGTTTTATTCTTGTGTCCCACTCCGAACCGATCAGAAGCTACAGACATTTGATCTAAACCATGGGGAACCTTTCAGAATGAAACCCAAACACGTTACCAGAAGCCGGAGGAGAAGATATCAAAACCGCAAAAGAATAGAACTTTTATTTCAAATCTCGATTGGAAGTCTTTTGACTTACACTGTCAGCTTAATGATAGCGTGTGTGTATCATTTCAGCTAGGTTAAAAGGGCCACAAGGTCTTACGGTTCGCACATGGTTATGTGGTATCTGTCCCAATGTTTTTAGTCCCTGGTCCGACCCCTGGGGTCTCAGATCGAGCTGCACAATACAGAATAATTCCGGGTTTTATCAAACAACTACGACTATGTCATCACAAAGGCCATGTTTGGTGCCGTACACAATGCTTGTAAAAGAGCTTTGATATTTACAATTTTACGACTTGTTAAAAAGCAAAAGCAGTCCAGGTTGTGATGCATTGATTTCGCCAGTTTCCGTTCGGTGTTATAATTATAGGAGGGAACGCCTGTTTATATGGACGCATGTGTTTCAATCCTCTAATTTATCACGTGCATGGGACGTGGTATATTGCTGTACAACAGGAATATGTTTTTTCCCAGGCTTTCAAAATACTTCACTCTGGCATGTCTACATATTTTATATAATGAAATATTCGATATTGTTGTGTACAGTTTCTAAGGGAAACAACTTTGTTTTGTTCATTTCCACTTCCCGTTAATTATCTTATTGTCAGTCTCTAGCACAGGGGCCTGACATGTGCTTTCTAACAATTAATCATTGCATAAATACCTTAATTTAAATATGATAAAATCTACAGAAAAGAAAACAAAGTCGCTTGTATTAAATAACAATCTTATCAATAACATAAAACTGCATTGTTCACTATTTGTCTCTAAAGGTAACGCTACAGGCAGGTTCTTTGTTAGAGAGAGGACGCTATGGGTTTATTGTTAGTGAGAGGACGCTATGGATTCATAGTTAGAGAGAGAACGCTATGGGTTCCTCGTTAGAGAGAGAACGCTATGGATTCATAGTTAGAGAGAGAACGCTATGGGTTCATAGTTATAGAGAGAACGCTATGGGTTCATAGTTAGAGAGAGAACGCTAATGGTTCATAGTTAGAGAGAGAACGCTATGGGTTCATAGTTAGAGAGAGAACGCTATGGGTTCATAGTTAGAGAGAGAACGCTAACATTTCATTGTTAGAGAGTGAACGCTATGGGTTCATTGTTAGAGAGAGGACGCTATGGGTTCTTTGTTAGAGAGAGGACGCTATGACTTCATTGTTAGAGAGAGAATGCTATGGGTTTATTATTAGTGAGAGGACGCTATGGGTTCAATGTTAGAGAGAGAACGCTATGGATTCATAGAGAGAAAACGCTATGGGTTCATAGTTAGAGAGAGAACGCTATGGGTTCATTGTTAGAGAGAATGCTATGGGTTTATAGTTAGAGAGAGAACGCTATGGGTTTATAGTTAGAGAGAGAACGCTATGATTTCATTGTTATAGAGAATGCTATGGGTTTATAGTTAGAGAGAGAACGCTATGGGTTCATAGTTAGAGAGAGAACGCGATGATTTCATTGTTATAGAGAATGCTATGGGTTTATAGTTAGAGAGAGGACGCTATGGGTTCTTTGTTAGAGAGAGGACGCTATGACTTCATTGTTAGAGAAGGAACGCTATGGGTTTATTGTTAGTGAGAGGACGCTATGGGTTCATTGTTAGAGAGAGAACGCTATGGATTCATAGTTAGAGAGAAAACGCTATGGGTTCATAGTTAGAGAGAGAACGCTATGGGTTCATAGTTAGAGAGAGAACGTTATGGGTTCTTTGTTAGAGAGAGGACGCTATGACTTCATTGTTAGAGAGAGAATGCTATGGGTTTATTATTAGTGAGAGGACGCTATGGGTTCAATGTTAGAGAGAGAACGCTATGGATTCATAGTTAGAGAGAGAACGCTATGGGTTCATTGTTAGAGAGAATGCTATGGGTTTATAGTTAGAGAGAGAACGCTATGGGTTCATAGTTAGAGAGAGAACGCTATGATTTCATTGTTAGAGAGAATGCTATGGGTTTATAGTTAGAGAGAGGACGCTATGGGTTCATTGTTAGAGAGAGGACGCTATGACTTCATTGTAAGAGAGAACGCTATGGGTTTATTGTTAGTGAGAGGACGCTATGGGTTCATTGTTAGAGAGAGAATGCTATGGATTCATAGTTAGAGAGAAAACGCTATGGGTTCATAGTTAGAGAGAGAACGCTATGGGTTCATAGTTAGAGAGAGAACGCTATGATTTCATTGTTATAGAGAATGCTATGGGTTTATAGTTAGAGAGAGAACGCTATGGGTTCATAGTTAGAGAGAGAACGCTATGATTTCATTGTTAGAGAGAATGATATGGGTTTATAGTTAGAGAGAGAACGCTATGGGTTCATAGTTAGAGAGAGAACGCTATGATTTCATTGTTAGAGAGAATGTTATGGGTTTATAGTTAGAGATTGAACGCTATGGGTTCATTGTTAGAGATTGAACGCTATGGGTTCATTGTTAGAGATTGAACGCTATGGGTTCATTGTTAGAGATTGAACGCTATAGGTTCATTGTTAGAGATTGAACGCTATGGGTTCATTGTTAGATAGATGAAGCTTTGTAAGGGACTGAGATAGGATATGTGCTGAGCTTACTCATTTTTACATTGTAGTAGGTGACATTTCTATATGATATCAGGATAGTATTTTCCTCTTATCGGCCTAGTTGTTATTTCTTTTTGTTCTGATTAAATCATGAATCCTGCGTTGAATCCAAACCTGTCCCCACTGCATACCACAGTCGGAATTTCTACTTTGACCCTGTTCGAAAAATCGCGCTACCTGCATGCAGATCGAGCAAAATTAGACATTTTATGAGGATCGTTATTTATGACATACACTTACACTGTTCACACCAATACCAATCTATCAACAACAAGTTACCTACTTATATACAAATCACATCTATCTCTACCACACCTGTTTCTATGACACCTGTCTCTATCACGCCTGTCTATCACACCTGTCTCTATCACACCTGTCTCTACCACATCTGTCTCTATCACACCTGTCACTATCACATATGTCTCTATCACACCTGTCTATCGAACCTGTCTCTATCACACCTGTCTCTACCACACCTGTCTACCACACCTGTCACTACCATAACTGTCTCTACCACACCGGTCTCAACCACACCTGTCTCTACCACACCTGCCTCTATCACACCTGTCTCTATCACACCTGTCTCTATCACACCTGCCTCTATCACACCTGTCCCTATCACACCTGTCTATCACACCTGTCTCTACCACACCTGTCTATCACACCTGTCTCTACCACACCTGCCTCTATCATACCTGTCTCCTTCACACCTGCCTCTATCACACCTGCCTCTATCACACCTGTCGCCATCACATCTATCTCTACCACACCTGTCTCTACAACACCTGTCTTTTTCATGCCTGTCTTTATCACACCTGTCTCTATCACACCTGTCTCTATGACACTTGTCTCTACCACACCTGTCTCTGCCACACCTGTCTCTATTACACATGTGTCTACCACACCTGTTTTTACCACACCTGTCACTACCACCACTGTCTCTACCACACCTGTCTCTATCACACCTGTCTCTATCACACCTGTCTCTATCACATCTGTCATTATCACACCTGTCTCTATGACACCTGTCTCTATACCGCCTGTTTCTATGACACCTGTCTCTATCACACCTGTCTCTTTCACACCTGTCTCTATCACACCTGTCTCTATCACACCTGTCTCTTTCACACCTGTCACTATCACACCTGTCTCTACGACACCTGTCTCTATGCCGCCTGTTTCGATGACACCTGCCTCTATTAAACCTGTCACTATCACACCTGTCACTATCACACCTGTCTCTATTACACCTGTCTCTATCACACCTGTTTCTATGACACCTGTCTCTATGACACTTGTCTCTATGACATCTGTCACTATCAAACCTGTCACTATCACACCTGTCACTTTCACACCTGTCTCTATCACATCTGTCTCTATCACGCCTGTCTCTATGACACCTGTCTCTATGACACCTGTCTCTATGACAACTGTCTCTATCACGCCTGTCTCTATCACACCTGTCTCTATCACACCTGTCTCTATGACATCTGTCTCTATGACATCTGTCACTATCACACCTGTCTCGATCACACCTGTCTCTACCACACCTGTCTCTATCACGCCTGTCTCTATCACACCTGTCTCTATGACACCTGTCTCTATGACACCTGTCTCTATCACACCTGTCTCTATCACAACTGTCACTATCACACCTGTCTCTATCACACCTGTCTCTATGACATCTGTCTCTATGACATCTGTCACTATCACACCTGTCTCTATCACACCTGTCTCTACCACACCTGTCTCTTTCACACCTGTCACTATCACACCTGTCTCTACGACACCTGTCTCTAACACAGCTGTTTCTATGACACCTGTCTCTATAACACCTGTCTCTATCACACCTGTCTCTATCACACCTGTCACTATCACACCTGTCTCTATGACACCTGTCTCTATGACATCTGTCACTATCACACCTGTCTCTTTCACACCTGTCTCTATCACACCTGTCTCTATCACACCTGTCTCTTTCACACCTGTCACTATCACACCTGTCTCTACGACACCTGTCTCTTTGCCCCCTGTTTCGATGACACCTGCCTCTATTAAACCTGTCACTATCACACCTGTCACTATCACACCTGTCCCTATCACGTCTGTCTCTATCACACCTGTCTCTACCACACCTGTCTCTACCACACCTGTCTCTACCACATCTGTCTCTATGACGCCTGTCTCTATCTTACCTGTCTCTATCACACCTGTCTCTATGACACTTGTCTCTACCACACCTGTCTCTACCACACATGTCTCTATCACGCCTGTCTCTATCATACCTGTCTCTATCACACCTGTTTCTATGAAACCTGTCTCTATGTCACCTGTCTCTATCACGCCTGTCTCTATCACGCCTGTCTCTATCACATCTGTCTCTATGACACCTGTCACTATCACACCTGTCTCTATCACACCTGTCTCTATGACACCTGTCACTATCACACCTGTCTCTATGACACCTGTCTATCACACCTGTCACTATCTCAACTCTCTCTATGACATCTGTCACTATCACACCTGTCTCGATCACACCTGTCTCTACCACACCTGTCTCTACCACACCTGTCACTATCACACCTGTCCCTATGACACGTGTCTCTATGACATCTGTCACTATCACACCTGTCTCATTCACACCTGTCTCTATCACACCTGTCTCTTTCACACCTGTCACTATCACACCTGTCTCTACGACACCTGTCTCTATGCCGCCTGTTTCGATGACACCTGCCTCTATTTAACCTGTCACTATCACACCTGTCACTATCACACCTGTCTCTATCACGCCTGTCTCTATCACACCTGTCTCTACCACACCTGTCTCTACCACACCTGTCTCTATCACGCCTGTCTCTATCACACCTGTCTCCATCACACCTGTCTCTATGACACTTTCCTCTATGACATCTGTCACTATCAAATCTGTCTCTATCACACCTGTCTCTATGACACCTGTCTCTATCACGCCTGTCTCTATCACACCTGTCTCTATCACACCTGTTTCTATGACACCTGTTTCTATGTCACCTGTCTCTATCACGCCTGTCTCTATCACACCTGTCACTATCACACCTGTCTCTATGAAACCTGTCTCTATGACATCTGTGACTATCACACCTGTCTCGATCACACCTGTCTCTACCACACCTGTCTCTATCACACCTGTCTCTATCACACCTGTTTCTATGACACTTGTCTCTATGACACTTGTCTCTATGACATCTGTCACTATCACACCTGTCTCTATCACACCTGTCACTTTCACACCTGTCTCTATCACATCTGTCTTTATCATGCCTGTCTCTATCACACCTGTTTCTATGACACCTGTCTCTATCACGCCTGTCTCTATCACAGCTGTTTCTATGCCACCTGTTTCTATGACACCTGTCTCTATCACATCTGTCTCTATCATGCCTGTCTCTATCACACCTGTTTCTATGACACCTGTCTCTATCACGCCTGTCTCTATCACAGCTGTTTCTATGCCGCCTGTTTCTATGACACCTGCCTCTATGACACCTGTCTCTATCACGCCTGTCTCTATCACACCTGTTTCTATGACACCTGTCTCTATCACGCCTGTCTCTATCACACCTGTTTCTATGACACCTGTCTCTATCACGCCTGTCTCTATCACAGCTGTTTCTATGACACCTGTCTCTATCACACCTGTCTCTATCACAGCTGTTTCTATGCCGCCTGTTTCTATGACACCTGCCTCTATCACACCTGTCACTATCACACCTGTCACTATCACACCTGTCTCTATGACACCTGTCTCTATGACATCTGTCACTATCACACCTGTCTCGATTGCACCTGTCTCTACTACACCTGTCTCTATCACACCTGTCACTATCACACCTGTCACTATCACATATGTCTCTATCACACCTGTCTTTTTCACACCTGTCTCTATCACACCTGTCTCTTTCACACATCAACGTGAAGTGTTATTGTTAAAGTGAACTTCAGTGTAGACTACGACACTTGTTTCAAGGCTTGGTCGTGTACAGCGGATCATTACCTAACACATAAACATGACAGATTAAAGAAGTAGGTCAGAACTTGGACGACTTAATTTAAAGGGATTCTATTTTGACAACAGAAATATTCATAAATAGTCAATATTTCCATACTTAAATGATCATTTGTTAGAATTAACCAGGTTTGACTACATGCCGTTTCGGCATATCAGTAGGGCTGGGCGGTTTTACCGGTATACCGTGGTATAAAGTTTTATGGTACGTACCGTGGTACATTAGTCCTGTATCGGGTTTTGGGGGACTTTCATTTAACTTATCAATTTGCAAGAACTATTTGTTACATACATGTAGATCAATTGAAATTCCAATATGGTTTAATAATAATTTCCTATAAGTTTGCTGATCAACTAGGACAGATACAATGTATAGCTTCACTCAAACAAAATTAGAGGATAACACAACGAGAAACTTATGACAGGCCTCTTGTGGATTGACTTCAGAACAAAAACAGCCCGAGACCTTTAGCTAGCTCAAACATTCAATCAAGGTGGTATACCGTGGTACGTACCGCAGTATTTGCCTGAATACCGTGGTATACCGTGGTACGTTTGATTTTGTGGTACCCAGCTCTACATATCAGACACATTAGGAATGTAAGGCTATGGAGAGGGGTTGTCGGTATAGCGTGTTGTAAGGGGACAGTGGGTCGACATTGGCTATGGAGAGGGGTTGTCGGTATAGCGTGTTGTAAGGGGACAGTGGGTCGACATTGGCTATGGAGAGGGGTTGTCGGTATAGCGTGTTGTAAGGGGACAGTGGGTCGACATTGGCTATGGAGAGGGGTTGTCGGTATAGCGTGTTGTAAGGGGACAGTGGGTCGACATTGGCTATGGAGAGGGGCTAGACATTATATGTCATTTGTTTAGACTAGAGGTAAACACTGTTTATTTTTTGTCCTGTCCCCTGTGCTCATATAGGTCCGGTACCTATAGATCCGCCAGGAAATTATGCATCAAATCCCCAAGCCTCTGTGGTGTTCTTGCTTGTCCGAGACTAGCTTATACGGGCGAAGTAGTCACGAGTACACCTGGCATATCCGGATAAAGGGGATGTTATCAGGGTTAACATGTATATTGCATAATGGCCGTACACAACATTACAGTGAACATCAAAGGGCCATTACCGGCACTTGTTGTGGTACAGCATTAAGGTGGTGTAGAGTATTGATCAGGACAATGGTATATATGGTTTATGTATCACTGACATATCTGACTATCAGCCTTCCATCAAACTGGTGTCAGAAACATCAGAACACGACCTTTATATGTCCACGAGAGTCTATGTCACCATTGTCACTGATGTTAAAGTCCACTGATCCGTGAAAATCTACAATCACAGTATTGGAGGCATGACTGATTGTTGAAAATTTACTAATCGGTTATACATCGAAGTCTGCATACACACTGATATATTATAATTATTGGTTATCGGTATGCTATAATCGTAGCGAAATATATATATCCCGTGTAGTCGGTACGGGAGTGAACTACGGAACAGACAAGTGTAGTCGGTACGGGAGTGAACTACGGAACAGAGAAGTAAAGAAATATATATGTATACGCTATACAATGTGTAAACACTAGTCTAACCAAACTGACCAGTAACCGGTACAGTGTTTAGATACAGTATAACCAAACTGACCAGTAACCGGTACAGTGTTTAGATACAGTATAACCAAGCTGGCAAGTAACCGGTACAATGTTTAGATACAGTATACCCCAACCGACCAGTAACCGTTACAGTGTTTAGATACAGTATAACCAAACTGACCAGTAACCGGTACAATGTTTAGATACAGTATAACCAAGCTGGCAAGTAACCGATACAATGTTTAGATACAGTATAACCAAACTGAGCAGTAACCGGTACAGTGGTCAGATACAGTATAACCGAACTGACCAGTAACCGGTACAGTGTTTATATACGGTATAACCAAACTGAGCAGTAACCGGTACAGTGGTCAGATACAGTATAACCAAGCTGACCAGTAACCGGTACAATGTTTAGATACAGTATAACCAAACTGACCAGTAGCCGGTGCAGTGTTTATATACAGTATAACCAAACTGAGCAGTAACCGGTACAGTGGTCAGATACAGTATAACCAAGCTGACAAGTAGCCGGTACAGTATTTAGATACAGCATAACCAAACTGACCAGTAACCGATACAGTGGTCAGATACAGTATAACCAAGCTGACCAGTAACCGGTACAATGTTTAGAGACAGTATAACCAAGCTGACCAATAGCCAGTCCAATGTTCAGATACAGTATAGCCAAACTGACCAGTAACCGGTACAGTGTTTAGATACAGTATAACCAAGCTGACCAGTAGCCGGTGCAGTGTTTATATACGGTATAACCAAACTGAGCAGTAACCGGTACAGTGGTCAGATACAGTATAACCAAGCTTACCAATAGCCGGTACAATGTTCAGATACAGTATAGCCAAACTGACCGGTAGCCGGTACAATGTTCAGATACAGTATAACCAAGCTGACCAGTAACCGGTACAATGTTCAGATACAGTATAACCAAACTGACTAGTTACCGGTATAATGTTTAGATACAGTATTCCAAACTGACCAGTAACCGGTACAGTGTTTAGAGACAGTATAACCAAGCTGACCAATAGCCAGTCCAATGTTCAGATACAGTATAGCCAAACTGACCAGTAACCGGTACAGTGTTTAGATACAGTATAACCAAGCTGACCAGTAGCCGGTGCAGTGTTTATATACGGTATAACCAAACTGAGCAGTAACCGGTACAGTGGTCAGATACAGTATAACCAAGCTTACCAATAGCCGGTACAATGTTCAGATACAGTATAGCCAAACTGACCGGTAGCCGGTACAATGTTCAGATACAGTATAACCAAGCTGACCAGTAACCGGTACAATGTTCAGATACAGTATAGCCAAACTGACCGGTAGCCGGTACAATGTTCAGATACAGTATAACCAAACTGACTAGTTACCGGTATAATGTTTAGATACAGTATTCCAAACTGACCAGTAACCGTAAAGTACAAACCCCCGTTCCCACACACGTCATGTCTAGTACCCTGTACACACACCTCTAAAGTACACACACCCGTACCAACACACGTCACGTCGAGTACCCTGTACACACACCACTAAAGTACAAACACCCGTACCTACACACGTCATGTCTAGTACCCTGTACACACACCTCTAAAGTTCACACACCCGTACCAACACACGTCACGTCGAGTACCCTGTACACACACCACTAAAGTACAAACCCCCGTACCCACACACGTCATGTCTAGTACCCTGTACACACACCTCTAAAGTTCACACACCCGTACCAACACACGTCACGTCGAGTACCCTGTACACACACCACTAAAGTACAAACCCCCGTACCCACACACGTCATGTCTAGTACCCTGTACACACACCTCTAAAGTTCACACACCCGTACCAACACACGTCACGTCGAGTACCCTGTACACACACCACTAAAGTACAAACACCCGTACCTACACACGTCATGTCTAGTACCCTGTACCTACACACGTCATGTCTAGTACCCTGTACACATACCTCTAAAGTACCAACACCCGTACCAACACACGTCACGTCGAGTACCCTGTACCCACACACGTCATGTCTAGTACCCTGTACCTACACACGTCATGTCTAGTACCCTGTACCTACACACGTCATGTCTAGTACCCTGTACCTACACACGTCATGTCTAGTACCCTGTACCTACACACGTCATGTCTAGTACCCTGTACCTACACACGTCACGTCGAGTACCCTGTACCTACACACGTCATGTCTAGTGCCTTGTACCTACACACGTCATGTCTAGTACCCTGTACCTACACACGTCATGTCTAGTACCCTGTACACACCACTCAATTCGAAACACCCGTACCCACACGCAGCATGTAACATTATCTGAAATAAAACTCACCTTAAGTTTAGAATTTGTTTTGAAAATGATAAAAATCGAAACGTGATACTTTATGTCTAATGATCATAGTTATCCTGGTCGATCAATAACTGTATCTATACTTTATTTCAGTTATTGGCCATATTAATGAAAACAATTAGCGTATATTAAGGAATGTAGACAAAGCTATCTAGCTATCGGTCTTAAGTGGTTAAAACCAGTAATAACAGATGTTACCTCTATTCATGTACAATGATATAGCATTTAACATTACAATAAATTATCTCCAATAATCAGAAATAATACCAGACCGAAATCTAAAGTCTCTATATACATATGGTTTACCTCAATCAAACCGCATGGAAATATAATAGTTTGCAGTATCGTAAACCGTGAACAGAAACGGGAGGGGTTTGGGCGGTTGTACTCTACAGTGGCACGTCAGTCACTGACCACGATAACCCGTCAACATCTCGTAAAACAACAACCTACAGAGTATCATAACCTACTCAAAACCCCGAGTTCACACCTCTCTATACCCCGATATCACACCTCTCTATACCCCGATATCACACCTCTCTATACCCCGATATCACACCTCTCTATAACCCAATATCACACCTCTCTATACCCCGATATCAGACCTCACAATACCCCGATATCACACCTGTCTATACCCCGATATCACACCTCTCTATACCCCGATATCAGACCTCTCCATATCCTGATATCACACCTCTCAATACACCGATATCACACCTCTCTATACCCCGATATCACACCTCTCTATACCCCGATATCACACCTCTCTATACCCTGATATGTCGCATCTCTATACCCCGATATCACACCTCTGTATACCCCGATATCGCACCTCTCTATACCCCGATATCACACATCTCTATACCCTGATATCACACTTCTCTATACCCCGATATAACACCTCTCTATACCCCGATATCACACCGCTTTATACCCCGATATCACACCTCTCTATACCCCGATATCACACCTCTCTATACCCCGATATCACACCTCTCTATACCCCGATATCACACCTCTCTATACCCCGATATCACACCTCTCAATACTCCGATATCAAACCTCTCTATACTCCGATATCACACCTCTCTAAACCCCGATATCACACCTCTCTATGCCCCGATATCACACCTCTCTATACCCCGATATCACACCTCTCTATACCCCGATATCACACCTCTCTATACCCCGATATCACACCTCTCTATACCTCGATATAACACCTCTCTATATCCCGATATCGAACCTTTCTATACTCCGATATCACACCTCTCAATACCCCGATATCACACCTCTCTATACCCCGATATCACACCTCTCTATACCTCGATATCACGCCTCTCTATACCCCGATATCACACCTCTCTATACCCTGATATTTCACCCTCTATACCCTGATATTTCACCCCTTGGTGCCCGATACTCTTTCTGGTCAAAGAAATGCCTATTTACAGCGGGTTGAGGTGAGAACCTTGCTCCATTTTAATTAATTTTGGACGTTTTAAATGTGGACATAAAAATGAATAGAAACATATATTTACTTTGGAATAAAATATGTTGGAGTGTGGGTAAGGAGTGCCACAATCATAGTGGACTTATTTAAGTGTCTGTGTAGAGGTCGTTAGTCCTGGTGTGTATCTAACCATTGTAGATCTATACAAAATCCTAGGAAAGTCAAATCGCTTGTCACAAGTCTCGGTTTATAAATATCAACCATGAAAGTAAATATTGATCACAAAGCACCTGAAATGGTGCGTCTTTTATATAGTTCTATTAGTTCATTTCAAATCTGAACGTGCACATTGCTAACTCCGTGTCAGTGACAGCATGTGATTAACAGGCCGCGATAGAGAGGTATATCGCTTTATTATGAACCTAATAAATCCAGTTCATAATTGATTACAAGTGTTTGCAATACTTTAATTATACACTGACTTCACCCAATAGACACCGATAAACCCGCCGCCTTCAACTGATACATCTGATAGTAGTTGATGTTTTAATCATCAGCAGAAAATAGAATAATCCTTCCTGAAACGCTTCTGGTGTAATGTTGATGATATTTATAACTAGTCCAGTATAATGTTCAACAAAAACTGATGATATACGTTACAAGGGGTTTTTTGTGGCATAAGACCCGATGTATAGTGTAGACATGAGTTTATTTGTAACTAAACCTGATTTTATTTGTAACTAAACCCGATGTAATGTACATCTATAACTAGATCTAATGTAATGTGTAACTAGACCTGGTTCAATGTGTATCTAGAAACCATGCATTATGTAACAAGACCAGATGTTATCTGTAACTAAACCTGATGTAATGTGTAGCTAGACCTGATGTAATGTGTAACTAGACCTGATGTAATGTGTAACTATTCTTGATGTAAGTTGTAACTTGGTCTGATGTAATGTGTAACTAGACCTGATGTAATGTGCGACTAAAGCTAATAGGATGTATGACTAGAGCTAATGTAATGTGTAACTAAATATGATTTAATGTGTGACTTTCAAGCTATGTGTAACCAGGACCATTGTAATGTGTAACTTCATCTCCAGTCATGAGTAACTAGGACCATTGTAATGTGTAACTAGACATGATGTTAAGTGCTATTTGACAAGCTGTAATTTTTTTTTATTGTGTTTTAGCTGTTAGACTATAGTTCCTTAGTTGTCGACAAGCTGAGGTATTTTACATTCACAGCCTTAATACCATGGACTTGTTCCAAGCGTCAAATTAACCTGGAATTGTCCCAAGCGTCACATTAACCTGACGAGTCTCGTGTCACCACCGGAGACTTCCTCACAGGGGATGTAATCACAAACAATACATTGGTACTGTATCAGTAGTGAAATGTTCTTTATACATGACATGGATAGTAACGACAGGACTTTGTGAGGTCCAGGGTTTTCTTTGATTCTATTTTCCGGCGAATAGACCGTTTTATTGTGCCATCAACAACAGCCAAAGCGATAATATGATATCACAGGGACCCGATCATTTCTTACATATATATTCATTTGACCCAAACTAAGGTGGTTATTGTAATTGTATACACTGTATACGTTATAATGTGTTTAGATCAGCTTTCTTTAAAACAAACTGGCCGCGGTTTCATCAACGTTCCTTAACTTAAAAAATATCCAACGCAATTTAAGGAAAGTTTCTAAACTGAAGAGAAACATCTGTAATGCTTTACTATGGTGATTTTTAAGTTAAAGAACGATGAAACCGGGGCCAGAAACTTTAATCAGAGCAAGGTCCTCCTTTAGCTTACATAAAACATCAGGTCCCTGAGTGTGAAATAACAGGCAGTGCATTGATACTCCTCACAATATGGAACTTGGAGTGTGGGGACTAACATCATGGAATAAAAATTACCTCCGGATTCAATAGTGTGTGATGGAGATGTTCCTGAAACCATGTAAATGATACGTGTATATAGACAGGTTCCTTAAACACCACTAACAGATCTAAAGAAGAATAAACCAGAATCGTAATAAAGGGAAAAAGCGACGATTTTGGAGGAAAAAAAGATAATTGCCAATACATCAGTAGACAGTTAGGACATGTTTATCTAAGGCACTGTATCATAGGGATGATGCTGGGGCGGGAAGTCAAACCAACAGTCGGCACAGATCTGATACAGCGTATCAGAGCAATGACATTGACGATACGGACGATGTATTGGATAATTACAACGTATATATATGTAGGTTATAATGGCGCCAATCGTGTGGTCCTTAGCAGTAGATGGCCAACAAATTATTGCTATGGTTATCAAAGAGGTAACCAAAACAGTGTGTGGTTTGATAGTGGGAGATAGTGAGTTGTCGTTATAAGTGGTAGAAAGGGACTTTATGGAGGGGGAGAGGACGTTACTTATCTAGGGAGGGGGGGGGGGGTACTCATATATGTATCGTCTCCCTACCACAGAGGTCTTCTTCTATACAAAATGTATTTGATGAAAAGGTCAAAGAGGTCAGGCTACATTTTATATTGTTGAAACACTTAAAGAGGGCAATATACATCGATACTTACAAACAACTTGTTTTATGCATGGACGACAATATACATAATACTTACGAACAACTTGTTCGTTCTCTCCTTCTGACATTTTTGAAATATATTTCCGTTTGCTGCCGTGTTGGTCCGAGGATGGGAACCCGTTGTCCAGTGCCTGCTGAACTCTTTCCGGAGTTCCGAGAGGTCCGCGGGTCTTTCTGGGAACTGATATCAGAGCTGGACTCAGATCGGCTCAGACTCTCGGGAGTATTGACCGGGGGAACCATAACAGGTCGCTTCCGGTCCCGCGGACGGTAGGAGATGATGTGCCAAAGATCAATCCCCCGGACCTTTGGTGAGGAGACAACTGGACGATGCCGCGGCGTGCTCGGGAACGTCCAATGATGGGTGTGTGACCTTACAAGGTTCACAGGCATCTCCATTGTCTTAAAGGTGCTAGTACTCCGGGAATCCAGTCTGCCCTCAGCCCATCACTGGAGGGAAAATATGGGTCTGGGGAGAACCGATACTTAAAACCCTTACCCGTGAACTCATCCCAAAGAAAGCACAATACACAGTTATTTCACTACAAGGAATATTCCAAATATTCAAATAATGCTGACGGTATACGATCCTTTACCTAACATGTGGAATATCCGTCATGTTCTCTAACTGTATCGACATATTTAAAACCATGCCGTACAGCCCGCGTGTTTAACTATTTCCACTGATCCCTTTAATTGCTCCATTCACTCCCCAGTCATTTAAAACTTCACAGGTGTCGTCTCAAATTTCTAATCGTCCAGAAATTTAAACGGGAGGCCAGTCTTTTCGAAAATCAATGAACTGCACTTGAATCTGACCAGTAGGTATAACGGAACCCGTGGGGCTGTGAGCAGGGCCCGGACTTGAGACACCGTGGGTATAAACCTAGAATGACATATCCCTGGAGACAATAGATAATTAGGTATGTCTATGTATACTTGTTCACGCGGCAGAACTTCTCTGATAGCTCCAATGACAATATATACCCCAACGAGCCTCGCACTGACGGAACGTCAACGCGCCGAGAGGTAGACAAATGACTTTACTCACTGTTCAATAGTTCAATCTGTATATCAATCAATCACTATATACATCTACTATATTGTACGCTCAGTTATTGTGGGTTTTAAATACAGCTCCCAGCTGAGGGGAACCGCTGTAGTCTCTTTCGTCACACAATAGCCGTGTAAATATTGTCAAATTTAACACGTGTTCATTGAAATATCAACATCTTTTAACAGTTGCAATTGAAAAGAAATGTAGTTGGTATTTGTAACGAGATTAGGTCAGTGTTTGTTAAAAAAGAATCAGCTAAAAACAGAACTACTGTAGTTTCCTTTGATGATACCATTCTGCATTAACGCTATGGGAATAAATTAACCCAAATGTGTGAGTAAGTCTTCACAAGATATGGCCACTATAATGTAGGTGGGACTTTATACGACGTGTTCATAGTTAAAAGTATAGAGTTTTATATGACATGTTCGTTGCTATGGGTGTTGGACTTTATACGACATGTTCGTTGCTATGGGTGTGGGACTTTATACGACATGTTCGTTGTTAGAGGTGTGGGACTTTATACGACATGTTCGTTGTTAGGGTGTGGGACTTTATAGGACATGTTCGTTGTTATGGGTGTGGGACGTTATACGACGTGATCGTTGCTATGGGTGTGGGACTTTATACGACATGTTCGTTGTTATGGGTGTGGGACTTTATACGACATGTTCGTTGTTATGGGTGTGGGACTTTATACGACATGTTCGTTGTTAGAGGTATGGGACTTCGTACGACATGTTCGTTGTTATGGGTGTGGGACTTTATACGAAATGTTCGTTGTTAGAGTGTGGGACTTTATACGGCGTGTTTGTTGTTAGAACCTTGCATATTTTACTAATTGTGAAAGTTGTGGGACCTATGTGACTTTCGTTGAACCGTACAAGTGCTATCATTTGAGATCAGGACTTGACACTGCGTGTTGACACCTAAGTGGGGCCTCCCTATCTTACCCCAGTCAGTATTCAGATAGGGTAGGGATATCATAATACCTGTGAGGCACACAATCGATTTATTGTTTGTATATTACAGACCTTTAAATATTATTCGTATTAACAAATAAAACATCTGAGCTGTTGATGGTGTGGATTAAATAGGGGTATTTAGAACATGCCTGTTCACACAACTTGTAGGACGTAGCAGTGACGGTCGACTCTGTTCGGTTATTGATATACATAATAAATCATTTTGTTTATTTGATAACTCCGATGTAGACAAACACCACTAGCTGATGTTGTTTGTGGACGATAAACTACACAGGGTTAAGATGATAAAATCTTACATGCTCTAATGGTTTTCTAATTTCCTTTCTCATTTCCGTTAAAATAAAATGTCAGTGTCTAAAGAACATAAACAAAATAATGATTTGATATAACAAGAACGTTTTATACCCCCACGTAGGTAAGGGGGTATGTAGTAATCACTTTGTCCGTGCGTGCGTCTGTGCGTGCGTGCGTGGGTCCGTCCGGACCTTGACAAACAGACAGAAAGATTATTTATTTCCTCCATTCTAGAGATTACATGTCATACAAATTGAAATGAAATTTGACAATTCGTTAACACTTTTCAACGAATGCAAACATGGACATAGAGTATAGAAAGTGAAAGAAATCCTCTATTGGCAGAGTAACCCATTATTTACACACTATCTTTCGCAGCAAAATACATGTTTGTGATAATCAGTCATTTCGTAAATAGAGAATGAACTTCACACAGCATGTCCGCTACACGTGCTGCTCCAGTGATGCACCTTTCCCATTCATCATCTGTCATTTCCATAATCTCCCTACTGCCTAGAAGGAACTAGTACTGATAATTTTCGTCTATTGGGTCGAATTATACATAATTGTTAACCGTTAACGTATTTACAAGATGGTGAAGTAACTTGTCCCTGCTGTTAAATAAGGCTGGAGATTGAATCAGGAAGTGTTTTATCGATGAAGCAGAAGACGCTTACACTTCCGGAACACCTGGTCTTATTCTCTTGTACTTTTACAAGAGTCTCCATGTAAATCTTTCCTTTGTTCATATTTTGCCCCTGGTTTAATCGATTTTGAGTTTGGATTATGATTTGGTTAACGTTTCGGTACTCTCTTATTGATTTTGTACTATTCCTAGTTGTTTTCTGGTACAATTTACAAATTACACCTGATAATATTTGGTTCATATTCACACCATATTTGTACCATCACGTTGTGAACATCTACACCTGATTAGATGTTGGTGGTCATCGGTCAACGTTAAAGGTCAAAGGTCACCGTTGACCACTTACGGAATGAAACGCTTGTGTAGAAGATATATCATGAACCCCTGAACAAATTTGGTTCCTTTTCACACCATACCATCGCACTCGATTTTGGTGGTCATCTGTCAAGGTTAAAGGTCACAGGTCATACTTGACCGTTTAATTTGCAGGGGTGGGGGTATATCTATGTGAGCCCCTCCTCACTTTGCTTTTACATGTAATATCTGAAAAGTCAAGTAAACCTTTTTCTTTTTGTAATTTTTAGTTAAAATTAAATTTTTAAGTCATTTAAGGGAGATATTACTAACACCCATTACTGCGGAATACGAATTACAGAAATAAAGCATTGTATTTGTATGGCAATAATTACGGAAATCCGAAACGTGACGTAAAATAATGCATGGACATCTCGTGCCTTAGATTACATAAAGCTTCTTACGGACATACAGTCATCCTGTGATGTTCCTCATCATGTTGGATACATTGGTACCAACTATATGAACACTAAATACGTACGAAGGTGTGTAAGTTTTGTGTACCTGTGCCTGTATTTTATATACTTAATAATCAACATGGTCTGAATATAATATTCTCTGCATATGGATCTATGAGCTCCGAAATATGGGTTAGATATAAAGCATATTTTTGTTTGTTATTAACTGTTGTCTACACAGTTGTATGCCTTGGGTACTGGACGGGTCAGTCTGATATGATAACGAGAGTTATCTTCCATGCTCTGTGTTTTCACTCGGCTGTGTCTGGGCTGTTCGTCTCGCAATTCATTGCGTGATTTGACACTTACACTTTCGACATCCAAAGTGAGGATATGTAAAGCTCTTGATGTCTAACTTAAATGCTACCTTTACTTTCTCAGCTTTAAAGATGATTTTATGTTTTAGTGGGTGTACAAAACGCTTAACACTTGCCAAAATGGATAATTTACCTTTCTCAAACCTCCTTCACCACTACGTAGATTGTAGGCTCCAAAGACACATTTCCATTTCCTTCAAAACACATTTTAAGATTTTGGCGACGGTCTTCCTCTTGCAATCAGGTTCCTTAGCCTGGACATTACAATTAATCTACTGGTATAAGACGCCTCCCCCAGGGAAGCGTCTTAGAACTATGCCTTTTTGTACATGTACTTTACATCAACGACCTTCCGAAAACTTTTTTTATGCAAAAACATGCCTATTTGCAGATAGCACAACAATTTACAATAATAACGGTAATTCTAATCTACAAGCAGATATAGATAAGCTCAAAAAATGGTCAGATAAATGGCTCCTGAAATTTCATCCGGACAAATGCAAAGTTGTGCACGTAGGAAAGAAAACCAATATTGTGGCGTTACATTTATATAAAGACGAGGAAAACGGAAGAGCCGAGGTCACATTAAAGCACGTGACAAAAGAAAAAGACCTGAGAATTATAAGAGACAACAACCTCAATATCAATGATCATATTCACGATGCAGTCAATAAAGCCAATAGAATAATGGGAACTATCCGTACTTAGATAAAAATACATTCTGTCTTTTACACAAAGCGCTTGTACGACCACATCTTGAATACGGGGCTTGTGTATGGAACCCTTTTCTCCAAAACGATATAAATGAGTTAGAAAATGTGCAAAGGAGAGCAACGAAGCAGATACCGGGGATGACAGATCTAGGCTATGAAATCAGACTGAGGAACCTTAACTTACCAACACTAAGGCATAGAAGACAGAGGAGATATGATCCTAGTATACAAACTTACACATGGAGGATATGATAAAGCCGTCACTGAGGGTTTGTTGATTCCAAACAATAATAAGAAAACAAGAGGATACAGTCTGGCACTACTAAAACGAAGATGTAAACTAAATTTGAGAAACTATTCGTTCAGTTGTTAACTATTGGAGCTCTCTTCTTAATGCTGTCGTTACGTCACCAATTCCTAATGCTGTCGTTACGTCACCAATTCCTAATGCTGTCGTTACGTCACCAATTCCTAATGCTGTCGTTACGTCACCAATTCCTAATGCTGTCGTTACGTCACCAATTCCTAATGCTGTCGTTACGTCACCAACTATCAAAACGTTTGGATCCCGATGTGATAAGCATTTGGGACAAGCTAAATGTGTTTATAATCATGAGATAGACAATAAAGAACTGATCCACATTTGGGAAAAAAACTCATTGTAACTTTGATCTGGACATATAGGCTAATACTACCTGCGTCTAGTATTATTATTATACATAAGAACCTTATTAGTCCGGACGCCTGGATCTATCTATACATTAGAACCTCTTTAATCCGGACATATTGCTTTATCTTTACATGATCATCTTATTAGTCCGGACGCCTGGGTCTATCTATACATCGGAACCTCTTTAATCCAGACATATTGCTTTATCTTTACATGATCATCTTATTAGTCCGGACGCCTGGGTCTATCTATACATCGGAACCTCTTTAATCCGGACATATTGGTTTATCTTTACATCATCATCTTATTAGTCCGGACGCCTGGATCTATCTATACATTAGAACCTCTTTAATCCGGACATATTGCTTTATCTTTACATCATCATCTTATTAGTCCGGACGCCTGGATCTATCTATACATTAGAACCTCTTTAATCCGGACATATTGCTTTATCTTTACATCATCATCTTATTAGTCCGGACGCCTGGGTCTATCTATACATTAGAACCTCTTTAATCCGGACATATTGCTTTATCTTTACATCATCACCGTATTAGTCCGGACGCCTGGGTCTTTCTATACATTAGAACCTCTTTAATCCGGACATATTGCTTTATCTTTACATCATCATCTTATTAGTCCGGACGCCTGGGTGTATCTATACATTAGAACCTCTTTAATCCGGACATATTGGTTTATCTTTACATCATCATCTTATTAGTCCGGACGCCTGGATCTATCTATACATTAGAACCTCTTTAATCCGGACATATTGCTTTATCTTTACACGATCATCTTATCAGTCCGGACGCCTGGATCTATCTATACATTAGAACCTCTTTAATCCGGACATATTGCTTTATCTTTACATCATCATCTTATTAGTCCGGACGCCTGGGTGTATCTAGACATTAGAACCTCTTTAATCCGGACATATTGGTTTATCTTTACATCATCATCTTATCAGTCCGGACGCCTGGGTCTATCTATACATTAGAACCTCTTTAATCCGGACATATTGGTTTATCTTTACATCATCATCTTATTAGTCCGGACGCCTGGATCTATCTATACATTAGAACCTCTTTAATCCGGACATATTGGTTTATCTTTACATCATCATCTTATTAGTCCGGACGCCTGGGTCTATCTATACATTAGAACCTCTTTAATCCAGACATATTGGTTTATCTTTACATCATCATCTTATAGGTCCGGACGCCTGGGTCTATCTATACATTAGAACCTCTTTAATCCGGACATATTGGTTTATCTTTACATCATCATCTTATCAGTCCGGACGCCTGGGTCTATCTATACATTAGAACCTCTTTAATCCGGACATATTGGTTTATCTTTACATCATCATCTTATTAGTCCGGACGCCTGGATCTATCTATACATTAGAACCTCTTTAATCCGGACATATTGCTTTATCTTTACATCATCATCTTATCAGTCCGGACGCCTGGGTCTATCTATACATTAGAACCTCTTTAATCCGGACATATTGGTTTATCTTTACATCATCATCTTATTAGTCCGGACGCCTGGATCTATCTATACATTAGAACCTCTTTAATCCGGACATATTGCTTTATCTTTACATCATCATCTTATTAGTCCGGACGCCTGGGTCTATCTATACATTAGAACCTCTTTAATCCGGACATATTGCTTTATCTTTACATCATCATCTTATTAGTCCGGACGCCTGGATCTATCTATACATTAGAACCTCTTTAATCCGGACATATTGCTTTATCTTTACATCATCATCTTATTAGTCCGGACGCCTGGATCTATCTATACATTAGAACCTCTTTAATCCGGACATATTGGTTTATCTTTACATCATCATCTTATTAGTCCGGACGCCTGGATCTATCTATAAATTAGAACCTCTTTAATCCGGACATATTGGTTTATCTTTACATCATCATCTTATTAGTCCGGACGCCTGGGTCTATCTATACATCGGAACCTCTTTAATCCGGACATATTGGTTTATCTTTACATCATCATCTTATTAGTCCTGACGCCTGGGTCTATCTATACATCGGAACCTGTTTAATCCGGACATATTGGTTTATTTTTACATCATCATCTTATTAGTCCTGACGCCTGGGTCTATCTATACATCGGAACCTCTTTAATCCGGACATATTGGTTTATCTTTACATCATCATCTTATTAGTCCGGACGCCTGGGTCTATCTATACATCGGAACCTCTTTAATCCGGACATATTGGTTTATCTTTACATCATCATCTTATTAGTCCGGACGCCTGGGTCTATCTATACTTTAGAATTCTTTATTCGGGACACCTTGGTTTCCTTCGATATATCCAGCCTTTAGGTGTTCAGTCATAATGAAGGCCACTGAAGACATCCAATATTATGTTACCGTATAAATGTGTTTTATTTCGCCTCTTAATATTACCATGAATACTATAAACATACATTGATATAAGCATACAATTTTACCCGCTACCCGTCTACTGAAGTACACGTGTAAAATATGTGCAACGGGCTGGAGAGCCAATGTCGCTGGTTCGAGCCCCAGCGACGGCACTATCTCAATTACTTTTCCTCGTCCTATTAAACATGTAAGTAATCTTTAGTTCCAGTATTTATAGGCACCTTGGTAAGGAAGGGAGTGAGTACAATTAATGTAAGGTTAAGGTTAAGGTAGGGAGTGAGTACAGATACTGTAAGGCCAAAATACCATGATCAGATAGGGAATGGGTACAGGTAATGTAAGGCCAAGATATCATGGTCAGATAGGGAGTGAGTACAATGAATGTAAGGTTAAGGTACACTTAACCATGGTCAGGTAGGGAGTGAGTACAGGTGATGTAAGGCCAAGATACCATGGTAAGATAGGGAGTGAGTACAGGTAATGTAAGGCCAGGATACCCTGGTCAGGTAGGGGGTGAGTACAGGCGATGTAAGGCCAAGATACCCTGGTCATTTAGGGAGTGAGTACAATGAATGTAAGGCCAAGATACCATGGTAAGATAGGGAGTGAGTACAGGTAATGTAAGGCTAAGAAACCCTGGTCATTTAGGGAGTGAGTACAAGTAATGTAAGGCCAAGATACCCTGGTCAGATAGGGAGTGAGTACAAGTAATGTAAGGCCAAGATACCATGGTAAGATAGGGAGTGAGTACAGGTAATATAAGGCCAAGATACCCTGGTCAGGTAGGGAGTGAGTACAGGTAATGTAAGGCCAAGATACCCTGTTTACATAGGGAGTGAGTACAAGTAATGTAAGGCCAAGATACCCTGGTCGGTTAGGGAGTGAGTACAGGTAATGTAAGGCCAAGATACCATGGTCAGATAGGGAGTGAGTACAGGTAATGTAAGGCCAAGGTACCCTGGTTACATAGGGAGTGAGAACAAGTAATGTAAGGCCAAGATACCCTGGTCGGTTAGGGAGTGAGTACAGGTAATGTAAGGCCAAGATACCATGGTCAGATAGGGAGTGAGTACAGGTAATGTAAGGCCAAGATACCATGGTCAGATAGGGAGTGAGTACAGGTAATGTAAGGCCAAGATACCCTGGTCGGTAAGGGAGTGAGTACAAGTTATGTAAGGCCAAAATACCATGGTCAGATAGGGAGTGAGTACAGGTGATGCAAGGCCAAGATACCCTGGTCGGTTAGGGAGTGAGTACAAGTAATGTAAGGTCAAAATACCATGGTCAGATAGGGAGTGAGTACAGGTAATGTAAGGCCAAGATACCCTGGTCAGATAGGGAGTGTGTACAGGTAAGGTAAGGCCAAAATACCCTGGTCAGGTAGGGAGTGAGTACAGGTAAGGTAAGGCCAAGATACCCTGGTCAGGTGAATCTAAAGGTAACGAAGTTAAGTTTGATGATGCAAGATAAATATGCCACTGGCATGTGTATAATGACGGTCAAAATATCGTTTAATTAAGTTAATGTCGCTGAACTGAATATGGTTTAATGTAATACGTAGATTAAAACGTATCGCTATGACTTCGCCCAATTCTTTTCTTCAGGACCTTTTTCATGTTGTATAATTTTGATCGGGGCTTATCTGCATTACTACTAACATTAGCCGCACTTTGACATTTCACAAAATCCCTCCGCAGTTGCACAATGAGTTCCTCCATGGCATCAGCCACACATTGATATCCGTCCGCCACAGAAAGTTCGAACAAAGGACACTCAAGTGAATGAGCCAGCGATGTACTATCCGCTTCGCTCACCGCCCGGGCATCACGCAGATCAAGTTTGTTCGCGATTAGGACCATGGGTCTTTCGTTCCCTTTCAGACGGAATAAAATGTCTTTAAGGCGTTTAACCTCGTGAAAGCTGGGCGTGTCAGTCACCGAATACATCATCACATATCCATCCGCCCATTTCAGGTTCTTCTCTATATCCTCCAGACTGCACTGTAACAATCGTGAAAGGAGCGTGAAATTCAAATTTCATTATTAGCAAAGACGGTTAAACTTTCATAGATTATCATCACATAATGAGACGTAGTGTCGTCGTCATACTCTACACACCTACAGTGAGTCTTATAATGACGTCATCAAACTACACACCGATACTGAAGTGACGTCATCGCATGCTACACATAAATCCTGAAATGACGTCACATCAATATGTAAGATGTTTAAAGGTGTTTGTAGAAAGTTGAAGAAAGCTATAGTTTGTTGAAGTTTATTGTTTGGAAATGGCAGATGTGTATTCTACCAAGTCTGAGATCCGACTGAATAGCATAGTACATTCTGAGACAGGTTGAGAGTGTCGTCTAGACAGAATAGGTCAACGCAATATTGTACAGGTATGGGATGTTTATATGTTACTCAAAATTGTACAGGTATGGGATGTATATATATATGTAACTCAACATTGTACAGGTATTGGATGTTTATATGTTACTAAACATTGTACAGGTATGGGATGTATATATATGTTACTCAACATTGTACAGGTATTGGATGTATATATATGTTACTCAACATTGTACAGGTATGGGATGTTTATATGTTACTCAACATTGTACAGGTATGGGATGTATATATATGTTACTCAACATTGTACAGGTATGGGATGTTTATATGTTACTCAACATTGTACAGGTATGGGATGTATATATATGTTACTCAAAATTGTACAGGTATTGGATGTATATATATGTTACTCAACATTGTACAGGTATGGGATGTTTATATGTTACTCAACATTGTACAGGTATGGGATGTATATATATGTTACTCAACATTGTACAGGTATGGGACGTATATATATGTTACTCAACATTGTACAGGTATGGGACGTATGTATATGTTACTCAACATTGTACAGGTATGGGATGTTTATATGTTACTCAACATTGTACAGGTATGGGATGTATATATATGTTACTCAACATTGTACAGGTATGGGATGTTTATATGTCACTCAACATTGTACAGGTATTGGATGTATATATATGTTACTCAACATTGTACAGGTATGGGATGTTTATATGTTACTCAACATTGTACAGGTATGGGATGTTTATATGTTACTCAACATTGTACAGGTATTGGATGTATATATATGTTACTCAACATTGTACAGGTATGGGACGTATATATATGTTACTCAACATTGTACAGGTATGGGATGTTTATATGTTACTCAACATTGTACAGGTATGGGACGTATATATATGTTACTCAACATTGTACAGGTATGGGGTGTTTATATGTTACTCAACATTGTACAGGTATGGGATGTATATATATGTTACTCAACATTGTACAGGTATGGGATGTTTATATGTTACTCAACATTGTACAGGTATGGGACGTATATATATGTTACTCAACATTGTACAGGTATGGGGTGTTTATATGTTACTCAACATTGTACAGGTATGGGATGTATATATATGTTACTCAACATTGTACAGGTATGGGATGTTTATATGTTACTCAACATTGTACAGGTATTGGATGTATATATATGTTACTCAACATTGTACAGGTATGGGATGTTTATATGTTACTCAACATTGTACAGGTATGGGATGTATATATATGTTACTCAACATTGTACAGGTATGGGACGTATATATATGTTACTCAACATTGTACAGGTATGGGATGTTTATATGTTACTCAACATTGTACAGGTATGGGACGTATATATATGTTACTCAACATTGTACAGGTATGGGATGTTTATATGTTACTCAACATTGTACAGGTATGGGATGTATATATATGTTACTCAACATTGTACAGGTATGGGATGTTTATATGTTACTCAACATTGTACAGGTATTGGATGTATATATATGTTACTCAACATTGTACAGGTATGGGATGTTTATATGTTACTCAACATTGTACAGGTATGGGATGTTTATATGTTACTCAACATTGTACAGGTATGGGATGTATATATATGTTACTCAACATTGTACAGGAATGGGACGTATATATATGTTACTCAACATTGTACAGGTATGGGATGTTTATATGTTACTCAACATTGTACAGGTATTGGGTGTATATATATGTTACTCAACATTGTACAGGTATGGGATGTTTATATGTTACTCAACATTGTACAGGTATGGGATGTATATATATGTTACTCAACATTGTACAGGTATGGGACGTATATATATGTTACTCAACATTGTACAGGTATGGGACGTATATATGTTACTCAACATTGTACAGGTATGGGATGTATATATATGTTACTCAACATTGTACAGGTATGGGATGTATATATATGTTACTCAACATTGTACAGGAATTGGATGTTTATATGTTACTCAACATTGTACAGGTATGGGATGTTTATATGTTACTCAACATTGTACAGGTATGGGACGTATATATATGTTACTCAACATTGTACAGGTATGGGATGTTTATATGTTACTCAACATTGTACAGGTATGGGATGTATTTTATATGTTACTCAACATTGTACAGGTATGGGATGTATATATATGTTACTCAACATTGTACAGGTATGGAATGTATTTTATATGTTACTCAACATTGTACAGGTACGGGATGTATTTTATATGTTACTTAACATTGTACAGGTATGGGATGTATATATATGTTACTCAACATTGTACAGGTATGGAATGTATCTTATATGTTACTCAACATTGTACAGGTATGGGATGTATATAATTATATGTTACTCAATACCATCCAACCTAAACACCATATACCAACTGTCATATAGTGACCAAGTGGAATTTTGAACATCGCTGATATTAGTTACGTGTCTAATGGTTAAAGGCCCAATATACGTAACTTCAGGAAATTTGATTCTGAAAAATTATGAAAAAAATCCAGTTGATAAATAAGTCTAAAACGAAGTTAACCTGAGCGGTAACTAACAAGAAACTCTTGATAGAAAAATCCAAAGAATTGAAAATAAATTCAGGTGTGGCCCACTTCATCACCAAGCCGAAGTTAGAAGACAGTTCAGAATGGACGCGTGTTTACAAATACCGAGTTTCAATTGCTTCTGTACCGGTAACGACGTAAGAATTCATCTTGAATTTTGCTGATATCACTTAATTTATATATAAATATAATAGGTTTTAGGCTTGATTTTCTCTTCAAGTTTTACCGAAAGTTACGTATATTGCGCCTTTAAGGCCTAATACATGTATATCTAATAAACAGATTCATCTTTCAAAATTATCTAATTTACATATGACTTGCAAATATATATTTTAAAATATTTTGTTTCTCAACATTAATTTATATAAAAAACATATAATGGTACATTTAATTACCAACTTTTAATTACCAACCCACCGCCTATGCTCATTTAATTTGTGTAAGGGGGACAACTCCAATTTGTTTTTGTGAAATATATTTATAATGTTATAAAACACACTAGCCATCCACCCATTTTGTTGTTTTCGAGATTTTGTCATATAGATCCACATAAGAAACTATCGAGTTACTATGTTTCATGAATATGTATTATATAACAAACACAAAGAATATCGAGTTACATATGTCTTTTTTTAGTTTATACTCTGCAATATGAAGTATATATAGAATGACAATTTAACAGAAAAACTCACCCTTCGGGCATCACTTCAACCCTGTCTAGTCACAACACCAGGGAGGTTGTATTGTAATATTGTGATATCTATCGATAAAGGACCTCGGCCGAGGTCTATACGCTGTTATATGAACCTTTTATTATATAGTATTAATGGAGGACGCCCTCCGAGGTCGATATTACTCTATCAGGTCCATATACTAAGACAAACGTATTAACCGAGACGAACGTCTTTCGATATATCAGGATCTACAAGTAATATGTCTAGTTATTATAATTATTACATGTAGTAATGTGGATAATTTCACCAAACTTGAAAATATTAGATAATTACAAATGTATATTGTTTGTTTATATATTGGTATTATTTTGTCCAGATCATGTACATTTCTTGTACATGTAGTACAGTGTGTGATAGTGCCAGACTTATTTACTACATTTGTAATACAATGAAGCCTCTGACGCTGCTTTGAGAATGTTGTCTAATTAAATACTGAAGCGCATTTATAGTGACGGTAGCCATATTGGAAACCCACGTGCGTTTCAATAACGTACCACTTTTTGAAATGGTACCGAATCGGCACAACTGGTACGAACCCAATAAAGGAGCATACGTCATCTAATTACATTTCGATGACGTCACATCCGCCATTTATCACTATCGAACGTTTAGTCGGCTGTATAATATATTCTGTACCTCGGATGCGGTGTCCAGAATCTCCAGGGTGACCACCTCATCCCTTGGTGACGTCATCTTGTACGTGTAGAGCATTTCTGTGTAGAAGAAATATAAGACACGTTACTCATACTCATAAGCGTATACACTCCCAAATACAAGGTACTAAACTTCCATTAACTATCCATACTCATAAACGTATGTATACACTCCAAAATACAAGGTACTAAAACTTTCATTAACTATCAATACTCAAAAACGTATACACTCCAAATACAAGGTACTAAAACTTTCATTAACTATCAATACTCATAAACGTATACACTCCAAATACAAGGTACTAAAACTTCCATTAACTATCCATACTCATAAACGTATACACTCCAAATACAAGGTACTAAAACTTCCATTAACTATCCATACCCATACACGTATATACTCCTATATACAAGGTACTAATACTTACATTAACTATCCATACTCATAAACGTATACACTCCAAATACAAGGTACTAAAACTTCCATTAACTATCCATACTCATAAACGTATATACTCCTATATACAAGGTACTAAATCTTCCATTAACTGCCCATACTCATAAACGTATACACTTCTAAATACAAGGTATTATGACGTCCATTAACTGTCAATACTCATACACGTATACACTCCCAAATACAAGGTACTAAAACTTCCATTAACTGTCCATACTCATACACGTATACACTCCTAAATACAAGGTACTTACATTAATACAAGAGATTGTGTACAGGTACCTCGGTCTGAAGTAGAGAATTGTTATAAAGCGAGTCTGCTGCCAGGGTGGTAACTACCATTCCATCAAACCACATTCACATGCTAATCATTCCAACCGAAATTGAGTTACGTTCCTATATATATATATTCATAAAATGCATACCACTTAATTATTATAGTTGGTACAGTCTGAAGAAATGGATTTATATCTATATATTTACATTGGTGCTGGAGCTTATTATATGAACATTGCCAGCAAAAAAATGCTTTTCATTTGAGTATTAAAAGCAAAAACTATGAACCTATTCAATGAAAGTCTTGTCGCTTTGATTCGAATAACATGGATAACGCTACTACGTCAAACGCTCAAATGACTGCGGTTACTTATTTGCTCCAGAGACGTATAATTAAATAAATGTCCGTCTCTGTTGGCACCAATTTCATTCAAATTAGGAATACTACGCCAATGTCATTTGAAGGATGACACAAATACAAACACAGCTGATCAATCAATTATTCAAGAGAAAAGAATGAATTCAATCAACATTTTTCCTACAATAATTTGTTTAATGTATGATTGAATTGCGTAAATATATGAGTGAATGTTAAACAATCCCATTCAATCCACGGATAGTTTATAAAGGTTTGCTTTTACACTGTAATGACGGAACTGTCTTGCTTAATTTGATTGACATCGGTTTCCTTGTTTCAGTGAAGAGGTCAACCGTGACTTTACCAAAGGTCAACCGTGACTTTACTCAAGGTCAACCAAGACGTTACCATAATTTTGCCCAAATGTCTCTATACAAGCTTTAACATAAGAGGTTGATCTGATTTTATTCCACGACAAGAAAAAGACCATGTAATATTGAAATTACATAGGTTTCTCCGAATCTCTATACCGACAGCTTGTATTGGTAGTTATCGCGGCCTGGAATGGCGATATCCAATCAACTATAACTTGGGAAAATTTTATGTTTATAAGGTTTAAAGGGTAAGTGTATGACTTTGACCTTCAACACCCCTATCCGTATATTTGTATATTGGTTCAACATTTGTAGCATGTTTTAATACAAAGATGAACGAGAAAAGCAATGCATCACTTTAAGTTTCAACTGAAGATAACGATTGATGGACCTTCAGGTTTAGAATACCAAAACGTGACAGGCATACATTTCTTAAAGTACGCCCCTGTTTTATATATTACACCGTGGCACATACGTTTGTACCTTGTTTTTTTTTTTGCGCAAGGAATATTCATACTTGATCTTTTAGAGCTTGATAAATGCCGACATTCCTCTTCTACTCTACCAACAAAACCTAAGTAACTAGGTTTGGACTGAGACGTACTACGGCGGCGGTAATGTACCCGATACATCAACGTCTGCTCTTGTCAGGTCATACACCAAGTTATACCAATACAACAGGTCTTACTGATTAATCAGGTCGTACAGCAGGTCAAACGATCATAAAGAAAGAAGAAGTGTACCCAATTGCGCCGTACCTTCGACGCTCGTGATCCATATTAAATTCCCGTGTCTGTACTTGAGTATCCCCGGTCTACAGTAAGTAGTGTCTGTATTAAAGTATCCCCGGTCTACAGTAACTAGTGTCTGTACTAAAGTATCCCCGGTCTATAGTAACTAGTGTTTGTACTAAAGTATCCCCGGTCTATAGTAACTAGTGTCTGTACTAAAGTATCCGCGGTCTACAGTAACTAGTGTCTGTACTAAAGTATCCCTGGTCTACAGTAACTAGTGTCTGTACTAAAGTATCCCCGGTCTACAGTAACTAGTGTCTGTACTAAAGTATCCCCGGTCTATAGTAACTAGTGTCTGTATTAAAGTATCCCCGGTCTATAGTAACTAGTGTATGTACTAAAGTATCCCTGTCTACAATAACTAGTGTCTGTATTTGAGTATCCCCGGTCTACAGTAACTAGTGTCTGTATTAAAGTATCCCCGGTCTACAGTATCTAGTGTCTGTACTAAAGTATCCCTGGTCTACAGTAACTAGTGGCTGTACTAAAGTATCCCCGGTCTACAGTAACTAGTGTCTATACTAAAGTATCCCCGGTCTACAGTAACTAGTGTCTATACTAAAGTATCCCCAGTCTACAATAACTAGTGTCTGTATTTGAGTATCCCCGGTCTACAGTAACTAGTGTCTGTACTAAAGTATCCCCGGTCTACAGTAACTAGTGTCTGTACTAAAGTATCCCCGGTCTACAGTAACTAGTGTCTGTATTAAACTATCCCCGGTCTACAGTAACTAGTGTCTGTACTAACTATCCCTGGTCTACAGTAACTAGTGTCTGTACTAACTGTCCCCGGTCTACAGTAACTAGTGTCTGTATTAAAGTATCCCCGGTTTACAGTAACTAGTGTCTGTACTAAAGTATCCCCGGTCTACAGTAACTAGTGTCTGTACTAAAGTATCCCCGGTCTACAGTAACTAGTGTCTGTACTTGAGTATCCCCGGTCTACAGTAACTAGTGTCTATACTAAAGTATCCCTGTCTACAATAACTAGTGTCTATACATGAGTATCCCTGGTCTACAGTAACTAGTGTCTGTACTAAAGTATCCCCGGTCTACAGTAACTAGTGTCTGTACTAAAGTATCCCCGGTCTACAGTAACTAGTGTCTGTACTTGAGTATCCCCGGTCTACAGTAACTAGTGTCTGTACTTGAGTATCCCAGGTCTACAGTAACAAGTGTCTGTACTAAAGTATCCCTGGTCTACAGTAACTAGTGTCTGTACTAAAGTATCCCCGGTCTACAGTAACTAGTGTCTGTACTTGAGTATCCCCGGTCTACAGTAACTAGTGTCTGTACTAAAGTATCACCGGTCTACAGTAACTAGTGTCTGTACTAAAGTATCCCCGGTCTATAGTAACAAGTGTCTGTATTAAAGTATCCCCGGTCTACAGTAACTAGTATCTGTACTAAAGTATCCCCGGTCTATAGTAACTAGTGTCTGTACTAAAGTATCCCCGGTCTACAGTAACTAGTGTCTGTACTGAAGTATTCCCGGTCTACAGTAACTAGTGTCTGTACTAAAGTATCCCCGGTCTACAGTAACTAGTGTCTGTACTAAAGTATCCCTGGTCTACAGTAACTAGTGTCTGTACTAAAGTATCCCCGGTCTACAGTAACTAGTGTCTGTACTAAAGTATCCCCGGTCTACAATAACTAGTGTCTGTACTAAAGTATCCCTGGTCTACAGTAACTAGTGTCTGTACTAAAGTATCCCTGGTCTACAGTAACTAGTGTCTGTACTAAAGTATCCCCGGTCTACAGTAACTAGTGTCTGTACTAAAGTATCCCCGGTCTACAGTAACTAGTGTCTGTACTAAAGTATCCCCGGTCTACAATAACTAGTGTCTGTACTAAAGTATCCCTGGTCTACAGTAACTAGTGTCTGTACTAAAGTATCCCTGGTCTACAGTAACTAGTGTCTGTACTAAAGTATCCCCGGTCTACAGTAACTAGTGTCTGTACTAAAGTATCCCCGGTCTACAGTAACTAGTGTCTGTACTAAAGTATCCCCGGTCTACAGTAACTAGTGTCTGTACTAAAGTATTCCCGGTCTACAGTAACTAGTGTCTGTACTAAAGTATCCCCGGTCTATAGTAACTAGTGTCTGTACTAAAGTATCCTCGGTCTATAGTAACTAGTGTATGTACTAACGTATCCCCGGTCTACAGTAACTAGTGTCTGTATTAAAGTATCCCCGGTCTACAGTAACTAGTGTCTGTACTAAAGTATCCCCGGTCTATAGTAACTAGTGTCTGTACTAAAGTATCCCCGGTCTATAGTAACTAGTGTCTGAACTAAAGTATCACCGGTCTACAGTAACTAGTGTCTGTACTAAAGTATCCCCGGTCTATAGTAACTAGTGTCTGAACTAAAGTATCACCGGTCTACAGTAACTAGTGTCTGTACTAAAGTATCCCCGGTTTACAGTAACTAGTGTCTGTACTTGAGTATCCCCGGTCTACAGTAACTAGTGTCTGTACTAAAGTATCCCCGGTCTACAGTAACTAGTGTCTGAACTAAAGTATCACCGGTCTACAGTAACTAGTTTCTGTACTTGACTATCCCCGGTCTACAGTAACTAGTGTCTGTACTAAAGTATCCCCGGTCTACAGTAACTAGTGTCTGTACTAAAGTATCCCCGGTCTACAGTAACTAGTGTCTGTATTAAAGTATCCCCAGTCTACATTAACTAGTGTCTGTATTAAAGTATCCCCGGTCTACAGTAATTAATGTCTGTATTAAAGTATCCCCGGTCTACAGTAACTAGTGTCTGTACTAACTATTCCCGGTCTACAGTAACTAGTGTATGTACTAAAGTATTCCCGGTCTAGAGTAACTAGTGTCTGTACTAAAGTATCCCCGGTCTACAGTAACTAGTGTCTGTACTAAAGTATCCCCGGTCTACAGTAACTAGTGTCTGTACTAAAGTATCCCCGGTCTACAGTAACTAGTGTCTGTACTAACTATCCCCGGTCTACAGTAACTAGTGTCTGTACTAAAGTATCCCCGGTCTATAGTAACTAGTGTCTGTACTAAAGTATCCCCGGTCTACAGTAACTAGTGTCTGTACTAAAGTATCCGCGGTCTACAGTAACTAGTGTCTGTACTAAAGTATCCGCGGTCTACAGTAACTAGTGTCTGTACTAAAGTATCCCCAGTCTACAATAACTAGTGTCTGTATTAAAGTATCCCTGGTCTACAGTAACTAGTGTCTGTACTAAAGTATCCCCGGTCTACAGTAACTAGTGTCTGTATTAAAGTATCCCCGGTCTACAATAACTAGTGTCTGTATTAAAGTATCCCCGGTCTACAGTAACTAGTGTCTGTACTAAAGTATCCCCGGTCTACAGTAACTAGTGTCTGTATTAAAGTATCCCCAGTCTACATTAACTAGTGTCTGTATTAAAGTATCCCCGGTCTACAGTAACTAGTGTCTGTACTAAAGTATCCCCGGTCTACAATAACTAGTGTCTGTATTAAAGTATCCGCGGTCTACAGTAACTAGTGTCTGTACTAAAGTATCCCCGGTCTACAGTAATTAGTGTCTGTACTAAAGTATCCCCGGTCTATAGTAACTAGTGTCTGAACTAAAGTATCACCGGTCTACAGTAACTAGTGTCTGTACTAAAGTATCCCCGGTTTACAGTAACTAGTGTCTGTACTAAAGTATCCCCGGTCTATAGTAACTAGTGTCTGAACTAAAGTATCACCGGTCTACAGTAACTAGTGTCTGTACTAAAGTATCCCCGGTTTACAGTAACTAGTGTCTGTACTAAAGTATCCCCGGTCTACAGTAACTAGTGTCTGTACTAAAGTATCCCCGGTCTACAGTAACTAGTGTCTGAACTAAAGTATCACCGGTCTACAGTAACTAGTTTCTGTACTTGAGTATCCCCGGTCTACAGTAACTAGTATCTGTATTAAAGTATCCCTGGTCTACATTAACTAGTGTCTGTATTAAAGTATCCCCGGTCTACAGTAACTAGTGTCTGTATTAAAGTATCCCCGGTCTACAGTAACTAGTGTCTGTACTAACTATTCCCGGTCTACAGTAACTAGTGTATGTACTAAAGTATTCCCGGTCTACAGTAACTAGTGTCTGTACTAAAGTATCCCCAGTCTATAGTAACTAGTGTCTGTACTAAAGTATCCTCGGTCTATAGTAACTAGTGTATGTACTAACGTATCCCCGGTCTACAGTAACTAGTGTCTGTATTAAAGTATCCCCGGTCTACAGTAACTAGTGTCTGTACTAAAGTATCCCCGGTCTATAGTAACTAGTGTCTGTACTAAAGTATCCCCGGTCTACAGTAACTAGTGTCTGTACTAACTATCCCCGGTCTACAGTAACTAGTGTCTGTACTAAAGTATCCCCGGTCTATAGTAACTAGTGTCTGTACTAAAGTATCCCCGGTCTACAGTAACTAGTGTCTGTACTAAAGTATCCGCGGTCTACAGTAACTAGTGTCTGTACTAAAGTATCCCCAGTCTACAATAACTAGTGTCTGTATTAAAGTATCCCTGGTCTACAGTAACTAGTGTCTGTACTAAAGTATCCCCGGTCTACAGTAACTAGTGTCTGTATTAAAATATCCCCAGTCTACATTAACTAGTGTCTGTATTAAAGTATCCCCGGTCTACAGTAACTAGTGTCTGTATTAAAGTATCCCCGGTCTACAATAACTAGTGTCTGTATTAAAGTATCCCCGGTCTACAGTAACTAGTGTCTGTACTAAAGTATCCCCGGTCTAGAGTAACTAGTGTCTGTATTAAAGTATCCCCAGTCTACATTAACTAGTGTCTGTATTAAAGTATCCCCGGTCTACAGTAACTAGTGTCTGTACTAAAGTATCCCCGGTCTACAGTAATTAGTGTCTGTACTAAAGTATCCCCGGTCTATAGTAACTAGTGTCTGAACTAAAGTATCACCGGTCTACAGTAACTAGTGTCTGTACTAAAGTATCCCCGGTTTACAGTAACTAGTGTCTGTATTAAAGTATCCCCGGTCTACAGTAACTAGTGTCTGTACTAAAGTATCCCCGGTCTACAGTAACTAGTGTCTGAACTAAAGTATCACCGGTCTACAGTAACTAGTTTCTGTACTTGAGTATCCCCGGTCTACAGTAACTAGTATCTGTATTAAAGTATCCCTGGTCTACAGTAACTAGTGTCTGTACTAAAGTATCCCCGGTCTACAGTAACTAGTGTCTGTATTAAAGTATCCCCAGTCTACATTAACTAGTGTCTGTATTAAAGTAACCCCGGTCTACAGTAACTAGTGTCTGTATTAAAGTATCCCCGGTCTACAGTAACTAGTGTCTGTACTAACTATTCCCGGTCTACAGTAACTAGTGTATGTACTAAAGTATTCCCGGTCTAGAGTAACTAGTGTCTGTACTAAAGTATCCCCGGTCTACAGTAACTAGTGTCTGTACTAAAGTATCCCCGGTCTACAGTAACTAGTGTCTGTACTTGAGTATCCCCGGTCTACAGTAACTAGTGTCTGTACTAACTATCCCCGGTCTACAGTAACTAGTGTCTGTACTTGAGTATCCCCGGTCTACAGTAACTAGTGTCTGTACTTGAGTATCCCCGGTCTACAGTAACTAGTGTCTGTACTTGAGTATCCCCGGTCTACAGTAACTAGTGTCTGTACTTGAGTATCCCCGGTCTACAGTAACTAGTGTTTGCATTAAAGTATCCCCGGTCTACAGTAACTAGTGTCTGTATTAAAGTATCCCCGGTCTACAGTAACTAGCGTCTGTATTAAAGTATCCCCGGTCTACAGTAACTAGTGTCTGTATTAAAGTATCGTACTACAGTAACTAGTGTCTGTACTAAAGTATCCCCGGTCTACAGTAACTAGTGTCTGTACTAAAGTATCCCCGGTCTACAGTAACTAGTGTCTGTACTAACTATTCCCGGTCTACAGTAACTAGTGTCTGTATTAAAGTATCCCCGGTCTATAGTAACTAGTGTATGTACTAACGTATCCCCGGTCTACAGTAACTAGTGTCTGTACTAAAGTATCCCCGGTCTATAGTAACTAGTGTATGTACTAACGTATCCCCGGTCTACAGTAACTAGTGTCTGTACTAAAGTATCCCCGGTCTATAGTAACAAGTGTCTGTATTAAAGTATCGTACTACAGTAACTAGTGTCTGTACTAAAGTATCCCCGGTCTACAGTAACTAGTGTCTGTACTAAAGTATCCCCGGTCTACAGTAACTAGTGTCTGTACTAACTATTCCCGGTCTACAGTAACTAGTGTATGTACTAAAGTATTCCCGGTCTAGAGTAACTAGTGTCTGTACTAACTATTCCCGGTCTACAGTAACTAGTGTATGTACTAAAGTATCCCTGGTCTACAGTAACTAGTGTCTGTACTAACTATTCCCGGTCTACAGTAACTAGTGTATGTACTAAAGTATTCCCGGTCTAGAGTAACTAGTGTCTGTACTAAAGTATCCCCGGTCTACAGTAACTAGTGTCTGTAATAAAGTATCACCCGTCTACAGTAACTAGTGTATGTACTAAAGTATCCCCGGTCTACAGTAACTAGTGTCTGAACTTAACTGCACCCGATTCGCTTTGAAATGCTAAACATCTGACCCGAAGAGTCAGGATGAACCATAGCCATCGTGTTTTGTCCGTCGACGTATGTCGTCTACTGTGCGTAGACTTTCCCTTCAAACGACTTTTGTCAATAACCGAATGGCCTTTGGTGCTGATACCATGCATGTACATAAATTATAGCATGCTGGGATGAAGAGCTATGAAGCTTGATCAAATGAAGACTTTGACCTTTTTTAAAGTCAAATGTTTGAAAATCTTCAAGCAATTTGTTTTACAATTACAATAACCGAAAGGCCCAGGCTACTGATATTTGACATGAAGCATGCATGTTGGTAGGAAATGAACGAACTTGATTTACGCTCAATGTCACAGGGTCAGATGTTTTAAAAATCTTAAAACACCTTCTTCTCATTAACTAAAAGGCCCAGGGTACTGATGTTTGTATGCTGGGATAAAGGGCTACCAAGCTTGTTCAAATGAATGTCTTTGACCTACTTTCACAGTCACGGGGTCAAATATCCTAAAATCTTCAAGAACCTTCTCATCAATAGCCATAAAGCCTGGATTATTGATATTAGGTCTGTAGCATGCTGGAACGAAGGGCTACCAATTTTGTTCAGATAATGAATGACATTGACCCACGTGAATTGTCCCTCTTACACGTTCAATGTCACAGGGGGCAAATGTGATCAAAGTGTTCAAATAATTCCTTCTCAATAACCGAAAGATCCGTGGTACTGATAAATTGCTGGTAGCATGCTTAGATAAAGGAATACAAAGTTTGTGAGTTGTCCCTCTTACGTACATATCCGATGTCACAATCATATTCATTTGACCCTATCACAAGCAAAGGTCACATAGGTCAAATATGTTAATACCTTTAAACAACTTCGCAATAACCAACAAAACAGTATATAGGTATTTTATAGCTAGATTACCATGAAGGCCCATGGGCCTTTTGTTTAATAAAACTCTTTGTGATGGAAAGAAGGTATGTTTGGAATGAGACATATATCTGCAAAATCCGATATTGGTTTAAGTCTGTTAGGTTTGGTGTCGGAAGAATTTTCGTCTGCTAATAATAATGTAAAGCTACAAAGTTGTATTGTTTTAACACGTTTAATGACATAATAACAGATTTATGTGTGTAAAATTGAGCATCATGTGAATGTTTGAAATACCAGAGATACAGTATGATGGCATGTCTGTGATAGGTGAGGAAAAAACGGTTTAATCTAGATAAAGGGACATATATATACCGGAAAGGAACGGTTTACCATAGGTTAAGGGACATCTATATACCGTAAAGAAACGGTTTACCCTAGATTAAGGGACATTTATATACCGTAAAGGAACGGTTTACCATAGGTTAAGGGACATCTATATACCGGAAAGGAACGGTTTACCATATATTAAGGGACATCTATATACCGTAAAGAAACGGTTTACCCTAGATTAAGGGACATTTATATACCGTAAAGGAACGGTTTACCATAGGCTAAGGGACATCTATATACCGTAACGAAACGGTTTAACCAAGATTAAGGGACATTTATATACCGTAAAGGAACGGTTTACCCTAGATTAAGGGACATTTATATACCGTAAAGGAACGGTTTACCATAGGTTAAGGAACATCTATATACCGTAAAGAAACGGTTAACCCTAGGCTAAGGGACATCTATATACCGAAAAGAACAATTCACCCGAGGTTAAGGGACATCGATATACCGAAAGGATAGGTTAACCCGAGGTTAAGGGACATCTATATACTAGAAAAAGGCCGGTTAGAAACTACATAAGCCTGCATCATATCCAATCGTGGATCTACTTCTGTCATGTATGTTCCAGGAACAGTTAAGCTCATGTAGATAACATATGTGGCACCAAACAACCATTCCGTTTATCATACAAGTGTCTATAACATGCAATATGGATAGGGGGATTTGTTTGACCGGACATGGCTCTATCAAAGCGTCTACATCGATTCTATTTTGATCTTCAGATGATGACTAAAAAGTGTTACACAAATATGGAGTATAGGGGAGCATTTCAAACATTTAGAAAAGCTCCTTTGGGGTACTTTCAGGACTTCTGAACACAGTGAGAATGTTTAAAATGTTGAGTTTGGGGGCCTTTTCCATAAATCTGCATTCTAATTTTTACTTGAAACTCGACGATTGAATTATTCATTTTCTAAAAACTGTCCTTTTGCTCGGTTCTGAAGTCTTAATACTACATGTATATCCAAAAGGATACTTCTTTCTTCTCAATTATTGAAATACCGACTAAATACCATATTTCAACCAATCTGTACACTTTGACAAGAGTCGTCCCGTCAAGAAAACCCTGTATTGAACGTTATAGATACATGTGAACATAACAGTATGGTTGTTTTGTGTAACATATCTCATGAAACGAAGCATTTTGTCGCAAGTTGGTGCAGTTCGCGCAAACAACACGACAAAAGCAAGGTCCCCGATAAGCCATAATGCACAATAAATATTCATTAAGCTATTCTGTTAAACCGGAATAGTAATTAATAGGCTTATACATTATCACTCGATATTGTATGTAGCCTCCCCCTCCCCTCCCGACCCCCATTAGATAGTTAGCACGATAATCAGTGAGCTGTGGCGTGTTTACCGAAGCATAATAGTGGTTCAGATTGTAGTTCATGAAAGGGATAGCTTGTCATCATGGTGTTAATCACCAATACTTGCCTTTATTTCGGTCGTAGTCGCCGATGTACCGTCTTGTAATGTAGCGGACTGCGAATGCTGCAACAAAGCATTACAACGGTAAGATGTAAGCAATACAAAAAACATTACAAGCTGGATAATAGATAAAGCAGGCAATATTCTATTTCACATTTCTATACATTTCTGATTGAGTGAACATTGGTCTTTAACATTTTGTGTAGGATTAAACATGAATTGTTTTGTTTGAACGAGCATTGCTTCATTGCTTCCTTGTGTCGGAATGAACATTTTATTAGAGAGAACATTGCTCCATTTCCCCGTTGTGGGGGAGTGAACATTTTATTTAAATGAGCTTTGCTTCTTTTCCCTGTTGTGGAGGAGTAAATATTTTATTGGAGTGAGCATTGCTTAATTTCCCTATTGTATAAAACTTATCATTTCTCCATTTTATTGGAATGGGCATTGCTTCATTCCCTTTTGTAGGAGTGAATATTCTATTTGAGTGAACATTGCTTCATTTCTTTGTTATGTATGAGTAAATAATATGTCCTCTGTTATGTATGAGCAAACAATTTGTCCTCTGTATGTTTGATTTGGAATGAGCATTGTACCACAGCCAATGATCACATCCGTATTTTGTTGGAATGTGTAGTTATTATGCCTTTCTCTCCAGGTTTTTATAGGTTTATAGGGATAAGCATAACGTGTGGGGTGTGAACATTACTTGTGCGGGAGTGAACATTACGTGTGCGGGAGTGAGCATTACGTGTACGGGAGTGAGCATTACGTGTGCGGGTGTGAGCATAAAATGTGCGGGTGTGAGTATAACGTGTGCAGGATTGAGCATTACGTGTGCGGGAGTGAGAATTTCATGTGTGGGTGTGACCAGTACGTGATTTGGTGTGAGCATTACATGTGCGAGTTGAGCATGACGTGTGGGTTGTGAGCATTACGTGTGTGATGTGAGCATTACGTGTGGGATGTGAGTATAACGTGTGCGGATGTGAGTATTACATGTGCGGGAGTGAGCATGACGTGTGCAGGTGTGAACATGACGTGTTCGGTTGTGAGCATGACGCGTGCGGGTGTGAGCATTACGTGTGCAGGTGTGAGATTTACGTGTTTTATAGTGAGCATTACGTGTGTAGGAGTGAGCATTACGTGTGCGGGTGTGAGCATAACGTGTTCGGGAGTGAGCATTACGTGTTGGGTTGTGAGCATTACATGTCAAGGAATGAGCATTACGTGCGCGGGTGTGAGCATTACATGTGCGGGTGAGAGCATTACATGTGCGGGTGTGAGATTTATGTTTTCGCAGTGAGCATTACGTGTGTAGGAGTGAGCATTACGTGTGCGGGTATGAGCATTACGTCTTCGGGATTGAGCTTTGGTGTTTGGAATATCACGGTTCCACCTTGTATGTCGAAAACATTTTCCTCACTCTCTCATTAAGGAGGTTAGGCCACTTGAAGCAGTCTTCACAAAAAGATACTTTGGGCCATGGACTTGTTGTTAAATTTGTTTATGATCTCGGAAATATAATTGAATTGAATTAACATGTGTCTGACTGAGCATGAGGAGGAAATTAAACCCTCTACCCACTATCACGTAATGAAGATGTATTTATCAATTTAGAAGCCTTCAGTATTATATCGGCGTTAATAGCTGACAGCAACATAAATACAGACAGTGATTATTATGTCATTACCATCAGGTATTGGCCGAGGCGATCCCCGTGGGGCGTGAGTCTGGGTCGGGAGAGGGGTTATGTGTGGGGAGGGAGTGGAGGGGCTTGATGTACGCGTCATTGAATCAAATAAATAAACATCACTATAGATGAAACACTGAAGCTGTCTGTCAGATTCAAACACTTCCGAAGAAAAAAGAGACTTGTTTACGACTCAGGCAGGTTTTCAACTTAGAATTCATTTGACGTTGATAGTCGTCAAAATACTCAACATATAGACATAGAAATATCAACCCTGCACAAACAAATAAACACCGGAAGCCATGTCGAATCGTTAGACGTTGTGAACCTTGGAGTTACGTTATTTTCTCCAGATGATGAATATGAGCGAGCGTTTGAACATCCGTACAGAAATACTTACAGATATATCACAGTTTTTGTTTGTAGATGTATCATACATTTCATTCGCCTGCTCTAAATTAGTTTTTAAGCTTTCTAACATGACAAAAAGGTAGGCGGTATCGGGGATGCATGACGCGCCGTCTCGAGCTCGGCGAACGTCAAGGACCTGGAGAATTACTGAGTCTGACGGAGCCAAGTTGTAATACAGGAGATTACTTAAAATCCAAAATAAAAGTATTTATAGATATTAAATCTCGTATACAGTCATATCTTTATTGAAGGAAATGCGCAATTCGGTATAAATCTGCTTTTTGTTGACATGTATCATAAAAAGTCAAGATCCTGTGATATCTGGTATTCTCGGCACTCCAAATGTAAAATCACATCAAGGCGAGTATCAGCAGTGTTTTGTGGTTAGTGTTAAACCACGTCTGCTATGTGTGAATACTATCTCAATCAAACCACTACTTAGCTATGTAAACACTAACTCTGTCTAACTACTACCAAACTATGTAAACACTAACTCTGTCTAACCACCACCAAACTATGTAAACACTTACTCTGTCTAACCATCACTAAACTATGTAAACACTAACTCTGTCTAACTACTACCAAACTATGTAAACACTAACTCTGTCTAACTACTACCAAACTATGTAAACACTTACTCTGTCTAACCATCACTAAACTATGTAAACACTAACTCTGTCTAACTACTACCAAACTATGTAAACACTTACTCTGTCTAACCATCACTAAACTATGTAAACACTAACTCTGTCTAACTACTACCAAACTATGTAAACACTTACTCTGTCTAACCATCACTAAACTATGTAAACACTAACTCTGTCTAACTACTACCAAACTATGTAAACACTAACTCTGTCTAACCACCACCAAACTATGTAAACATTAACTCTGTCTAACCATCACTAAACTATGTAAACACTGACTCTGTCTAACCACTACCAAACTATGTAAACACTAACTCTGTCTAACTACTACCAAACTATGTAAACACTAGCTCTGTCTAACCATCACTAAACTATGTAAACACTATCTCAATCAAACCCATACTGAGCTATGTAAACACTAACTCTGTCTAACTACTACCAAACTATGTAAACACTAACTCTGTCTAACCACCACCAAACTATGTAAACACTAACTCTGTCTAACCATCACTAAACTATGTAAACACTAACTCTGTCTAACCACTACCAAACTATGTAAACACTAACTCTGTCTAACCACCACCAAACTATGTAAACACTAACTCTGTCTAACCATCACCAAACTATGTAAACACTAACTCTGTCTAACCATCACCAAACTATGTAAACACTAACTCTGTCTAACCATCACCAAACTATGTAAACACTTACTCTGTCTAACCACCACCTAACTATATAAACACTAACTCTGTCTAACCACCACCTGACTATATAAACACTAACTCTGTCTAACCACCACCTGACTATATAAACACTAACTCTGTTTAACTCGACAGTGATATCAAGCCAGTACTAAACTATTTAATGATGTAGGAACCTGATGGCAGTTGCGCTGAAGTCTGTGGCCGTGTGATGAGGATGTAACAGACAAGGCAGGTGATCGCCGACGGACATGTGTATGCTTTACAAATGAGAGTTTCCGGTGAGCGTTTAATACAAAGTGTTTCATCTTAGCCTATACGGCGAGTAATTTCGTTCCATGTAACTTTTATAAAAACGTGTAGCGTCTGTCGTAGGTGTTGGGTACGGAATCATCTGTGTGTTAACTACTTTCATCTGACTGTCGAATGGAGATCGTTAACGATGGAGAAGAGTACATGTTATGTCCTTACACCAGATCCCCGTACTCTCCACCACTGTGCTCACCGCGGCCGTCCGTGGTATCGGAGCACCTCGTTATAACTACAAACTTTCAATCGTTGCCAAACCCGTTGTTATTACTCGTCTATCATACTAATTAGAAACCAGGCACCTTTCCCCGCTCGTTAGTGATGTCAATGGTCAATGAGATTCAGCGTACGTATAACAGAAGCATACCTACAGAGCGACACGACCGTTTTATGTCAAATATGTATGTTAATATATCGTATTTCTATATTGTCAACTAAGCATACAATGATGTTAACTCAAGGTCAGGGTATGTAATTAGTCAATGTAGACAAACAACATAAGCTGATTCAACAGTCATTAAAAAATGAAAACAGTCCTACAAAGTTAATATCAGTCCAACAATGTTGATATGTATAATACAAAGTTGATATCTACAATACAAAGTTCGTGTCTTTAGTACAAAGTTAATATCTTTAATACAAAGCTGATATCTTAAATACAAGTTAATTTCTGTAATACAAAGTTGACACCAGTCCTACAAAGTTGACACCAGTCCTACAAAAATGACACCAGTCCTAAAAAGTTGATACCAATCAGACATAGTCGATACCAGTCATACAAAGTTGACACCAGTCTTACAAAAATGGTACCAGTCCTACAAAGATGACATCAGTCCTACAAGGTTGACACTAGTCCTACAAAGATGACACCAGTCCTACAAAGTTGACACCAGTCATACAAAGTTGACACCAGTCATACAAAGATGACACCAGTCCTACAAAGTTGACACCAGTCCTACAAAGTTTACACCAGTCATACAAAGTTGACACCAGTCCTACAAAGTTGACACCAGTCCTATAAAGTTGACACCAGTCATACAAAGTTGGTACCAGTCATACAAAGTTGACACCAGTCCTACAAAGTTGACACCAGTCCTATAAAGTTGACACCAGTCATACCAAGTTGACACCAGCCATACAAAGTATACACCAGTCCTGTAAAGTTGACACCAGACCTATAAAGTTGACACCAGTCCTATAAAGTTGACACCAGTCCTACAAAGTTGACACCAGTCCTATAAAGTTGACACCAGTCATACAAAGTTGGTACCAGTCATACAAAGTTGACACCAGTCCTACAAAGTTGATACCAGTCCTACAAAGTTGACACCAGTCCTACAAAGTTGGTACCAGTCAGACAAAATTGATACCAGTCATACAAAGTTGATACCAGTCATACAAAGTTGACACCAGTCATACAAAATTGGTACCAGTCATACAAAGTTGGTACCAGTCATACAAAGTTGACACCAGTCCTACAAAGTTGACACCAGTCCTATAAAGTTGACACCAGTCCTACAAAGTTGACACCAGCCATACAAAGTATACACCAGTCCTATAAAGTTGATACCAGTCTGACAAAGTTGATACCAATCATACAAAGTTGATACCAGTCCTACAAAGTTGACACCAGTCCTACAAAGTTGGTTCCAGTCAGACAAAATTGATACCAGTCATACAAAGATGATACCAGTCCTACAAAGTTGACACCAGTCCTACAAAGTTGGTACCAGTCTGACAAAGTTGATACCAATCAGACATAGTCGATACCAGTCATACCAAGTTGACACCTGTCCTACAAAGTTGGTACCAGTCATACAAAGTTGATACCGATCAGACATAGTCGATACCAGTCATACAAAGTTGACACCAGTCATACAAAATTGGTACCAGTCATACAAAGTTGGTACCAGTCAGACAAAATTGATACCAGTCCTACAAAGATGACATCAGTCCTACAAAGTTGACACCAGCCATACAAAGTTGACACCAGTCCTACAAAGTTGACACCAGTCCTACAAAGTTGACACTAGTCATACAAAGTTGACACCAGTCCTAAAAAAATGAGTCTAGTCAGACAAAATTGATACCAGTCCTACAAAGTTGACACCAGTCATACAAAGTGCATACCAGTCCTACAAAGTTGACACCAGTCCTACAAAGTTGGTACCAGTCAGACAAAATTGATACCAGTCCTACAAAGTTGATACCAGTCATACAAAGTTGACACCAGTCATACAAGGTTGGTATCAGTCATACAAAGTTGATACAAGTCCTACAAAGTTGGTACCAGTCAGACAAAATTGATACCAGTCATACAAAGTTGGTACCAGTCAGACAAAGTTGATACCAGTCCTACAAAGTTGGTACCAGTCAGACAAAATTGATACAAGTCATACAAAGTTGGTACCAGTCAGACAAAGTTGACACCAGTCATACAAAGTTGGTACCAGTCATACAAAGTTGACACCAGTCCTACAAAGTTGGTACCAGTCAGACAAAATTGATACCAGTCCTACAAAGTTGATACCAGTCATACAAAATTGGCATCAGTCCTACAAAGTTGGTACCAGTCAGACAAAATTGATACCAGTCCTACAAAGTTGATACCAGTCATACAAAGTTGACATCAGTCCTACAAAGTTGGTACCAGTCATACAAAGTTGACATCAGTCCTACAAAGTTGGTACCAGTCCTACAAAGTTGACACCAGTCCTACAAAGTTGGTACCAATCAGACAAAATTGATACCAGTCCTACAAAGTTGGTACCAGTCAGACAAAGTTGACACCAGTCCTACAAAGTTGGTACCAGTCATACAAAGTTGACACCAGTCCTAAAAAAATGAGTCTAGTCAGACAAAATTGATACCAGTCCTACAAAGTTGATACCAGTCATTCAAAGTTGACACCAGTCATACAAAGTTGACACCAGTCCTACAAAGTTGACACCAGTCCTACAAAGTTGACACCAGTCCTACAAAGTTGGTACCAGTCAGACAAAATTGATACCAGTCCTACAAAGTTGATACCAGTCATACAAAGTTGATACAGTACCTGTCCTACAAAATTGACACCAGTCCTACAGTCGTGTACAAGTATTGTACCAGTTATGTGAAGTTCGTTGCTCACATCGATCGTACAAATAAACGACATGTAAACTCGGTAGTTTCCTGGTGTGTTTACTTGCGATTCGCCCATGCTAAATAATATCGGCGTATTGAACATGTCATTAGCACTTGTAAAGGAGAGACTGTTTAGGTTGAACTCGGAAACCGAATCAAAGTAGATATACTGATGACTGGAAGTCGACCTGTCTTCACGTTACAATTAGCAGTTGAGTTATTTGAATCTTTTCACCAGACGGATTTATTTAACTGACTGACAAGTACATCAAAACGCACCAACCCTTCACACCAATGTATGTCAGGAGAAACCGGTTCTCTAACTAGTGGTGATCGATTAGATAATACGATACGTGTGTTTGTTTTGGCTATATGACGCTGGAACACGTCTGGTTGTATATGTTAGCGCGATCTATCATCATCCTAAGGAGCACGGCGCTCCGGTCAGATCCTCCCTTCATTGAAGACATGACCCCATCAGGTTATAAAACGTACCGTGTCTTCATGTATCTTATCCTAGGCCTTATAAACAACACAACCTTTCTAAAGCTGACGTCTAGGCCTTATAAACAACACAACCTTTCTAAAGCTGACTTCGAATAAACGCATCGTGTCGTCATATGTATCTCAGCCCAGGCCTTATAAACAACACGTACAGCCTTTCTAAAGCTGACATCGAATAAACAAAAAATGAAATACAATTAATTGATTTTTGTACCATTCAATTTACTGCATTTACATCCAAATAACATTGTGTGGATCGAGCTGCAAATAACATACAAACATACATATAAAAGACATATATACATGTATAGTATTTAGCAAACTTAAGCACCTTGCAAAAGCCTACCTATCTCATGTAGTTCAAACGACCTCTTAATGAAGAGGTCAATATCGCGCCAAAGTTGCGGTCCATTACTGGTACAATGTTATTGACAATAGCACCTGTTTAATTTTGTATATCGGGAAAACTAGTATCTATTTTTCAAAAAAGATTTTCATATGTTAGCCTTGTAAGTACAGTACAGTGAAAAATCAAATGAATTTCGTATTCTAGTATGTTGCAACGTTTACAGTGACGTAGTTGCCTGGGAATCGTTTTAGCTCTACCAGTCTCGATCCCTAAAATATGATTACTTAATTATTCTCAATTTTGCTAGCAGTGGTCTGTGTTCAAAAGATGACTAAACACACACATATGCTGCACCTCTTACATTTAGTAATAGATACAGTATGCCGAAAACATGAATTAAACTGCATCATACAGCTGTTTCGCCTCCTAGGACTCTTCAGTGATGCTAGGGGCCAAAAGGTAGGAATCCGAATTTTTTAAACTAATATAGAAGCAGAAGGGTCAGGTGCGTAAAACCCCTTTAATTTATGAATTTAGAAGTAAAATTAAACTAGTTCTGTATAATTTCAAATCATATACTACGAAAATGTGTATATTAATTTAGCAATGACAAGTAAGATTCTTTACCGTATTGCTACTTAGTTTTTCTGTGTAAATATAGTGTACTATTTTCATCAATGATATGCATTTTATTAGAAAAACATTTTTCAAATTTCTCATGTATCAATGTTTTTCACAAACGATTTATCGTTATTTTGTTTCAGAGTAACAAGAATCATGTTCAAAACTGCAAGTTACATGTACGTGTATGATGGTTCGATTAACCGGCTAGCCTAAATCATCAAAACTTTAATTATTTTTCAAAAAGATTCAAACTATTCTTGATCATATTAAGAGCTATAGATGATAACGTTGTGTGGTAGAGCGGAGTGAGTTATTAATCAGACACTGAACTGCTGAACTCAATAAATTACCGAAATACCTGGGATAACTTCCAATTTCAGTTTTGTCGGCGATTGATACGAACAATATGAAAAACGCGATAGAATGATCCCAACAGACCTTGGGTCAGGGTTGTGTATGTTTATATAGAGGAGAGGTGAGGCAGGGCAGCGGAAATACCGCGTGTTTCATCTTAATCTTGTTCTGCTTTCTATTCTGGCTTCTCCCCGTAAACCCCGGAGAAACATTTGTTACAAGGTGTTCTTTACCTCGTAACAATTAGCCGTCTATAAGTGTACGGTGTTGGTATGTCTACATCTGAGGGGTGTTATGGGTACAAAGCCTACAGATAAAGTTACCCAGTAATAAAGATACAGGTTGGCCATCATTACAATACCTTATTATCTAACTTACATCTAATGTACGAGTATATCTACCTATCCTTTACCGCGTGACGTAACAGATTCTACCATACCGCTATCCTATACCGTATGCATTAAATACTGCGTAGCGGCATTCTAATTTCAAAATGATGAAATACATGGAGTGTCTGAGGTTCGTTCCCAGGACTTAGTTTCTAACCTGGGACCGGGAACCAGACACTCGTTCTGTAGAGAAACGAAACCGGGAACCAGACCCTCGTTCTGTAGAATAACGGAATCGGGAACCAGGCCCTCGTTCTGTAGAATAACGGAATCGGGAACCAGACCCTCGTTCCGTAGAATAACGGAATCGGGAATCATTCCGTTTAAGAACCGGAAACCAGCCCACTGCTCCGTGCAATAACGAAATCGGGAATCAGACCCTTGTTCCGTTAAAGAACCGGGAACCAGACCCTCGTTCCGTTAAAGAACCGGGAACCAGACCCTCGTTCCGTTAAAGAACCGGGAATCAGACCCTCGTTCCGTTTAAGAACCGGGAATCAGACCCTCGTTCCGTTAAAGAACCGGGAACCAGACCCTTGTTCTGTTTAAGAACCGGAAATCAGGCCCTCGTTCCGTTTCGTTTGTTTTTCTTTGTCTACATCTCATAACGAAAAGTACAAGGCTCATAGTTTTATCTGACTGCAGTATAGTAATCAAACCCAAAACCTTTCAGATTAAATTTACGCCCATCATAGCTGATATCCAAACTCCAGCTAGGAACGAGGACCTAGCTAACTCAGGCTCCAAATATAAAACATGTTGCAGATGAGATACAGTTATTCCGCGTCCGACGAACGCGACAGATATCTTGGATGTTTGAGAATTTCTCAGTTCTCAGACACGTGCACTGACTACACCATGGAGACATGCCCGGCACGTGCATAATGTAATGGCTTTCTTTACGTATCCTCAAAAATGTGTAAGAAACGGCACAAATGTACCGGTTATAATCAGAAAGAGAATTTACCTATGTGTAATGATAAAAACGCAAACCTAACGAACAAGCATGTAATAAAAAAGGTGGTTTGATAAATCTGTGTCTTATAATTTTGAAATTGACATATGTAAATATAAAAGCGATTCGCTATTTATAGTGTGTTTATGTTCTGGGAACGGTAGAAACAGCATGAGCATACCGATGTCTTTCACAAGGATGTGATACTATCGCCCGTTTGGAATTGCTGTAAGAATTGAATTAAATCATCTGCATGTGATTAATAGATTTTCTAATTCTGGGCCCAGTTTTTCAAAAGGTGATAAGCCTAAACAATGATTAGCGCAAATTTTAATTCTCCTATAACTTTCAAATGAAACCATAGATTTAGTTACAACTTTGCAGTTATCAAATATCTAATAGTGACAATTTACATGCAAAGTTTGAAGATTTTACCTGGTATATTAACAGAATTATTAAAGTTTGAAAAATGTCGCTAGATAGTGATTAAGCTAACCACCCTTTGAACAACTGGGCCCTGGTGTTTTGAATGTTGTTTTTGCTGTAATTTTTTTTTCTCCAATCGTACATTTTTTCCTGCTTTAGATTGTTTAAATACTAGTATTCCTCAATTTATTTTTTTGAATTCCTTTGAGTTTTTTCGTTATTATAAAACAGTTATATAATTAGTAATTCGTGAGAGCACATTTATGTACCCCCACCCCCTCCCCTAAGTGAAAAACTCTTTCCCTCGGTTGCATACCGTCGGTAATAGATGTTGTAATACATGTATAAGCGTCTATCATCCAACAATTGTCTTTACAATCTGACAAACAGAAGTGACTTCACCAGAATACCTAAAAGGTTGGAATTTATCATATTACTTATCATGAAACACATAAGAACCACTTGAAATGTTCTGTCTGCTTAGATAATTTGTGACTAAAATATAAACAACTATAAATACATTGATATATTTTTATTGTTCATACAAAATATGTATAGTACTTGCTAGCAGTGATTGTTACACTGTACACTCGCATATTGGTATTCTATACCACGTTATACAGTGTAGATATTCCTAAGTAGTTCATAAACGAGAGGAGTTGGGTTTCTAAATTAATCTTGAAATTAAATATATTAATTGGCAATACCCTCATTTTGTGTAAACTATCGCCCCATTGACATTTTGTGTAAACTATCGCCCATTGACATGTAACTCATGATGATGTCATATCTTACCTGTTTTGCCAACACCGGAAGCTCCAAAGATGACGATCTTGGCGTTCGTGAATTTCTTTTGCGACATGATGACATTAGCTGATCACGACACTAGACACGTGCAGTCCTCAGTAAAACCCAATGAAGACGGGGCTACGCATGCCTCCACTTCTCTCTTCTCTCCGTTCCTATTTTCACTGACAGCAAAATCAGCTGACGCGTATATGCTCTCCTTCTTCCTCCCTTTTGCTGTCTGTCCTCATGTGAATCTAGATAGGGATAAATCCGTGTTAATATGTGTATACAAGTTCTTCTACTGTCTATGATTTCTTCTGTCTTTTCTTCGTCTCCCCCTCCCCGCCGGTAGAGGATAACAAACGTTTTGTGTTGGCCTACTACCAGCTCTTGTCCATAAACATGTTTTCTCTTTATAGCCTTATCACAAGCATCAGGACATAAAATGCTTCGAGATGTAGATATGATGGATACCGGTTCGCCGTAGATCTGCCAGCCGCCGTACCAAACACACTCGTCCGTAATATTGTACAATCACCACGAGGGTAACACGTCCCGAACAGATTTATAACTAGGTAGGTAGGTAACGGTCAGCTTTATATAACTAGTTACACAGGTAACCAACCCCTTTATTTGATTAGTCACACGGGTAACCAGCACCTCTCTATAATTAGTTACACAGGTAACCAGCACCTCTTTATAATTGGTTACACAGGTAACCAACACCTCTCTATAATTAGTTACACAGGTAACTAGCACCTCTCTATAATTAGTTACACAGGTAACCAACACCTCTCTATAATTAGTTACACAGGTAACTAGCACCTCTCTATAATTAGTTACACAGGTAACCAGCACCTCTTTATAATTGGTTACACAGGTAACCAACACCTCTCTATAATTAGTTACACAGGTAACCAACACCTCTCTATAATTAGTTACACAGGTAACTAGCACCTCTCTATAATTAGTTACACAGGTAACCAACACCTCTCTATAATTAGTTACACAGGTAACCAACTTCTTTCTATAATTAGTTACACAGGTAACCAACTTCTTTCTATAATTAGTTACACAGGTGACCAACACCTCTCTATAATTAGTGACACAGGTAACCAGCACCTCTCTATAATTAGTGACACAGGTGACCAACACCTCTCTATAATTAGTTACACAGGTTACCAACATCTCTCTATAATTAGTTACACAGGTAACCAGCACTTCTCTATAATTAGTTACACAGGTAGCCAACACCTCTCTTTAATTAGTTACACAGGTAACCAACACCTCTCTATAATTAGTTACATAGGTAACCAACACCTCTCTATAATTAGTTACACAGGTAACCAACACCTTTCTATAATTATTTACACAGGTGACCAACACCTCTCTATAATTAGTGACACAGGTGACCAACACCTCTCTATAATTAGTGACACAGGTGACCAACACCTCTCTATAATTAGTGACACAGGTGACCAACACCTCTCTATAATTAGTTACACAGGTAACCAACATCTCTCTATAATTAGTGACACAGGTAACCAGCACCTCTCTATAATTAGTGACACAGGTGACCAACACCTCTCTATAATTAGTTACACAGGTTACCAACATCTCTCTATAATTAGTTACACAGGTAACCAGCACTTCTCTATAATTAGTTACACAGGTAGCCAACACCTCTCTTTAATTAGTTACACAGGTAACCAACACCTCTCTATAATTAGTTACACAGGTAACCAACACCTCTCTATAATTAGTTACACAGGTAACCAACACCTTTCTATAATTATTTACACAGGTGACCAACACCTCTCTATAATTAGTGACACAGGTAACCAGCACCTCTCTATAATTAGTTACACAGGTGACCAACACCTCTCTATAATTAGTGACACAGGTGACCAACACCTCTCTATAATTAGTTACACAGGTAACCAACATCTCTCTATAATTAGTGACACAGGTAACCAGCACCTCTCTATAATTAGTGACACAGGTGACCAACACCTCTCTATAATTAGTTACACAGGTAACCAACACCTCTCTATAATTAGTTACACAGAAACCAACACCTCTCTATAATTAGTTACACAGGTAACCAGCATCTTTCTATAATTAACTACACAGGTAACCAACATCTCTCTATAATTAGTTACATGGGTGACCAACACCTCTCAATAATTAGTTACACAGGTAACCAACACCTCTCTATAATTAGTTACACAGGTAACCAGCATCTTTCTATAATTAACTACACAGGTAACCAACATCTCTCTATAATTAGTTACATGGGTGACCAACACCTCTCAATAATCAGTTACACAGGTAACCAACACCTCTCTATAATTAGTTACACAGGTAACCAACTCCTCTCTATAAATAGCTACACAGGTAACCAGCACCTCTCAATAATTAGTTACACAGGTAACCAACTTCTTTCTATAATTAATTACGCAGGTAACCAACACCTCTCTATAATTAGTTACACAGGTAACCAACACCTCTCTATAATTAGTTACACAGGTAACCAACATCTCTCTATAATAAGTTACGAAGGTAACCAGCACCTCTCTATAATTAGTTACACAGGTAACCAGCACCTCTCTATAATTAGTTACACAGGTAACCAGCACCTCTCTATAATTAGTTACACAGGTAACCAGCACCTCTCTATAATTAGTTACACAGGTAACCAGCACCTCTCTACAATCAGTTACACAGGTAACCAACACCTCTCTATAATTAGTTACACAGGTAACCAGCACCTCTCTATAATTAGTTACACAGGTAACCAGCACCTCTCTATAATTAGTTACACAGGTAACCAACACCTTTGTACATTGTAAAATTAGTTAACTAGTGTCAAAGGTAACCATAGGTACAGTATGTCGGGTATTTGACAACATTATTCATACAGTTGACAGTGGTATGTTATCTGTTCTTTTTATTTGACAGCATTATCGCTATAACGAGTATTTGACGGTATGACCCTGGCTTTAACAGGTATTCAAAAACATTATCCTGGCTATAACGGGTATTTGACAACATTATCCCGGCTATAATAGGTATTTGACAACATTATCCTCGCTATAACGGGTATTTGACAACATTATCCTGGCTATAATGGGTAATTGACAACATTATCCTGGCTATAACGGGTATTTGACAACATTATCCTGGCTATAATGGGTAATTGACAACATTATCCTCGCTATAACGGGTATTTGACAACATTATCCTCGCTATAACGGGTATTTGACAACATTATCCTGGCTATAATGGGTAATTGACAACATTGTCCTGGCTATAACGGGTATTTGACAACATTATCCGGGCTATAACGGGTATTTGACAACATTATCATGGCTATAGCCGAATGTCTTTAATTACAGCTTGTGAGCACCACAAAATACATTGTACATTAATGCTAAGTAGAATTGCACGGACACACCTCCACCTAACGATGTCCCCTCTGATTTGGAGTGTAGAGGCTGACAGGATGCCAGTGGTTATCTGTTCTATCTAATGGACAGGCCTGACAGCTGTGTTGATTAAGGTTTTATACATAACCTAACAGATGTTTTACCAGATAGGTGATCAACTTGAACAGTTCACGTAATTCTTACATACTTTCGTGCTGAACATGTGATCGAGGAGCTGGTACAGAAAGGCGTTACATAATAGCCTGTATATTTATATAGATAGAGAGAATGTAATAAACGTACCGGTCACTGGGTTTGTAATTTTTACAAAGTAATAATTCAAAAAATTGGGGCAAACCATGGTTACCCCTTCCCCTTACCTACGTATGGTCCAATTACTAAAGTTTTAATCAACTACACCATACCTCTTTGGTCAATACATCTAACCACAACTACACCATACCTCTCTGGTCTATACATCTAACCACAACTACACCATACCTCTCTGGTCTATACATCTAACCACAACTACACCATACCTCTCTGGTCTATACATCTAACCACAACTACACCATACCTCTCTGGTCTATACATCTAACCACAACTACACCATACCACTCTGGTCTATACATCTAACCACAACTACACCATACCTCTCTGGTCTATACACCTAACCACAACTACACCATACCTCTCTGGTCTATACATCTAACCACAACTACACCATACCTCTCTGGTCTATACATCTAACCGCAATTACACCATACCTCTCTGGTCTATACATCTAACCACAACTACACCATACCTCTCTGGTCTATACATCTAACCACAATTACACCATACCTCTCTGGTCTATACGTCTACCTCTCTGGTCTATACATCTAACCACAACTACACCATACCTCTCTGGTCTATACATCTAACCACAACTACACCATACTTCTCTGGGCTATACATCTAACCACAACTACACCATACCTCTCTGGCCTATACATCTAACCACAACTACACATACCTCTCTGGTCTATACATCTAACCACAACTACACCATACCTCTCTGGTCTATACATCTAACCACAACTACACCATACCTCTCTGGTCTATACATCTAACCGCAATTACACCATACCTCTCTGGTCTATACATCTAACCACAACTACACCATACCTCTCTGGTCTATACGTCTACCTCTCTGGTCTATACATCTAACCACAACTACACCATACCTCTCTGGTCTATACATCTAACCACAACTACACCATACTTCTCTGGTCTATACATCTAACCACAACTACACCATACCTCTCTGGTCTATACATCTAACCACAATTACACCATACCTCTCTGGTCTATACGTCTACCTCTCTGGTCTATACATCTAACCACAACTACACCATACCTCTCTGGTCTATACATCTAACCACAACTACACCATACCTCTCTGGTCTATACGTCTACCTCTCTGGTCTATACATCTAACCACAACTACACCATACCTCTCTGGTCTATACGTCTACCTCTCTGGTCTATACATCTAACCACAACTACACCATACCTCTCTGGTCTATACATCTAACCACAACTACACCATACTTCTCTGGTCTATACATCTAACCACAACTACACCATACCTCTCTGGTCTATACATCTAACCACAATTACACCATACCTCTCTGGTCTATACGTCTACCTCTCTGGTCTATACATCTAACCACAACTACACCATACCTCTCTGGTCTATACATCTAACCACAATTACACCATACCTCTCTGGTCTATACGTCTACCTCTCTGGTCTATACATCTAACCACAACTACACCATACCTCTCTGGTCTATACATCTAACCACAACTACACCATACCTCTCTGGTCTATACATCTAACCACAACTACACCATACTTCTCTGGTCTATACATCTAACCACAACTACACATACTTCTCTGGTCTATACATCTAATCACAACTACACCATACTTCTCTGGGCTATACGTCTAACCACAACTACACCATACTTCTCTGGTCTATACATCTAACCACAACTACACATACCTCTCTGGTCTATACATCTAACCACAACTACACCATACCTCTCTGGTCTATACATCTAACCACAACTACACCATACCTCTCTGGTCTATACATCTAACCACAACTACACATACCTCTCTGGTCTATACATCTAACCACAATTACATCATACTTCTCTGGTCTATACATCTAACCACAACTACACCATACCTCTCTGGTCATCTAACCACAACTACACCATACCTCTCTGGTCTATACACCTAACCACAACTACACCATACCTCTCTGGTCTATACATCTAACCACAACTACACCATACCTCTCTGGTCTATACATCTAACCACAACTATACCATACCTCTCTGGTCTATACATCTAACCACAACTACACCATACCTCTCTGGTCTATACATCTAACCACAACTACACCATACCTCTCTGGTCTATACATCTAACAAACAACTACACCATACTTCTCTGGTCTATACATCTAACAAACAACTACACCATACCTCTCTGGTCTATACATCTAACCACAACTACACCATACCTCTCTGGTCTATACATCTAACCACAACTACACCATACCTCTCTGGTCTATACATCTAACAAACAACTACACCATACTTCTCTGGTCTATACATCTAACAAACAACTACACCATACCTCTCTGGTCTATACATCTAACAAACAACTACACCATACCTCTCTGGTCTATACATCTAACCACAACTACACCATACCTCTTTGATCTATACATCTAATCACAACTACACCATACCTCTTTGATCTATACATCTAACCACAACTACACCATACCTCTTTGATCTATACATCTAATCATAACTACACCATACTTCTCTGGTCTATACATCTAACCACAACTACACCATACTTCTCTGGTCTATACATCTAACCACAACTACACCATAATTCTCTGGTCTATACATCTAATCACAACTACACCATACCTCTTTGATCTATACATCTAACCACAACTACACCATACCTCTTTGATCTATACATCTAACCACAACTACACCATACCTCTCTGGTCTATACATCTAACCACAACTACACCATACCTCTCTGGTCTATACATCTAACCACAACTACACCATACCTCTCTAGTCTATACATCTAACCACAACTACACATACCTCTCTGGTCTATACATCTAACCACAACTACACCATACCTCTCTGGTCTATACATCTAACCACAACTACACATACCTCTCTGGTCTATATATCTAACCACAACTACACCATACCTCTTTGATCTATACATCTAACCACAACTACACCATACCTCTCTGGTCTATACATCTAACCACAACTACACCATACCTCTCTGGTCTATACATCTAACCACAACTACACCATACTTCTCTGGTCTATACGTCTACCTCTCTGGTCTATACATCTAACCACAACTACACCATACCTCTCTGGTCTATACGTCTACCTCTCTGGTCTATACATCTAACCACAACTACACCATACCTCTCTGGTCTATACATCTAACCACAACTACACCATACTTCTCTGGTCTATACATCTAACCACAACTACACCATACCTCTCTGGTCTATACATCTAACCACAACTACACCATACCTCTCTGGTCTATACATCTAACCACAACTACACCATACCTCTCTAGTCTATACATCTAACCACAACTACACATACCTCTCTGGTCTATACATCTAACCACAACTACACCATACCTCTCTGGTCTATACATCTAACCACAACTACACATACCTCTCTGGTCTATATATCTAACCACAACTACACCATACCTCTTTGATCTATACATCTAACCACAACTACACCATACCTCTCTGGTCTATACATCTAACCACAACTACACCATACCTCTCTGGTCTATACATCTAACCACAACTACACCATACTTCTCTGGTCTATACGTCTACCTCTCTGGTCTATACATCTAACCACAACTACACCATACCTCTCTGGTCTATACGTCTACCTCTCTGGTCTATACATCTAACCACAACTACACCATACCTCTCTGGTCTATACATCTAACCACAACTACACCATACTTCTCTGGTCTATACATCTAACCACAACTACACATACCTCTCTGGTCTATACACCTAACCACAACTACACCATACCTCTCTGGTCTATACATCTAACCACAACTACACCATACCTCTCTGGTCTATACATCTAACCACAACTACACCATACCTCTCTGGTCTATACATCTAACCACAACTACACCATACCTCTCTGGTCTATACATCTAACAAACAACTACACCATACTTCTCTGGTCTATACATCTAACAAACAACTACACCATACCTCTCTGGTCTATACATCTAACAAACAACTACACCATACCTCTCTGGTCTATACATCTAACCACAACTACACCATACCTCTTTGATCTATACATCTAATCACAACTACACCATACCTCTTTGATCTATACATCTAACCACAACTACACCATACCTCTTTGATCTATACATCTAATCACAACTACACCATACTTCTCTGGTCTATACATCTAATCACAACTACACCATACTTCTCTGGTCTATACATCTAACCACAACTACACCATACTTCTCTGGTCTATACATCTAACCACAACTACACCATACCTCTCTGGTCTATACATCTAACCACAACTACACCATACCTCTCTGGTCTATACATCTAACCACAACTACACCATACTTCTCTGGTCTATACATCTAACCACAACTACACCATACCTCTCTGGTCTATACATCTAACCACAACTACACCATACCTCTCTGGTCTATACATCTAACCACAACTACACCATACCTCTTTGATCTATACATCTAACCACAACTACACCATACTTCTCTGGTCTATACATCTAACCACAACTACACCATACCTCTCTGGTCTATACATCTAACCACAACTACACCATACCTCTCTGGTCTATACATCTAACCACAACTACACCATACTTCTCTGGTCTATACATCTAACCACAACTACACCATACCTCTCTGGTCTATACATCTAACCACAACTACACATACCTCTCTGGTCTATACATCTAACCACAACTACACCATACCTCTCTGGTCTATACATCTAACCACAATTACACCATACCTCTCTGGTCTATACATCTAACCACAACTACACATACCTCTCTGGTCTATACATCTAACCACAACTACACATACCTCTCTGGTCTATACATCTAACCACAATTACATCATACCTCTCTGGTCTATACATCTAACCACAACTACACCATACCTCTCTGGTCTATACATCTAACCACAACTACACATACCTCTCTGGTCTATACATCTAACAAACAACTACACCATACCTCTATGGTCTATACATCTAACCACAATTACACCATACCTCTCTGGTCTATACACCTAACCACAACTACACATACCTCTCTGGTCTATACATCTAACCACAACTACACCATACCTCTCTGGTCTATACATCTAACCACAACTACACATACCTCTCTGGTCTATACATCTAACCACAACTACACCATACCACTCTGGTCTATACATCTAACCACAACTACACCATACCTCTCTGGTCTATACATCTAACCACAACTACACCATACCTCTCTGGTCTATACGTCTACCTCTCTGGTCTATACATCTAACCACAACTACACCATACCTCTCTGGTCTATACATCTAACCACAACTACACCATACTTCTCTGGGCTATACATCTAACCACAACTACACCATACCTCTCTGGTCTATACATCTAACCACAACTACACCATACCTCTCTGGTCTATACACCTAACCACAACTACACCATACCTCTCTGGTTTATACATCTAACCACAACTACACCATACCTCTCTGGTTTATACATCTAACCACAACTACACCATACCTCTCTGGTCTATATATCTAACAACAACTACACCATACTTCTCTGGTCTATACATCTAACCACAACTACACCATACCTCTCTGGTCTATACATCTAACCACAATTACACCATACCTCTCTGGTCTATACATCTAACCACAACTACACCATACCTCTCTGGTCTATACATCTAACCACAACTACACCATACCTCTCTGGTCTATACGTCTAACCACAACTACACCATACCTCTTTGATCTATACATCTAACCACAACTACACCATACCTCTCTGGTCAATATATCTAACCACAACTACACCATACCTATCTGGTCAATATATCTAACCACAATTACACTATACATCTTGTTCTATACATCTAACCACAATAATCCATACATTGGAATATTTATAAAAAATGAATTATTGAAATATACAATTTGTTTTCTATAACGCTTCAGGAACTATTTTATATTTGTGGTGTGATGGTCGTCCCTGGTTTTAACCAATATAAATGTTGCTGCCATCCATAGTATACCTAAACTACCCATTTCACTGGTTTAGAGTATTGCATTATCGTAGCTTCTGTTAACCTAAATCTCCTCACTGATAGGTGTGATAGTATACATAAGCCATATTGTATAGCCCCTCTAGGCGATCCTGATACCGACAAAACACCCCCACTCATAAACAGGAGCAAGTCAAACATCACAACATCAAACCAGCAGTTGACGTAATCGACCGATTGTTGATACATTTAGTAGAATGAACTATGTCAATCCGATAGGTATTTGTTTATCTCTCGAATTCGTTCGTCCGTCCGTCCGTCCGTCAGATGGCGAGGGCGCGGGGCGGCATGCCTCTGGCCGTACATCTGGTATATCGTCTATATGTATCTTCTTGTACATCATCACCCTGGTTACTCTCAGAAAGATATAGGAAAGCGGTGAAACAATAAAAACGAAACGAAAACTGAACATGTGATATTTTTCAAAATATAAAATACAGTATATGTGAATGTGACTGGTCCCGACTCCCTCTTAATTGCAATAGAGATCAACATAGTCTTACGAAGGTAGCAAAACAACCGAAGCAGGACCACGGTGACCTTACTGATACCATGGTGAAGTAGGACCACGGTGACCTTACTGATACCATGGTGAAGTAGGACCACGGCGACCTTACTGATACCATGGTGAAGTAGGACCACGGTGACCTTACTGATACCATGGTGAAGTAGGACCACGGTGACCTTACTGATACCATGGTGAAGTAGGACCACGGTGACCTTACTGATACCATGGTGAAGTAGGACCACGGTGACCTTACTGATACCATGGTGAAGTAGGACCACGCGACCTTACTGATACCATGGTGAAGTAGGACCACGGCGACCTTACTGATACCATGGTGAAGTAGGACCACGGCGACCTTACTGATACCATGGTGAAGTAGGACCACGGTGACCTTACTAATACCATGGTGAAATAGGACCACGGTGACCTTACTGATACCATGGTGAAGTAGGACCACGGTGACCTTACTGACACCATGGTGAAGTAGGACCACGGCGACCTTACTGACACCATGGTGATGTAGGACCACGGTGACCATACTGATACCATGGTGATGTAGGACCACGGTGACCATACTGATACCATGGTGATGTAGGACCACGGTGACCTTACTGATACCATGGTGAAGTAGGACCACGCGACCTTACTGATACCATGGTGAAGTAGGACCACGGTGACCTTACTGATACCATGGTGAAGTAGGACCACGCGACCTTACTGATACCATGGTGAAGTAGGACCACGGTGACCTTACTGACACCATGGTGAAGTAGGACCACGGCGACCTTACTGACACCATGGTGAAGTAGGACCACGGTGACCTTACTAATACCATGGTAATGTAGGACCACGGTGACCTTACTGACACCATGGTGAAGTAGGACCACGGCGACCTTACTGACACCATGGTGAAGTAGGACCACGGTGACCTTACTGATACCATGGTGAAGTAGGACCACGCGACCTTACTGATACCATGGTGAAGTAGGACCACGGCGACCTTACTGATACCATGGTGAAGTAGGACCACGGCGACCTTACTAATACGTTGGTGAAGTAGGACCACGGTGACCTTACTAATACGTTGGTGAAGTAGGACCACGGTGACCTTACTGATACCATGGTGAAGTAGGACCACGGCGACCTTACTAACACCATGGTGAAGTAGAACCACGGCGACCTTACTAATACCATGGTGAAGTAGAACCACGGCGACCTTACTGATACCATGGTGAAATAGGACCACGGCGACCTTACTAATACCATGGTGAAATAGGACCACGGCGACCTTACTAATACCATGGTGAAGTAGAACCACGGCGACCTTACTGATACCATGGTGAAGTAGGACCACGGTGACCTTACTGATACCATGGTGAAGTAGGACCACGGCGACCTTACTGACACCATGGTGAAGTAGGACCACGGTGATCTTACTGACACCACGGTGATCTTACTGACACCACGGTAAAGCAGGACCACGGTGACCTTACTAATACCATGATTATTATTCATACTACTGAAGTAACAGAGACACAGAGTGTAAATCCGGAGCAGAAAGGAAAGCTTCACCCAAATCACAGAAATCTGTCATTTTCAGCTATATGCACCTAAGTCAAACAATTACAATGTCGCGCGATCGATTTCAGAGCTACTCGGACGATTAACATCAATTCTGACAGCAAATGTAAACGAATTAGTTACAGTGAGAATATAATATGTCACTACTAGCAATCTAGATGTCATATAGAATTATGAAATAATAAAATTATTTATGAAATTAATATAAGGCTAACACACTGGTGGAAATGTTCAAGTCATATACTGGCCCTAGATCTAGACCTTTCACTTTTTATCAGTGTATGTGGTAACTAATGGCAGTTTCGTTTCCATGTTTTGGTAGTGGTAGTTTTTTTTTCATGTTTTGGTAGTGGTAGTTTTTTTCATGTTTTGGTAGTGGTAGTTTTTTACCATGTTTTGGTAGTGGTAGTTTTTTTTTCATGTTTTGGTAGTGGTAGTTTTTTTTCATGTTTTGGTAGTGGTAGTTTTTTACCATGTTTTGGTAGTGGTAGTTTTTTACCATGTTTTGGTAGTGGTAGTTTTTTACCATGTTTTGGTAGTGGTAGTTTTTTATCCATGTTTTGGTAGTGGTAGTTTTTTTTTCCATTTTTTGGTAGTGGTAGTTTTATTTCTATGTTTTGGTAGTGGTAGTTTTATTTTTATGTTTTGGTAGTGGTAGTTTTTTACCATGTTTTGGTAGTGGTAGTTTTTTACCATGTTTTGGTAGTGGTAGTTTTTTATCCATGTTTTTGGTAGTGGTATTTTTATTTCTATGTTTTGATAGTGGTAGTTTTTTTTCCATGTTTTGGTAGAGGTAGTTTTTTATCCATGTTTTGGTAGTGGTAGTTTTTTTCAAATTTTTTGGTAGTGGTAGTTTTTTACCATGTTTTGGTAGTGGTAGTTTGTTACCATGTTTTGGTAGTGGTATTTTTTTATCCATGTTTTGGTAGTGGTAGTTTTTTTTTCCATGTTTTGGTAGAGGTAGTTTTATTTCCATGTTTTGGTAGTGGTAGTTTATTTCCATGTTTTGTTAGTGGTAGATTTGTGGCAGTGGTGCTTTTAATCCAGGGAAACAATTAAAAAAAAAAAACAACTTGATGTTTGATTTTAATTAATAATTTAATTTGCATGCCAGGACTATGGACACACGTTAAACCTAACACAGTAATCTTCAACATCAACATTAACCGAATGCCAAGAACACAATGAGAATATAAAATACATACTTTAATGCTTCAATACTGATGTTGGTAAATCGTACATACACTTGTAGTGAAAAGTTGATGTGTGAACAATACCTGTACCATAGTAAGGTGTCTTCCTTGAAGGTCAGTACTGGATCTTCACAGTACATAGAAAACTATTTCAAGGTCAGTACTAGTACTGGATCTTCACAGTACATAGCAAACTATTTCAAGGTCAGTACTGGATCTTCACAGTACATAGCAAACTATTTCAAGGTCAGTACTAGTACTGGATCTTCACAGTACATAGCAAACTATTTCAAGGTCAGTACTGGATCTTAACAGTAAACTATTTCAAGGTCAGTACTGGATCTTCACAGTACATAGCAAACTATTTCAAGGTCAGTACTGGATCGTCACAGTACATAGCAAACTATTTCAAGGTCAGTACTGGAACTTCACAGTACATAGCAAACTATCTCAAGGTCAGTACTGGAACTTCATAGTACATAGCAAACTATTCCAAGGTCAGTACTGGATCGTCATAGTACATAGCAAACTATTTCAAGGTCAGTACTGGATATTCACAGTACATAGCAAACTAATTCAAGGTCAGTACTGGATATTCACAGTACATAGCAAACTATTTCAAGGTCAGTACTGGATCTTCACAGTACATAGAAAACTATTTCAAGGTCAGTACTGGATCGTCACAGTACATAGTAAACTATTTCAAGGTCAGTACTGGAAGTTCACAGTACATAGCAAACTATTTCAAGGTCAGTTGTGGATCTCCATCGTACATAGCAAACTATTTCAAGGTCAGTACTGGATCTTCACAGTGCATAGCAAACTATTTCAAGGTCAGTTCTGGATCTTCACAGTACATAGCAAACTATTTCAAGGTCAGTACTGGAACTTCACAGTACATAGCAAACTATTTCAAGGTCAGTACTGGATCGTCACAGTACATAGCAAAATATTTCAAGGTCAGTACTGGATCTTCACAGTACATAGCAAACTATTTCAAGGTCAGTACTGGATCTTCACAGTACATAGCAAACTATTTCAAGGTCAGTACTGGATCTTCACAGTACATAGCAAACTATTTCAAGGTCAGTACTAGATCTTCACAGTACATAGAAAACTATCTCTATGCTGACTTTGTGTCCTGATCCACTATACACTGACCCCTGCTCTAAAAAGGATTTCTAAAACATGATATTGATGGGCTTTCATTAGGTCCCACTTTAATAATGTACACATATATAAAGACTAGATTAGCACCTTAAGCCACTTTGTAGTACCTAGCCTCTCATTTTCATTTACAGCAAGCTTCATACTTAAAACAGAGAAACTAGAACATGGGTATATACTAGAACAGAGAGATACTAGAACAGAGATACTAGAACAGAGAGATACTAGAACAGGGATATACTAGAACAGAGATATACTAGAACAGGGATATACTAGAACAGGGATATACTAGAACAGGGATATACTAGAACAGGGATATACTAGAACAGAGAGATACTAGAACAGGGATATACTAGAACAGAGAGATACTAGAACAGAGATATACTAGAACAGAGATATACTAGAACAGAGAGATACTAGAACAGGGATATACTAGAACAGAGAGATACTAGAACAGGGATATACTAGAACAGGGATATACTAGAACAGAGAGATACTAGAACAGAGATATACTAGAACAGAGAGATACTAGAACAGAGATATACTAGAACAGAGAGATACTAGAACAGGGATATACTAGAACAGAGAGATACTAGAACAGAGATATACTAGAACAGAGAGATACTAGAACAGAGATATACTAGAACAGGGATATACTAGAACAGAGAGATACTAGAACAGAGATATACTAGAACAGAGAGATACTAGAACAGAGATATACTAGAACAGAGAGATACTAGAACAGGGATATACTAGAACAGAGAGATACTAGAACAGGGATATACTAGAACAGAGAGATACTAGAACAGAGATATACTAGAACAGAGATATACTAGAACAGGGATATACTAGAACAGAGATATACTAGAACAGAGAGATACTAGAACAGGGATATACTAGAACAGGGATATACTAGAACAGAGATATACTAGAACAGAGATATACTAGAACAGAGATATACTAGAACAGGGATATACTAGAACAGAGATATACTAGAACAGGGATATACTAGAACAGAGAGATACTAGAACAGGGATATACTAGAACAGAGATATACTAGAACAGAGATATACTAGAACAGAGATATACTAGAACAGGGATATACTAGAACAGAGATATACTAGAACAGAGAGATACTAGAACAGAGATATACTAGAACAGAGATATACTAGAACAGGGATATACTAGAACAGAGATATACTAGAACAGAGAGATACTAGAACAGAGAGATACTAGAACAGAGAGATACTAGAACAGAGAGATACTAGAACAGGGATATACTAGAACAGGGATATACTAGAACAGGGATATACTAGAACAGGGATACTAGAACAGGGATATACTAGAACAGAGATACTAGAACAGGGATATACTAGAACAGAGAGATACTAGAACAGGGATATACTAGAACAGAGAGATACTAGAACAGGGATACTAGAACAGGGATATACTAGAACAGAGATACTAGAACAGGGATTTACTAGAACAGAGAGATACTAGAACAGGGAGATACTAGAACAGGGATATACTAGAACAGGGATATACTAGAACAGGGAGATACTAGAACAGGGATATACTAGAACAGGGATATACTAGAACAGAGAGATACTAGAACAGGGATATACTAGAACAGGGATATACTAGAACAGGGATATACTAGAACAGGGATACTAGAACAGGGATATACTAGAACAGAGATACTAGAACAGGGATATACTAGAACAGAGAGATACTAGAACAGGGATATACTAGAACAGAGAGATACTAGAACAGGGATACTAGAACAGGGATATACTAGAACAGAGATACTAGAACAGGGATATACTAGAACAGGGATTTACTAGAACAGAGATATACCTCTACTAGAACAGGGATATATTTTGGAACAGAGAGATACTAGAACAGAGAGATACTAGAACAGGGAGATACTAGAACAGGGATATACTAGAACAGGGATATACTAGAACAGGGAGATACTAGAACAGGGATATACTAGAACAGGGATATACTAGAACAGGGATATACTAGAACAGGGATATACTAGAACAGAGAGATACTAGAACAGGGATATATTTAAGAACAGAGAGATACTAGAACAGGGATATACTAGAACAGGGATATACTAGAACAGGGATATACTAGAACAGGGATATACTAGAACAGGGAGATACTAGAACAGGGATATACTAGAACAGGGATATACTAGAACAGGGATATACTAGAACAGAGAGATACTAGAACAGGGAGATACTAGAACAGGGATATACTAGAACAGGGATTTACTAGAACAGAGATATACCTCTACTAAAACAGGGATATATTTTAGAACAACAGGGATATAATAGAACAGAGAGATACTAGAACAGAGAGATACCAGAACAGGGAGATACTAGATAGAACAGGGATATACTAGAACAGGGATTTACTAGAACAGAGATATACCCTCTACTAGAACAGGGATAATTAACAGGGATATATCAGAACTGGGATACTGGAACAGAGATATACTAGATCAGGGATATACTAGAACAGGGATACTGGAACAGAGAGGTATGTATTTTTCTGGCTTCAGTACAATGAACATCAAGGAAATTTACATTTTAAAACCACAGGGAGGTCGGTAAAACCACAGGGAGACTCTTAATATTGTTTGTCAAAAAGGTAGATATCAACACCAGATGGTTCTTCTCCAGTCTACCTTATTGTACAGTTTTGTTTTATATAGTGAAACCCAGTACATGACATATTTAACATTGTAAAATCTACCAGAACAGTTGTTTGAGATTATACAGATTGTAGTATGTGACTGACCACAGTTACCAATCACAGCTGAGCTGTAAGGTACGTCACATTACAAATGATACAGATTTCAAATATTGGATAGATTTTTTTATTAATAATTGAACATTTAATAATAGATCCTGAAGTTTGTCAGTTTAAACTACAATGTACCATACTCTTGTACAGTCATACAATTTAAACTACAATGTACCATACTCTCGTACAGTCATACAATTTAAACTACAATGTACCATACTCTTGTACATTCTACCCTTTTTCACTCACTATGGTAGATCCCACAAACACCTAATCACCTCTACTGAAAGTAAAAATGGAACGATGTACTTGTTCCTCTGTCTTTAAATCAGTAATAATGTGAACAGATTCAGCGCTAATTAATCTGTTTTGTCATGCACACAAAGTAGTCTGTAAAATTGGTAAAAATCTGCTGTTTTAAATTGTACTGTCCAGTGGTAGCTAGACCTGGAACCACACACGGCCTCCATTACAAGTTTTAATGTCCAGGATGTTTAGGAGATATACCAGTTCCATTTACTTTCATCATCTTCATCATCATCACTTTCGTGTGCTGATCCATTCATTAGGTTGGGAATGTGAGGCAGACCCCTTCGGGAATTCACTTTTCTCCAGATTCGCCTAAAAAACATAAATGAAATCATTCCAATAATTAAATAAATTAGGTTTTACCCAAACCAAGTGTACATTTTAGATTTTATGTATAAGACGACAAAAGAAATAATTGTATAAGAATCACGGCATGAATGACAGGGACATTATTGTGAAAACAACAAGCTAACTGAACAGTTTTCTTAAACCAGATACATGTACACTAAACTTAATAGATCTCTCAGATCCAAGCTACATATTATTAAGATCTAAGTTTTTCTCTCAAACCTGAAACACTTTCTTCAATAGATCTCAGACACCTTACAATCCAATAGATCTCAGACACCTTATAATCCAATAGATCTCAGACCTTTTAATCCAATAGATCTCAGACACCTTATAATCCAATAGATCTCAGACACCTTATAATCCAATAGATCTCAGACACCTTATAATCCAATAGATCTCAGACATCCTATAACCCAATAGATTTCAGAAACCTTATAATTCAATAGATCTCAGACACCTTACAATCATACAGATCTCAGACACCTTATAATCATACAGATCTCAGACACCTTATAATCCAATAGATCTCAGACACCTTATAATCCAATAGATCTCAGACATCCTATAATCCAATAGATCTCAGACACCTTATAATCCAATAGATCTCAGACATCCTATAAAACAATAGATCTCAGAAACCTTATAATCCAATAGATCTCAGACACCTTACAATCATACAGAGATACAGATCTCAGACACCTTATAATCCAATAGATCTCAGACACCTTATAATTCAATAGATCTCAGACACCTTACAATCATACAGATGTCAGACACCTTATAATCCAATAGATCTCAGACACCTTATAATCCAATAGATCTCAGACACCTTATAATCCAATAGATCTCAGACACCTTATAATCCAATAGATCTCAGACACCTTATAATCCAATAGATCTCAGACACCTTATAATCCAATAGATCTCAGACACCTTATAATCCAATAGATCTCAGACACCTTATAATTCAATAGATCTCAGACACCTTATAATCCAATAGATCTCGGACATCCTATAACCCAATAGATTTCAGAAACCTTATAATTCAATAGATCTCAGACACCTTACAATCATACAGATCTCAGACACCTTATAATCATACAGATCTCAGACACCTTATAATCATACAGATCTCAGACACCTTATAATCCAATAGATCTCAGACAACTTATAATCATACAGATCTCAGACACCTTATAATCATACAGATCTCAGACACCTTATAATCCAATAGATCTCAGACAACTTATAATCCAAAAGATCTCAGACACCTTATAATCCAATAGATCTCAGACATCCTATAACCCAATAGATCTCAGAAACCTTATAATCCAATAGATCTCAGACACCTTACAATCATACAGATCTCAGACACCTTATAATTCAATAGATCTCAGGCACCTTATAATCCAATAGATCTCAGACAACTTAAAATCCAATAGATCTCAGACAACTTATAATCCAATAGATCTCAGACACCTTATAATTCAATAGATCTCAGACACCTTACAATCATACAGATCTCAGACACCTTATAATCCAATAGATCTCAGACACCTTATAATTCAATAGATCTCAGTCACCTTATAATCCAATAGATCTCAGACAACTTATAATTCAATAGCTCTCAGACACCTTATAATTCAATAGCTCTCAGAAACCTTATAATTCAATAGATCTCAGACAACTTATAATCCAATAGATCTCAGAAACCTTATAATTCAATAGCTCTCAGAAACCTTATAATCTAATAGATCTCAGATACCTTATAATCCAATAGATCTCAGACAACTTATAATCCTACAGATCTCAGATACCTTATAATCCAATAGATCTCAGAAACCTTATAATTCAATAGATCTCAGACACCTTATAATCCAATAGATCATAGATCCATTCTACATCAGATTTTAGCTTTCTCTACACATCCGGTACACTTAACACAAATGTTGTTCTGATTTATTGCGTGTGACAGATTGTCCATCCTCCAGACCTGAGGAGCTATAACTGGCACGCTGTTGGACATTACAATGTGGATTTCTTTTATTTTTCTGTCCCTGTAATTTAGAACTTTATGTGACTTACTTAGCATCCCTCTCACTGGTGTCAGCTTGTTGGATAGCCTCTTTCAGATCTACCTCCATCTCCTCAATACTTCTCTCAAAGTACTCATTCTGTTTCAGCAGTTTTTGTACCTCAACCTGCAGGTGGAAAGGTACATAATGATGTATTCCATCTAGTTTTCAAGGATTACAATACATTGTAGATTAAAAGTCACATTAAGATATGACTGTTATGTCAGTGTATCTTTATAAAACTCTCTACATATGGGTCTGACCTACAGAATCTTTTTTTTTTAATATGTTCTTGAAGATATTTTTTATGAATCATAGCTAAGTAAATAGCAAATGATATACCTGCATACACAGCACTAAAGAAAATATGTTTGTCTCAAAAATGTCACAGTTCTATCAATTAGTTGAATATCTAATACAGTTTAACAAAGTATTCTGAAGTTTTGCAAAATGATTCTAAAATAATAAGAAATACTTTGAAACAAATGTCTGGTGTGGAGTGTTACCTCTGTCTCCTTGATACACTGTTCCAGGTGTGTACACACTGTTAGTGGTACATACTGTTCCCGCAGTTTGGTCCTCAGACTGTGGAGATCATCAAGCTTCTCCAGAATTAAAGCCTTGGCATGCTCGATTTCATCAGCCAGTTCTGCGGGACCTTCCTCACGGAACACACTGGATCTCTTCCGTTGAAGATCTGTCAAACCATTAAAAATTTAAGGTTTAAGGTCACCTTTGCACTAGCATGAGAAAGGAAGCTGTTATTGTTTGATAGAACTAACATGTCCATGCTTTACTACACAGTACCTGGTTCAGGAACAGTCAAAACTAACATGTCCTCGCTTTACTACCCAATACCAGGTTCAGGAACAGTTAGAACTAACATGTCTAAGGTTTAATACACAGTACCTGGTTCAGGAACAGTAAGAACTAACATGTCCATGCTTTACTACACAGTACCTGGTCCAGGAACAGTTAAAACTAATATGCCCATGCTTTACTACACAATACCTGGTTCAGGAACATTTACAACTAACAGCTCTATGCTTTACTATAGCTACACAGTAACAGTACCTGGTTCAGGAACAGTTGCCAGCCACTCTTCTTCCTCCTCTACCATCCTCCTCAACCTGCGAGAAACACACCAATATGTGATATGGCTAGGACAAATGTTAATAAACATGAAACTGAGGGCCAAGGATCTTATCACCTATAACAGGTGCTTATAGAAACCTATAGATCAATTAATTATGATTTCATATTGCTACACTGAATATTTCAAACACTTTCATTTTCTTATTTCTACCTACAAACTTTCTTTTTTAAATGACAGCTTGGTGTACCCAGTGAACCTACATTTTGCCCCCCACCCCCAGTGTCCCTAGTGACCAGTAAACCTACTGTTTGCCCCCCCCCCCCAGTGTCCCCATTGACCAGTAAACCTACTTTTTGTTCTTCCCCAGTGGCCCCATTGACCAGTAAACCTACTGTTTGTTCTCCCCCAGTGCCCCCAGTGACCAGTAAACCTACTGTTTGTTCTTCCCCAGTGTCCCCATTGACCAGTAAACCTACTGTTTGTTCTTCCCCAGTGTCCCCAGTGACCAGTAAACCTACTGTTTGTTCTTCCCAAGTGTCCCCAGTGACCAGTAAACCTACTGTTTGTTCTTCCCCAGTGCCCCCATTGACCAGTAAACCTACTTTTTGTTCTTCCCCAGTGTCCCCATCGACCAGTAAACCTACTGTTTGTTCTTCCCCAGTGTCCCCATTGACCAGTAAACCTACTGTTTGTTCTTCCCCAGTGTCCCCATTGACCAGTAAACCTACTGTTTGTTCTTCCCCAGTGTCCCTAGTGACCAGTAAACCTACTGTTTGTTCTCCCTCTGTGTCCCCATTGACCAGTAAACCTACTTTTAGTTCTTCCCCAGTGCCCCCATTGACCAGTAAACCTACTTTTTGTTCTTCCCCAGAGTCCCAATTGACCAGTAGATCTACTTTTTGTTCTTCCCCAGTGTCCCCATTGACCAGTAAACCTACTGTTTGTTCTCCCCCTGTGTCCCCATTGACCAGTAAACCTACTTTTAGTTCTTCCCCAGTGCCCCCATTGACCAGTAAACCTACGTTTTGTTCTTCCCCAGTGTCCCAATTGACCAGTAGACCTACTTTTTGTTCTTCCCCAGTGCCCCCATTGACCAGTAAACCTACTTTTTGTTCTTCCCCAGTGCCCCCATTGACCAGTAAACCTACTGTTTGTTCTTCCACAGTGCCCCATTGACCAGTAAACCTACTGTTTGTTCTTCCCCTGTGTCCCCATTGACCAGTAAACCTACTTTTAGTTCTTCCCCAGTGCCCCCATTGACCAGTAAACCTACTTTTTGTTCTTCCCCAGTGTCCCAATTGACCAGTAAACCTACTGTTTGTTCTCCCCCAGTGCCCCCATTGACCAGTAAACCTACTGTTTGTTCTCCCCCTGTGTCCCCATTGACCAGTAAACCTACTGTTTGTTCTCCCTCTGTGGCCCCATTGACCAGTAAACCTACTGTTTGTTCTCCTTCTGTGGCCCCATTGACCAGTAAACCTACTGTTTGTTTTTCCCCAGTATCCCCATTGGCCAGTGACCCTACTGTTTGTTCTCCCCCAGTGTCCCTAGTGACCAGTAAACCTACTTTTTGTTCTTCCCCTGTGTCCCCATTGACCAGTAAACCTACTTTTTGTTCTTCCCCTGTGTCCCCATTGACCAGTAAACCTACTTTTTGTTCTCCAGTGTCCCCATTGACCAGTAAACCTACTGTTTGTTCTCCCTCTGTGGCCCCATTGACCAGTAAACCTACTGTTTGTTCTCCCTCTGTGGCCCCATTGACCAGTAAACCTACTGTTTGTTTTTCCCCAGTATCCCCATTGGCCAGTGACCCTACTGTTTGTTCTCCCCCAGTGTCCCTAGTGACCAGTAAACCTACTGTTTGTTCTCTCCCAGTATCCCCATTGACCAGTAAACCTACTGTTTGTTCTCCCTCTGTGGCCCCATTGACCAGTAAACCTACTGTTTGTTCTCCCCCAGTGTCCCCATTGACCAGTAAACCTACTGTTTGTTCTTCCCCAGTGCCCCATTGACCAGTAAACCTACTTTTAGTTCTTCCCCAGTGTCCCAATTGACCAGTAAACCTACTTTTTGTTCTTCCCCTGTGTCCCCATTGACCAGTAAACCTACTTTTTGTTCTTCCCCAGTGTCCCCATTGACCAGTAAACCTACTGTTTGTTCTTCCCCAGTGTCCCTAGTGACCAGTAAACCTACTGTTTGTTCTCCCTCTGTGTCCCCATTGACCAGTAAACCTACTTTTAGTTCTTCCCCAGTGCCCCCATTGACCAGTAAACCTACTTTTTGTTCTTCCCCAGAGTCCCAATTGACCAGTAAACCTACTTTTAGTTCTTCCCCAGTGCCCCCATTGACCAGTAAACCTACTTTTTGTTCTTCCCCAGAGTCCCAATTGACCAGTAGACCTACTGTTTGTTCTTCCCCAGTGCCCCCATTGACCAGTAAACCTACTTTTTGTTCTTCCCCAGTGTCCCAATTGACCAGTAGACCTACTTTTTGTTCTTCCCCAGTGCCCCCATTGACCAGTAAACCTACTTTTTGTTCTTCCCCAGTGCCCCCATTGACCAGTAAACCTACTGTTTGTTCTTCCACAGTGCCCCATTGACCAGTAAACCTACTGTTTGTTCTTCCCCTGTGTCCCCATTGACCAGTAAACCTACTTTTAGTTCTTCCCCAGTGCCCCCATTGACCAGTAAACCTACTTTTTGTTCTTCCCCAGTGTCCCAATTGACCAGTAGACCTACTTTTTGTTCTTCCCCAGTGCCCCCATTGACCAGTAAACCTACTGTTTGTTCTTCCCCAGTGCCCCCATTGACCAGTAAACCTACTTTTTGTTCTTCCCCTGTGCCCCCATTGACCAGTAAACCTACTTTTTGTTCTTCCCCAGAGTCCCCATTGACCAGTAAACCTACTTTTTGTTCTTCCCCAGTGCCCCCATTGACCAGTAAACCTACTTTTTGTTCTTCCCCAGTGTCCCAATTGACCAGTAGACCTACTTTTTGTTCTTCCCCAGTGCCCCCATTGACCAGTAAACCTACTTTTAGTTCTTCCCCAGTGTCCCAATTGACCAGTAAACCTACTTTTTGTTCTTCCCCTGTGTCCCCATTGACCAGTAAACCTACTTTTTGTTCTTCCCCAGTGTCCCCATTGACCAGTAAACCTACTTTTTGTTCTTCCCCAGTGTCCCCATTGACCAGTAAACCTACTTTTTGTTCTTCCCCTGTGCCCCCATTGACCAGTAAACCTACTTTTTGTTCTTCCCCAGTGCCCCCATTGACCAGTAAACCTACTTTTTGTTCTTCCCCAGTGCCCCCATTGACCAGTAAACCTACTTTTTGTTCTTCCCCAGTGTCCCCATTGACCAGTAAACCTACTGTTTGTTCTTCCCCAGTGCCCCCATTGACCAGTGACCCTACTGTTTGTTCTCTCCCAGTGTCCCTAGTGACCAGTAAACCTACTGTTTGTTCTTCCCCAGTGTCCCAATTGACCAGTAAACCTACTTTTTGTTCTTCCCCAGTGTCCCCATTGACCAGTAAACCTACTGTTTGTTCTTCCCCAGTGTCCCCATTGACCAGTAAACCTACTGTTTGTTCTTCCCCAGTGTCCCCAGTGACCAGTAAACCTACTTTTTGTTCTTCCCCAGTGTCCCCATTGACCAGTAAACCTACTTTTTGTTCTTCCCCAGTGTCCCCATTGACCAGTAAACCTACTGTTTGTTCTTCCCCAGTGTCCCCATTGACCAGTAAACCTACTGTTTGTTCTTCCCCAGTGTCCCCAGTGACCAGTAAACCTACTGTTTGTTCTTCCCCAGTGTCCCCATTGACCAGTAAACCTACTGTTTGTTCTTCCCCAGTGTCCCCAGTGACCAGTAAACCTACTGTTTGTTCTTCCCCAGTGTCCCCATTGACCAGTGACCCTACTTTTTGTTCTCCCCCAGTGTCCCTAGTGACCAGTAAACCTACTGTTTGTTCTTCCCCTGTGTCCCCATTGACCAGTAAACCTACTGTTTGTTCTTCCCCAGTGTCCCCATTGACCAGTAAACCTACTTTTAGTTCTTCCCCAGTGTCCCAATTGACCAGTAAACCTACTTTTTGTTCTTCCCCAGTGTCCCAATTGACCAGTGACCCTACTTTTTGTTCTCCCCCAGTGTCCCCATTGACCAGTAAACCTACTGTTTGTTCTTCCCCAGTGCCCCATTGACCAGTAAACCTACTTTTAGTTCTTCCCCAGTGTCCCAATTGACCAGTAAACCTACTTTTTGTTCTTCCCCTGTGTCCCCATTGACCAGTAAACCTACTTTTTGTTCTTCCCCAGTGTCCCCATTGACCAGTAAACCTACTGTTTGTTCTCCCCAGTGTCCCCATTGACCAGTAAACCTACTTTTAGTTCTTCCCCAGTGTCCCAATTGACCAGTAAACCTACTTTTTGTTCTTCCCCTGTGTCCCCATTGACCAGTAAACCTACTTTTTGTTCTTCCCCAGTGTCCCCATTGACCAGTAAACCTACTTTTTGTTCTTCCCCTGTGTCCCCATTGACCAGTAAACCTACTTTTTGTTCTTCCCCTGTGCCCCCATTGACCAGTAAACCTACTTTTTGTTCTTCCCCAGTGCCCCCATTGACCAGTGACCCTACTTTTTGTTCTTCCCCAGTGGCCCCATTGACCAGTGACCCTACTTTTTGTTCTTCCCCAGTGTCCCCATTGACCAGTAAACCTACTGTTTGTTCTCCAGTGTCCCCAGTGTCCATTGAACAACCTACTTTTTGTTCTCTTCCAGTTTGTCTTTGGCCTTCTGTTCAAGGTGGGACACTCTATCCTTAGCATCCTGGAGGTCATCAGGGCGTGACGTTCCACGACTGGCCATCTGCTCTACTTGTTCCTTTAATAACTTACTGTGTTGCGGAGTCTGGGTGTCCAGCAGCTTGGAGATGTAGTTATCATATTCAGTCTGTAAAGAACATCATCAGCTTATTACTTTACACAGGGTTAAATTGATCAATCTCATAAACATCTAAGTACAACAAAATAATGATTAAACTTTTGGAGTCTAACAAACCATTTGTTCACAGGGGGGTAGGGTAAGGATGTTCATCTTCATATAAATGAAGCCAATCAGGTGTTAGAAACTTAATAAAGTCCATCACATGTAGGTAAGGGAAAGTAATCGTCTAGCTATTATATGTGGGTGTTTGTATGGCTATTATATGTGGGTGTCCGTATGGCTACTATATGTGAGTGTTAGAATGGCTATTATGTGTGGGTGTTTGTATGGCTATTATATGTGTGTGTTTGTATGGCTATTATAATTTGTGGGTGTTTGTATGGCTATTATGTGTGTGTGTTTGTATGGCTATTATATGTGGGTGTTTGTATGGCTATTATATGTGGGTGTTTGTGTGGCTATGTGTGTGTTTGTATGGCTATTATATGTGGGTGTTTGTATGGCTATTATATGTGGGTGTTTGTATGGCTATGTGTGTGTTTGTATGGCTATTATATGTGGGTGTTTGTATGGCTATTATATGTGTGTGTTTGTATGGCTATTATATGTGGGTGTTTGTATGGCTATTATGTGTGTGTGTTTGTATGGCTATTATATGTGGGTGTTTGTATGGCTATTATATGTGTGTGTTTGTATGGCTATTATATGTGTGTGTTTGTATGGCTATTATAATTTGTGGGTGTTTGTATGGCTATTATATGTGTGTGTTAGAATGGCTATTATGTGTGGGTTTTTGTATGGCTATTATATGTGTGTGTTTGTATGGCTATTATAATTTGTGGGTGTTTGTATGGCTATTATATGTGTGTGTTTGTATAGCTATTATAATTTGTGGGTGTTTTTGTATGGCTATTATATGTGTGTGTTCGTATGGCTATTATATGTGTGTGTTTGTATGGCTATTATATGTGTGTGTTTGTATGGCTATTATATGTGAGTGTTAGAATGGCTATTATATGTGGGTGTTTGTATGGCTATTATATGTGTGTGTTTGTATGGCTATTATATGTGGGTGTTTGTAAGGCTATTATATGTGTGTGTTTGTATGGCTATTATATGTGTGTGTTTGTATGGCTATTATATGTGAGTGTTCGTATGACTATTATATGTGTGTGTTTGTATGGCTATTATATGTGGGTGTTTGTATGGCTATTATATGTGAGTGTTCGTATGGCTATTATATGTGGGTGTTAGTATGGCTATTATATGTGGGTGTTTGTATGGCTATTATATGTGGGTGTTTGTATGGCTATGTGTGTGTTTGTATGGCTATTATATGTGGGTGTTTGTGTGGCTATGTGTGTGTTCGTATGGCTATTATATGTGGGTGTTTGTATGGCTATTATATGTGAGTGTTAGTATGGCTATTATATGTGGGTGTTTGTATGGCTATTATATGTGGGTGTTTGTGTGGCTATGTGTGTGTTAGTATGGCTATTATATGTGAGTGTTAGTATGGCTATTATATGTGTGTGTTAGTATGGCTATTATATGTGAGTGTTAGTATGGCTATTATATGTGTGTGTTAGTATGGCTATTATATGTGAGTGTTAGTATGGCTATTATATGTGTGTGTTAGTATGGCTATTATATGTGTGTGTTAGTATGGCTATTATATGTGAGTGTTAGTATGGCTATTATATGTGAGTGTTTGTATGGCTATTATATGTGGGTGTTTGTATGGCTATTATATGTGGGTGTTTGTGTGGCTATGTGTGTGTTAGTATGGCTATTATATGTGGGTGTTTGTATGGCTATTATATGGGGGTGTTTGTATGGCTATTATATGTGAGTGTTTGTATTATTATTATATATGAGTGTTAGTATGGCTATTATATGTGAGTGTTAGTATGGCTATTATATGTGAGTGTTTGTATGGCTATTATATGTGTGTGTTTGTATGGCTATTATATGAGAGTGTTAGAATGGCTATTATATGTGGATGTTTTTACGTATCAGTCTGTCCTGTGTAGATGTGGGGGACTAATATTGTTTAACTTCAGTTTTACGAATCCGTCTGTCCTGTGTAGATGTGGGGGACTAATATTGTTTGACTTCAGTTTTATGTATCAGTTTGTCCTGTGTAGGTGTAGGGGACTAATATTGTTTGTTTGACTTCAGTTTTACATATCAGTCATTCCTGTGTAGATGTGGGGGACTAATATTGTTTGTTTGACTTCAGTTTTACGAATCAGTCTGTCCTGTGTAGGTGAAGGGGACTAATATTGTTTGTTTGAATTTAGTTTTACGTATCAGTCTGTCCTGTGTAGGTGTAGGGGACTAATATTGTTTGTTTGACTTCAGTTTTACGTATCAGTTTGTCCGTTGTAGATGTAGGGGACTAATATTGTTTCATTGACTTCAGTTTTACGTATCAGTCTGTCCTGTGTATACTTGACAGCTCGTAGGATAATTACAAATGTTATATTTTATTGGTGGTCCTTACCTTGAGAGCTCGTAGGATAATTACAAATGTTATATTTTATTGGTGGTCCTTACCTTGAGAGCTCGTAGGATATATACAAATGTTATATTTTATTGGTGGTCCTTACCTTGAGAGCTCGTAGGATATATATACAAATGTTATATTCTATTGGTGGTCCTTACCTTGACAGCTCGTAGGATATATACAAATGTTGGCGAGTCTTCTATCAAGTCTTCAAATGTGTTACTATATATCTGTAGCTTATGGAAATTTGGTCCCATGTCAAAAAAGTTCATGGAATCAAGTTCCTGAAAGAAAATCATATAACCAATTACATGTGGAGCTTCAAATGCAATGTTTTTTACTTTATCTTTCATATTGATCAGAATGTCCTTGTAAAGCCATCAATCATCAAATTCTGAATTATTGAAAGGGTGCATTGAAAGCCTGGCACAAAATGACCGATGAACCATTATTATAAGCATGGTAATTTTTTTTAATACTTTTTACATTCTTAAACCAACCTGCTGTAGTCTCTCCTCTAAATGTTTTACTGCTCTTTCACCAGACAAAACTTTCTTTTCATTTGATTCTTTCTTCTTTAGAATATCTGTTTCAAAACTCATTAGTTTATCATATTGGTCCTTTTTTGTTACACCCATGTGGTGTGTGGGTAAGAATGTATGCCTGAATGTTAGGAGTCCTTCCTCCGCTAGACTTCGGGCCAGGTCCTCCATCACTGTGTACTCATTGTCCTCCACAGGTGGCAGCTTCTTGCCTTTAGAATTTGTGACTCTTGGTGAAGATAACATCACTTCATCTGTCTTAAGTTCCTCAACATAGACACCATCCTTTTCCATGTCTGTATAAAGTGATTGATTGGATGAAGCACTTGGACATTTCCTTGTAGATGTCCGTGACTCCGAGACCTTTCTAGGGCTCTTTGATAGCCTATATTTTGGATGTGTTGGTAAACTACCTGAGGTACCGATACTGAAATCATACAGAACATCTTTCATCCTGTGATCTCTTTCTGTCGGAGGTCTTGTATTCACAACAATGGTGCTCTTAGACTTAGATTTGGTTGACAGTGGTTCTGGGTTGGTCTTGTTCCATTTTTGGCTTGCCCACTCTGTTGGGGGCCTGTACAGTTTTGACTGGTTCAAGTGACCCCCTGCATAGTCCTTAATATCCTTTTTCTGAACAACTTCTGTATTATTGAGTAACTCCCGTAGTTGTTTGTGAGCTGTGAATTTGTATGCTGTCATCTTGGCTGAGGAAAGAACAGAACAAACACAATGTAGATAACTAACAAGCTTTGCAGTATTGTCTGTTATTAAGGTTTAATTAGTATACAATTAATTCTTTCCAAGTCCATTGAGCTATATCAGAATTTGAATATCAATACCCCACGCAACATGGCAAATTGAAATCCTAATAACTTATCTGGATGCCGCATTGTGGGTCACTTAACAGGTACATGTGACAGTGTACATGTGTATGAATAAGTAACATACAGTTGAACCTTGTTATCTCGACCTGGTACAACTGGAAAACCCCGTTTAATTTGAAGAATTTTGTCAGTCCCTGCCAGGCTTTACACTAGCATTCAACCTCACACAGCTTGAACACTCGGATAACTTGAAGTTTTCCCATAGTCCTGTTGACTTTGAGATAACGAAGTTCGACTGTATATGTATATGATTTTAATACCATTGGGACTATCATCCGTGACTACAACCAGCCGGGTTATCTCGTTTAATTTGTAGCACCGCCTGTCAACAAAACCTGTCGATTGTGTTATAATTGTGTCAATTGAGATTAAATATAAGGTCTGACTATACGGAGATCAACATCGGCTTCATGCCTACAAAAACATACTGGTCATGGTCAAGGTAAAATGATCTAACAGACAGAGTGTCACAAGAAACGACCATTCCGAATGAACTTCTATTTGGGGAAACAAAGATTTACATCTATTCTAGCCCATGGTATGCAGGGATATTTCTGACTCTTAAAACCCATGGGAGAATTTAGGGATTTTATGGGATCAGCAAAAAGATTTTTCGATATTAAATAATATAATTTTGAATTTTTTAATGATATTTTCAGGAAAAATATTGGTAAAAATTCCCAAATCTCGCCACAAAATGATCCCTGGGTATTCAAACGTCAGAGAAGTGTACAGTGGGTTTCCGATGATGCATCTACATTTGTATATGGAGTTTCAAACATCATCATCATTCATGTACCTGACCTTACATGTATATGCTTCTTATGCTTTTAGCAATCTTCGACTGTAGAGTCGTTGGAGAACAATTGTTTTAGAGAAGACGGATGAAAGGTTGCCACACTGATTTCACACAAAAAAAACAGTTACAATACATATAATAAAGTAGTCCAAAGGGTTCTGATGCTCTGACCTGCTAAATATTTTGACGACAGGCGGGTGAGAGAGTCAGAATTCCTCATTAGTTAAAAAGTGGCCGCGCGTCGCGAGAATTTCTTTAGGACATACCTTTTCTGATCACATGACGTTAGGCGGTGGCCATTTTCAAACAGATGTCGGGAAAATGGTTATTTTTTAGAAATGGATGGCGACAGTTAGTTAGCAACCTAATATTAAGCGGGTCATAGAGTCAGAACCCTTCGGACTAATAATAAAGAAACAGATGTCATCGTCTGTATATGTACAGTATATAGCCAGACCACACAGTTACAATAGTAATGTATGCATAAAATATATGGGGGGGGGGGGGGGGGGCGGGGGGTCGAGTGTTATGTTTATATCGACCCCACATATATCTTATGCATACGTTACTATTCTAACGTGCCCCTGTGGCCAGACTGTGCTATGGTGCTATGTAATGTTGATTCGGTAGATAGTCTAGATACATATAAGTATGTTCTAGGTTCTACCATATAGTTACCACCTTCAACTAGTTGAAGATCTTGTAACGGGATTGGGTTTGTGCTATGCTCAGTGACAGACTTACATATTACATAATAATTCAGTTATTTAGTATTTACTTAGATATACAATGTATATATATGTTTACAAATGATGCAAGAAAAGAAAGAGAGAGAGTGACTCCTAACAGCAAAGTGATTGGGAATCCCCTTCCTACAAAGCCTGTTAGGAGTAAACAGCAGGAGAGAAAAAAAGAAATTATTATGTAAAGTCTGTCAGCTGTTCTAAATTACTCATCATTGGTTGTTTTAGAAGAAAGTTGAGAAAGAGAGGTCTTGAAAGAGTTGAAAGTGGGAGCACTAACGACGTGTGATGGTAAATTGTTCCAGTCTACAACAGTGCGTGGGAAGAAAGATTGTTGCCTAGCCAATGTTTTTGAATAAATCTGCTGATATTGATACTGGTGTGAATTTCTAGAAATTCTGGAGGCTCGTTGCAGTCTGTCAGACGTTGGTATGGCTACAGTGCCGTGATGAATCTTATAGAACATTTTCAGGCGTGCATCTTTCCTACGGTCTGAAAGGCTGCGCCAACCAAGAGTATCTATCATATCTGTCACACTAGAGGTGTTACGAAAACGGTTTGACACATAACGAGCCCCCCTTCTCTGAACCATTTCAATTTTGTTTATATTATTTTTAGTGAATGGATCCCAAACTGAACAGGCATATTCTAAAGAAGGTCTGACCAAGGATTTATAAGCCTGTTCTTTAAATGATGTAGAGCTAATTTTCAGGTTTCTTCTGAGAAATCCTAGAGTAGAATTTGCCTTATTACAAATCTGATCTACATGAGTATCCCATTTCAAGTCTGATCTGAGGGTTACTCCTAGGTATTTAACAGAATTTACATGTTTTAGAATTTGGCCATGAAGTGAATAATCAAAATAAATGGGAGATTTTTTCTTAGAGACTGTTAAAGCATAACACTTACTAGGATGAAAAGCCATGTGCCATTTCTGCTCCCAAGAGGCCAGTTTGTCCAGATCAGACTGCAGGGTCCTGGCATCTGTTTCTGACGTAATTGTCAGATACACGATGGTATCATCCGCAAACAGTCTGACCTTGGACTTAAGGCCAAATGGCATGTCGTTAATATAAAATAAAAACAGACTTGGGCCTAGAACAGATCCCTGGGGAACACCGGATAGAACATGAACATATTCAGATTTGACGCCTTCCACAAGTACTGATTGGGTTCTATTATTAAGAAAATTGGAGATCCAAGATGTTGTTTTCTCATCAATACCATAGTGAATTAGTTTGTTGACAAGTAAAGAGTGACTGACCTTGTCGAACGCTTTAGAAAAGTCCATGACCAAAATATCTGTTTGTTTAGAATCATCTAAAGTTTTAGTAATATCATCAAAAAATTCCAAGAGTTGTGTTTCACAGGACCTAGATTTCCGAAAACCATGCTGAAGAGGGTACAAAATATTGTGTCGATCAGAATGAGACATTATGTTTGATACTATGACATGCTCCATCAGCTTACAACAAATACAAGTTAACGATATTGGCCTGTAATTTACCGGATCATATTTTTGGCCCTTTTTAAAGATGGGAACAATATGGGCTGTCTTCCAATCTTGAGGTACAATGCCAGAATCTAGAGAAAAATTGAAAATGATACTCAAGATTGGTGCTATTTCACTGGATAATTCCTTCAAGACCATTGGACTCAAGTCATCTGGGCCTGGTGCTTTGGAACAATTAAGATTTTTCAATAATTTTAGAATGCCATCTGATGAAATAATAGGCGTGTCCATAGTAGGAAATGTCTGATTAGAGTCCATGTAATTTTCGTTGACAAAAACATCAGAGGAAATGGTTTTAGAAGAGGAGAATACAGATTCAAACTGCTTGTTAAGCAGATTGGCCTTAGAATACGAGTCTGAAATGAGCTTTCCCTCCTGCTTCAAGTGGGGGATTCCGGAGTAGTCTGTTTTTTTGTGTTTAATATAAGCCCAAAATTTTTTCATACATTTGAAAGTTCCAGTGATCGAGGTTTCTTTTGGAGTGACTATGTCTTGGATGTATGTCCAGTACTCTTGACGAATCTTTTTTTGAATTAAGTGTTTTAACTCTTTATATTTCTTTGTTGTGTTTGGGTCACCTGATTTTTTTGATTTTTTGTACAGTCTATTACGTTTACTGATCAGATGTTTAATTTCATGTGATATCCAGGGCTGACTTTCTTTTGGTTTTGATAATTTATGTGGGATATGTGTTTTTACAAGAGAGATCAGAAGCGACTTGAAATCACACCAGATGGTATTAGTGTCAAGAATATGTTTGTTGCTAGAAGATTGGAGTTTATCATGGAAATTACGTAGCTCATTCTTCATAGAATCCCAATTAGCCTTTTTGTAAAGTGGAATTTGCCTTGGAATCTGTTTATGCCTTGCAGTAGAGGCCAGGAATTCGACAAACACAATGTCGTGGTCGGAGATGCCAGGCATCACATCAATACGGGGGACTAAGTTAGGGTGGTTGGTAATGACAAGATCCAAGATGTTATTGTTTCTAGTTGGTTTTTCAACAAGTTGGGTAAGACCTGCATCATCAAGTGAGTTGCCAAAGTTATAGTGGATGTTAGAGTGAAGGGTATTGGGTTTAAGAATTTTATGCTCCCAATCCCAACCTGGGAGATTGAAGTCACCCCCAATGAGTAAACTGGCATTATGAATAGTACTAGCCTTTTTTACAGATATATCGAAGTTTGCCAAATTAGATTCATCAGATGTTTTAGGGTTATAAAAAGAACATAGATACAAGGTTTTACATCCAGTCATTTCAACTTTCGCCCAAACTATTTCAGTATCATCAGATGGGGAAAGGTCATGGACTTCTGATGAAATAAAGTCATTTTTGATTGCTATAAGCACCCCACCACCAATTTTACCAACTCTGTCCTTCCTGTAAATGCTGAATCCATCTGGAAAAATTTCAGAGTTCTTAATATCTGGTTTCAGCCATGTCTCAGTGCCAAGTATGATGTCAGGCTTGGTACTGTCGATGACTTGGTGTACTAGATGTTGCTTAGTACGGATGGACTGAAAGTTGACATTCATTATACGTAATGGCTTGCAGGATGATTTTTTAGAAAAAGCAGCCTTTCTAACTGGAGTAGATGAGTGTCCAGGATTAAATACATTAGAAGAGGTCTTAGGGCTCATATGACTATCAAAACTCTTTATGGAGGCTAGTTCATCAGGTAGGCTGTCAAAAGGGTTAGGAGTGCACACGCTATGGAGATCGAATAACAGCGTAGAATAATTTGGATTATTACAGATGATACAGTGCCAACTAACCATGCTATCATTTAATTCCTCATAAGAATGGCTGTTGATGTTCTGACAGTCAATGTGAAACCATTGATCGCACGATTCACAAACAATACCCTTGTGTTCCCATGTTACGGTCTTATCGCAGGTACCACAAAGATATTTAGTACTGTCATTACTGGGCCCTGGATTATTTTCTACATCATTGGCTCTTAAGATGACTAAGACCAACATATATATCAACACCTTTTTAGGTTTACAATCTTGGTTGTAGATAAAGAACTTTTTCTTAACAAATGAGAACAACATTTGCCGTATGACAATGTAGGATACATCAACATTGGTTGTTAGACTCGACTGACACGTGTTAATCCAGTAACATATTAGCACAAGCATATTAGAATGGTCATGATCGTGGAGTGCGTTCTCCATGGAGGGGCTGTGGGCTATGGCCGTTTGTATGAATGATCTAGTAACAATAAGATGTTCTTTGTTCACAGTAGATACCGATACTGGGTTTGGTTCATACATTGGAACCTGGGGTGGTTTTGTTCCAAACTGGGCACATATTGTGATAACAAGAAAAATAACTTTGCATAGGGTTGCCATATTTACGATGTTACTGGTGTTCACTTACCGATGTCTGGTGAAGGATGGGGCCGGTGAACACAATAAACAAGACAAGATATTACATACAGATGAAAGCTATATCTTCGTCTCTAGTGCAACCCTAGAGCACAGGATGGTAACACGCACAAATGTAAGCAAATGTTAGTAGATGACATGATGGGGTAAAAAATGGACTGGGGAAAAAATCGTTTGTTTACACCGGAAGTGCACACCAGCTAATGACAAGATGGCGGGAAATTACATATCAGGTAGACTAAAGTGAACAACTGATAAGTTCAGCTTACTTTTGGTACTTAAAAGCTCTCATAAACGAAAAATGGGATATTAGATAATATTGTTACATGATGTTTTTTTTACAAAACTCTCTTAAACACATCAAACCAAGAAAAAATTTCCGTATGTGGCGGAGCTCACAGGAAAGACGTCCTGTCACTTGCGCATGCGCAACCCATACGTACCCATATGTACGTGATCTATCAAGCTACCTGCTTATTTTAACTGTAAAACTACTTCGTATGGGCTAGGTCTAACTCAATGAACTATCTGGCAAAAAAAAAAACATCTTCCTGTTACAGTGCGTTCTTGCCTTCTTTTGCACCAGATACAGATACAGATACAGACTCAGGGACGTATATGTGATATACAAATGTACGTCCCTGGTACAGTAGAATTACAGACGCTTCGCCCCAATGCCACAGTGTCCCATGCGTCAATGTACCATATTTTTTTCTTGTCGCCCCAATTCATTTCTGCATTGTCACAAATGACATGTCATGTATTTGGGACATTGAGGCATTGGACATTGATTGGGGCGAAACGTCTGGCACCCGTACAGTACAGTACAGTACCAAAGCTTCAAACTTTTCATATTCTTTAAATGGATATAATGTATATGAATTGACTTAATTAATGCTTTCAACTACGTCTGTTTCGAGAAGACTGTGATTTACCTGTTAACAATGCACGTCTTTATATTAGATTGTCAGGTCACTGCCAATTTCGGCGCCATTTTGTATTTGATGTTTACATGACAACGCAAAGATTTCTTCTAAGGGAGGTAATTCAAAGCCACACTTATTTTGTTTCCATTTTCATTTGGCCAAATCTATTTCATTTAGACTAACTAGTTATGACTCGTTTATTTCTTTGAATATTTCAAATTATCAGAAACAATAGTGCAACTCCATTAAAAATAATATTGCGCAGCATTAAACCCACAATAAAATTACAAAAGCAAATCCCTTATTTAATTCTTTTGTACTTTCACAGACGTACAGTAGTATGGAAACTTTTGTTTATTTTGCTAAATATTCTTTGTATTTCCGACATCTTCAATGAATTTTCCTTACTTTTTTATGGAATGGATTTTGACAATATTTAGTCATTTTGTACATTTCTTCATAATATTCATTTAATTTTCCGTCGTTTATTTATGGAGCATTACACTGAATTATTTACACTGATCCGTGTGACGGTATTTTCTATATAACCACAGTTGCTTGAGTTTCTGTCAGTAAATAATAAATACATATGTGTGAAATGAGCCTGCCCCTCCAATTACAGTAATGTAAACCCAAACAAAGTTCTATGATATAACGTTACCAAAATGACGTTAGCGTGTTGTAAATTATGATTTGTTTTTGTCATAACAGAAAACAGTGCAAGTATTATAGACTCCTTGTAAGACACCGACAGTCGTTAATATTCCGGCCGTTGTGTGAGATCCACGTAAGTTTCAACCACATAGAATTTGAAATAAATAGACCTATATATACAATTCCACGGAATTATGTTATCTAGAAAGTCCGTGACAATTCAAAATATTCTACTTAGTTCCATATTTTCACTGAGTTTTGAACTGCCTTATCTTAGATTGTTATCAAATTGATCTAGAGGAGGTCCACATTTCTCTCTTCATTCAGATCTAGAATCTGCCCGAGTATAAAGATATGCGACAGCTACCGTTTCTGTAATGGAGGGCCTACCGCTTGGTGCTACTGTTATACTTTTCATGATGGTTGATCAGTCCCATTTTCGCTTTTCTCTTTTCTCAGTTCAAAATGCAAAACCGACAACGCGAGAAACAAAACGTCGAAAAAGTTGAAGTCAAAACAACGCGAATCAGTCCCGAAACGCACGTGGAGCGAAAAGCGAGGATTTAGGCCTAACCATGTCGCGTTTGAGAAAAATAACTAAAGCGCGAAAAGGCGAAAATTGGTGTGAAAATTCTTTGTTCGCTTTTCCCATTTTTTTCTTTTTGCGTTTTTAACTGCGAAGAGGGGACAGCGAAAATGGTACTTACAGAACTGTTATGGAAATACTGTTGAGTTTTTATAATTCCCTATAGATTCCCTTTCCTCGGTAGGATTAAACAAAACGCCAACAATTTTACATCAGATAGATTGTATATAGTTTGAATCGCATTCTTTTTGTACCGTACGTATACTCACAAAGACTTCTCGGAAGGCTTGTGTGTGTGTGTGTTTTTTTTTTTTTTACAAATGTATTTAAAATATTGCAAAACTAAAGAAAAGGAATGAGCACAAGTTATCTATCTTACTAATCGCCCTTTCCGCAATATTGTACAAAATATACAAGAATTCAATTTTGATATTCTGAATAGGTTAACATGCGTAAATTTAATTTATGAGTGTAAATAAGGTATGCTATAAGAAAATATAGCGGAACACAATAAATCAATAAACACACAAACAATCAAACACATACTTTATTTGTTTATGTCTATAGAGAACATCTTGAGCGACATAATTCCACAGATCTTATATCATAAAGCCAGTGAACGTTGACCAAGCGTATCCACAGACCTTATATCATAAAGCCAGTGAACGTTGACCAAGCGTATCCATAGACCTTATATCATAAAGCCAGTGAACGTTGACCAAGCGTATCCACAGACCTTATATCATAAAGCCATTGAACGTTGACCAAGCGTATCAAAAGACCTTATATCATAAAGCCAGTGAACGTTGACCAAGCGTATCCACAGACCTTATATCATAAAGCCAGTGAACGTTGACCAAGCGTATCCATAGACCTTATATCATAAAGCCAGTGAACGTTGACCAAGCGTATCCACAGACCTTATATCATAAAGCCATTGAACGTTGACCAACCGTATCAACAGACCTTATATCATAAAGCCAGTGAACGTTGACCAACCGTATCCACAGACCTTATATCATAAAGCCAGTGAACGTTGACCAACCGTATCCACAGACCTTATAACATAAAGCCAGTGAACGTTGACCAACCGTATCCACAGACCTTATATCATAAAGCCAGTGAACGTTGACCAACCGTATCCACAGACCTTATATCATAAAGCCAGTGAACGTTGACCAACCGTATCCATAGACCTTATATCATAAAGCCAGTGAACGTTGACCAACCGTATCCACAGACCTTATATCATAAAGCCAGTGAACGTTGACCAACCGTATCCATATATGTGTATACCGTCCGTGTTGATTACTGGATTGTCCATCACTCGAACCCAGACCTTGTCTCCGACGGCCAAACGTACCGCGACTGAGTTGGTGCCCTGGTTGTGCTGCTGGTTCCCGGCAGCATAGTTGATCATCACCTGGTAACCATTGACAATTAGTTCTGTTTCGACCTCGTCGTTGCGGAATGCCATGATGGTGACAGAGAAGTGATATACCCCAGACTCGGGACAGGTGAACACACCCGTCAGGTTGTCGTACCCTGCACCCTCGTTGAGGATGATGTGAGGAAAGATGACTGTCTGACGAGGGAGAAGAGACTCAGCATGTTCTAACGTCTGAGCGGAAAATGCTTTCACGAGGTATTCATCGGACACGCGGCGATCTGCAACACCAAATACAATGGTTCAATCAACCAATATATACGGCACATGGGATCAATTGCTTATTCAGATTTTTACTTATCTTTAATATGCCAAGAATAATTGACTTACAATAAACAAACAATATGAAAACTAAAGAACAAGCCTATAAGACATATGTACGCCCAAAACTGGAATACTGCAGCACTATCTGGGACCCGTGGCAAAAAAAACACTAAAAAACAAAAATGAAATGATTCAAAGAAGAGCTGCTAGGTACACTATAAATAATTACGAATACACGGACAGCGTTTCAGACATGTTGAAAACAATAAATTGGCCAACGCTTTATGACCGCAGAAACCACTCTTCTCTTATCATGCTTTTCAAAATCATACATGGCCTAGTAGCAATCGAAAAAGACGAACTCTTAATTCCTTCTCGAAATCACAAATATGTCATTCCTCATTCGACCACAAACTTCATTGTATCACGCACAATATTTCTATCCTCGAACCATCCGACTCTGGAGCAATCTGCCACCAAATATCGTACAGAGCCTTGATGTATCATCGTTCAAATCAGGACTCACACACACCACAAAACCCTAAAGAAAATACAAAGAAATGTTTTAACCGCTTTTTTATCTTAATGCTGGTATGCGCCTGAGGAACCCTTGCTGGTAGGGATTGGTCCACCCGCTCGTCACTACTCAATGTGCATGCCAGTAGACAAATGTACCCAGTAATGTTTATTTTATTTAACAAAGGAAACAACAAAACATTTTATCATATAATAAAAAGTAACATAAAAATCCCAAGTTTTTAAGACAAACTAAAATAACGGTCTCCTCGCCGGTGCGCCTCTATTTAATCTTCTGCACATAGAAGGACATACAGAACACTGTTGATGTAACCGCTTTAAAAGGACTTTCAATCCATATATTTACATTATTAATAGCATAAAGAACAACGGCTATTGTTTCATTTTATTCATATTTGCTCCAGTAATTAGTTTATAATCACCGATTGTATAAATTTGCGTCGTCATTCAAAAAGCACTGGCAGAACAGTCCTATTTTAAATAAGGTTGATTGCCAACAATATTAACATTAGTCATATGAGCGTCTGACACAAATGTGTTCTCCATGTCTTTCGAAGCAAAAGCGACAAGAATCTCGCTGAAAAGGTTGATCTACGACGTCATAAGTAAACCACGTGTTACGTCGGAACAACCTTTGCTTTCACTCTACCCTACAATGCAATGGTATCACCTCACTCTACCCTACACTACAATGGTATCACCTCACTCTACCCTACAATACAATGGTATCACCTCACTCTACCATACAATAAAATGGTATCACCTAACTCTACCCTACAATACAATGGTATAACCTCTCTCTACCCTACAATACAATGGTATCACCTCACTCTACCCTACAATACAATGGTATCACCTCACTCTACCCTACAATACAATGGTATCACCTCACTCTACCCTACAATACAATGGTATCACCTCACTCTACCCTACAATACAATGGTATCACCTCACTCTGCCCTACACTACAATGGTATCACCTCACTCTACCCTACACTACAATGGTATCGCCTCACTCTACCCTACAATACAATGGTATCGCCTCACTCTACCCTACAATACAATGGTATCGCCTCACTCTACCCTACAGTACAATGGTATCGCCTCACTTTACCCTACAGTACAATGGTATCGCCTCACTCTACCCTACAATATAATGGTATCACCTCACTCTACCCTACAATACAATGGTATCACCTCACTCTACCCTACAATACAATGGTATCGCCTCACTCTACCCTACAATACAATGGTATCGCCTCACTTTACCCTATAGTACAATGGTATCGCCTCACTCTACCCTACACTACAATGGTATCCCCTCACTCTACCCTACAATACAATGGTATCACCTCACTCTACCCTACAATATAATGGTATCACCTCACTCTACCCTACAATACAATGGTATCACCTCACTCTACCCTACAATACAATGGTATCACCTCACTCTACCCTACAATACAATGGTATCGCCTCACTCTACCCTACAGTACAATGGTATCACCTCACTCTACCCTACACTACAATGGTATCACCTCACTCTACCCTACAATATAATGGTATCACCTCACTCTACCCAACACTACAATGGTATCACCTCACTCTACCCTACAATATAATGGTATCACCTCACTCTACCCAACACTACAATGGTATCACCTCACTTTACCCTACAATACAATGGTATCACCTCACTTTACCCTACAATACAATGGTATCACCTCTCTCTACCCTACAATACAATGGTATCACCTCTCTCTACCCTACAATACAATGTAATACAATTTAGTCACTGGATTATATATGTCCATCTACATGAGTGTCCCGTGACTTACCCCGTGTCGGTGTGGTTTGTTCAGAAGAATGCGGTGCTATGATTAGCCTGTCTTTTGTGTCATTGTAACGTATGTCGTTTACCAGAATTCCATCACCATCTTCAGCATTCAGGTTTTCATGCATAGGCTGCCTATTACTCCGTTTTGTCGATAGCAGCTCTGTCCGGGTCATTTGTAATTCTAACTGCGTCTTCTGGAGTCCAGTCCGAGTTGTTTCTAGATGGGTTTGAGTAGCCGACAATTTTAGGTCCATAACCCGCAAACTCGATTTTGTCGAATCAAGATCTGACTGGAGGATTCGAAGATTGTCCTTGGATTCTTGAAGCTCAGATTTCAAAGTCTCTATTGACAACGAAAACTCTTTCTCCATTTTACGAAGTCGCCATTCAAAAGAATCTTCATTTTGCGCCAAAGCAAGATCACAAACTCCAGACAGCAAGAGACACACCAACCACATCAACGCCATATTGCCCGATTTCTTACCGATCATAACGACCATCTTATCAGTTAGAAACGTGACTGGGTCAAGGTAATGCGGAGGAAACATTATATACAAAAGTCAATCATATATCATTGCATCGTTAGGATTACAGATTGTAAACAAATAAATATCATACAAATAAAGGCGGTTCATAATGACATATTTTATGATGAATATTTAGCAAGCCCACTACTGATAATGCTTTGATTGATAGAATGATAAACATGATCCGCAGAATTTGGCAGGAGCATCAAGTGACTTGCAAAAACCAACCTATCAACTCCGTAAATGTGGAGAAAGTGGCTGGATGTCTGTGAAATGTTTTGGAGGAAACCGAGATCACGTCTGCGAAACAAAAGTACATTTTACGTGCACAAAGACAATATTTGCAGAAAAAGTATCCAGGAAATCATTTTTCCAATGATATCAAACATAATATTTTTGTTTAGGAGGGGGAATATTTTTGGACATTTCAAGAACTCCTCCCCTTTCCTGTGTTTATCATGGAGGGGTGGGGTTAACGAAAATTGATCTGAACCCCTGAACTTGTAAAATTAACATTCAAAGGTCCAGCTGGGCTGCCACATCAGCCTGTGTACAACAGAGGTGGAGGAGATAAACGGCAGGCCAGACATGATAGAGCGACTGCTTCATACATCTGGGAATCAACGAGTAAAAAGCAACTCGTGTTTCTTTCCTGTTAATCAATAGAATGGTTATTTCAGTCGTACTTTATGTTAAATATCAACACCAATCAGGAAAACATGACAATCAGAAATATTGGCAGTGTCACAGAACAATGAGAGATAATAGCTAGCAGTGGTAACGGTACATAGATCATAGCAGTAGTAACCGGACAGCGATACTGACAGTAGTAACGGGACATATATACTGACAGTGGTAACGGGACAATCAGATATACTGACAGTGGTAACGGGACAATCAGATATACTGACAGTGGTAACGGGACAATCAGCGATACTGACGGTGGTAACGGGACAATCAGAGATACTGACATTGGTAACGGGACAATCAGAGATACTGACAGTGGAAACGGGACAATCAGAGATACTGACAGTGGTAACGGGACAATCAAAGATACTGACAGTGGTAACGGGACAGAGATACTGGCAGTGGTAACGGGACAATCAGCGATACTGACAGCGGTAACGGGACAATCAGAGATACTGAAAGTGGTAACGGGACAGAGATACTGACAGTGGTTACGGGACAATCAGAGATACTGAAAGTGGTAACGGGACAGAGATACTGACAGTGGTAACGGGACAATCAGCGATACTGACAGTGGTAACGGGACAGAGATACTGGCAGTGGTAACGGGACAATCAGCGACACTGACAGTGGTAACGTGACAATCAGAGATACTGGCAGTGGTAACGGGACAATCGGAGATACTGACAGTGGTAACGTGACAATCAGAGATACTGACAGTGGTAACGGGACAGAGATACTGGCAGTGGTAACGGGACAATCAGCGACACTGACAGTGGTAACGTGACAATCAGAGATACTGGCAGTGGTAACGGGACAATCGGAGATACTGACAGTGGTAACGTGACAATCAGAGATACTGACAGTGGTAACGGGACAGAGATACTGACAGTGGTAACGTGACAATCAGAGATACTGACAGTGGTAACGGGACAATCAGAGATACTGAAAGTGGAAACGGGACAGAGATACTGACAGTGGTAACGGGACAATCAGCGATACTGACGGTGGTAACGGGACAATCAAAGATACTGACATTGGTAACGGGACAAGCAGATATACTGAGAGTGGTTATGGGACAATCAGAGATACTGACAGTGGTAACGGGACAGAGATACTGGCAGTGGTAACGGGACAATCAGCGATACTGACAGCGGTAACGGGACAATCAGAGATACTGAAAAGTGGTAACGGGACAGAGATACTGAAAGTGGTAACGGGACAATCAGAGATACTGGCAGTGGTAACGGGACAATCAGAGATACTGGCAGTGATAACGGGACTATCAGAGATACTGACAGTGGTAACGGGACAATCAGATACTGACAGTGGTAACGGGACAATCAAAGATACTGGCAGTGGTAACGGGACAATCAGATACTGACAGTGGTAACGGGACAATCAGAATTACTGGCATATAACAGGACTATCACTGCAACAGGAATTATTTAAGGACGGATGTCCAACAACGGAAATTTGAAAAGACCACCATGATGATGGTGGTTTAATAAAAGCAAGCTGAGCAGGAGCGCACAGATATACCCCCACAAAGCTGTTAAGTGTGACCTTTAAGGCATACATGTCAACCCTCCCTCATTTTGACCAAACCCACAATAACTCAAAATCTACATCTTGTGGTCAAATGAGATCCTAGTTATTGCAGGATATGTGTGATGACCATAATAAGTGTATCTGAATCAAATGAAGACAAACTGAACAATGCAGTTTCAGTCGCATTTCACGCACTTTCTCTCTCATTGGAAATATGGAAAGCGGGAGATCTCTTTCATTGGAGGTTTCAGAGGTTGACACATATGTTTAAGGTTGCTCAGATTCAGCAAGTCCACCAATCTATCACATGTGTAATTTGATAGTTTGATGCTATGGCATGAATATGAACCAAATTTGTCCAGGGGTTCATGAGATATCCTCTACATACCATATACCCCCCCCCCCCCCCCCCCCGGTACTAATAGTCCCATGCGTCGTAGCAGAAAGCATCACCTCCAAGCTTGATGGAAATGTGAACTAGTGCTGTGACCATGTGTAGTCTAGAGAATCAACTCTAGATCTATCATGGCTTACTGTAAAGGAATATTACCTAGAAATGCGTTACTTATGTCCTAGAAAACAGGGCGCTCAAGTCACCTCTGCACTATTGGTGTTTCCAAACAGATACGATCTGTTGTAATTGCACTGTGTAGATAGGTTATTGATCTCAGTGACTTCTGTATGACTACAAATACCAAGTTGATTGCATTCATCAAAATAAACAAAACTGAACACACACTGAAGTAGACATATTTTACTTCTATCCAGATCTGACACCAAAATATAATGTTAACACTGATACAGTGTATGGAAAATATGATACAAACTAAAATGGTGAGGAGATTTTTCTTTCACATAACTGCATTTCCATCACTATTCACCGGCATTCATATCAGAAGTATTTTATTCCATAATACTTTTAAAACTTTCATACAGTTAATGAAGTTATGCTTAATATGATACATACAATGAAACATTTCACGTTCACTCCAATCTCCGCTAAATAACAACAATATTTATACCGAATGACCATGTCCACCTTTGTACCGTTGTTTTGTTTTTGTTTTTTTTATTGGTAGCAATAAAGCTCTAAATAGAGCAGAGTTATCTTCAGCTTTCAAAACTTCACAAATAAAAATTTTCAGGTGGCTTTTTTTCCCAAGCAAGAGCATGATGGATCTGACATCCCAGAGCCCAGTTGTTGAAAAGGTGATAAGCGCCAATTTTGATTTTCATGTAAATTTCAAATAAAACCATTGATTTAGCTGCAGCTTTCAACATATCGTGTATTCTCTAGTTAGTTTACTTGCAGAATTGTTGGATTGTACCTTGTTGATTGACAGAATTAGTTAAGACTGAAAAATGTTGTTAAATACTGATTAAACTAACCACCTCTTGAACAACTGGGCCCAGGTAACTTTGAAAATATCAACTGCAGTTTTAGGATTTACATTTAATCAAAAAGGTACACAATGTCATGTGAACTGGTTCTCTGTTAACCCTCAGTATAGAAAATAACTGATCCTATGGGATCCCAATACCTCCCCACACTTCTGTAAACCATTCTGACTACTCTTATCTAAAATAGAACCTTTTTGTATTTCTAGAAATTTGACAGGGGCTCATGTTGAAGAATGAAATAGTCAATAGTGTTAAAAGTTTCTATATTTAATTCATGAGGAAGGTTTACATGACAAGACACTGTCTGCTCTCCAAAGGTGTTTTGAGGGAGGTTTACATGATGAGACACTGTCTGTTCTCCTAAGGAGATTTGATTCCTGTTGTTCCTGCTTGTGGTATATAATTGTAAGACTCCATGAACAAGATGAAGCAGTAAGAAAATTATGCTAGTGTCTATGGGTTTGCACTCTTCGCTATCTGGTCCTTGAGGATGAGAATACTCTGTCGCTGGTCGGGAGGCAACATGGCAATCTGCTGGTCTGTCAGCTGTAACACCTGCATGATCAGGGCCGCCTACAACACAACATCACTCAGCATCAGAGTACATAACCATTGTATCCTATCGGCATCAAAGTACCTAACATTACATTGTATCCTATCATCATCAGAGTACCTAAAATTACATTGTATCCTATCAACATCAAAGTATCTAACATTACATTGTATCCTATCAGCATCAAAGTATCTCACAATACATTGTATCCTATCAGCATCAAAGTACCTAACATTACATTGTATCCTATCAGCATCAAAGTACCTAACATTACATTGTATCCTATCAGCATCAAAGTATCTAACATTACATTGTATCCTATCAGCATCAAAGTACCTAATATTACATTGTATCCTATCAGCATCAAAGTACCTAACATTACATTGTATCCTATCAAAGTACCTTACATTACATTGTATCCTATCATCATCAAAGTACCCAACATTACACTGTATCCTATCAACATCAAAGTGCCTAACATTACATTGTATTCTATCAAAGTATCTAACATTACACTGTATCCTATCAAAGTATCTAACATTACATTGTATCCTATCATCATCAAAGTACCCAACATTACATTGTATCCTATCAGCATCAAAGTATCTAACATTACATTGTATCCTATCAGCACCAAAGTATCTAACAATACATTGTATCCTATCAACATCAAAGTACCTAACATTACATTGTATCCTATCATCATCAAAGTACCTAACATTACATTGTATCCTATCAAAGTACCTAACATTACATTGTATCCTATCAACATCAAAGTACCCAACATTACATTGTATCCTATCATCATCAAAGTACCCAACATTACACTGTATCCTATCAGCATCAAAGTACCTAACATTACACTGTATCCTATCAGCATCAAAGTATCCAACATTACATTGTATCCTATCAGCATCAAAGTATCTAACATTACATTGTATCCTATCAGCACCAAAGTATCTAACAATACATTGTATCCTATCAGCATCAAAGTATCTAACAATACATTGTATCCTATCAGCATCAAAATACTTAACATTACATTGTATCCTATCATCATCAAAGTACCTAACATTACATTGTATCCTATCATCATCAAAGTACCTAACAATACACTGTATCCTATCAACATCAAAGTGCCTAACATTACATTGTATCCTATCATCAAAGTACCTAACATTACATTGTATCCTATCAAAGTACCTAACATTACATTGTATCCTATCAAAGTACCTAACATTACATTGTATCCTATCAGCATCAAAGTACCTAACATTACACTGTATCCTATCAACATCAAAGTGCCTAACACTACATTGTATCCTATCATCAAAGTACCTAACATTACATTGTATCCTATCAAAGTATCTAACATTACATTGTATCCTATCAGCATCAAAGTACCTAACATTACATTGTATCCTATCAGTATCAAAGTACCTAACATTACACTGTATCCTATCAACATCAAAGTACCTAACATTACATTGTATCCTATCATCATCAAAGTACCTAACATTACATTGTATCCTATCATCATCAAAGTACCTAACATTACATTGTATAATATCAGCATCAAAGTACCTAATATTACATTGTATCCTATCAGCACCAAAGTACCTTACATTACATTGTATCCTATCAGCATCAGAGTATCTAACATTACATTGTATCCTATCAACATCAGAGTATCTAACATTACATTGTATCCTATCAGCATCAGAGTATCTAACATTACATTGTATCCTATCAGCACCAAAGTACCTTACATTACATTGTATCATATCAGCATCAAAGTACCTAACATTACATTGTATCCTATCAGCATCAGAGTATCTAACAATACATTGTATCCTATCAGCACCAAAGTACCTTACATTACATTGTATCCTATCAGTATCAGAGTATCTAACATTACATTGTATCCTATCAGCATCAGAGTACCTAACATTACATTGTATCCTATCAACATCAAAGTACCCAACATTACATTGTATCCTATCATCATCAAAGTACCTAACATTACATTGTATCATATCAGCACCAAAGTATCTAACATTACATTGTATCCTATCAGCATCAAAGTATATTCTAACATTTCATTTTATCCAATCAACATCAAAGTATCAAACATTACATTGTATCCTATCAAAGTCCCTAACATTACATTGTATCCTATCAGCATCAAAGTATCTAACATTACATTGTATCCTATCAGCATCAAAGTATCTAACAATACATTGTATCCTATCAGCACCAAAGTATCTAATTAAAACATTACATTGTATCCTATCAGCATCAAAGTACCCAACATTACATTGTATCCTATCAACATCAAAGTATCTAACATTACATTGTATCCTATCAGCATTCAAAGTACCTAACATTACATTGTATCCTATCAGCATTCAAAGTACCTAACATTACATTGTATCCTATCAGCATCAAAGTACCTAACATTACATTGAATCCTATCAGCATCAAAGTATCTAACATTACATTGTATCTTATCAGCACCAAAGTATCTAACATTACATTGTATCTTATCATCATCAAAGTACATAACATTACATTGTATCCTATCAAAATACCTAACATTACATTGTATCCTATCATCATCATCAAAATACCTAACATTACATTGTATCCTATCATCATCAAAATACCTAGCATTACATTGTATCCTATCAGAATCAAATACCTAACATTACATTGTATCCTATCAGCATCAAAGTATTTAACATAACATTGTATCCTATCAGCATCAAAGTATCTAACATTACATTGTATCCTATCATCATCAAAGTGCCTAACATTACATTGTATCCAATCAGCACCAAAGTACCTTACATTACATCGTATCCTATCAGCATCAAAGTACATAATATTACATTGTATCCTATCAACATCAAAGTACCTTACATTACATTGTATCCTATCAGCATCAAAGTACCTAACATTACATTGTATCCTATCAACATCAAAGTACCTAACATTACATTGTATCCTATCAACATCAAAGTACCTAACATTACATTGTATCCTATCAACATCAAAGTACATAACAATACACTGTATCCTATCATCATCAAAGTACCTAACATTACACTGTATCCTATCAACATCAAAGTATCTAACATTACATTGTATCCTATCAGCATCAAAGTATCTAACATTACATTTTATCCTATCAACATCAAAGTATCTAATATTACATTGTATCCTATCAAAGTACCTAACATTACACTGTATCCTATCAGCATCAAAGTACCTAACATTACATTGTATCCTATCAACATCAAAGTACCTAACATTACATTGTATCCTATCAGCATCAAAGTACCTAACATTACATTGTATCCTATCAACATCAAAGTACATAATATTACATTGTATCCTATCAACATCAAAGTACCTAACATTACATTGTATCATATCATCATCAAAGTGCCTAACATTACATTGTATCCTATCAACATCAAAGTATCTAACATTACATTGCATCCTATCAACATCAAAGTACCTAACATTACATTGTATCCTATCAACATCAAAGTACCTAACATTACATTGTATCCTATCAACATCAAAGTACCTAACATTACATTGTATCCTATCAACATCAAAGTACCTTACATTACATTGTATCCTATCAACATCAAAGTATCTAATATTACATTGTATCCTATCAGCATCAAAGTACCTAACATTACATTGTATCCTATCAGCATTCAAAGTACCTAACATTACATTGTATCCTATCAGCATCAAAGTACCTAACATTACATTGTATCCTATCAACATCAAAGAACCTAACATTACATTGTATCCTAGCATCATCAAAGTACCTAACATTACATTGTATCCTATCAGCATCGAAGTACCTAACATTACATTGTATCCTATCAACATCAAAGTACCTAACATTGTAACCTATCAGCATCAAAGTACCTAACATTGTAACCTATCAGCATCAAAGTACCTAACATTGTATCCTATCAACATCAAAGTACCTAACATTGTATCCTATCAACATCAAAGTACCTAACATTACATTGTATCCTATCAGCATCAAAGTATCTAACATTACATTGTATCCTATCAACATCAAAGTACCTAACATTACATTGTATCCTATCAGCATCAAATACCTAACATTACATTGTATCCTATCAGCATCAAAGTACCTAACATTACATTGTATCCTATCAGCATCAAATACCTAACATTACATTGTATCCTATCAACATCAAAGTACCTAACATTGTAACCTATCAGCATCAAAGTACCTAACATTACATTGTATCCTATCAGCATCAAAGTACCTAACATTGTATACTATCAGCAACAAAGTACCTAACATTGTATACTATCAGCAACAAAGTACCTAACATTGTATCCTATCAACATCAAAGTACCTAACATTACATTGTATCCTACTGATAGGTTGAAAATGAGGAAATATACTAAATCTTCCTTGATAACTGGCCACTTTCGCAACCTTTTCATAAATTTTAAGCAAAAATTCATGTTAAAATTACATAAAACCGAAACCTTACATAATCACAAAACGTTAGTCACATTGAAGCAGTCCTTTATATTTTGCACAGGTCCTGACTGATAAGTCAAGGATATCCTTGTCTATCTAATGTTATAATGTTTACCAGTCCTCGTTCTGTTAGAAATGCTATGGCTTACCTTCTCTTGATCTTGTGCGGAGATTGAAGCTCCAGCTGACATGTTAGGCATACCTCCTGGTAACTGTAGGCCACCCTGTATAGGAGAGATCACAGTATTATAGTGACTCTAGTTAACTTTGGTTGATGTAAAATTGTTATATTGGCATTAAAAATAACCTCTTCATACTGTTTTATTCCTGACCACCAGTCAAGCTGTTTCTCTAGATCACCATTGAATATTTTTAACTTTGTTTAGACTGAATAAATCTGTGCAAATAGAACCATCAAATTTAGTCTTCATGAATTAAAAACATTTAGAAACGGATGTTTTTTATTACAATAACTCCAATTAAGTCCATGTTCGTATAATTTTATCCAACAACAATGACAATGGCACTTACCAGAGACAAGTTTGGCAGTCCTGGAATACCAGCTGGTGCTCCACTCTGGGGACCAGGCCTCGGAGGCATACCGCGCCCATCCCCCATCCTGGGGTCCCTCTGTTCGGGACGGGACTGAGGGATACTACCCATATCTGGCCTCATCGGGGGGCCTCCCATGTTTGGCTGTGGTCCACCCATGTTTGGTTGAGGGCCACCTGGACCTGAATAACATAACAACATTTAACTGAAGCAAATAATCCATTATTAATTAATATATTTTTATAAATTCACTAAAAGTTACTGTATGAATCATTAGGTTTTTTATCATATTTTATAGAATCTGTTGTTTGGAGTTTCCTAAACACAAATCTTTCCTGACAAATTACATAACCAAAAAAAACAAGAGGCCCATGGCCCTCAACGGTCCCCTGAATTTTGATGAACAGTCGATAGTACCATTAACTTTTGTTGTTGTGTCCTTACATTGAAATTATCATTAACCTAAACCAAATTTGAGGCAGAACACTGATAAGTAAGAGCAAAGGTCCTGCTTATAAGTCTATATATCTCCCAAAATCATCAAACCTGGAGCTTTGAACCCAACAATCAAACTACCAGTAAGAGACTTTGATCTGTGTTCAAAAGACCAAAGTAGCTTGGGGAAGTTTCGGTGGGAAAGGGGAAGTTTCAGCGAAGTTTCACTGAAAAGTGGAAACCTCATCGGGAAGGGGGAAATAAGAGTCTTTGAGGAAATATCCTAAAATATTATTAAAGGAAGTACATGTACCTTCCAATTTTGCAAGGAAAATTCCCCAAAACTATTCCCTAGTGCCCCTGCCCAGGGGTGAATGTGAAGTACGGGGGGCATGAAATTCACAATTTTGATAAAGCACCTCAAGACCTTTCCATTTATGAAAAGTATTTGATTCCAGCATATATGAGTCTGGAGAAGAAGATTTTTTGCCTTTAATCTAATTTGACCCCTTTTGGCCCTTCCCACAGGCCCCAAGGGGGTTAGGACCATATAATTCACAATTATGGTGCATCTTTGACCAGAGAATGTTCCTGCCAAATTTCATTCAATTTGGTTCAGGGGTTTTTGAGAAGTTGAAAATGTAAGCTGTCTACTGACAGACGAGGCACGACAGACAAAAGGCAATTAGAACAGGTCACTTGAGACTTTGTATCAGGTGACCTGAAAAAAATATTACAAAAATACAATAAGTTGAATACATATAGTTATGGAAACTGACTCGGTACAGAGATACACACACAGCCAGTAGTGAAACCCCACTTACCCATCAATGGTCCCTGAGGTCGGCCCATCATTTCTGGTCCACCCATTCTAGGTCCTCCTGGCCCTGGCCCACCCGGGCCATGGGGACCAGGACCACCAGGACCACGATTACCAGGAACTCCAGGGCCACGAGGGCCGGGACCCCCTGGGCCATGTGGACCGCCTGGATGTGGACCTGGACCTCCTGGGCCATGTGGACCTGGTCCTCCAGGGCCGTGAGAACCGGGACCTCCAGGGCCATGTGGTCCTGGACCTCCTGGGCCATGTGGACCTTAAAAATAGAAATCACATTGTATGTTCAATAATTCAATTTACACTAAATATATGCATTTCATAAAGAAAACTTGTCCTCATAAATTACTAATATGTGCTTCAAGTTTAGTGGATACAAGTAAAATTGCAAAGGTTATAATACCTCATGCAATGATGAAAAAGTGTGAGCATGATATGATATGGCGATTTATTATACAGTTACCAACTAGGTTTTATTTTTACTGTTTTATCCAGTTCTTATACATATCACATAACATCAGAATCTGAATGTTTCCATGGTCAATATGAGCTGATGCTGACATCACTGACTATTGTAAAACATAACATTACTGATCAACAGAGCTTATTTGACATCAATGCCATCAGAATTATTGTGCATCTATTATTACATTACAGATTTAAATAAGGCCAGCACTTCTTGGATAGAGTAAGTTTCAATAGAATGGTTTCTTAGAGACACAAAGAGGCCAGCAACTCTTGTTTGGATATATTATAATTGTTGTGACAGAGTTACCTGGAGCCATAATGTTGCTACCCATAGGCATGGGTCCTCCCATGGAGTTAGGTGGGCCCTGGGGCACCGACTACAACACATAATACAATCACTTTCAACACACTGCAGAATCCTAGATATCCTGTACAGCTGTACAACGGTTGAACATGTCTGCTTAACTGGTAGGTAATGATACAGTACAGCAATAACAGTAAACTTTTAACTATTAATATCAAGAAAATTATACCGTTATTCAATAACAAACAGCAACAGTATACTGATAATTACTAATAGCATGGTATAATTAGTCTGTTTTACGTAAAAGCAACATACTGAAATACTGACTGACAATGCACTGTCAGATACGGTATACTAACAACAGTGACATTGTACTGGAAATACACTGACAACAGAAAGTGTGTTGTTAGTACACTGACAACATTAACAGAGTACTGTTAGAATACTGACAACAGTATACTGTTATACTGACAACAGTGACAATGTACTGTTATTATACTGAGAGCAGTGACAATGTACCGTTAGTATACTAACAGTGACAATGTACTGTTAATATACTGACAACAGTGACAATGTACTGTTAATATACTGACAACAGTGACAATGTACTGTTAGAATACTGAGTGGAGTAACATACATGTACAGTGTAACTTGTCAAAACCGAATGTCATTGGAACCAAAGGTTTTGGCTGGTTTACACAGGTGTCAGGTGTGTAGAGATTTGATATGAGTTCAGAGGGAAAGCGTTAAGGCTGGGACCAAACTCTAAGGCTGGAATAGACAGGGATTCGGATTAGACAAGGGGCCAGTTTAGACAAGTTACACTGTACTGATACAATATCAGTATGACAATGTGACAGTATTGATTTGAGATTGTACTGACCGTGTTTGGCATCCTTAGCTGTGGTGGCAGGCTGATGGGCTGTGAAGAAGGTGGTACATTTGATGGTGGAATCTGGTTAGTGTCTCTGTGTAGCATAGCCTGTAGTAGCACAATATGTAGATTGATAAGTTAGTCTATAAACAGTATCTCCACAACATCAAACAAGGTCATGTTTCCGTCTATCCCCCTTGCTCCCCCTACACAAAAATTAAATACAGTCAAAAAAATAATCATGGAAATATATCAGTTTCCTACTCAGTAAAAAAAACTGTATTAACTATTTGGAAGAAAATGATATTACCATGGCAACCTGAGGGTCTACAATTTTCATGACAATCTGTGCTTGCAGCAGAGCATAGGCCAGCTGGGGATTCTGTAACAGCAGGTTCCTGGCCTCTGTCGGATTGTTCTGAATACACATCTACAATAAACAAAAATCACAGAATGTAAAAGGTGGACATCTCTTCATTTTCCAAAACGGTCAAAACAATCCTATCAGTAAGTAGGAGAAGTACTACATCCAGAAGGACATGTGTTTCGCATGTTACAGTCTGTAATATACTATATTTTTGTGTCTGTGATCTACATACAGGATCTATATTACATGAACCGTGAGTAGACATTGTTGTCATGTATTGTCAACCACTTAGGTGGGTTTTTCAAGCCAATTTTGTAGCCATAAGATTTCTGACACAAGCTTCATCAAATAATTAGAATTAGTGCTATAAAAATAAGAGGTTGCAGTTGACAAAATCCTTATCCGATAAAAAAAGGCCTGTTAAGTTATAGGAGTATGACATGGATACTAAGCCACCATTACACAACAGCACCTTTAACATAAAGGTAGATAATTCTTGTATTTTAAGGTGTTGAGGTACATAGCAGACCTCTGACTTACAGTATATAAAATCAGAACAATTGTTTGGATAAAACCTCTGTATACCTTCATCTGTTTCATCAGCTCAAACATCTGTTCTGGGGGTAAACTAGCTACTGCCTTGGAAATGGCTTCTGGGGCTTTTTCTGGCTCTGTAGGGTCTCCAAATGGACTCTGTTATCAAAAAATAATACATTTGTCACAATGATGGTGAACAAAAGTTAAAAGGATTTAGTCTTCTTGTTAGACCCTAAGAAAAACATCATGCACTCATCTGTATCAATTTCTCTTCTCCTAAGTCTACTGATAGCATGGCACAGCTGTATTCTTTTTTTCATGATTAGTTCTATGCATCACATATTCCTTTCTTTACAAAAGGACAGCCAATACTCAGTCCGATTTTTAAATCTTTTTTAGATATAATTAACTTAATGAACAAGAAAAATAGCTACAAACAATTAAGGCAAACAAAAAAAAAAACATAAATAAATAAACAAAATTGTGTTTTAGGAATCCTGACCAACTCTAAATTTTACTGTTGACCCTAGCTTACTTTTTATATCTAGAATTAATTAATGAGCCTGACAAAGTTCACAGCAACTCGATAAAATGTGCTTCCTTCCTGTTCTTTAACCTGATTCTTGACACTGTAATAGCCACTGAAATGTGTGAAAATGCATTGCAAAATTTGAAATAAAGTATAATATCAATACAGGAAAATAAAAAATAACAAGAGTACCGCAAGCGGAGGCATGATACACCCGTCGTATTATATCGGAAGTATAATTGTATGGGAACAAAAAACTGCTGTTACACGAAAAGTTGAAATAATTCAACAAAACCCATAATATATGTTAAATATTATAGCTTTTCTAAGTATCATCCCAAATTTTAGAGGAATTGAAGAAAATACAAAAAAGTTCTGACACTTTCTACATAATGCCGAAATTGCATTAATATGAAGTTTCAAAGGGCTATAACTCTTGTTAATATTATCTAATTGAACTGTCATTCAGGAAAACACATCTTCATGTCATGTTGAATAAGCCTACCAAGTTTGAAAGATATGGGTTGAAATTGTAGGAGAAGATCTCCAGACAAAACAACAGTTTACAACAGAAATGCATTTTCTACATAATGCCTATATTTGCAGTTGCAAATATGCAATGCTGTTACGCGAAAAGTTGAAATAACTCAACAAAACCCGTAATATGTGTTAATTATTATAGCTTTTCTAAGTATCATAACAAATTTTAGAGGAATTGAAGAAGATACAAAAAAGTTCTGACAATTTCTACATTATGCCCGAAATTGCATCAAACATGAAGTTTCACAGGGCCATTACTCTAGTAAATATTTTCTAATTGAACTGTCATTCAGGAAAACACAACTTCATGTCATATTGATTAAGCCTACCAAGTTTGAAATGTATCAGTTGAAAACTGTAGGAGAAGATCTCCGGACAAAACAACAGTTTACAACAGAAATGCATTTTCTACACATGCCTTTATCCAACTATGCAATGCTGTTACGCGAAAAGTTGAAATAACTCAACAAAACCCGTAAAATATGTTAAATATTATAGCTTTCGAAGTACCATACCAAATTTTAGAGGAATTGAAGAACACACAAGAAAGTTCTGATGTTTCCTACATAATGCCCGAAATTGCATCCCCAAGGGCCATAACTCTTGTAAATATTGTCGATCAAACTGTTATTCAGGAAAACACATCTTCATGTCATGGTGGTGAAGCCTAGCAATGTGAAAGAAATTGGTTGAAAACTGTAGGAGGAGATCTCCGGACAAATAAAAGTTTACGACGGACGGACGGACAATGCCATACCATAACATGTCCCGTCATTTTTGACAGGGGTATAAAAATGAAATAATATGCTTACTGACCTACCCTTTTTTTTTTCAGGTATGTTACCTAAACGTATTTCTTGTTGGGCCTAATTCAATTTGAGCAAGGAAACAGTATATATATTTAGTTAACTGCTAATACTTGACATCAGTGAGGGACATGGGATCTGTGGAACTCATCCACATTGTAAGACTCTCAGTAGTGGCATTTCAACATTTTGAAAGAGATATAGGTCTCATATCATAAACAATGATGGTCTTGGAATGACAAACCTCTAGCAGAGGACCCCCCATGGCCTGCTGCATGCCCTTCATTTCATCCCTGTTCTGCTCCCCAGCCGCCACGCCCACACGTAGGGGGCGGCCATTGAAGTCATAATTGTTGAGGTTTCGCATGGCACTCTGTGCTGTTTCCACATCCTGGTACTCGCAGAAGCCATAACCCTTGGGTTTCCCTGTTTCTCTGTCATACACAAGCCTGTTACGTAAAAACAGAAGGAATCAATGTACTTTATGAATCAATAGTTATCTTCCCCTCACCCAGTGAATGTACATACTAATTTTATATTCAACATGGATTTCTTATCGGCACCATACATTCATACTCATACCAAAATCATAATCAAGAATAAATATCTATTTCTAAGTATGATTTCAAGTTTTGAATGTATTCTGAAAACTGTAGTGTTTCTGAAAGAAAGAACACTTTATAAATGACCTTGGCTAGGCAAAGGAATCATATCTCCATATCTCTGATCTTCCATTTGATATACTATTACTGTATGCTAGTCAGGGGGAAAATGTCTAGTAGATAAAAATGTACAGTACTGCAAGCTATTTCCACATATATATGGCAGTGTATCAGATAAACTGTGTATGCATATTTTACAGATTAGTTTTCCTGAATACCCATCAGGAAAATAAGTATGAGTACCAGTTACGCACAAGATTTTGATGTATACTAGTTAAAACACTACATGCATTTAGAACAAATAAAAAAAAAAGTGTTTTTGATGGAAAATATTTGAATCGTGAGGGTAGGGGTGTCTACTGAGAGGTGCAAGTGGTGTGCTAAAATGCAAGATACTGTAGACCTGATGCATTGCATGTTATACCATATCTAAATTGACTGAGACGATAATATGGGTCTAGTACACCTATTATGCACTCATCTTAAAACACTACCAGTGCACACTGGTCAAAAATTAACTGGAACACTGTATGGGCCCACTTCAGAATCCGGAAAGTATTATTCTGATAATGGGGGTAAACTGGTACACTGTCAGTCACTATTCTTTTTTCCCCCAAATTTATCTTAACATACAACATTAATTTAAACATGTGTATTTCATACATAAATGTATATTGGTGTCACTATTAAGGGTTCATCAGTGTCAATACCTGAAGCTTACTACAGGTCCAGCTTGGGTGAATATTTCTCTCAACTGTTCTTCTGTGGCTTCATATGGAATGTTTCCAACTACAAAAAAAACCCAGAATATTACTTCCATCATCAACTTAATGACAGCCATTGTGAATGTGATACACACTTTTATCAGTTATCAGAAAGCAGTGTGAACTAGTCTTTTCAGGTGAAGTATGATCTATGGTGTTCTTCAGGTGGTTACTTTTGCATCTAAGAGTAAAACTAAACTAATGATCATGTAATTCAAAGCAACACTAAAAGATCTCCAGAGGCGCATCTCAGTCATCATTGACTGCATATACACACTCCTCGATACCATTTGCTCATAAGTAAGCTACTTTTGAGTACCATACAGATTAATGTTTGCTTTGCAGAAATTGTGTTGCTAATGAATCATGTGTGATGCAGAAGAAAATGGATCCCAATGGTTCATAATTATAATTATATAAGTGGCTCTAGAATTTCAAACCACTATAAAACTCTTCACCAACATAACAATGCATGGAATCCTTTACTTGGGGCGCTACCAAATTAGTCATATAATAGATGATTTTACAATCACCAACGAAACTCAAATTCTCTTCAGCAGCTCAAAACACAACATAAAGAGTTATTTCCCTTTTCACATAAAATCGGCACAAAAATACGTGTCAAAATCATGCAGTACACGTGAAACTATCTCCCTGGTATTCAACACAGTAGGAAGTGGTAAGGATTTAAGGTATATGAATAAAATTTACGATTCAGCCAGAGTGGCACATGAAGCGGAAAACGAATGATTGCATCGGACCGGTGTGTGTTGAGGAGGAGAGGGGGGGGGGGTATTGTTTTTTTTTTAGTCAAAATGATGACTGTATTACCAGACACATCAATTATGGAAAAAAACGTAGATGTAATTACGCATAAACTGAAATTTGAAAGTAATGCCAATCTATGTTACCAAATACTGATCGACAAGCTCTTTCTGCTGCAGTGAGCGGCGGATTCGGCATGAGTTGAGTCGCCATCTTTCTTCGTTTTTATACTCTTCAACCGAGAACATTATATTAATAAGGCCAGTATTCTTTGTATAATGTGGTAAAAGTGACTGTTTGCAATCAAATGAAATAGTAAAAAAAAATCAAAATGCTTAAATATGCTAGTATATTTTGAAACAAAAAGTGTTTGCAAATAAATATTCTTTGGTATTAGAGATTATATATAGTCTGCATCTCTTCGGCGCTTACAGAGGTCATTCGTCTGATTCCAGCCCTGCGGGTTCCACGTTATCGGCAACAGTCCCCAGTTAGGAATCTATAAAGCTGCTAAGATGGCTGGAATGACATGGGGTAAATACTTGATGAGGTAGGTTTGTTTGCCATACTACAAAAATGTGCACATGTCGTGTCCTTGTTATACCACGATCACTGGTGTAAAGCGAAAGTAGGTTATATTAGGTAGATATCTATCCCGTTTGCATACCAGCAGTATATTATGAATAAATTGGTCTGATCATTTCCAACCATAATTCAAGTATATTTTGAACTGTTCACATAAAGTGTTACAGTTTTAACAATACTCTTTACCAAGTTTTTTTGGATATACCATAAGAAAAGATTGAAAACCCACCAATAACCTTGACTCAATTGTAACAATATAACAATGACGTTTTTCTTGTTAGTTTGTCTGTTTGCTATTTATTGAAGAAGGTATAGATCATGTTTGTATACAAGTTTGGTGAATGTTTTGGTCTAGATTGTGTCAACGCTTCCAAAACAGGTTAAACCATCTACTCATGCAAACTTCTGATAGTGTTAACGTTTCTATCTGCTGATCAATCATATATACGACACTCCTAATAAAGATAATGCTTTTTGTTCCTGGGACAGTTATCTGCAGGGATGCAAATCTCTCATTGAAGTGGGATGAACATTGCATGTGCTCAAACACAACATAAAGAGATTTTCCCAAACTATCATTTTACATGTATACATGCATATATATATATGCGTAGCAATAATTTGAAAAGCCAAAAGGCTGCAGTAATATGAGACTGTCAGTGATGGAGGACTTCGAAAATATCTAAAGTCTCAATGCAAGGAAAAAAGAGTCCCAATGAAAATGTTGTAATGTTGTCATACGGAAGCCATGGCAAATTTTTCGTCCAGTCAACCAGAAACAGATTTAGTGGTGTAAACATTAATTTTAACAACATTGAAGAAATCTCTGTTTAATTCAGATTTTTTATGAAAGAACATTGTAACTTTCAAACTTTTTTTTGGACATGTAAAAATTATTTTGGACCTGTAAATTTTTCGGATTACTTGCCTAAATGTCCTGTAAAGGTTTTGAAAGTTTGGAACACACTGCACATGCACAACATATATACAACTCTCTACATTGGGTGTGGTATTAGTGTCCAGTACTTCAGACCAACCCAAATTCAAAGTGAGTTCTTGTTTTTACAATATTGGCTAATTAGTGGAAATGGCGACCAAAGACATCTCAACAGTTGATCAACATACATTTATTAATGACATTGACATACATTTGACTAACAAGGGTGGGAATTTACAGAGACTAGAAAGTAAAGTACCGTGGCTGAACCACTGAACATGTAAATACAACACTTAACACATCACAAGACCTTTTGAGACAATCCCCCTATACATACTGCTGAACTCCTATAAAAAAAAACCCATCCCAGACCATTTTATACTCTATCCTAGTTGTTGGAGTTGTGTGTGCAGGAGAAAAACTGGGCACCAGATGCCAGGAAAATGAACAAATGATATTTAAAAAATCTTCTTTTCTAGACTCAGAGTAGTCAGAAGGGTTCTAGCTGACAATCTGCTCCGCTAAATATTGAGACAGCTAACAGCTTGGACACGTGGATTGATGGCTGATTATAGAATGTTTTATAATGTTTAAAACATTTTAATACGTGAAAATAAGATACCAATGTGAAGAACAGATATTTTTCTACTAACCTTCTTATGTAATCAAGTCAGAAAAGGTTGTTAACTACAGCTGTAACTGTTGCCAGCCATTTCTAAAAAATATAACCAGATTCCAGACATCTGTTTGAAAATGGCCGCTGTATTGAGACATCGCCAGAGATTCTTTGTGAGCTATACTCATGATGTTAGATGGCGAGCATTTTTTGGAATCAGGTTATTTTTCTAGAAATGGGTGGCAAACCCTTCAGAGAATAAAAAGCCTTCGGACCAGACTCACGAGGTTACGACAATCAATTTCTCTGTTAGATGGAAAGATCATTTCGTTTATGATTTTTACCACACATTGCAGTATGTTCAACAAATATGTTTTGTCACAGCTAATCATAAAATTTGTCTTTGATTTCATATCCTGTTTTGGTACCTGTCACAAACCAACAAACAGCACTGTAAGTATTGCTAGCTACTTACTGCAAAGTACAGTTATAGCCTTACACCTGACGTTTTTGTGGACATTTCATTGACTTTCCCATATCAATAAAATCAAAATTTTAAAAGAAATTTTAAATCTTAAATAATACTTATAGGGATCTTTTAGTCTTTTAGACTGCACTGGGTTTAAGAATATGATTAAACTGTTATATTTAATGGTTTGTTAAATAATATTTTGATTTCAAGGTAGACAAATACAAGTCATTGCTTTTGTATGAACCAGATAATACAGTCAATGTTTTCTCTATCAACACTAATTGCTTCTTGCATTTATCGATTGTGTATTTTTTGTTGTAGCATTTCTGGGGGCCTGGTAAGTATATCTGGATGTATATGCTACCATGACTGTGGTTCATACGGTCAAACCTCGAAACAAATGATTATATTATCTGGAAAGCTACAATTTAACCGAGTAAGAAAAATGGAAGGGAAACCAACAAAATGTAAGCATTTGATGTTTAATGGACAGCTTAATGGGGGCATTATCATTTTTATAGTGGCCAATGAAGGAGACATGAAGCAAACAATGTATAAAGGCAAAAATGAAATGGAAATATTTATATTATATAACATGAAGCTTTATTATTAAGTGAAGCTGTGCTGTTGTTTCTAGTTGCCAACTGGGGCCTGCCGATAGCCGCAATGATGGACTTGAAGAAAGACCCAACAATGATCAGTGGTAAAATGACAACAGGTAAGTGGTAAAATGACCACAGGTAAATGGTAAAATGACCACAGGTAAATGGTAAAATGACCACAGGTAAATGGTAAAATGACCACACTGCAGGTAAGTGGTAAAATGACTACAGGTAAGTGGTAAAATGACCACAGGTAAATGGTAATATGACCACAGGTAAGTGCTGTGGTAAAATGACCACCGGTGAGTGCTGTGATAAATGAAAACATTCATGTACGAGATACAAAAATCTTGATCTAGTGTCAAACATTGATATATTGATACAGTCAAATCTTGCTTTCTCAAAGTGGACTGGACAGTTTAACTTGTAACTTTAAGGTATCCAAGTATTTTATTTAAACAAAGTCTTCCAAGTTATATGTGAGTTTGAGATCACAAGGTTCAACTGTACCTGTATATATGTGTAGCTAGTAACACTGGGTCTTGATAGCTTGTTAGAAAGACGGCTTTGTAACAAAGCAAGAGTGACAAACTGTTGTTGTTTAAGTTGTAGTTTATTCATTGGTTCCTCCAGATGTTAATTATTGTCTATGTCCGTCCATTCCCGTCTGTTTCACTCTCAGTAGTCCCTAATTTAATACCCGTTTTTATGCCTCCAATAATCTAAAAGCCAGTGTGAAAAGTGTATCGTCCCTCCCTAATAAGTAAGTCGATTTGATGAGCTACAGTTACAATTCGGCACCTTCCATCGATCGAACATGTGGGAGATGTTCAATAGATCTTAATGTACAGTGTTGGATCAGTCCCCTGTACGACTACCTGTAAACCCCACTCCAACTAATTACCATTAATTACTTACTATCAGTACGGCTGAAATAATTGAAAGCATCTTGTGTCCAGGGTTTTATTAAGCCTGTTTGTGTACACTTCAGCTGTAAATCTATAAGTTTGATAAAACCCACTTTGTTACAGCTTCCATCGTCAACTAACCCTCTGTGTAGAATCTAGCACTACCTGTTAGATATGTTAAAACAATTTCACTATAACTTGCCTGGTATTGGAAATTTACTAGATTTGTCTTTTATTTTCAGCCCTTTGTATATATTCCATGTTGTTCATGCGATTTGCCTGGAAAGTGCAGCCAAGGAACATGCTGTTGTTTGCCTGCCATGCGACTAATGAAACAACACAGCTGGTACAGCTAATGAGATTTACACATCATTAGTGAGTATTGTGTCAAATGATAAGTTTCAACCTGTATATGTTGTGCAATAATCTCAAGGAAGTGTCAATAAGATTACCGTACATATGTTGATCATGACCCCTTAATAGTTGGTCCATGGTTTTTCTCCAGGAACTCCAGCTTTCCTCCACCACTAGAACCTAGCATATCCTCAAATGGCCGTAGCTGTTCTTACGATGTAAATCACAAACAGACCAAACTTGAGCACAAGGGAGCTAATCAGTGATGACTAATTATTATATGTTATTTGCACCTGGTTGCTTCTGTAAACACATTGTCATGGTCAACATTGTAAGCCAAGGATGTTCAATACAATACTCTCCTTTTAGTATCATATTGTACACCCTTGTCTTGCGAAGTTGTGTCATGGTGTGCACCCCGCACATTGTGTAACATAACCTCCTACCTCTTTATTATACAGCAGATAGTGAATTGGGTTTAGTGCACAATGGCAACTCATTGACAGGTCAGTTACCCAAATATTAGAGTTCGGCTGAAGGCTGGAGAACTCATTGACAGATCAGTTACCCGGTACCCAAATATTAGAGTTCGGCTGAAGGCTGGAGAGCTTTTTGATGGGTCAGTTACCCAAACTTTAGAGTTCGACTGAAGGCTGGAGAGCTTTTTGATGGGTCAGTTACCAAAACATAAGTGGTCAGCTGAAGGCTGGAGAACTCATTGACAGATCAGTTACTCAAACATAAGTGGTCAGCTGAAAGCTGGAAGCTTTTTGATGGGTCAGTTACCCAAACATAAGTGGTCAGCTGAAGGCTGGAGAACTCATTGACAGATCAGTTACCCAAACATAAGTGGTCAGCTGAAGGCTGGGGGATTAGCTGCTATGAACAACATGCCTTACAACAATTAGGCCTTTTCGTTATATTATGCCTTACTGTTTTTTCCTTGCTATTACAGTTATATAAAGTCTCCAGAGGCTCCCGAAGAGAATCAAGCTGCTCTACACAAGACAACAGAATAGGTGCTGATATCATGTTACTGGCGTGTTTATCTATTGTCACAATAGATGTGATATTGTCTCAAAAAAGTACTGAAGTTTTCTGTCCGACATTTATGTATAGGTACCGATTTATTATCACCGACATGTATGTGTAGATGACAATTTATTATCACAGACATGTATGTGTAGGTGCCGATTTATTCTCACGGATATGTATGTGTAGATGCCAATTTATTCTCACCTACATGTAAGTGTAGGTGACAATTTATTATCACCGACATGTATGTGTAGGTGACAATTTATTATCACCAATATGTATGTGTAGGTGACAATTTATTATCACCAATATGTATGTGTAGGTGACAATTTATTATCACCAATATGTATGTGTAGGTGACAATTTATTTTTACCGACATGTATGTGTAGGTGCCAATTTATTCTTACCGACATGTATGTGTAGGTGCCGATTTATTATCACCGATACGTATGGCTGCATGTAGGTGCCGATTTTGTTTGCTGATTGTTAGAATGGAATAAGTGCTGATATGGTCCTCACAGAAACATTTGTTTAATTACATTTGAATTAAGTGCTCTTTAAAGTGGTGTGAGGGAGCATTGTTTAATACAACTATACATACGTGTACAGTAAATACTAGCTAGTAAAAATTTTAAGATCAATGCATTATTTCCATGTGGTGTGTGCCATATTTCAACAAAAGAAAAGGCCTACGGCAATTGAAGTCTCACATTTTGAAACAAGTTCTGTAAGTTAAGTCCCTCATTTGTTTTACCAATATGATGCCTTACATTGTATATTATTCTAGTTCAAGTGTGTTGCTTGCATTATGATTTTCGAGGTAATGAAAGTTTGTTCTGGTTTAACATCATATAAAATGTGAAACATATCTCAAATTGCATTCAAAATGCTGCTAAATCAGGAAGAAGCTTCCAATAGTATATAAACCGTATTCAGCCTGATAAGCACCCCTGACACCATGGCTTACAAAAAACACAAACTGAATACATGTACAGGGAAAAGTTTCCTGGTGAAAGGTGTGTGGGGAAAAAAGTTTGTTTGGGGTTTCTCTGGAACTGAGTGTTTGGTTGAAAGGCTGAAGTTTTATTAGCAAATCAGTGAGGTAAGGAAGTTTCTTGATAGTTACCTCCCTCTTTCCCTGAAACAGGTGAGGATGTGCTTATAAGGGCAGGAGTGCTTATTATGTCAAATACAGTATATATCGTAAAATTCAGCTTCCTGAATTTTACTTCAATGCTTGTTGGGGTTTACACAGTAACAAACCTTTTTCATATGATCTGAATTTTGTTGCGAGTTTGACGGGTCAAGTTCAAATCCCTGAGGTCATAAGCACTTGACATGGACAATTTAAACCAGCCTCTACTCTTCCCTGTATTATACTTTGTTACAGATGGAGAGTTTAATTTGTGGACAGGATGTGCTGGTCTGTAAGATTGAGATACCGGACATTTCTGATTTGTCTCCTTTGTCTATCTTACATAAGGTAGTGACACTATTACTCTGCTCAATTATTGTATCTTAAATGAGTATGATGAGATTACTAACTTTTTATGCATTTAAGAATATAAAGTTTGTTTATTTTTATTAAAACATTGTAGATGAATGAAAGTGACAAGAGCGAGAGTGAATGGTGAAGCTAGGTTAAAGAGCGAGAGTAAATGACGAAGCTAGGTACAATGTAAGAGTGAGAGAGGCAGTTTGTAAATATTGTGTATTGTTTTGGTTATAGTAGAACAGGGTTAATAAATTAATATTTTGAAGTATTACTGGGAAAGATGTAATACAGTATGTTGAACCTCATAACCATGCATGAGGTCAATGGGACTGTGGGAAAACTTTGAGTTATCTGATTATTCGAAAGTTTTGACTGGTGCCAGGAAAATACTTTTAATTCTTTGAGATTTACAGTCAAGTTCAAGATAATGAGGTTCGACTGTTATCATAAATGAAAAAATTATATTTTAGCCTTAATGAAGTCCCCCCCCCCCTCCCAAGTTGAACTAAAGTGGACTAGGCCTAAGATCTTATTTAATTCCAAAAGGAGGTACACCATGTACTCATTTAAATTTTGTTATGTAAATACATTTTGCTACAAACTGAAATAATGCGTTATTTATTCAAGACGAAATTGATTTGTGAAAGAGAGAGCCTGGACATGTTTACCGTCATACATACCACGTATACCAGGTAGTTTGTTAAGTCATGATACGCTGAATATCATTTTATATTTCTCACAAACATGGAATTGAGTCTTATAATAAATCAAGTTGTTCATTTTAATTGTTCATTTAATTAGCTATAGATTACTCTAGCTAGCATGAGGTTTTGAACATCATTTAACATTTATCATGTTACTTACTGCTGTATCAGTATATCTGTTCAGTAGAACTAATTACTGTCTGGTTATACAAATACCCAAGGATGTATAGCCTAAACCCCGTAAACTTCATAAATCAGTGTCATAATTCCTTTTTAGCATGTTACCTAGATGATTATTTAGAAAACATTCCACGTACCCACCTGCTACGTTAGCTGTGGTAATACATCCCTCTCATGTTTGTACATGTACTACATGTAGATTTGTGGTCCGCAGAAAGTACCTGCTCCTTCCTGTGTGATGACGAATCATATTGTTCATAGTGCTTAATTGAGTGTTAAACACCTTAAATAAAAAACTACACAGCAAATGTTTCTATATGTGAATTTCACTTGTACTTGTGGCACACCATTGGGGGTCTATAAATATGTTTTGGTGTTACTGAAGGCGACACAGAGTAGTTATATTACTGAAGGCGACACAGAGTAGTTATATTGTTGTAGTTGTTGATTGTGATATTGTGGCATTATGTATGAAGATTCTGTTAATGTTAACATACTTCATTTTTTAGTTTCTCCCCATCCAAGTATCTTTGGTTGTGCTGTTTTGGTTACCTAGGTCTAGCCTGCTGTTTTACTGGATTTTAATTAGTAGAATTGAACTGTAATATGGTGTTAAACATTTGCAAGACATTTTCAAATATTGTTGGAGAAAAAGTTCATGTGATTAAGGAATGTATGACTACATGCAACCATCGAAAAGAAATGGCAGAACTTTAATTTTCATTTAGTCTGAAACGAATATTAAATAACCTGAAAGTAAAATATTGAATACCAAATTGAAACTGCTTGTGGCAATCTACATAATAATACGCCTATGTACATTTGTTCTTGTAATCTTAACAAATTATATTTATTAAAGATTGGCGATTTTTGAAAGCAATATGGTATAAATGTTTTGAATGGGCATTAATGATAATCACATAGGTACAACAGTTTGAAGTGGACCATTTGAACATGTCTATAAGTAATTACTAAATGTCAGTTATTCTCAGGAAAGGGTAAATACTCAGATAACCTAACCTATGTTAAACATTGGCAAAATATGATGTACATGTAAAACAATTTTGGCCTTTAATTAGAAATAGATTTAAAAAACCCTTTTATTAATTCTTTTCAATATATGTAGATTTGGTACAGTATCATATATTGTACCTGTTACTCATAGCAAAATTTGAAAATACACTGTACTGTATGCTTTGCAAATGTTTTATTTATCATATATTAACTTTTTTTATGAATTATTTTTCGTTTAAAGTGTGATAAAGGTGGCTGACATGCAAATGTAATCTAGGTGTTATATAAAAGTGTTCTTTCTTCAATACTAAGATTTGTTTACAGATTTTCATTAAAAGTCCAGCCATGGGCGATGTTATTTTGCCTGTACACTTAAGTAAGATGAGTATTTTATCAGCTCATCTGTATACTAATTATATAAATTATAATCAGAGGGAAGGATCTCCTAATGAATAAAAAAGTGTCAAAGAGTCTCATTCAGTGTCTTTTTGTTCTAACAATAGACTTTGTTGACTATTTCATCGATTACATATCAAATTGCCCCACATACCTACTCAGAAGATACCCATGACATGTCCTGATGTACACTACAGATAACTATGACATATCCTGAGGTACAGATAACCATGACATATCCTGAGGTACAGATAACCATGACATATCCTGAGGTATAGATAACCATGACATATCCTGAGGTACAGATAACCATGACATATCCTGAGGTACAGATAACTATGACATATCCTGAGGTACAGATAACCATGACATATCCTGAGGTACAGATAACTATGACATATCCTGAGGTACAGATAGTCATGACATCCTGGGGTACAGATAACCATGACATATCCTGAGGTACAGATAACTATGACATATCCTGAGGTACAGATAACCATGACATATCCTGAGGTACAGATAACTATGACCTATCCTGAGGTATAGATAACCATGACATACCCCGAGGTACAGATAACCATGACATACCCTGAGGTACAGATAACTATGACATATCCTGAGGTACAGATAACCTTGACATATCCTGAGGTGTAGATAACTATGACATATCCTGAGGTACAGATAACCATGACATACCCTGAGGTGCAGATAACTATGACATATCCTGAGGTACAGATAACCATGACATATCCTGAGGTATAGATAACTATGACATAGCCTGAGGTATAGATAACCATGATTTATCCTGATGTGCAGATAACTATGACATACCCTGAGGTACAGATAACCATGACATATCCTGGGGTACAGATAACTATGATATACCCTGAGGTACAGATAACCATGACATACCCTGAAGTAAAGATAACTATGATATATCCTGAGGTACAGATAACCATGACATATCCTGGGGTACAGATAACTATGATATACCCTGAGGTACAGATAACCATGACATACCCTGAGGTAAAGATAACTATGATATATCCTGAGGTACAGATAACCATGACATATTTAGAGGTGTAGATAACCTTGGAGTATATGTAAACCCTTGAATTTTGAGAATGCACATCCCTAATTTAAGGAGAATGCACAACATGTAGTTTGGTTTGGTTGATTATATGTTTTTACGTCATATTAACAGCCAGGGTTATTTTAGGATGGCCTCCCGGTGTATGCGTGCATATTTTGGAGGCTGTGGTATGTTCGTGTAAGCCTTTTTGCGAGTCCAGATCTTTTGCCGATTTAAAGTACTACCACACCGAAGTATACTCCTGAAGGCCCCAGCAGAACGACCTGCCCAGTCACATTATACTGACAACTAGTGGTTTCACTCCCATAATGCTGAGTGTCAAGCCGTGAGTAGTAACTACCATTGTTAGAGACTTTGGTATGTCTTAGCCAGGGGAGATAACCCAAAGCCTTCCTCACAGGGGCGAATACTAAAACTAATACTAAAAGTAAGGTAGTGTCAAGGGAGACATTAGGAAGGAGAAAGTTGTTTATAAAGAAGAGAAAAGATAAGATCATGCAATGGGGGCAGCAGGTACAATTCTAACGCTCTAACTGCACACATACACTACTGAAACTGTCAAAGTATTCAGAAGAGACCCTACTCATTAGAAAAAGCTGTCCAGATTGAGATTAGTCAATGCAGAAAGTCACATGCAGGTGTATATTTGTTCTATTTTGTCCATGGGGATATAAGGTCCTTTTAGCAAACATCAGTTGTATATCGCTGAAGTGGAAGAAAATCTGTGTCTAAATGATCCATGTTATTTTGTACAGTAAAGACAATAACATTATGATGAAATTTAACAATCAGTTTAATTTGTGATGTTCATGTAAAATGTAAAAATAATGACTAAAATAATAACTCAGTAACAACACCATGATAAAAGGCTATCATCATGATTTACATATTATATTTAAAAGTATACAATATTGTGATCACCTTGAAACCTCTGAGGATGGAACAAAGGTTGACATTTTTTTTAATTAATGTCTTGAGCTTTGTTATGATGAAAGAGACTACATCACTGAACGTAAATCTTATCACATTCTATAATGGAACTCCATGAAACACAGTAATATTTTACATAAAAACAATCTGCATAGATATGTTCAGTCTACTTAACCATTCAAACTTTATAACAATGAAATAATTATGGAAAGAGATTAAAATTAGACACGGGAAGAGAAAATATTAATTATCAGTATGACAATCCAAGTTCAAACCATATCAATACAAATGATGAAAATTTGTTACACAACAGATTATGTAAGACTTACGATAATCCCATTGACCCTCGTCTCCTCCTCACCATATGTAGCATATCAACAAGGTCTTTGTTAATAATTGCTTACAACCAAAGATAAAACATTTGCTTATCACAAAAACTTTACTTTTCCTGAGTGAATAGCAATTATTTCACCCCTAAATCTCTTTAAGTTGTACAGAGGGAACTTGTTGGTGTATACATGACTGTTGCTTCAATACTTATCTAGACATTATCTGCTGTCAACCTCAATACTTAAAGATCATCAATTTCTTCTTCAATAGCTAGAAAATGATTTTTTTTATTTCAGCAGAAAATGAAAAACCTACATTGCAAACGACAAATCTAAAATCTATGTCAGACTATAAATATAATAATCATCAAATATTTGGCCATTTAATGTGCTAAAATTTTATTCTCTTAATAAAAATTCAGATGATTTTATACAAAAATAATATAATCAAACATGTCCCAACATTTCCTGACCCACAAGGTACCAGTTGTTCCAAAATATAAACTTTAGACCTCTTTGTTTACATTCAAAATGTGTCCCATGTTCTAAGGAGACTCATGCATTATCCATTTACTACCATGAATGTGAATATGGAGGCACTTTTTACAGGTATACATTAATTTGCTATGAATAAAAACAACTTTATAATAGTGTCTATGCAAATAATTATGTTTTAAAATCGTGAAATTGATACTGACAGTATAAATGCATACTTTAATATTCACAACTTGATCTCCTGGGATCAATATTACAGACAACAATGGCGTGCACTGTGATATCATCTATAAACAACTTTTACACTGACACTGCTATTCACCGAATCATAGTGGAAGATTTAGATCTGCAGCAGCTGGGAGATAAGAAGAAAGGGTCATGTTGAAGACTGTCTCACATTCTACTTCTATTTTTGAATAGTCCCAATTTATTTGATACAACTGTCTGAAAAAACACAAATTCATTTTCTGAACTTTTGAAAACCTGACCGAGTGATTTTTCTTTTCAATAAAAAGGTTAAAAAAGGTTGCCATTGCACCGGTACATCTTTTAAAAAAAAAATTCAATATAAATAATTTATCATTACAAAACTGATACAGTAGACTATAGATTCAGCCTGTGTCATACATGTGTAACAGACTCCTTCTGTGATTTACTAGGATGATAGAGTCGCGTCGGTTTGCGTTCATTCCAATATTCTAAAGTTTGCATTTCCGTCAAACGTGACACAGTTCTATCAAATGCAAAAAGTTCTTCCTCTCCGGTAAAGATACTGGCCTTGGCATCACCTTCTCCCGATCTCTGTAACAGAAATACAAACCATTGATACAGGCCACAGTGTAACCTTACAGTTCAATACACAACACTCACAGTATAATTATATATACAGAAGGCTTCCATGTACACCAAAATAATGCTATCCAGGGGCAGACCACTTGGGTACATGTCCCACACTTTATAACTAACCAAATATAATTAAACCACTAATAAATCAACAATTCAGACAGACTACGAGGTAAACAGAGACTGACCTGTAGTATACCAAGATCATCCATTAGCATACTGTTAGTCTCCTCGTCACGTTTACTGATGCTCCCGCTCGAAAACAGTCCAATGGGTTCCTCTTCAGCAGAGCACAACACACGTACCTATGTTCACAATTGTCAAAGAAAATTGAAAGACAGATATTTAACATAAAAAAAGTATGTTTAATTGATTTCAGATTGAAGTCTAACTTACATAATAGAGTAAAATGGACAAATTGTTGTTCTTTTGCTTTAATATATGATAAATGGAGGATTTCCCAGAAATATCTATCAAAATGAACAAACATTAGATAAGCAATTAGTTATAGACTCCCCAAAGACATGTAGTCTGTCAGTGGTAGTTGATATATCTAGATTTCCCAGGTTAAATCAAGTCAGTGTTATATTATAGTTGATATGTAAAGAGGATCCCCCGACCTTTATTTCACCTGCCTGAAATTATCACACGTGTACTTCATAAGTAAATCACAACATTTCACAAGTAAATCACATGGAATTTTGTTTTGATTTTGCTAATGTTTTTCTGAATTTTGAAGACAGAATGTACAGTATTACAATTTTATAACAAACCTTTTTATCATATAGGGTGTCAATAAGTGTGATGAATCTCCGAGCTTCTGACTTGCGACTAAGAGACATTCGAGGTATATTCCTTATAATGACAGTGTCAAAACTATGGCCGATTTCCAGGTAGTCTACTGCACCAAGAGGCTGAAACACAGTTTTCAGGTTCCGTGATAATTTGATCACACAATATGGCTTGTATAGATTAATGAGAACATGAATCACATTTTTCATAAAATCAAAAATATTGACCAAACAACTGAAACAATTAGAAAGAAAACAGTCTGGATCTAAAATGTATCTATTTCTAGTTTGTTTGATTTTAGTTTTTGTTTTTATATACGTATACCATTCAAGCCTTGAAATAAATTCATTTATTTAACAACTTCTAAGATATCTTAAAATATAAATCTGCGTAAGATTACATGTAAAGAGAAGAATTCAGGTAAAAGTGAAATGACAGTACTATTGAGTTCTTACCTGTGCACACATACTGTCAAAGTCTGTGTCTAGTACACCACCACATGTCTTGGGTAACAGGAGTTTCCGTTTCAGGACGATTATCTCCCTTGGACCAGGCTCTGGAATGAGTTTGAAGGGTCAGAGGATGAAATTACCACATGGTGAGCATTTCCTACCTTTTCCTGTATTTCTGTAAATACATACAGAACACTTCACTTTACAGGGTATTACTTTTTATGTTAACAATGGCTCGGAATACGGTTACGGCCATATATATGGCTAGGACATTTATCGTGTCCTTTTTTCTACATTAACATACATGTATTAAATTTTAGAAATAGATGCTATCATGTATATGACTTTGCATTTGTAGTGTGTATCTTATTTTCTTAAAACATAATAGTAACAAAAATAATGAAACTACATGTATATTGAATGTAAAATTCAAAAACCCATACAGAAAGTGATGACTGTGAACATTTTTGTTAGTTTTGTGACAATCGGTAGAAAGAAATTATTGGTAGAGAAGACACCGACATTTGATTTATTTTAGAAGTAACAGTGACTGAGATTTTGAAAGTTGAAAATGCAAACTTGTAAAAGTGGTGATTTTTGTGAATACTGTGTGTTGTTTCTTGACAATTTGTTAAGAAATTAAGTCATAAGAGAGATGGTGCAAAATTTCATTATAGTAACAGTGACCTAGTTTTTGACTGCAAAACATCGAAATACAAACTTGTACAAGAGGTGATGTTTGAGAACACATGTTAAATCAGTTATGTAACAAAGTTTGTAGAGTGTTGCTGCTGTTTAGGACACATAATAATGTACATGCAGGCAGATCCCTATACTCACAAGGGTATAATTACATATGCACAACACAACTGTCTTATATATGGAAAACTAAATTCTCAAGATTCATATAAACCTGCATAGAACATCTATTATAATCTATTCTTGTACAGTTACCTTACCTTGGTCTTCTTCAGCACTAAGATGATGAAATATCTTGTCTAAGTGTGAGTCAGCCTCCCTGTCAGCAGTCCTACAACAATTGTCAGGTCTATATAGACAAAACTGTTTCTCTTACACGGCATGTAACATGAGGTGGGTAGAGACTTACACGGCATGTAACACGAGGTAGGTAGAGACTTATACGGCATGTAACACAAGGTGGGTAGAGACTTATACAGCATGTAACATGAGGTGGGTAGAGACTTACACGGCATGTAACACGAGGTGGGTAGAGACTTACACGGCATGTAACACGAGGTAGGTAGAGACTTATACAGCATGTAACATGAGGTGGGTAGAGACTTATACGGCATGTAACACGAGGTGGGTAGAGACTAACACGGCATGTAACACGAGGTAGGTAGAGACTTATACAGCATGTAACATGAGGTGGGTAGAGACTTATACGGCATGTAACACGAGGTGGGTAGAGACTTACACGGCATGTAACACGAGGTGGGTAGAGACTTACACGGCATGTAACACGAGGTGGGTAGAGACTTACACGGCATGTAACACGAGGTGCGTAGAGACTTATACGGCATGTAACACGAGGTAGGTAGAGACTTACACGGCATGTAACATGAGGTAGGTAGACACTTACACGGCATGTAACACGAGGTGGGTAGAGACTTACACGGCATGTAACACGAGGTGCGTAGAGACTTATACGGCATGTAACACGAGGTGGGTAGAGACTTACACGGCATGTAACACGAGGTAGGTAGAGACTTGTACGGCATGTAACATGAGGTGGGTAGAGACTTATACGGCATGTAACATGAGGTGGGTAGAGACTTACACGGCATGTAACACGAGGTGGGTAGAGACTTACACGGCATGTAACACGAGGTGCGTAGAGACTTATACGGCATGTAACATGAGGTAGGTAGAGACTTACACGTCATGTAACACGAGGTAGGTAGAGACTTACACGTCATGTAACACGAGGTGGGTAGAGACTTACACGTCATGTAACATGAGGTAGGTAGAGACTTACACGTCATGTAACACGAGGTAGGTAGAGACTTACACGTCATGTAACACGAGGTAGGTAGAGACTTACACGTCATGTAACACGAGGTGGGTAGAGACTTACACGGCATGTAACATGAGGTAGGTAGAGACTTACACAGCATGTAACATGAGGTGGGTAGACACTTACACGTCATGTAACACGAGGTGGGTAGAGACTTACACGGCATGTAACATGAGGTAGGTAGAGACTTACACGTCATGTAACACGAGGTAGGTAGAGACTTACACGTCATGTAACACGAGGTAGGTAGAGACTTACACAGCATGTAACACGAGGTAGGTAGAGACTTACACGTCATGTAACACGAGGTAGGTAGAGACTTACACGTCATGTAACACGAGGTGGGTAGAGACTTACAAGGCATGTAACACGAGGTAGGTAGAGACTTACACGTCATGTAACACGAGGTGGGTAGAGACTTACACAGCATGTAACACAGGTAGGTAGAGACTTACACAACATGTAACACGAGGTAGGTAGAGACTTACACGTCATGTAACACGAGGTGGGTAGAGACTTACATGGCATGTAACACGAGGTAGGTAGAGACTTACACAGCATGTAACACGAGGTGGGTAGAGACTTACAAGGCATGTAACATGAGGTAGGTAGAGACTTACACGTCATGTAACACGAGGTAGGTAGAGACTTACAAAGCATGTAACACGAGGTAGGTAGAGACTTACACAGCATGTAACACGAGGTGGGTAGAGACTTACACAGCATGTAACACGAGGTAGGTAGAGACTTACACAACATGTAACACGAGGTAGGTAGAGACTTACACAGCATGTAACACAGGTAGGTACAGACTTACATGGCATGTAACACGAGGTGGGTAGACTTACACGGCATGTAACACGAGGTGGGTAGAGACTTACACGGCATGTAACACGAGGTGGGTAGAGACTTACACGGCATGTAACACAAGGTAGGTAGACTTACACGGCATGTAACACGGGTAGGTAGAGACTTACACGGCATGTAACACGAGGTAGGTAGAGACTTATACGGCATGTAACACAAGGTAGGTAGAGACTTATACGGCATGTAACACGGGTAGGTAGAGACTTACACGGCATGTAACACGAGGTGGGTAGGATTTACACGGCATGTAACACGGGTAGGTAGAGACTTATACGGCATGTAACACGAGGTAGGTAGAGACTTATACGGCATGTAACACAAGGTAGGTAGAGACTTATACGGCATGTAACACGGGTAGGTAGAGACTTACACGGCATGTAACACGAGGTGGGTAGGATTTACACGGCATGTAACACGAGGTAGGTAGAGACTTAAAAGGCATGTAACACAGGTAGGTAGAGACTTACAAGGCATGTAACACGAGGTAGGTAGAGACTTACACGACATGTAACACGAGGTAGGTAGAGACTTACACGTCATGTAACACAGGTAGGTAGAGACTTACAAGGCATGTAACACAGGTAGGTAGAGACTTACACAGCATGTAACATGAGGTAGGTAGAGACTTACACGACATGTAACACGAGGTAGGTAGAGACTTACACGGCATGTAACACGAGGTAGGTAGAGACTTACAAGGCATGTAACACAGGTAGGTAGAGACTTACACAGCATGTAACATGAGGTAGGTAGACACTTACACAGCATGTAACACGAGGTAGGTAGAGACTTACACGTCATGTAACATGAGGTAGGTTGACACTTACACGTCATGTAACATGAGGTAGGTAGACACTTACACGGCATGTAACACGAGGTAGGTAGACACTTACACGTCATGTAACACGAGGTGGGTAGAGACTTACACGGCATGTAACACGAGGTGGGTAGAGACTTACACGGCATGTAACACGAGGTAGGTAGAGACTTACAAGGCATGTAACACGAGGTAGGTAGAGACTTACACGTCATGTAACATGAGGTAGGTAGATACTTACACGGCATGTAACACGAGGTAGGTAGACACTTACACGTCATGTAACACGAGGTGGGTAGAGACTTACACGGCATGTAACACGAGGTGGGTAGAGACTTACACGGCATGTAACACGAGGTAGGTAGAGACTTACACGGCATGTAACACGAGGTGGGTAGAGACTTATACGTCATGTAACACGAGGTGGGTAGAGACTTACAAGGCATGTAACACAAGGTAGGTAGACACTTACACGGCATGTAACACGGGTAGGTAGAGACTTACACGGCATGTAACACGAGGTGGGTAGGATTTACACGGCATGTAACACGAGGTAGGTAGAGACTTAAAAGGCATGTAACACAGGTAGGTAGAGACTTACAAGGCATGTAACACGAGGTAGGTAGAGACTTACACAACATGTAACACGAGGTAGGTAGAGACTTACACGTCATGTAACACAGGTAGGTAGAGACTTACAAGGCATGTAACACAGGTAGGTAGAGACTTACACAGCATGTAACATGAGGTAGGTAGAGACTTACACGACATGTAACACGAGGTAGGTAGAGACTTACACGGCATGTAACACGAGGTAGGTAGAGACTTACAAGGCATGTAACACAGGTAGGTAGAGACTTACACAGCATGTAACATGAGGTAGGTAGAGACTTACAAGGCATGTAACACGAGGTAGGTAGACACTTACACAGCATGTAACATGAGGTAGGTAGAGACTTACACGGCATGTAACATGAGGTAGGTAGAGACTTACACGGCATGTAACATGAGGTAGGTAGAGACTTACACGGCATGTAACACGAGGTAGGTAGAGACTTACACGGCATGTAACACGAGGTGGGTAGAGACTTACACAGCATGTAACACAGGTAGGTAGAGACTTACACAGCATGTAACACGAGGTAGGTAGACACTTACACGTCATGTAACACGAGGTAGGTAGAGACTTACACGGCATGTAACATGAGGTGGGTAGAGACTTACACGGCATGTAACACGAGGTAGGTAGAGACTTACACGTCATGTAACATGAGGTGGGTAGAGACTTACACGTCATGTAACATGAGGTGGGTAGAGACTTACACGTCATGTAACATGAGGTGGGTAGAGACTTACACGGCATGTAACATGAGGTGGGTAGAGACTTAAAAGGCATGTAACACAGGTAGGTAGAGACTTACAAGGCATGTAACACGAGGTAGGTAGAGACTTACACAACATGTAACACGAGGTAGGTAGAGACTTACACGTCATGTAACACAGGTAGGTAGAGACTTACAAGGCATGTAACACAGGTAGGTAGAGACTTACACAGCATGTAACATGAGGTAGGTAGAGACTTACACGACATGTAACACGAGGTAGGTAGAGACTTACACGGCATGTAACACGAGGTAGGTAGAGACTTACAAGGCATGTAACACAGGTAGGTAGAGACTTACACAGCATGTAACATGAGGTAGGTAGAGACTTACAAGGCATGTAACACGAGGTAGGTAGACACTTACACAGCATGTAACATGAGGTAGGTAGAGACTTACACGGCATGTAACATGAGGTAGGTAGAGACTTACACGGCATGTAACATGAGGTAGGTAGAGACTTACACGGCATGTAACACGAGGTAGGTAGAGACTTACACGGCATGTAACACGAGGTGGGTAGAGACTTACACAGCATGTAACACAGGTAGGTAGAGACTTACACAGCATGTAACACGAGGTAGGTAGACACTTACACGTCATGTAACACGAGGTAGGTAGAGACTTACACGGCATGTAACATGAGGTGGGTAGAGACTTACACGGCATGTAACACGAGGTAGGTAGAGACTTACACGTCATGTAACATGAGGTGGGTAGAGACTTACACGTCATGTAACATGAGGTGGGTAGAGACTTACACGTCATGTAACATGAGGTGGGTAGAGACTTACACGGCATGTAACATGAGGTGGGTAGAGACTTACATGGCATGTAACATGAGGTGGGTAGAGACTTACACGTCATGTAACATGAGGTGGGTAGAGACTTACACGTCATGTAACATGAGGTGGGTAGAGACTTACACGTCATGTAACATGAGGTGGGTAGAGACTTACACGTCATGTAACATGAGGTGGGTAGACACTTACACGTCATGTAACATGAGGTGGGTAGAGACTTACATGGCATGTAACATGAGGTGGGTAGAGACTTACACGTCATGTAACACGAGGTAGGTAGAGACTTACACGTCATGTAACACGAGGTAGGTAGAGACTTACACGTCATGTAACACGAGGTGGGTAGAGACTTACACGTCATGTAACACGAGGTAGGTAGAGACTTACACGTCATGTAACAGGAGGTAGGTAGACACTTACAAGGCATGTAACACGAGGTAGGTAGAGACTTACACGGCATGTAACACGAGGTGGGTAGAGACTTACACGTCATGTAACACGAGGTGGGTAGAGACTTACACGGCATGTAACACGAGGTGGGTAGAGACTTACAAGGCATGTAACACGAGGTAGGTAGAGACTTACACAGCATGTAACATGAGGTAGGTAGAGACTTACACGTCATGTAACACGAGGTGGGTAGAGACTTACACAGCATGTAACATGAGGTAGGTAGAGACTTACACAGCATGTAACATGAGGTAGGTAGAGACTTACACAGCATGTAACACGAGGTAGGTAGAGACTTACACGGCATGTAACACGAGGTGGGTAGAGACTTACACAGCGTGTAACATGAGGTAGGTAGAGACTTACACGGCATGTAACACAAGGTAGGTAGAGACTTACACAGCATGTAACACGAGGTAGGTAGACACTTTAAATCTGCTGCATTAGTTGTTCTCCACAAAACTCCAATGTAATCAATTCAAAGCAAAACCATGCCCACACACAGAGGCAATTTTACCAACGATGTATTAATGTTTTTATGCCTAAAAACAAACCTGTCCTCATAATTTTTAAGGGCCTTCCCCAGATATCTAATTAAATAGAAGTTGAGGATCGATTGATGATGATATTGTGGTTGCAATTCTTTGCAGTTCCTTGAATAAACAAATTCATCATTTTTTTCACCCAATATTTCAATTTGATGAAAAAAAAAGAAAATGATTAGAGCGGCAATATGATGCATTTCTAATCACAATGACAAAACGATACTTACAAAAAGTAAATCTTGCCTTCCGCTGGACCAACTGTCATTCTATAGTCTATTCCTGAATCCAGGTTTAGTGTCTTACAGTGACTCTGGGAAAAATAAACAGATATGTCCACAAGTTTTACAGTGTTGCTGTGACAATACAGACATCAATGGTCTTCCCTCTTATTTAAACTCATTAGCAATGGCTTTCAGTTGAAGACTATTTGAATATCAAATTGCTTTTTTATCATTACATGAAAATACATTTATTGCTGTTCTGCACAAGGATATATTCTGGTTAAGAGTCAGCCAACGTACACGACAAAGAAGGATTATCTCCCTTTGGTAGTATAATTTTTGTCTTATTGAAGGACCTGTTTTAGTTTGCATAAAAGTTATTTCAGAGATAAAGGATTTTATGTACACAAACTCAAGCTCAATGCTTTTTGGACTACTCTGACATTATATCAGCTTTAGCTTAATTTACACAACACTGTGTTCTCCGACCGACATATTCTGTGGAGAAGGCCTCCTGAAATACTAACATATCTGAGTTCTACAGAGAAATATTTTGCTCACCTTTAAAATTCCTATGAATGGCAGGAAAGTCCCTCTTTGTAAACCATTTTTGTAAAGATCTGAAAAAGTAACTTGTGATGAAACTTTTCTTCTCAAAACAGTACACAAATCTGAAATTTACAAAGTGTGTAAAACAAAAGGCGTCTTACTTTAAATTAAACTTAAACTAGGTTCTGCATGTCAATCTAAATAAGTTTATAAACAAGACAGTCATACCATCTGGTGGTCTGTTGGAGGTAGCTACCACAACAATGCCATTCTTAAACAGTTCCATAAACAGTCGCTTCAGTATCATCGCATCAGCGATGTCTGTTACCTGTAACAGTTAAATATCACAATATCATCGCATCAGCGATGTCTGTTACCTGTAACAGTCAAATATCACAATATCATCGCATCAGCGATGTCTGTTACCTGTAACAGTTAAATATCACAATATCATCGCATCAGCGATGTCTGTTACCTGTAACAGTTAAATATCACAATATCATCGCATCAGCGATGTCTGTTACCTGTAACAGTTAAATATCACAATATCATCGCATCAGCGATGTCTGTTACCTGTAACAGTTAAATATCACAATATCATCGCATCAGCGATGTCTGTTACCTGTAACAGTCAAATATCACAATATCATCGCATCAGCGATGTCTGTTACCTGTAACAGTCAAATATCACAATATCATCGCATCAGCGATGTCTGTTACCTGTAACAGTTAAATATCACAATATTATCATGGATACACAAACATGCTATCAAAATAAAAGAAGCATTCAAAAATGTTTGTATTGATCAACTGATGAATCCCTGACCGTATACAAGAATGCAGAGCTTGCAAGGGTGGCATTCAGTTGGGAATATGCATTTTTGACAAAACAGAATGTTGGCAAATGAACAGTAAGAATATAAAAGAAAACATGATCATTGAAGAATCATAATCACCTGAAACTCATCAAAACATAACAGCCATGTTTCCTCACTGATTTCCTTGGCGACTGGGGGTATGGGGTCGAAAGGCTCTATCTTCTGTACATTGTACTGCCGAGGTATTGTCTGTTTAATGGCGTGGATTCCTACACAAGTAAAACACTGTATATATGAGTTATATTACTTATGTTTGCAGTAGAATCATTTAGTCTTGGGACTGGATCATAATGGTTGAATTATTAATTAAATGGTAACACTTCTCACACTCTTTAACACAATTATACCATTTTAATAACTGAGTAACACTACCAGGTATACAGATCTATGGCACATTTTTTTCTCAGCTATCTTCTAAATCTTCTAATTAGCACATGAACACGAAAGTGTTAATATTTTCCAGTTACCTTACAAGTAACATAGTATAGGTATTTAAATATAAAATGTTTTTCTTTGCTTTATACAGCTTGCTAATCCTAACACAATTTACCAATAGGCTCAAACATCATGTACATAATACTGTTTGTGAAACAATTGATGAAAAACCGTTGTCTTACGTTTATGAACATCTAGCATGAATTTGTGGAAATGGACCCGCTTTTTTTTCTTTACTCGACTTTGGTCATGAAATAGATCCATCAGCATTGTTTTACCAGTACCTGTATGACAAAACAAACACCAAATAAATCCAAGGAGCTGGGTTACTTTCAGCGATCAATGGCAATCCGTTAAAGATCATAATCCATTATCAGTTTGTAAGTGAATGCAGTCGACTGTTAAATGAAGGATTGCATAACTGGTTTATAATTTTTTGGGATTGAATACCCAAATAAATCACATTATTTTAGCATAAATTGACAGCTTATTGAACTATACATTATATATAAGTCAATTTTATATAAGGAATGAATTGCAATAAACATTTATGCATATTTATTTTCTACATTACCATGAATAATATAAAAAACATTCAATGCATGCTTAAATTGTGAACTTTGGAAACTGAGGGTAACTGATTTATATTCCATTTATTACTCATCAGCCCATCAATAGCTACCATGTGTACACATCAACAGCATTTGATTAACATTTTAATATCATGGTGTTAAAATTATATAGGAAGTCCTGATTTTTGACAGGTCCAAGTAACAGATTTAGCAGGTCAAAATGATTTGTAGTTAACTCCTTACCTACTTTTCCATGAAGATACAAGCCTTTGTAGTTAACTCCTTACCTACTTTTCCATGAAGATACAAGCCTTTGTAGTTAACTCCTTACCTACTTTTCCATGGAGATACAAGCCTTTGTAGTTAACTCCTTACCTACTTTTCCATGGAGATACAAGCCTTTGTAGTTAACTCCTTACCTACTTTTCCATGGAGATACAAACCTTTGTAGTTAACTCCTTACCTACTTTTCCATGAAGATACAAGCCTTTGTAGTTAACTCCTTACCTACTTTTCCATGGAGATACAAACCTTTGTAGTTAACTCCTTACCTACTTTTCCATGGAGATACAAGCCTTTGTAGTTAACTCCTTACCTACTTTTCCATGGAGATACAAACCTTTGTAGTTAACTCCTTACCTACTTTTCCATGAAGATACAAGCCTTTGTAGTTAACTCCTTACCTACTTTTCCATGGAGATACAAGCCTTTGTAGTTAACTCCTTACCTACTTTTCCATGAAGATACAAGCCTTTGTAGTTAACTCCTTACCTACTTTTCCATGAAGATACAAGCCTTTGTAGTTAACTCCTTACCTACTTTTCCATGAAGATACAAGCCTTTGTAGTAAACTCCTTACCTACTTTTCAATGGAGATACAAGCCTTTGTAGTTAACTCCTTACCTACTTTTCCATGGAGATACAAGCCTTTGTAGTTAACTCCTTACCTACTTTTCCATGGAGATACAAGCCTTTGTAGTTAACTCCTTACCTACTTTTCCATGGAGATACAAGCCTTTGTAGTTAACTCCTTACCTACTTTTCCATGAAGATACAAGCCTTTGTAGTTAACTCCTTACCTACTTTTCCATGAAGATACAAGCCTTTGTAGTTAACTCCTTACCTACTTTTCCATGAAGATACAAGCCTTTGTAGTAAACTCCTTACCTACTTTTCAATGGAGATACAAGCCTTTGTAGTTAACTCCTTACCTACTTTTCCATGGAGATACAAGCCTTTGTAGTTAACTCCTTACCTACTTTTCCATGGACATACAAGCCTTTGTAGTTAACTCCTTACCTACTTTTCCATGGAGATACAAGCCTTTGTAGTTAACTCCTTACCTACTTTTCCATGGAGATACAAGCCTTTGGGATGGTCTGATTTGTCTTTTTCATTCCTTGAAAACATCTGCAAATTTAGAGGGAAATCAAAATAGCGTTACAATGGCAATGAATATTCTGGTATATAAACAGTCAAAGTTATTGTGTTCATAAACTTTGTTTAAACCGTCTTGCATCTTGGAAGAACAACAAACACTTATATACATATTCTAATTATTCATACTGTATATCTACATAACCACATTCTGTGTAATCTTATATCATGTTTTTCTCCCTTTTTCAATTAATGATGATTAATAATGGAGTTGTTTAGAAGAAAACTTACGAAAAAGGATAGGAAGGCCTATAACAAAAAATAATGGTTACTCCCCAATAAAGCTCTGTATTCAAAAACATCTTGAGTTTGTAATGAGTGTACTGAAAAATTCAACACTAATAACCTAGCCATTGTACACACAGCATTGAACTTGATCATCTGAATGACATACAAATGTATACTTGCATCATGATTTCTTTGGAATTAATGCAATTATGGGTATATTGCAATCAACATATATATATATACAAAGGAACAATCTCAGGTCTACATCCCAATGCTCAAGGTACTTGTATACGTAACAGCTCACACATGTAACCGTAACCCATAGCCATCTACCTTCATGACTGTCGATCTGTCTACCTTCTAGGCTTCTACAGTCATGATATATTTGAAACCCTGACTGATAACAGGTTCTGGTTTTTATGGACATGTTAGGTGTCAATGTTTGAGCTATATATATTCCCTTGTTTGCACCCCAAGATGATGGAATTGTACATCATTATAAGGCTGTTTAACAAAAATATTGTCATCCATGTAAAGTGAAATACATTTTTATTGTACCAGTAAAAGCTTCTTTTCTAGGACTATATATGCACAGTATGTTTTTGTCAATAAGTAATATATACATACAGTCTGTGACATGAACATTTTCAAGCACTAGTCCAGATAAGCAAAATGCAGTGTCTACTATAGCAAATGTATTGAAATTCAAGGACTTTCCAAAATTTACTAATCATGGGCATAGGACTAGTGGCTAAAGTCATAAACTGCACATATGATGTGATGACCATATTTCTTTAAACCATCTCACAGACTGGCGTATAGAGTTCAAGATCTCTACTGAGCAATAGATATATGTACTGTACATGTACCTTTGCAAACCATCCCTCCGACTGCTGGGGTTCATAACTCTCTAGAGTGCTATGGAGATCCTCAAGGTTCTGGACAATGCCCACCTGATGGCTGTCATATTTAAGTTTCTTGCTTGCTATTTTCTCCTGATATATAGACATAGGTCCATCTGGTGAACCCGGTAACTCCTCTTCCTCAGTGACATGGGATCCATCTTTTCTGACAGCTGTTTGATGTCTTCTTACTACAGTAAGAAAAATAAAGAGTTCTTTTTATGTTTACTAAGAACTACAATCAAGCAGCCATTGAAATTTGGTGTATGATAATAGATAATTAATGTGACACTAGAGGGAGGTCAGTGCATCACCATTCAAAAATTCTAATCAGTTACCCTGTCTCCTAGGGTATGAGGGGCCATGGTGGCCAAGTGGTTATAAATATATACCAGTGATTTTGTTTGCCCATTTTTACAGCCGATATAAAGGCTGTTTCCCCCAGTCAAAATGTATGCTATTTTCCCAAAATGAAGCAAAATTCAAGAATATTTTCCCAATTTATTTGAAATTCTTCTTTATTTTCTCAATTCAATAAGGCACAGACTGTTTTAAAATCTGGAAGCAAAAACACTATACTATTAAGGTGTCTGACAATTTCTGCCACCACTGGCCCTACACGTCCTGGTTGCAGATGATTTAAGGCCTATAGATAGCTACTTAGTTGCCAGGTACTGGCTGTAGGTTGGTTGTGTTTCTTCGGGAACTCTGACTTTCATCCATCACCAAAATAACTTCAACAATATTAATTCTTCACAAAATTTCGGTTAGTTATCCCATATATTGTATTGACAAATGAACAACTGAAGTCAAAATAATCAACATCCAAATAACAACTTGGGTCAATTAAGGATGTTGCTTCCATATATGTGCTGGAGGCAACTGTACTTGCATGCAGGCCCATTTAAGATACCAACTTTATACTCAGTGCTATTTTGTATTCTTTTTTTTTTTCGTATTTTTTTCCAGACATTTTCAAAAGTATACATGCATGAGTATGTGTCTAACAACCTGTAGAGAAAAACCTAACCTTTACACAAATTTTGGTATGGGAGAGGTCATTATTATTTTGAAAAGGCCTCTGCCAGGGATAGAACCCAGATCGATCACCTGATTATATTACTAGTCTTACAACTCAACCAATCGAGCTAAAGGAATGATTCCTCTAACTGAGCGGTATATATATTGTGGCTATTTTTAAGAATTCAATATTCACAAGGGCTATTCACAAACCAATTTCATCCATGCACATATAACACACCCCAATCATTATCATCACAATCTATCGTCATAGGTATGTCACACCATCATCATCAGAATGATATCATCATTTATGTTTATCATAAATGTTTAGTGTTCTTGCTAAAAGCTAGTCTGCAGATCCTCTGACCCCAACCATATCTGGTTTCGAGCCAGTGCCAATTGCCATATGAAAATGAGAAATTTACGGAATGACTATAATCAACAAATAGACGCGGTCTGTAAGTCTTCTGAACAAGAATATATTATCTTCCATTTTCAGTCTTGATCAGTGCGGTTAGCCGATTAGTCAACCGTGGCCTGCGTAAGGGCATGCATTAGAGGGAGTCTGTGATACTGGGGGTGCAAACATGGAGACCATGTGCACCAATGCAAGGTGGTGGGAAATTTTGAACCATAGTCATGATAGTGACAACCGAGGAATCTTTACAGACAGAAATTATAATGATCTGATCATCAGTCATCATAATTTATATTACATACATGTAGGTCAAAATTTTAACATTTGAACATTCAACTGGCTATTCATTTTAAGTCCGCGAACTATTGTAAAACTTCAGTGGAGAGTAGACTGTTAAATTACAGCATCTCACTGAAAATACCATACTGCCATATATATGTAGTATATATCACTGGTGACTATAATACTCTTAAAATCCTCGGGAGCACTGACTTTTCGGCGTTCGCACTGAGTTTTCAAAGACCAGTCTTACTTTTTAAGAGTGTGACGTGAAAAGTAAGTGCAGGTGCCGAAAAGTCAGTGCAGGTGCCGAAAAGTCAGTGCAGGTGCCGAAAAGTCAGTGCAGGTGCTGAAAAGTAAGGGTCGTTGTTGAAAAGTAAGGGTCGTCGTTGAAAAGTAAGGATGTCGGTGAATAGTCAGTGTGAAGATTTTACCTGTGTTCCTTGACGGGCGCGAGGGCCTGGTGGCCAGCGGTATAGATAGCCGCAGGGGGTTTCACACCTCCTATAGGTAGGGACTGGCAGCTCCGATCACCACCTGTGAACTGGCACGCTGCCAAGGCTACTGAAATGCTTCTGTACACAACAGAAGTCCTGTGATCCCATAGGTGCTGCCAAACAAACTTATGTGATCACGGCTACACTCTGTTGATAGACTGACCACAACAAACATCTGGTATATAAACATGTTACCAACTTATATGGACAGAATTGCAATAAATTATCATTACTGCATGTAGAATTCCGTTTTCCTCAGAAATAAAAAACGTCTTCTAAACTACTGTTCACGTGTTCATACTTCTTTCCATCTTAGTCATTTTGTTTTGGAATGATTGTCGAAATTGTCGTTAATATTGTTTATATGAAAAGTTGTTTTGTGATGGTATAACTGCAGCGTGTTCTTTATCTAACGTTTGAGTAGTAAAACGTATTCATTTTATAGGAAATGATAATGTGTGATTGATTACATCTTGTCCCGTAATCAGTACTTGAGACCGTAATTATTTTGTAATGTGCTCTTTATCTACAATTGAGTTTGATTAGAAATCAGTTTTAATTATTAGAAATGATGTTGTGTGATAGATTTGTAATTACTTTATAGTAGGTTTTTTTTATTTACTTTTTAGTTTCATTGTAATACAAATAAATGATATGTAGTGATACTGTTGTGTGAGTGTATTACCTCTCTGTCCGTTAACACTGCTAGTGGCCGTAATTATTATGTTAAGCTGTGCGTGTTCTTTAAGTAATAAGTATATGAAAGTATGCTTTCGTGTTATAATATGACATCTCGTTTTGTAATCACGGCTAGCGGCCGTAATTATTTTGTTACCTATTCTTTATTTGTACATTTTGTATATATTTGAGTAAAAACGCATTCATTTTATATGAAATGTTAATGTGTGATTGATTACAACTCGTCCCGTAATCACAGTTTGTTGTCGTAATTATTTTGTGACGTGTTCTTTATCTACCTATGAGCTTGATTTGTAATCAGTTTTAATTATATGAAATGATGTTGTGTGATTAATTACGATTCGTCCCGTAATCACGACTTGTTTTATTTACATCTCGGTTCTATATCACGGGTAGTGGCCGTAATTATTATGTTAAGCGTATTCTTTAAGTATTAATGATATGTAATGGTGCTGTTGGATGATTGTGTTACACCTCGTTCCGTAATCACGGCTAGTGGCCGTAATTATATTGTAACATGTTCTTTATTTACATTTGAGTTTGATACACAAACAGTTTTATTATATGAAATGATGTTGTGTGATTGGTTAATGTTCATCTTATCCCGTAATCACGGCTCGTGGCCGTAATTATTTTGTAGCGTATTATTTATCTACATTTCAGTTTTTGTTTTTTCATTTGTTATTAGAATTAATTATATGAAATTATGCTGTTGTGTGATTGTAATAAATTATGTGATCGCGTAAATCGTCGGAATAGTGGGGTACCTAGTACTAATATAATATCCGGCCTCCTATGCTTCTGCCCTACCGTAGGTTTCCGACGATGGAAGATGTGTGAAGATTTGGGCTGTAATATAATTAGATAAAGATTCGCTCGTGGTCAAAGTTTACCTGTAATGACCCCAGGGCCCCCATTGTTATAGGCATTGGCCGGTACCAAGCTGGTAGCTAATTATACTAATCCTGTTGAAGTAATAAGATAGACAGGTGATGAAGTAATTCAAAGTAATTGGTTTTGAATGAGTGGAGATTCAGATGAGTATTCTCTTATTTATTAATGTATTAATAGCTATGTTCATTAAGAAGTAAAACAAAAAAACTGTGATCAGGGGCGAAGATAGATATACCCCCACATAGCGATATATGAAACTGTTGTGTTGAGTACCGTTACGCCTCTATCGGTCGGACGTATTGAACATAGCAAAACGAGATGAAATTACATATGAACATTAATGTTAATTACAATAAATAGCTAAATATAACGGACGGGACTTTATACATACCATGAAACCTCATCTAACGACCACCTGAAAATTACGACCGCCCCGCTAATTATCGGTAATTGACCAAACGATTGTGACCAGTCATCTGACAAAAAATACATGATGTGTAGCAGGCCGTGAACAGATTACTACGGGGCAGTCGGACTGCGTGCTTATTATCAATCTTTGAATGAAAATTACAGTAACGATATTTAATTTATTCACCTGTATTTAGACCGGTTTCAGGACGACAAACAACCACAAATGAAGTATTTTAATTCCATAATTAGTAAAACAAAAACAATAGACCGATAATTACAATCTACCAACCCAGGTATATAATCCGGTGACTTGTGTATTTTCCGTCATAATGCCACCTGGTAAGGGCGGTCACCCGTATCTGTAAACGAAAGACTGCAAACCAAAACCCAGGACGTTTATTTTACCTATCGATCAGTGCAATGTTTTGAAGGTGATAATAAAAGCCAATATATCTACCTGTCAGTACTTTGTTTGGTAACAAAAGATCGGTAATTAGTCCACATACCTGCGGACTGTCTGGCACAGTCGACACGCCTCAAGCCATTCACGGCTCGCTTCACACCAGGTAAATTTTGTAGCAGTATGTTGTTTACCGATACGGGTGAAAGCCCTTACAAGGAGGCGCTATGACGGATAATTATACATGTCATCAGATTATCTACCTGGGTTGAGAGATCGTAGTTATCAGATTTTTATATACTAATCAGAAGATTTCATGCGTAAATTGTGCACACATTTTTTCATCAAATGTACCTGAATTATATAATGATCACTTATTTTATTACAAGTATTGGGGCGATTTTAAATAAAACAAAGATACATTTTTGTGCCTCGTATTTAATTTATAATTAAAGATTCAAAAATGTAGTGTTTTTGTTTGGTACACTGTATCATTTAAATGATATCACAACGTTTAAAGCACCTATATATTTCTTACATAAGTATTGATGACACAAACATCATTAATTGTTCATTCCATACTTATAAACAGGTAATTTTCACAAGAACAGTCTGTAAGTTTTAATTTTCTGATCTGTATTTAGACCGGTTTCAGGACGGCAAACAACCACAAATAAAGTATTTTAATTCCATAATTAGTAAAAAAAAAACCAAAACAATAGACCGATAATTACAATCTACCAACCCAGATATATAATCCGGTGACTTGTGTATTTTCCGTTATAATGCCACCTGGTAAGGGCGGTCACCCGTATCTGTAAACGAAAGACTGCAAACCAAAACCCAGGACGTTTATTTTACCTATCGATCAGTGCAATGTTTTGAAGGTGATAATAAAAGCCAATATATCTACCTGTCAGTACTTTGTTTGGTAACAAAAGATCGGTAATTAGTCCACATACCTGCGGACTGTCTGGCACAGTCGACACGCCTCAAGCCATTCACGGCTCGCTTCACACCAGGTAAATTTTGTAGCAGTATGTTGTTTACCGATACGGGTGAAAGCCCTTACAAGGAGGCGCTATGACGGATAATTATACATGTCATCAGATTATCTACCTGGGTTGAGAGATCGTAGTTATCAGATTTTTATATACTAATCAGAAGATTTCATGCGTAAATTGTGCACACATTTTTTCATCAAATGTACCTGAATTATATAATGATCACTAATTTTATTACAAGTATTGGGGCGATTTTAAATAAAACAAAGATACATTTTTGTGCCTCGTATTTAATTTATAATTAAAGATTCAAAAATGTAGTGTTTTTGTTTGGTACACTGTATCATTTAAATGATATCACAACGTTTAAAGCACCTATATATTTCTTACATAAGTATTGATGACACAAACATCATTAATTGTTCATTCCATACTTATAAACAGGTAATTTTCACAAGAACAGTCTGTAAGTTTTAATTTTCTGATCTGTATTTAGACCGGTTTCAGGACGGCAAACAACCACAAATAAAGTATTTTAATTCCATAATTAGTAAAAAAAAAACCAAAACAATAGACCGATAATTACAATCTACCAACCCAGATATATAATCCGGTGACTTGTGTATTTTCCGTTATAATGCCACCTGGTAAGGGCGGTCACCCGTATCTGTAAACGAAAGACTGCAAACCAAAACCCAGGACGTTTATTTTACCTTTCGATCAGTGCAATGTTTTGAAGGTGATAATAAAAGCCAATATATCTACCTGTCAGTACTTTGTTTGGTAACAAAAGATCGGTAATTAGTCCACATACCTGCGGACTGTCTGGCACAGTCGACACGCCTCAAGCCGTTCACGGCTCGCTTCACACAAGGTAAACTTTGTAGCAGTATTTTGTTTACCGATACGGGTGAAAGCCCTTACAAGGAGGCGCTATGACGGTTAATTATACATGTCATCAGATTATCTACCTGGGTTGAGAGATCGCAGTTATCAGATTTTTATATACTAATCAGAAGATTTCATGCGTAAATTGTGCACACATTTTTTTCATCAAATGTACCTGGATTATATAATGACCACTGATTTTATTACAAGCATTGGGGCGATTTTAAATAAAACAAAGATACATTTTTGTGCCTCGTATTTAATTTATAATTAAAGGATTAAAAAATGTAGTTTTTTTGTTTGGTACACTGTATCATTTAAATGATATCACAACGTTTAAAGCACCTATATATTTCTTATTTTAGTATTGATGACACAAACATCATTAATTGTTCATTCCATACTTATAAACAGGTAATTTTCACAAGAACAGCCTGTAAATTTGATATCCACATTTGTGTTTTAAAGATATCTTTGGCGATATATTGCTAATGAAATGTAATGATGCTGTTGTATATGATTGTATTACATCTCGGTTCTATATCACGGGTAGTGGCCGTAATCATTATGTTGATCGTGTTCTTTAGTATTATTGATATGTAATGATGCTATTGAATGATTGTATTACACCTCGTTCCGTAATCACGGCTAGCGGTCCTAATTATTTTGTAACGTGTTCTTAATGTGCCTTTGAGTTTGATTTGTAATCTGTTTTGATTAAATTTGATAAGAAATGAAGTTGTGTGATTGATTAAAACTCGTCCCGTAATCACGGCTTGTGGACGTAATTATTATGTTAAGCGCGTTTGTAATTATTGATTTTATGAAATTATGCTTTCGTGTGATTGTATTACATGTACCTCGTTCCGTAATTACGGCTAGTTTGTCGAAACTATTTCGAAACATGTTCTTTACTTGTATTCGAGTTTGATTTGTTCAGTTTTAATTACATAAAATGATGTGTGATTGCTTATAGCTCGTCCCGTAATCATAGCTTGTGGTTATTGGCCCCGTAATTATTATAGTGTGTTCTTTATCTAATTTCGAGTCTGATAAGTATTACTTACATAATGCTGTTGTGTGACTGTAATAAATGTTTACCTGGTATGATCTCGTACATGGTCGGAATAGCGATTACATGTCATGGGTTTCCAACGATGCATCGTGTAAAGTATGAAGATTTGGGCTGTCATCTAATTGGAAATTGACTCGCACAGAGCGTTAATGACCCCAAGCCCCCTCATTGTTATAGGTCGTTACCGGTACCTAGCTGGTAGCTAATTGTACTAATATTTTATTATTTAGATGGGCAGGCGATGAATTGCAAAATGGACAGGTGATGAAGTAATTCAAAGTAAATAGGTACGAATGAGTGGATATACGCCGTTTTCACAAGTATGCAGTTTCAATTTTGAGTTTTTTGTTTAATTTATCTATTGCTATGTTCATAAAGAGGTGACACGATAAAAACATTGATTAAGTGCTAAGAAAGATAAACCCCCATATAGCGATATATGAAAATAAATAAGAGAATACCGAAGCGTTAACAAAATCATAATCTAAACTCAAAATCGAGATGAAATTACATGAACATTGATGTTAATTACAATAAATAGCTAAATATAACGGACGGGACTTTATGCATACCCTAGCTGGAACCTCATATAATGACCACATGCAAATTACAACCACCCCGCTATTTAACGATAATTGACCCAACGATTGCGACCAGTCATCTGACAGAAAAAAATACCTGATGTGTAGCGAGCCGTGAACGGATAACTGCGGTCAGTCGGACCGTTTGTTAATTAAGGATCTTTCGTGTACTGATCAGAGTACTGACATTCACATTGATAAGCACATTGAAAACATTGCACTGATCATGACCGGTAGGTAAATAAACGTTCTGGGTTTTGGTTTGCAGTCTTTCGTTTACCGATACGGTTCACGTGAACGCCATTCCGAGGTGGCGTTATGACGGAAAATACGCGAGTCACCGGATTATATACCTGGATTGGGAGATTGTAATTATTGAATGACAATGCTTTATTTGTGGCTGTTTGTCATCCTGAGTCTCGTCCAAATACAGGTGAGTAAATATCGTGACTTTAATTTTCATGGGTATCGAAGCGAAAGTATTGCACTATTGTCGACAGTACAATTGATTTAATAGTAATCCAATACGTGTGATTAAATTGATATCTTTACCAACTTAACGCTTAAGATATCATTAAAACACAAATGTTGATGTCAAATTTACAGGCTGTTCTTGTGAAAATTACCTGTTTATAAGTATGGAATGAACAATTAATGATGTTTGTGTCATCAATACTTATGTAAGAAATATATAGGTGCTTTAAACGTTGTGATATCATTTAAATGATACAGTGTACTAAACAAAAAAAATACATTTTTTAATCCTTTAATTATAAATTAAATACGAGGCACAAAAATGTATCTTTGTTTTATTTAAAATCGCCCCAATGCTTGTAATAAAATCAGTGATCATTATATAATTCAGGTACATTAGAAGAAAAAATGTGTGCACAATTTACACATGAAATCTGCTGATCAGTATATAAAAATCTGATAACTACAATCTTTCAACCCAGGTAGATAATCTGATGACATGTATAATTATCCGTCATAGCGCCTCCTTGTAAGGGCTTTCACCCGTATCGGTAAACAAAATACTGCTACAAAATTTACCTGGTGTGAAGCGAGCCGTGAATGGCTTGAGGCGTGTCGACTGTGTCAGACAGTCCGCAGGTATGTGGACTAATTACCGATCTTTTGTTACCAAACAAAGTACTGACAGGTAGATATATTGGCTTTTATTATCACCTTCAAAACATTGCACTGATCGATAGGTAAAATAAACGTCCTGGGTTTTGGTTTGCAGTCTTTCGTTTACAGATACGGGTGACCGCCCTTACCAGGTGGCATTATGACGGAAAATACACAAGTCACCGGATTATATACCTGGGTTGGTAGATTGTAATTATCGGTCTATTGTTTTTGTTTTACTAATTATGGAATTAAAATACTTCATTTGTGGTTGTTTGTCGTCCTGAAACCGGTCTAAATACAGGTGAATAAATTAAATATCGTTACTGTAATTTTCATTCAAAGATTGATAATAAGCACGCAGTCCGACTGCCCCGTAGTAATCTGTTCACGGCCTGCTACACATCATGTATTTTTTGTCAGATGACTGGTCACAATCGTTTGGTCAATTACCGATAATTAGCGGGGCGGTCGTAATTTTCAGGTGGTCGTTAGATGAGGTTTCATGGTATGTATAAAGTCCCGTCCGTTATATTTAGCTATTTATTGTAATTAACATTAATGTTCATATGTAATTTCATCTCGTTTTGCTATGTTCAATACGTCCGACCGATAGAGGCGTAACGGTACTCAACACAACAGTTTCATATATCGCTATGTGGGGGTATATCTATCTTCGCCCCTGATCACAGTTTTTTTGTTTTACTTCTTAATGAACATAGCTATTAATACATTAATAAATAAGAGAATACTCATCTGAATCTCCACTCATTCAAAACCAATTACTTTGAATTACTTCATCACCTGTCTATCTTATTACTTCAACAGGATTAGTATAATTAGCTACCAGCTTGGTACCGGCCAATGCCTATAACAATGGGGGCCCTGGGGTCATTACAGGTAAACTTTGACCACGAGCGAATCTTTATCTAATTATATTACAGCCCAAATCTTCACACATCTTCCATCGTCGGAAACCTACGGTAGGGCAGAAGCATAGGAGGCCGGATATTATATTAGTACTAGGTACCCCACTATTCCGACGATTTACGCGATCACATAATTTATTACAATCACACAACAGCATAATTTCATATAATTAATTCTAATAACAAATGAAAAAACAAAAACTGAAATGTAGATAAATAATACGCTACAAAATAATTACGGCCACGAGCCGTGATTACGGGATAAGATGAACATTAACCAATCACACAACATCATTTCATATAATAAAACTGTTTGTGTATCAAACTCAAATGTAAATAAAGAACATGTTACAATATAATTACGGCCACTAGCCGTGATTACGGAACGAGGTGTAACACAATCATCCAACAGCACCATTACATATCATTAATACTTAAAGAATACGCTTAACATAATAATTACGGCCACTACCCGTGATATAGAACCGAGATGTAAATAAAACAAGTCGTGATTACGGGACGAATCGTAATTAATCACACAACATCATTTCATATAATTAAAACTGATTACAAATCAAGCTCATAGGTAGATAAAGAACACGTCACAAAATAATTACGACAACAAACTGTGATTACGGGACGAGTTGTAATCAATCACACATTAACATTTCATATAAAATGAATGCGTTTTTACTCAAATATATACAAAATGTACAAATAAAGAATAGGTAACAAAATAATTACGGCCGCTAGCCGTGATTACAAAACGAGATGTCATATTATAACACGAAAGCATACTTTCATATACTTATTACTTAAAGAACACGCACAGCTTAACATAATAATTACGGCCACTAGCAGTGTTAACGGACAGAGAGGTAATACACTCACACAACAGTATCACTACATATCATTTATTTGTATTACAATGAAACTAAAAAGTAAATAAAAAAAACCTACTATAAAGTAATTACAAATCTATCACACAACATCATTTCTAATAATTAAAACTGATTTCTAATCAAACTCAATTGTAGATAAAGAGCACATTACAAAATAATTACGGTCTCAAGTACTGATTACGGGACAAGATGTAATCAATCACACATTATCATTTCCTATAAAATGAATACGTTTTACTACTCAAACGTTAGATAAAGAACACGCTGCAGTTATACCATCACAAAACAACTTTTCATATAAACAATATTAACGACAATTTCGACAATCATTCCAAAACAAAATGACTAAGATGGAAAGAAGTATGAACACGTGAACAGTAGTTTAGAAGACGTTTTTTATTTCTGAGGAAAACGGAATTCTACATGCAGTAATGATAATTTATTGCAATTCTGTCCATATAAGTTGGTAACATGTTTATATACCAGATGTTTGTTGTGGTCAGTCTATCAACAGAGTGTAGCCGTGATCACATAAGTTTGTTTGGCAGCACCTATGGGATCACAGGACTTCTGTTGTGTACAGAAGCATTTCAGTAGCCTTGGCAGCGTGCCAGTTCACAGGTGGTGATCGGAGCTGCCAGTCCCTACCTATAGGAGGTGTGAAACCCCCTGCGGCTATCTATACCGCTGGCCACCAGGCCCTCGCGCCCGTCAAGGAACACAGGTAAAATCTTCACACTGACTATTCACCGACATCCTTACTTTTCAACGACGACCCTTACTTTTCAACAACGACCCTTACTTTTCAGCACCTGCACTGACTTTTCGGCACCTGCACTGACTTTTCGGCACCTGCACTGACTTTTCGGCACCTGCACTTACTTTTCACGTCACACTCTTAAAAAGTAAGACTGGTCTTTGAAAACTCAGTGCGAACGCCGAAAAGTCAGTGCTCCCGAGGATTTTAAGAGTATTATAGTCACCAGTGTATACTACCAAGCCTCCATCACCTACGTATACGTAGGTCATGCAGAGTCTGCTCTTCAAAACGGCAATCAAATAAAAGCGGCATGAAATAAACCAATATTTATCTTCTGTTTAGCAGCAAAATATTTCACCAACACTAATAATTCTGTGTATCACTGATGGCATGATATCAGGATCATGTTGTGTAACCACCTGCTGTCAGACTGTCATCACTTGATTATATAGTGAGTGGCAGACCAAACGAATGATTTACCTCGTACGTGGAATGATGAACAGCAATGACTTGGAAATCTTTCACTAACAAGTCGTGTTCCAGTCAAGATAAACCTGTGGACATTCATTGTTTAGTCTGCCCTTCATACCATTTGACTTTCGTGGGCACGTTCTGATTCTGAGCGATAAAAGTTTACGTACTTCAAAATATTCTCTGCTCTTTAAAAGTTACAGTACAGTTGTGCTTGTGATAACGTCATATCATTCAGGTAGTAGAATTGCAGAACTTTATTGGGGCATTAAATTCTTACCTCACATAAACATCTTTTTTTGTTCTTATTTTTTCTATTGGTGTAGGCCTAGTAATATACATTTTTTTCGGATATATGTACACCAGGATTTAAAAATCATTAGAATCATTAGTCCGGAAATATTCTCAGTCATTCCGTCAAAGAATTAAAATCTTACAATACACATAAAGTGATGATGTCATCAATATAAGTGCTGTAGGAGTTGCAGCGAAATGACTGCCCAGCCAGCGACAGCCCGTATTACTACCAAAAAACAGACATTAGAGGATGCATATTCACCTCCAGCTAATTTTCTAGAGATAGACATTTTAGATCCTCAAACACATGGCGTAGATAAGAAGCGGTATACGGATTATGAAGTCCGTATGAGAGTAAGTTTGATATGTAAAATCGGCAATCCGGAAGCTTCGATTGTGCTTTGTTTTTTGACGAAAAAATGGAATAAATTTAAGAGGTGGTTTACATTTTTTCACTTTTGATTTGCTTCTTTTATGTTAATACGTTCTTCCTTTCTTTCCAGGATAAGACATGTGTTGACATTTCATAAAAATTATATTACGAAATCTGTCATTGCTTTTGATGCTCAGTGATTGGTTAAATTCATTATGTTTTAAAAAACTATTACTCAATTACCTTGTTGAGAACTGGTTGATTGTAATGTGCTTACATTTCACCGTGAAGGTTTATATGTGAACATATTACAAGTCGTTTTCCTGGTTGGTAAGTATATATAATCGGCTCTCCCATGATGATTCACCCCTCAAAATTGACCTCATGTCAGCTTACTTGCCTTACTATTAGGCCTACTTCGTTTTGCACTTATTAGTCCCCCACCAGGAACCGGGGTACTAGACTATACTTTTGCATTGTATCTGCCAATCGTTATGTCCATCCTTCTTCCTCACAAATCAAATTCCCTCATCACCTCACAGGCTCACACATTAAAATCCCTCAGATATCACCTCACAAATCAAATTGCTCCAGATATCTGACCTCACAAATAAAATCCCTCAGACATCACCTCACAAATCAAATTCCCTCAGATATCACCTCATAAATTAAATTCCTTCTGATATTACCTCACAAATTAAATTCCTTCTGATATCACCTCACAAATCAAATTTCCTCTGATATCACTTTACAAATAAAATTCCTTACTGATATCACCTCACAAATTAAATTCCCTCAGATATCACCTCACAAATTTAATTCCCTAAGATATCACCTTACAAATAAAATTCCCTACTGATATCAACTCACAAATTTAATTCCCTTAGATATCACCTCACAAATTAAATCCCCTCAGATATCACGTCACAAAATAAATCCCCTCAAATATCACCTCACAAATTAAATCCCCCATATATCATGTCACAAATCGAATTCCTTCAGATATCACCTCACAAATCAAATTATATCCAATATCACCCCACAAATCAAATTCCTTCAGATATCACCCCACAAATAATATTCCTTCAGATACCACCTCACAAATCAAATTCCAATCCGATATCACCTCACAAATAAAATTCCTTCAGATATCACCTCACAAATCAAATTCTCTACGATATCACCCCACAAATCAAATTATATCCGATATCACCCCACAAATCAAATTCCTTCAGATATCATCCCACAAATCAAATTTCTTTAGATACCACCTCACAAACCCAATTCCAATCTGATATCACCTCACCAATCAAATTCCATCCGATATCACCCACAAATTAAATCCCCTCAGATATCACTTCACAAATCAAATTCCTTCAGAAATCACCTCACAAATCAATTTCCTTCAGATATCACCTCACAAATCAAATTCCTTTAGAAATCACCTCACAAATCAATTTCCTTCAGATATCACCCCACAAATTAAATTCCTTACTGATATCACCTCACAAATGAAATTGCCTTATTCGCTATGTTATATGTTGTATAGAACGCATGTTTTGTTATGTTTGTATATAAAACCATGGTTTTAGGCTTATGATAAATGTATGTGAATATATTTTTATTTGTTTTGCAGACAAACTTACCCGTTTTCAAGGTTAAGGAGTCCAGTGTGCGGCGGCGGTATAGCGATTTTGAATGGTTGCGGAATGAGTTGGAACGAGACAGCAAGGTAATGATACTTTTTCATCATATGTAATTTAATAAATTATGTGTGGATTTTAATTATCCTGGGACTTTCCTGAGCTTTTGAAGGTTATTGATTGAAAGATCATGATCATTTACAGTTGTTTTGTTGTCTGTATTGAGACATATTTGGTTTCTCTGTATATTAATTGTTCGTGTGACCTCTCATTACTTTGTCCATCATCATTGTCCATGGTGTGAAAAAAATAAATTCACTTTTTAAAACTGATTCATGAAAACACTGAACAGAATTAGATAACATTTTGTTACATATAGCCACAATGAAAGACAATTTATATACTGTGCTAGTGTATATGTCCCCAAGAGGTCAAGGGGTCAAATTATGATCTGAATCTCATCAATCATCTACATTGTGTATTTCATTCCCAGAATTCCAGATTCAATCAGGATGGAAGGGTCCTAAGCGAATCTAAAGCTGCCCTATAAGAATTTCAAAGAATTCAGCATGTTATAACTATATAGTTAAATACTTGAAAAGGAAAATTCCCTGACTTTGATTAATGAATAACGTAACTGCTGTCACATTTACAGATTGTGGTACCAGCGATGCCAGGGAAGGCGTGGAAACGTCAGCTGCCCTTTAGAGGAGATGATGGCATATTTGAGGATGAATTCATTGAGGATCGACGAAAAGGATTAGAACAATTTGTCAACAAGTGAGTAGTCTTGAAAAATTGATTAAGTCTCGGTTGGACTTTCATAATGGTTCCTTAATTTAAGAAATTCTTGAACTTAAAAATCTCCTTTTAGGAAAGCATTACTGAATTTTGATAAGGGGAAAATCTTAAGTTCAGGAATTTCCTTAAGTAAAGGAACGTTGAAGAAACTGGGGCCAGTTATCTTTAAGTCTTGAGATAAATAAACATTTAGATTAATTAGTACCACATTTTTATACCATTATGATTGGAATTCAGATATTAAAAGGGAGATAATTCTGTTATGCGTGTCCTGAAAAATAATACATTGTATAACATTTCTTATGTGATTTTCAGGGTTGCTGGACACCCCTTGGCCCAGAATGAACGGTGTTTACATATGTTTCTCCAAGAACCTGTCATTGACAAGAATTATGTTCCTGGCAAAATCAGAAATACATGATGAGAAAAAAATAGTCTCTCAAAGACTCTTCAATATATTTCATATACATTTAATGTGTAAAGAATGTCTTTACGACTTGAGGCGTGTTATTGTAGTCTTCATTGTCCTGGTACTGTGACTTAATGCTGGACCTACCAAAGTGATAACATTTTGTTTTCTACAACAAAACTTGATTTAAAAAATAATAACTCTGGTTTAATAGAAGTGCTGCTGTCAGTTCTAATAGTTTGGTTTATCTTTTTGATCTTCAGTTCAGTGTTGAAAACACATCATTTCCATGGAATAATCTTCTGGAACGTCTTTAAAAATGAACTTGAGGTGTATGTACCACAAATGCCATACTTTTAAAAAATATTAGTTTATTGTTGAATGGAGACAATTTGGAAGGGACAAATGTATGTTTTGTGGGGTGATGCCAGTCCAGTACCCTGATGAAATTATGACAGGTCTATAATGTATATGAGATTCTTTTCAATGTAACCAGCAATATAAGATGTATATAGAGACTTACCAGCATGCTGATCAAAACTGCACTCACCGTAATGGTCGGGTATCTCTGATAAAAAAAGTCATTCCGTCAAACATGAAGTAATGTACAGTAGTTTTCTTTATTGCTATTTATTCATTTTCATTTATTACTGTTATTAAATCCAGCTTTTTTAATTAGAGATAAAAACAATACAAACCAAATAATTATAAGTTTATAATTGGATCCAATCCTATGTTAAAGTTTGCATTTACAATTAATTCATTGTCCAAGCATGTGATATACAATGGGATATACAAGTATATTTAAAGTAACTTTAAATGAAGTTGTGAACCATTTTACTACTTTTCAAACGTTTTGAATTTTCCAAAATTTAAAAAAGCTAATCAGTTTTGAAAAGGCTGATTTTATCATCAAGAAGGAAACTGCACATATTTTTTGGCATTTAGTAAGTAATCTTGATGCATTGACAAGTAACCATGATATAAACCAGGTTTACAGCGACTCTCGATGTAGTGATTGATATATACCAGGTTCACAGCGACTCTCGATGTAGTGATTGATATATACCAGGTTCACAGCGACTCTCGATGTAGTGATTGATATATACCAGGTTCACAGCGACTCTCGATGTAGTGATTGATATATACCAGGTTCACAGCGACTTTGATGTAGTGATTGGATTTAATATGTACATTGTAGTTGTTGTTTTGTACTAGAAAACAAGTTTTTCTTTGCTTTATATGTAGGTAGTTCAGAATATCAAAACACATTTTTTTAAGTATTGCAAAACCAAGTAATACACTTTCATGAATATCATTTGATTTCTTGTATATTTGTAATCGGATTATCTTCTACTTGCTTCAAAGTATCGCCATCTTGTCTTCATGTTCCCCACACTTTTTACGTGGCACTTTTTCAGCTTGTTAACTTAGCTGAGAGAAAAGTAGAACTTTTATCTAAAATCTTTTTATGGAATTCTAATTGAAACAAAAGACCTTTATATGAAAACATCTATATAAATATATTTCATTTCATTTAGGGAAAATGTTAAAAATTGTTTATATAAGATTTTAATGCTTCTGAACTATTACATGAGTACAACGTACAATATGTAGAATAACATTTTTTTTTTTTCAAATTGATTTGTATTGGTTCCTCACAGGTAGAAGTGTAGCTACATGTAGGTGAACTTTGTAATATATTTGGTTCTTTGTAGGAGGAGTGAAAGTTTGTTTCTGGCTTATGAAAAGTAACGGTTGTATATGAGGTATAATGTATAGGCCCGGAATAGTAATCATGATATGTTATATAATTATGCTTTGTATTTTAAACTACAACTGTTGTGAACATTTTGATAGCAATGATTTTATGCTTACTAGAGAAACAATCGAAAGAGTATGGCACACACAACATACAAACATGGGACATCACTGTGTGGTTGGGCATTTACAGGATCAAACATTGTCTCGTGTATAGTATACAGATGTCTGTTACCTGTTCACAAGGGAGGGACACATACCTGATGGAATATATTAACATCAGTCGTATTTAATGGGGGTACTTCTCCTTCAGTAAACAGTTCGATGTGATATTTTCCTATCAGGTATATAGTCGATGTAAAACAGTTTATGTCTGTGTGATAGGTACTTACCATTTTCAAGTGAAATTTGTTAAATGTTACTCTTTTAAGGCAAAGAATTTTAAAGATAAGATATAAAAGATCAATAAATTTTGTTATGGTTTTCTGAATTGAAAGACTTTGATATTACAGCGTTATACAGGAGTAATGCTAGCTTGACAACATCAATTTCTTGTGTACTAGATGGAGCAGTGGTATTTAAGTCCACATTTACACGTTTTTGATGTAAAACTTTTGATTACCTAGCAGTACCATGTTGTCATCACTGTTATTTTGAAAGTTATATGTCAGACTAGATTCAATTTAAGATTAAAGGTCACATTGATTTATCAAAGAAAAGTTATAAAAAAACTGATAATATGAGAACAGATTGGGGAGAACAGGGACAGAAGGTATGTCTTTTGACCAATGTGGCTGTAATACCACACAATAAGCTAAGTTTATATATATGTAGTATGTAAACGTTTAAATAAAGACGGATATAGATACCGACTGGTTGTTTGTAATTAAGTTTAAGAACATTTTTATTATACTGTACATGTGTAACAAACATGAAAACAGTGCTATAGTGCTATTCTTGCGACAGACAGTTTGATATAAATAAAAGGGAAGAGAGACAGTTTTACAAATGTCAAATACATGTATTGCATAATAACAGAAATAAGTTATGTGACAACCTCAAATCACAAAAAAACTTTTTAACAGCTTCCCAGAGATTGTGAGTCCACTCCCTATGTAGGCCTAGTCAGCCGGTAACAGTCAGCATTTAAACTCTTATATGTTGAAAAAAACTTAAGTCTTCTGTCACTTTAGCCATTAGCAATTAGGGCATGCTAAAATCCAAAAGGAAGGGGCATTTCAAAGAAAAATTGCATATTTAGACTTCTTTTGTGACCTTTAACATTTGTGACATTAATAGTACAATTCTGTAACCTTGACCTTAACATCATAGCAATAAAACTTTCCAAAAATAATCCACACAATTCTTTACAACTTTTTAAAAGAATAATTAGGTTTTAAAGGGAAATGCCTTTTTAACTGCCGACAGTTTTCAAATAGCTTGCACAAACTCAACATTTGACCCAATGACCTTGATGAACAAATAACGCAAATCATTGCATACTTGTCTGAAACTTTATAATATATATGTGTATAATAAATGCTGATTAATTGGGAGTTCATCCAAAATCAATAGGATCATTCATATGTCCTAGGGAAACTTGGGCACCTTCTCTAGTTATCATCCTGACAAAAACAGATACAGTTTTTAGTGTTTTAACAATAATGACCTTGAACTTGGGAAATTGCCCAAAATCAATAGGTTCTTCGTATGCTATACATTCTGTAGCACAACTTGTGTCTTAAAGTGTCATATTACTGTCATTGTGGATTCTTGAGTTATCGTCAGGACAAAGAGTGTGACATACAAAAACAAATATTTCACACAATTGTGACCTTGATCTTTAAAAAAAAAAAAGTTTTGTGCTCCCTCCTAAGTAACACTGACAGGTCAGAAAGGACCCCATCATGTGGCTATATCTTCCCCAATCATCAGTCCTGGAGCTTTGGACCCAATGGTCAAACCCGGCGAGGTTGATCTTTGGTCATTTAAGTTTTTTTTTTTAATTTCGACCAACTTTGCTTCATAAGGTCATAACAAAACAATTCATCAGTGAAACAGATATAAAATTTAACCGTGACCTTTGACTCGGTGATATTTGCTCAGCTGACCCCTTCTTAAATTATGACAAACTTTGCTTCATAATTTTATAACAAAATGTTCATCAATGAAAAGGAACATACTTTGACCTTGACATTTGGTCAGTTGACTCCCTGTTTAATTTCGACCAACTTTGATTCATAATTGTCATAAACATGTTAATAAGTAATAGTGAGGATCTGTATTTTAATCAGATTGGCTCAGTTGACTCCTTATTTATGTCTGACTAACTTTACTTCATAATGTGATTACAAAATATTAATAATTATAAGTGAAACGTTACAAATTTTGACATTGATCTTTAACCCGGTAACCTTTAGTTTTGGCCAGTTGACTCCTTGTTAATTTCTGACCAAGTTTGATTAATAATGTCACAAAAAATGTTCATAAGTGAAAAAGTACAAATTTTGATCTTGACCTTTGAATATTAAGACCTTGACCGTTGACCTTGCGTTTTGACATCAATAGGTAGCTTTGTAAACTGAATATCTTGACCAAGATTCATGTAAATCGGTCAATAAATACTTAAGTTAAGTTATCAGCCAGTAGCATATTATCCGGACAAGGGTGTAGCATGGGAAAGTATATTTTAAGTAACTGTGAAATTGACCTTCAATGGATTTCGCTCAAAATCAATAGAGGTAAGTGCTCCTCCTTCTTAGCTTGTACACCAAAATGGACTTCCTATCAACATGCATGACGGACAGGGGGTGGGGGTTAAACTGTAGTTAGCTATTTCTCTGGTGAATATCAGCATGCAGTCCATCACAGACGCGGAGTGGTCTACGGAAGGTCTCCTAATCCTCTATTTTTTGTACTCGTTGGTACACTGTTCCACATCCAGGCCGACCTCTAAATATTGCCATACATTGTGGTATTCACCTTTGGAATCTCTGGAGTGTCATCTTTCTCAAAATTAGATAAAAAAATCTTTGCTCAACAAGATTATGAAGTGCCATCAAGGATTCTTGTTAAAAGAGTAACACGTAAAAAGTTAATTTTGTTTTACAAAAATCCTGTTTCTAGTTTTCATAAATGACCTTCCGGAACATATTAATACCATTTCCAGATTATTCGAAGATGATGAGCAAAGATCATTGGAAAGGCGGCTCCGAGGCAGAGACAGGATTGGAAGTTCAGCAAAATGACAGATGTTCTTCAATACTGCAAATTGTAAATCAATCCATTTGGGTCATAAAAATCTACCATGTCAACAAACAAAAACAGGCAATTTCGGTACAAGTCAATGAAGAAAAAGATTTAGGAGTCACATTCGACAAAAACCTTAAGTTCAGTAAGCACATGTCATTATGTGTGGCAAAGGTGGCGAGGCGTATACTTTTGGACATCTTGATAAGGAGATGCACCTTACACTATAAAGCATTGATCAGGACACATGTGGAATATACAAAAAAGGACATCGATGTCATCGAAAATGCTCAGCGTTTACTACCCCGCTTCGGGTGAAACTAAATTAACTTTTTACGTGTTGCTCTTTTAAAAAAGAAACATGTTTTCAAGATCCTTGATGACACAAAACTAGTCTAAAGTCTTCTTAAGAACAAAACATACACCACACCGAAAGATTAAAAAAGCTTGGCACCCCAACTCTACAATATAGAAGCACATGTACAGTTGCTTGAATATCTGTCAGTAAATATTATATATACAATATAAGGAGCCGCCCATTACAGAATATTCTATAATGGGCGCTCCTCCCTTGCTATACATTTTTTTTTTCATTATAAACTGACAGAAACTGAATCAACTGTGATAGAAAGAAAAGAAATGATATGGTGCAAACATACACATTTCTGCAAGAAATTAACAAAGTCGAGTTATCAGATTTATTTGAACTTGAAGATAACAAATAGAGAACACCAAGATAACAAATAGAGAACACCAAGATAACAAATAGAGAACACCATATAGAAATTGAAAAAAATAGAGGCAGGATAGATAAACTGTAGAAAAATGTTTCGCCAACAGAATAGTAATTGACTTGAATAACCTTCCAATATTGGTAGTTACTGCGGGTAGTCGGAACATTTTCAAAAGTAGACTGAATGACTTCACACCTGATTGTTACTGACTCAAAGTACTATATAAACACAGAAGTATGTATCAGTTGTGATTACGTGATGCCAGGACCGTATCGCTAATTATAACACATACATTTAGTATTTGAGGCCCATCAGTTTAAACTCAATATGGATAAGCTCCCTGTCACAATAGACAAATAGGTTATAAGACCACTCAAACTCGGAGATAAATTATGAACAATTAACGAAGCATCAATATGTGTAATAATTAGTAAAACCAGTGACTAGGGGGTTAGATGTTCATGAACGAGATGATTGTGACGACAGCAGGAGCTAAATGACCCAAGGACTATGTGATGTGATCATAGTCGACCTATATAAAATGTTAAAATGGACAGAGTGAAAATAGTATATGGTATCCGCAGTAGCCATTTACTTGAATGAAGTGAATTCAAACTTAATACCACCTCACTTGGTCAACTGCTAGTAGGGAGTTAGTGAAATAGTTTCTACTCCTACACGTCTACAGCTATCTGTACATAGGGGTATTTTAATTGTACAGAACATTTTAGCCAATCTACTAATACTTTTAAGGTGAAAATCTATATCTTGCCGAAACCATGCGCATACTGTATACTTGTATCGATACACTAGAAGACGACTAGAAGAATAGTGGGAAGACAGGATTAACATGGGTTTGAAAAACAATCGATAAGGTACAATACTAGCAGCTCTTAAACATGCCTTTCCAAAGAACTATCTTCTATAACAGGTGTAATAAGAGCCATCGTCAGGCTACCGGAGAACTTAGTAACATCGACACACTACTTAACAAATCAAGGTAATATATAACATTGAATTAAAAAATCCTAATCGTTTTCAAAAACTTGACAGAGATCTCTAAACCTGTTGCCTTTTCCCCGGAATACAAAGACGACAGAGAATTCTTCTTTTCAGTCTTATAACAGTTATTTACAGAAGTAAAAGAAGTCTCTCCCAATATTATTTTACAGGTGCAGTTTCAATATTTAATATTACTTTGGCTTTTTCTAAGTTCTAATTATTCTGAAATTTTGCACGGTAAAAGCGTCGTTTCGGTATAAAATAGGTATTGTCAAGCACAGAAGAACAACGTCCCATGCTAATACATGTCGAGGCTGAGTTATGTCGAAAACAATCAGAGAATACCGAGGCGTCAACAAACCATACTCCGAACTCAAATCGGTCAAAATAGGGGGGAAAGGAAACATTTACACGGGGACCATCGAATAGTACAAGAGAATAAGACCAGGTGTTCCGCCATGTAAACCATGCAAAACACGTCTGTTTCTTTCTTAGTTTTGGGTATATGATTGTGTTTCCAGCATCAACTGTTCATATACCAAGGCGATGCCTTTTTATCGCTGTGAATAAAATTGTCACATGTGACTAGATAGAGGGACGGGTGAAATTCAGTCTTGTTAGTATGATTGATATATTTATTGTTGTCTTATGTAAGGAAAAATAAACATAAACGGTATACATAAACATATCAGATGTTGGAATCCAGATTTTAATTTAATATTCAGTCTTAAGAGTATTTAAGGTAACATATACGAACAACCAATAAGCACGTTTATGTTTTCCTTCATTTTCGTCCTTGTCCTTTGAAGAAGTCAAACACAAGGATATGCTGACGTTGTAATCACTGTTGGTAAATTTCTTACTAAATATTGCTTTGAAATTCACCAGCACATCTCTAAGGTCCATGTAATTCAGGGATTTGGCGTATCTCTCCTTTGAAATGCAATCTCCCTGTTCCCCTTATAATTAAGCGTCACTGATGGAGCAGCTGAATGGTGAGACATTCGCACAATAATACACATTTAAAAATATTTTCAGATTTTATTTGTTTCAGTAAAGCAGATTTTAAAGCATTTTTTCGTTTTTTTTCTCAATCATATGCTGGTCCTTTCCTATTTTGTTAACTTCCGTTCGCTTGCCATTCTTTTAACTTTGTACTATCTTGGTCTCATTGTACGTTTTAATATGTTTGAATTTGTTGCAGCTTACCCATCTTTTCATGACAATACAAATGCTACATTGGTTTTAAAATGATAACATGTATTTGAAGTATATTTGGATAATGTTTAGTTTGTAATGATATTTTTAGGAAGGAATAACCGTACATGTATTCCACTGATTTATATTGGACCAGTATATGTGTTTTTGTCTGATGTTATTTTGTAAGGTATTTCGTGTATTTGCCGTTCATTTTTAAAGAGAATTGTATCGTTTAAAAGGGAGATAAGGTCTTAAATCATTTATTGTCTATGTTGTAATTAATGTTTTAAGATGATGCTTATGTTCTTTCTTTCCGTACGTGGTAATTACATAGACGCAATGACGGGTGTCGTCGATGAAGAAGAATACGCTTACCCTTCCGGATCACCTGGTCCTATTCTCTTGTACGTTTTCAAGGGTCTCCGTGTAAATCTTTCCTTTTTTTCGTATTCTACCCCTAAGTTTAATCGATGTTGAGTTCGGATTGTGGTTTTATCTTGAAGCCCTTATTCTGTGATTTTTTTCCTCGTATATAAATAATGGATTAATTCAAGCTCCCGGGATGTAATTACTGTTATTGACTGCCTGTAACTTACTACACATCTTAGTCTACTATGATTGTGTACTCAGAGTATAAAGTCTAGGAGATAAAGGGCACGCCGACGGATCTATACTCGCCTTCAGTAATCTTTATATCTCTGGTCACTTTTATCTCTGTTAGATAAGAGTCAAGGGCCCAACATGTTCCTTCACGTTAAAGCGATTCTTTTATTTATTGTGAAAGTTTGCATAGATAAAAAAAACTTTCGATATGGCAGTGTATGCTGCTTTTGCTCACACTTTTTGTAGCATATATACTATCGTGTTAGAATGACGTACTCATGTTATACTATCGCGTTAGAATTATGTACACATGTTATACTATCGTGTTAGAATGACGTGCATATGCTATACTATAGTGTTGGAATGATGTACACATGCTATACTTTCGTGTTAGAATGACGTACACATGTTATACTATCGTGTTAGAATGATGTACACATGTTATACTATACACCGTGTTAGAATGACGTACACATGTTATACTATACACCGTGTTAGAATGACGTACACATGTTATACTATACACCGTGTTAGAATGACGTACACATGTTATACTATACACCGTGTTAGAATGACGTACACATGTTATACTATACACCGTGTTAGAATGACGTACACATGTTATACTATACACCGTGTTAGAATGACGTACACATGTTATACTATACACCGTGTTAGAATGATGTACACATACTATACTATCATGTTAGAATGACGTACACATGCTATACTATCATGTTAGAATGACGTACACATACTATACTATCATGTTAGAATGACGTACACATACTATACTATCATGTTAGAATGACGTACACATGTTATACTATCGTTTTAGAATGACGTACACATGTTAAACTATCGTGTTAGAATGACGTACACATGCTATACTATACACCGTGTTAGAATGACGTACACATGTTATACTATCGTGTTAGAATGACGTACACATGCTATACTATACACCGTGTTAGAATGACGTACACATGCTATACTATCGTGTTAGAATGACGTACACATGTTATACTATCGTGTTAGAATGATGTACACATACTATACTATACACCGTGTTAGAATGACGTACACATGCTATACTATCGTGTTAGAATGACGTACACATGTTATACTATCGTGTTAGAATGACGTACACATGCTATACTATACACCGTGTTAGAATGACGTACACATGCTATACTATCGTGTTAGAATGACGTACACATGTTATACTATCGTGTTAGAATGATGTACACATACTATACTATCATGTTAGAATGACGTACACATGCTATACTATCATGTTAGAATGACGTACACATACTATACTATCATGTTAGAATGACGTACACATACTATACTATCATGTTAGAATGACGTACACATGTTATACTATCGTTTTAGAATGATGTACACATGTTATACTATCGTGTTAGAATGACGTACACATGCTATACTATACACCGTGTTAGAATGACGTACACATGCTATACTATACACCGTGTTAGAATGACGTATAATGTTATACTATACACCGTGTTAGAATGACGTACACATGCTATACTATACACCGTGTTAGAATGACGTACACATGTTATACTATACACCGTGTTAGAATGACGTACACATGCTATACTATACACCGTGTTAGAATGACGTACACATGCTATACTATACACCGTGTTAGAATGACGTACACATGTTATACTATACACCGTGTTAGAATGACGTACACATGCTATACTTTACACCGTGTTAGAATGACGTACACATGTTATACTATACACCGTGTTAGAATGACGTACACATGCTATACTATACACCGTGTTAGAATGACGTACACATGCTATACTATACACCGTGTTAGAATGACGTACACATGCTATACTATACACCGTGTTAGAATGACGTACACATGTTATACTATCGTTTTAGAATGACGTACACATGTTATACTATCGTGTTAGAATGACGTACACATGTTATACTATACACCGTGTTAGAATGACGTACACATGCTATATTATACACCGTGTTAGAATGACGTACACATGTTATACTATACACCGTGTTAGAATGACGTACACATGTTATACTATACACCGTGTTAGAATGACGTATAATGTTATACTATACACCGTGTTAGAATGACGTACACATGCTATACTATACACCGTGTTAGAATGACGTACACATGTTATACTATCATGTTAGAATGATGTACACATACTATACTATCATGTTAGAATGATGTAAATAGCTATACTATCGTGTTAGAATGACGTACACATGCTATGCTATCGTGTTAGAATGATGTACACATACTATACTATCATGTTAGAATGACGTACACATGTTATACTATCGTGTTAGAATGATGTACACATACTATACTATCATGTTAGAATGATGTAAATAGCTATACTATCGTGTTAGAATGACGTACACATGCTATGCTATCGTGTTAGAATGATGTACACATACTATACTATCGTGTTAGAATGATGTAAATAGCTATACTATCGTGTTAAAATGACATAGACATGTTATAATATCGTGTTAGAATGATTTACACACGTTATACTATCGTGTTAGAATGACGTACATACGCTATACTATCGTGTTAGAATGACGTACATACGCTATACTATCGTGTTAGAATGACGTACACATGCTATACTATCATGTTGGAATGACGTACACATGCTATACTATCATGTTGGAATGATGTACACACGCTATACTATCGTGTTATATTACGTACAAATGTTATACTATCGTGTTAGAATGATGTACACATGTTATACTTTCGTGTAAGAATGACGTACACATGCTATACTTTCGTGTTAGAATGACGTACACATGTTATACTTTCGTGTTAGAATGATGTACATAGCTATAAAATCGTGTAAGAATGATGTACACATGCTATACTATCGTTTTAGAATGACGTACACATGCTATACTTTCGTGTTAGAATGACGTACACATGTTATACTTTCGTGTTAGAATGCTGTACATAGCTATACTATCGTGTAAGAATGATGTACACATACCATACTATCGTTTTAGATTGACGTACACATGCTATACTATCATGTTAGAATGACGTACACATGCTATACTATCATGTTAGAATGACGTACACATGCTATACTATCGTGTTAGAATGACGTACACATGCTATACTATCGTGTTAGATTGACGTACACATGTTATACTTTCGTGTTAGAATGATGTACATAGCTATACTATCATGTTGGAATGACGTACACATGCTATACTATCGTGTTAGAATGACGTACACATGCTATACTATCGTGTTAGAATGACGTACACATGCTATACTATCATGTTAGAATGACGTACACATGCTATACTATCGTTTTAGATTGACGTACACATGCTATACTATCATGTTAGAATGACGTACACATGTTATACTTTCGTGTTAGAATGATGTACATAGCTATACTATCGTGTTAGAATGACGTACACATACCATACTATCGTGTTAGAATGACGTACACATGCTATACTATCGTGTTAGAATGACGTACACATGCTATACTATCATGTTAGAATGACGTACACATGCTATACTATCGTGTTAGAATGACGTACACATGCTATACTATCATGTTAGAATGACGTACACATGCTATACTATCGTGTTAGAATGACGTACACATGCTATAATATCGTGTTAGAATGACGTACACATGCTATACTATCATGTTGGAATGACGTACACATGCTATACTATCTTGTTAGAATGACGTACACATGCTATACTATCGTGTAAGAATGATATACACATGCTATACTATTTCGCGTAATTAACGAGATCTGTAACTGAACATTTGACTGATTTGTTTCAAGAGAAGAAAACCAGGTGTTCCGGAAGAGTAAACGTCTTCTGCTTCGTCGACGACTTCCGCCATGTAGATCTTGGTCACATCCAAGTAAGCACCAATCTTCAAAATGAGAACCGAGTCGTCATTGTCGACAAAAACAAGTAAACACACTAATGAGTATCCCCAAAAACGTCTCCATGCAGAATATTTTCAATGAGACAAAGATGGCGGCCAAAAATCTTGCTCATAGCTCTGATCAACCTGCATCGTTCAAATCCTTGTGTTGTTAGTTTGTTTGTCAGCAGTCGACATTGATCACAAACATCCCGATATTTAGAGCAAGCCCTTGACTATCGAATCATCTGCGACATGTAAACACCATAGGTTGGAGAAACAGGGATGTTATTATAAAGAAATGGGAAGTTAACGATCGGAAAATTGAAATCGTCACGTTTATCGTATAGCTTAGTAGTAAGCTGTCCATGTTGGTCGTAGTTTAAGTAGAGAAAGCGGTAATTAAGCAGGTGATGTAGAAGAGTCTGTTGTGTCCGTTATTTCAAGTTCAGAAGGGTATATACCATCGACGTGGTCAACAAACTTCTTGTTGTTTATAGACTCATCGTCGATAGGTCTGAAAGTGAAATTAAAAGATTTGGCAAGGTTCTGTTACCTGTCCTAATTAGCTCTTCCACAAATTCAGCCTCGTTAAAAAAAAATAAAGCAAGCCAGCTAAGAGTAGGGCACATATTGTTCCCATGAGAATGCCAACAGAACACCAAAAATATCGTCAACTAGGAATTCAATCATCCTTACTATATCTTCACAAAGTATGTTCCTAGATAGCTCACTACCATATATTTGTATCGCCGTCCGCCTTTCTTGGAAAAGAAAGCTCTCATAACAAGAGATCGAAAACGTTCCTTTAATTTTGTATGAGGCATGGAAGTGTACAGGGTAGAAAAATCAAATGTTTTGACCGAAAAGATGTTTTTTTTTGGCAGAGGGGTGTGTGTTCATGATTGATCAAAAGATCTTTCAAGTGTTTCAAAATCCATATTCCATTAAATCCACTTCTGGAGTATATAGTGTCATAATAACATTGAAACCCTGATGTTATGGTACTAAGAATGGTAGTAAGAATTAAGATTTGATAACGGCTTGGTCAAGCAATTGACAGAGCCAGCGATAAAACATGTCATGATCCTTATGTAGTTTCGGTATCCAATAAAGACGAGGTAGGTCAACGTTATGCTCATTGATTGGTACTTTGAAAGATTGTAAAACAGTTCTAAGCATGGTTAGACAGTATTTCACCTCTCGAAAAACCGTCAATGTGTAAGTAGTGTTACCTAGGTTATCAAGCAGGCTTAATTCTTTTTGCAAGCAGTAAATGTCACAGCGTTTGCAAACAATTATCAAGTTGTTAGATGTTTTGTCTGAAGACACAACCATATACTTATCATGTAGATCATTGAGAGTTGTTCGAATATCGGGGTATAGGAATCTCGACTTGTGTTAAGTTTTCATTCTGTGACGCAAACTGCTTATTTTTTCCGAATAGAGGACTTATTAGACTTCACCCAATCTGAACAACTTCTCCGACCTTAAAACATAGTCTTCATTAACCTGCATCTCTCGAATCCCCTTGCAATAAGTTTGTTTGTCAGCAGCCGACAACTTTCACGAAAATCTAGATATCAATAGTGCAAGTCTTAGAATAACGGTTTTGAATATATTCATTAGTATGCCTGCTTGTTGTGATTGAGAAGGACTACTCGGTTCTCACTTTAAGGATATGATATTTACTTGGATTTATAGATTTATATGGCGGGTGTCGGCAATGAAGCAGAATACGCTTACTCTCCCGAAACAATTGGTCTTATTCTTTTGTACTTTTACAAGGGTCTCCATGTAAATATTTCTTTTGCTCATAGTTTGCTCCTAGTTTAATCGATTGTGAGGTCGGGTTATGGTTTTGTTGACGATCTGATACCGTATATTTGTTTTGTGTTTTTACTGTTTAACACTAACAATTTCTTTTTACAAGGCAAAATAGTCAATTTTTACGTCGTTAAAACACAACGATATGTTTCCTCTTATGCTGATGTTGCACATCTTCATTTCTTTCGAATAAATTCCTCTCTGGACAAATAACATGCAATAAAAAAATGGAGGTAGAAGCAATGTCGACTTACAGCTTGTTGATAAAAGTAAGCATGATTGGTCACCTATTTAACTCTTCATAACTATAAGCCGACCCTGGGCTAAGTACCAAGGTCTGTTGACTGATTTGATAAAAGGCACCAAACATGTGTGGCGTCGGGTTGGAGAATCGTCCATGTTTTGGTGCTCTGACACCCTCAACAATAGCCGACTAAGAGTAGTGGTAAGGGTTTGATAGCTTGTGCCCGTGGCGAGGCGGGGAGGGACAGATTGGGCATTATTGAAGCAGGATGGGGCGTGGCATAGGGCGGGATAGAGGTCAGCATGCCACCAAACCCAGCCACTATCCCCGGCAATACAGTCTCCGGTAGCTCGTATCAATTAATTCGCTGTATATTGTATGAGATAGCGGGCACCCCTAACAGCTCCGCCTGGTGGTATTGTGGGAAGCTCCTCAGCGCTGTCTCCCAATCTCTGGAATACTTTAATGTTTACAGGTTGCTTCACAAACCACTTATAGCTGGCATTATCTCCACACCTGCGGCAACGGTTACAAATGTGCTAAAAAGTCACGCAACGTCGGCTATCAAGTGTTTGACCAATTATTGGACACTCGACACGTCTTTTTGGTAGTTTGACCGCTGGTCATTGTCATGTTCACCACGACATAGCTACTCATATTTGGGCGTTAACTTTCTATAAAAGGTGTCAAGATTTTAAAACTGGTCATATTATATTGGTTTAATTAACGAGAAAAATGACCTTTTCCGACAAACACGTGACATCAAATGGACAAGCGTTTTGGTGATTTTTGGAACATATGTAAGATGTTAATAGGATGTTAATATTAAGCTTTCGTTACCGACCCAAAATTAAGTTCAGAATAATGTGGGAACTTTATTATCTTGCATTAGCAGGATGTTCTTTAATTTGGTAAGATTTTGGAAATTCATCATCTTGTGTGTCTCTTTACAGCTATATTTATACCACAGCTAGGGATCTGATAACTTGTTACAAAGATTACGTAACATACACATGTGCTGCACCTTTTAAATTAAGTAATAGGCACAGCATGCCTAAAAAAGGAATTAAACTGCATCATACAAGTGTTTCAGCCTCCTAGAACTCGTCAGTGATGCTATGGGCCAAAAGGTTGGAATCCAAAATTTCTAAAACAATGTAGAAGCAGAAGGGTCATGTACGTTAAACCCCTTAATTTATGAATTTAGAAGTAAAATCAAATTATGTCTGTATAATTTCAAATCATGTACTACGACAATGTGTATATATATATCGTGCCACTACTCAAATGAGATCAAATTTATTATGACCAAATATAAATTTGGTCAAAAACTAATGCGTAACATTACATGTTTTAGGGGATAAGATCAACTTAATGAGATGTGGATGTTGAAAAACTCAAAAGATCTCTTATATAACTATATAAGATATCTTATACAACATATAAGATATCTTGTATAATAAATAAGTTATCTCATATGCTAAATGATATATCTTATATATAAAAGATATCTCATATGCTATATAAGATATCTTATATAAGATATCTCATATAACTCGATAAAATACAGAATCGACATTGCTCCTTGAATAAATGTTAAGTTGGCTTGCCATATTATCTTTACAAATGTTATTATGCAAAAATATTTCAATTAATAAACAAATTAATTCCATATTATTACTGCAAATATCCAAGTGTATAATGAAGGGAATGTTCTCAATATTTTACAAACGTCTTTTATTGTAATTGTCTGTAGATTTCTACATAACGTTGAACTTATCATTACGTAATTTATCATTATTGATTTATTGTACTTTAGGATCATCTCTTGTGAAAAGTCAAACTTTTCTGACGACTAATCGTTTTTCTGATGTACTTTTTTGAAAACGGGAGTTCATGGCATAGCAGAAAATGCAAAAAAAGATTAATGGTAGTGAACTCGTTTTTGTGCTATGCTCGGTCAAAGATACCAAAATGAGCAAAACAAGTGATTTATGTGAAAAATGCTGTTTTGCCCAATTGCACAACAATTTCATCAGATATGTATGAATGTTTGCAGATTTGACAAAAATGGTATTTTCTTATTAATTATGAAAGTAAAAGGTCTTTAAGTTATACTTTTTTCTCAAAAAATGAATTTTAGTTACCCCCACCCTTATTTTTTCAATGAGAAAAAACTCCATTTTTCATCATATTTTGCAGATTTAATGCAATATAAAAAAATTCTGGAGACAAACGTTTTTAGAAATTTTGCAGATAAAAAGGAAAGTAGTTTCTTATCCAAAAGCAGTCATAAAAACTGAGGGGTAGCGTGCTTGTTTTTTGTCCCATTATCAAATGTGTTATTTTTCACTATTCTTGAATCAAAAATCAAAATAGCTTCAGTTACACTTAATATCTGAAAAAAATATCAAACATGTAAATAAAATATCTTTATTGCATAATATTTGCTTTATAATGTCCATAAAGAAGTTGTACAGCAAAAATTAACTTGCTATGATGAAAAATGGCGACACACTGGCGATTTTAAATGATAAATCAAGCTCATTTTGGCCATTCCAGTGCAAGAAATACACAGAAATTCTTATTTTCAAAATGGCCGCCATTGTTGTCATTTTTAAAATTTCATCTTACAAAAATTGTTAGATATTGCAAACATATCTCACGTGAGATCAACACGAGATTTGAATGTGATTGAAACCTCTCACGAGCAGATCCTTAAATACCTGAATTACTCCATGTAACGTTTCTGAAAATAATTTGTATTGCATGCTATAGCTTACATCCATATGTATCAAAATGTATTATATACATTTTGTAAGTCTATGTACAATGACTTCTTGATACATGCAACTAGCGTGTCCGAGTGATTAATATAATCAAAATCTGGATCTGGATGTGACCATGATTTACTGTGCGGGTGTCGTCGATGAAGCAGAATACACTTGCTCTTCCGGAATATTTGTCTTATTCTCTTTTACCTTACCAAGGGTCTCCATGTAAGTCTTTCCCGTGTGTTCAAATTTCGCTTTTAATCGATTGTGAGTTCGGAATATGGTTTTGCTGACGCTTTGGTATTTTCTAATTATTTTGATAATTTGCAGTTTATTCAGTACAGGGACTTTGACAACATCAACTTTGAGGTTGAAGTCTCACGTTAAACTTTACATTTGCTTTTGTATCTTAAAAAAATTAAAATCCTATGCTCCCTAAACTTGCACTGTACCTGCTCTAGCTACACAGCATCTGGATACACACTGCATTATACAAGTATAGTAATGAAATAGTAAATTGTGAAAATGTTTTGGTCCAGGGGCTTTATCAGCATCTTCATCAACGCTAGAGTATCACGTTAAACTCTACATCTGCTGTAACTAACTTGTATCTTTAAAGTTTTAGACATTTGGTCCCCAACGTTGCAATGTACATGTTTTAGGTTCGGTGTCGGCATTTTCATCAATGTGACAGTTTCACGTTCTTTTTTTTTGTTGCTGCTTATTTTGTTTAATTGACACAAATGAACTGATATTTGGTAAGAAGATTCTTGGTGTCTTGCAATGATTCTTTACAATCAAATCGATTTAACTTTAAATTTCACGTTTCTGGACTGCCAATACATCCATTGTCCAGAATTAATTTTCCGTTTATCTCTGCTCTAAAGCTAGAACACATGTAAGTAAGTTAATAATGACTCTAATGTGCTGATGTTAAGTAGGATGGTCACTTATATTGTCTGACATTTACATAATGTTTCATGAAAACGATATCTCGTTTTATGTGAATGTTGCCATGTTACCTGTATTACAGGGAAGGTAAAAGGAAGGTGCGTTGAATTCATTTCTCCTTGTTTAATTAATGCATGCATTTATGGTCAAAGATGATTGGCAGGTGAGACATGTCATTTCGCGAAATTCTTGTATTCATACTTTTTGTTTTGTTTCCATCTACAATCGCGCATCGCACTTCAAATATACTAATTCACATTAAAACCAATCTAACTGAATATTTTCATTTTATATGGAACTAGCTAACCCGTAATAAAAATTAGATTTTTTTTCTGTCAATATTTTGGAATCAACTATATATATTTCTATAAAACATGATTATAGTACATGGTAGCTAATAAACTTCTTGGTTGATATTTCGGCTATCATAACATGTTGTTACAGTGATATTTGGACATTACATGTTGCTACAGCGATATTTGGACATTAACTCACGCGTTTTCTGTTATGTTAGTAATTTAACATTTTTGAGGGGTTAAGCTTAACTTTCGGTAAAATGACACAAACACTGGTAGCCATAATTATAGAGAACGGCTGAAAACTTCCTGTGTCGACCCCACCAAACTTTCTTGCACAAAAATTCAAAATTTCTAGTTGATATACGAAAAAGTTCTCTAGATAGTTTATAGATATATATTGTAAACATTCTTTATTCCCTTACATTATGTTATCTCCTAGCAAATTATATTTTAAATCAATCTGTTTTAGGAAAAATCTAAAATTATATTTTTGAAATGTGTTATGTTGTGGGACTGTGGAACAAGCTTTCCTTGTCTTTGGTTGTTGTCAAAAATAGAGAACAAATGCCAAGCAAACAAATAAGTGTTTCTCCATGATTGAGAGTGAGCTTTTGTTTTGGATTTGTGAGGAACTCATTTCCTGTTACCGACTTTTTGGAACCCGAATATGTGCTTGCGTCCTGGTGTGGTATGTTTTTTCATATACTACTTTCGTATAGTTGATATTGTATGTCAGTTTAGATTAAAAAAACCCCAAATAAGCATGTTTTTCTAACAGACATAAGATAAATACCGTTTGTAGATTTGACTCGGTGTCAGACAATTTAACAGCTTTATGCTTTTATTTATTCATTGTTGATATCATATATAGCTGATTTCTTGATAACATTAAGCTATAAGCAGGAGACAATAACAACTTATACTTTTCTCGATTCAGTTTGATGCATTTACAATAAATAAAGCTTGTTTTAATTAAATAAAGCTTGTTTTAATTAAATAAAGCTTGTTTTAATTAAATAAAGCTTGTTTTAATTGATTATTTAGTTTAGTTGACGACATGGTTTAGATAAATATCTAATTTCGATGTCGATTTCTGCTTCACCGTGTTCAGCAATTTATGTTGTATATTTATATTGTATATTTATATTGTATATTTAATATTGTAAATACGTTGTTACAAGATTCCATCATTCTGTTTGTTAAATCTTCAATTTAGAGGAAATAAAAAGAATCATGGTTTAGATATTATGGTCCAGAAGATTTGGACATCCATATATTAGAATAATTATATTTTCTTTGTGCATTGAATGGTTTTTTGTTGGTATATTTTGCCTCTGGTTTAATCGATTTTGAGTTCGGATTATGATTTTGTTAACGCTTAGGTATTCTCTAATTTATTATCTACAGTAAAATATGATTGCCTTACTTAAATGACGTGTCAAAGTGTTTGAGTGCATTGTTTTTATCACTATGTACGATTGTAACACAGATGTCGATACAAACAAATCCTATTTCGATCAATATCATGTTACTACATTTACTCTGTATCCTTGTTAAGCAATGAATTGAGAAGGTAAACGGTTTTGTGAGATATAATAGCAGTTTGCTATCGTAACGTCACCAATATTTATTGTGTCGAATTCCATTGTTGTCAAGATTTGATTTGCTGATCAAAAACTTTTTTGGAATAACTAAATACTCTATCAAAATATAAATATAAATTATGAAATATTTTAGCAGATATTGTTTTGGCCCTTTAACACACTCTGCTTTTGCTGACTAATATTAAGTTTGTCATCAAACGCAATGTGTGTTATAGGACCATAACTACATTTACTAGATCATCATTGCTTAAATATATATTTTCGTGTGAGGAACATGTCACTAGTCTAAGAGCTATGGGAACGTATTAGTATGCCGTGTACACAGTTTCTGTGAATACATGAATGACAAATCATCATCCATTTAATTATAATGATTTAAATATCTACGTCGTTGGTTTTATATCTTTTCATTATTTTATTAACACGCGAAAACATCGATTAGTTCTGAAGAAAAACCATACTCCAATACCCTTCAACATAGACAATATGTTTTGACATATGAAAACAATAATTATCAGCAGGTATTATTCTGTAATTGTCATACTGTATTCCCCAAGTCAAGTTGTAATTAATATTTTATTTGTGGATAAGGAATATACAAAAGACATGCAATAAAATAGCATCTTTATATTTATAATGAGATACAGTGGAGCCACATAATGTCAAAACTGCACCACACAACTGTTTCGTCATTCTAGGACTCGTCAGTGGTGCTAAGAAAGGGTCTAAAAAGTGAAGCGTAGGAGGCGAATGAGAAGAAAAAAAAATCTCTAAAGTACATGTAGCATATACTTTTGGAATTCTCTTTATATACATTATGACATCAAGTTTTTTTTCTAAATTCATAAAATGGGTTTCACGCACCTGCCCCTCCTGCTGCTGTCGATAATTTCCATTCACACTTTTTTGCTCCTAGTAACACTGACTCGTCAGTAAGGTCAGTCAATGAAATATCTCAAGATATTTGTATGTAAAAGGTTTAATGGTAGGTGCTGTAAATATAATATGTTTGTACAGACAATTTCAGTTAAACTAACACTTTTTCTTACTAAGAAAAGTACAGTAGTGTATATCAAAAGAAGAGCGTAACATACACACACACATTTGCCTCACCTCTTAAATGTATAATAGATACAATATACCGACAAATGAGGAACACTGCATCATACAGCTGTTTCGTCCTTGTAGGACCGTTAGTGATTCTAGGGGCCAAAATGTGAGAATCGAAATTTTCTGAACTAATGTTCATGGAATTTTATTAATGTGTGTTAATTTTTTTTTTGGAAAATATTGAAGCGTCAACTAAACCATAATCCAAACTCAAAACCGATTAAACTAAGGACAAATTACGATAAAAGGAAAGATCCGCTTGGAGACCCTTGTATGTGAAATAATTCAATAACTATTACAAATAACTTCGTAACATTTTAGACAGAAAGTTGTAAGCATCCTCAACTGATTTGAAAATTATAACACATATTGGCATATTGATCACATATCTATATAATTTATTTTAAAGAACTTATAGCAATACAATGCGATATCTGGCAAATCACATAAAAGGGTGTCTGGCATTGTTATAAGATCTACAATATGTACCTTAATAATTAAGGTGGGATGTAATCTAAATTCATTATGTTAATAATAGCGATGACAACGGTTGACTGTTTGTGGCACCCATACTGTTGACATTGGGTTGGTGAAATACACGTGCTGACCATGTTCTTGGTGACGAAACGTTGACGTTGTGTTTGTGAAATGCACGTACTGACCATGGTCCTGGTGACGTAAAGTTGCCATTGTATTATCAGGCAAGGCCGAAACATTTGACAACTCGTTGCCATAACAACTAGGATACGAAACAGATCCAGGTGAAGTTGAAGGTGAGCACGGGGCACTTCCTGCTGACGAAAACGAAGGTAACTGTGGTAATATTTTAGGAGCACACATAGGCAGACACCGGCTACCTCTATTGATACCAGTGACGGGATAACATGACCGGAGATCGGTCAGTAAAGTACTCATTTCCTGGACAGACTTACTTAGCCTCTGGATGTAACTTTTTGCCGACACCAATGTGGCTATTTTAGACAGTTTCCGAGTAGACGACTGACGTACAGACGGGATGACGTCGCGGAGACCATTCAGGGCACAGTTCAGTTGGTGCATCCTTCGCCTTTCCCTCTTGTTGATGGTATTCCGCAGCTCCTTTCCCCTCCCACCTGATGGACCCGATACACATGCATGGACAACTTGCAAATTGTTTCCACTTTTGTTTTCACTTTCCTGCTCAGCACAGTTATCACCAGTATGTTCGATAGCCTCTCCAAAAGAGCGTTTAGCGCATTCTTTCTCTTCTTCTATTGTAGAGTCGTTCTCATCATTACTGAAATCACTTTCGTTTTCATTTTGTTTGGATGTCTCAAGCAAGCAATTTCCACCAACAAATGCCATATTGACAGCTGTATTAGAACCGACTTGTCAGTAAATAGGTCCACAAACCGGTGCCAAGTTAAACTACAAGACGTGTTCACTGAAGTTACACGTTACTATAGAGATGTCTGTCATATACGTCACGTGGTCTGACGGGCGTCCTCATCCACTGACAGGTAACTCCACACTACTCGGACATGGGCGTTATCCTGGACAGTGGACAATAGACATGGACCGAAGCTCACCAATGTCTGTTGATATAGCTAACCCTGCCAGTCATTGTCTGGTCGGTGACATAGCCGTGATTGACAGCTGATGCTGGCTGGTCTGGTCTTAATGTGCTTTTACTTTAATCATAACAATTTGTTTATCTATTCTAAAGAGAGTTTCTGTTAGCAAAGATTTATCTACAGTTTTTTGAAAAGAAAAAATAAATACAATTAAACATTTTGTCTTTAATGAAAATGCTAATATATGCATTGAACGGAACTCTGTTATATCAATTTGTATGAAGTCCTACCAGGATTTATGTTAAATATTGCGTTCACACCGGCATGGATGTTAAAACAAAGCCCGTTCAATCCCTATGCACATGCTATAGTATAGATTTATTGCCATATATCATGCGTGTGTATGTTATAATTTAAAACAAATTATAATAAGTTATTATCACATGCATTGTCTTTTAAGGAAATGAAAAAAATACATATGAAAATTAAATTACCGCCAAAGCAATTGAGTACATCTTCCCGTGCGTTTTAATTCCTGCGATTGCATGAATTAATATAAGCGCCCTTCCCGCCATATTGTGCATTTCGCGTCATTGTTGTCACTCCATCTCCGTTAAGGAAGGAGCAGTATTGTTTATATTAATTCGGAATTCCTGTCCCTATGTCGGTTCTCCAAACAGATTGGGAAGCGGATTTGATTGTTTGTCAGTTTTCACTACCTGTATGTTAGACTTCATTAACTGCGGAATAAATGAAGTACCGGTTTAATTTTTTATGTCAGCTAATCAAAATGATTCTAGAGTTTAACCAACATGCTCCATTTTGGTTTTGGTTATACCACAGTTTGAACTGATGCCTTAGGAGATGAATAGCACTGAATAACACTCATCTCTTGTGGTAGAAATTACGTTTCCTTATAAGTTTCAATGTGTGGTGTGTTTATGTTTTCTTATCTCACCGACTAAAACACACCTTTTTACTACTAAGTATGCATATCTGCACAGAAAACCCAAAGCCGAAAGGAAATGTTGATTTTGTTGTTGATATTTCATGATTGTAAGCTCCATATCTACTAGATCTATGTGTTCATTTTTGTCCACTTTAACAATTTAATTAATTATTAAACCTGAAAAAGCTAAAGCGAAAACTCAACAATGTTCGGTCGTTGCATATATTTCAGATGAAAATTACTCGACGCAATCTTTTACAACCCCCCCCCCCCCCACCCAAAAGAAAAAAACAACATAACAACGATATAATTCTTTTTAGTATTTTATTTCAAATTTATATTTAAAGTTACAAATGCACTCTAGCATTAATATCAAATATGTAACATTGAATATCAACACATTGTAAGAATTTGCTGTTATTTTCAATACACTTGTAGAACGGTCATACCTATCATACATACATACATGATATACATTACTGTCTTCAGCAGTAGCTATGACTGTTATATATACTTGTCTTGTATCCTAATTATATATTTATAAGTTACTATATATCGTATATGGAACTTACATCATTGATTGTGTCTTCTTTGTGGAAATTCACGAGGCACATAAATCATATAGGTTTCATTATAATAATCATTGTTCCTATCAATGCATGGTCACATACATATACTTAACAGAAGATAACGAAATATGTAGATATTATATAGGGATAAACAAATGTATATTTATAATATCGCGCATTCGAAACATACTTTTAAATTTATTCAAACAAATGTACATCATGCAATCACATGCTATCCTGACTAATCTGGTATTCGTTCTATCTACATATGTATATAACGGTCGGAATTTCCATCAAATTCGGTAAAGTCGTATGAAGCCATTTTCCTCTTCTTTTTGTATTTTTTAGAGGGAGTGCGCTCCTTTGGTGTTGATTGTGGTAGCGTCAAGGGCGTGGCTGTGTTCTCATTCTGGGACACGGTGACCGCGTTGATGAAGAACGTGTCCGAGGCGATATGGTAATTCTCTCCTGTCGTCCTACTGTAGTCTGACTCGTTGGTTAAGTCCCTTTCCTGCAAAAATTTCTATCACTGAAAATTGTTGCAACGATATGTCTTGTTTTTTTATGAAGTTATACTTTTCTACCACAACAGAGTTAAACTTGTATCAGTTAAGAAAGTTGCTGATTTTCAAAGAAATGCAAGCCTTAAACAAGGGAGATAATCTCGAATTGTCATCTATGTTTATTAATGAAATGTTTACCCTTCTGCTGTGTTTGCCATTTTTCCTTTTCTTCTTTCGTTTCTTTTTAGATTTTGGTGTGTTCGGGTCAGCCACCATCTCTATTTGATAACAGCTTGTGTCACTTCCGCCGTCACCATCGATAACGTCCTGGACGACCGGAAGTGGCCCGGACTTCATGTATTCTTCGTATCGGAGGGGTGCTGGATAAACAAGTTTATCCGTTCTTCGCGGAGAATTCACAACGGCAACCACAGTCTCCTGCAGACAACAACAGCCAATTGTTTTTCTTTTAACAACAAAATACACTTTGAAACCTTCCATATCTGCTCTCATATTGTGCAATCTCGTGTTTCGTATCGATACATTTATTATAATTAGTGTTTCAATGTTTGTTTGTAATATCATCATTATCAGTCGTTGTATACTTTTTGTACACTGTGGTTTATATGAACACATGTATTGATGATATTTATTTTCCTACTTCGGACATGCATAGCCATAACTTGATAGAAAAATGTTGTGCTGACCTTGCTCATTAAACGTAGTCTTTTAACGAACGAGAATTCAGACTATAATAAGTATGACTATATCATAATACCTATAGCGTTACATATATGTTAATCTACATATTGTACTTTATGATAGCATTTCATTTTTTTAATTTCATTTTTCAAAAACAAATTGTCAATTGCTAGTTTACTTTGTTCCTACCTTCTTCTTCTTTTTGCAGCACAGACATATGATGATAACTAGGAGGAGGAGAAGTACTGCTATTCCGAGGGCGATACCGAAGGCTGCAGCAGCTGGGAATCCATCTTTAACATAATGTGTATTCAATGTTCACAAGTTCATAATAAGGCACACTGATAAAAATGATAATACAATCGTATCGCTCGCTCATCGTACAAATATAGGTCATCCGATTTGGTAGTGTTGTAAGTAGAGGACATATGAATCTATAGTACTAAAAAAGTTACCAGTTCTGATGTACCTTCATTAAACTGAAACTTTAAGAAGGAATTCTAATAATTAATAATAATATAAGTTATCTGTAGCTACGTCTATCATAGCTACACATGCAATCACTATGACAAGTCAAACGTTTGTTACGTGTTTCCTGTTTATTTCTGAATCAATATGTATTAACACTGAAAATTCCATATCACGTCTCGTTTGGGACATTTCGTGCTTTTTTCTAGGCCTACCCCGGTCGTCGGCTTGCGAGTTAGCTTTGAATGGTGTAGGAAGTGGCTTCGCGGTAGGTGCTGGACGTAACGTAGACACAACAGCGGTCCTTCTTGTAGACGCTGCTGTCAAAACATTTATCAGTTACATATAATAAACTTGTATAGATATGCTAACACAACACTCAAACATAACACTTTAATAATGTATTACGTGACTACCAAAACATTCATAAACACATTTGTCAATTAGTGATCAACAAAATACACACAACTTTAGCAACCAAAAATTTTCTCTCGACTTTTCTTTCTATATATATTTACTGAAACACGAGAATCGTTATTGAGTTATTAAGACTTTCTGGAAACGGTCATAAGTAATGACGACCAGATGTCGATACATACTTAACTGTTATATGCTTTATCCCCACAAAATGAAGGCATGCTTAATTGTATGATTTAAAAAAGAGTAACCTGCTTGGTGTGTTAAAGGATCTGACGTATTTTTTGAAAGAAAGAGTTCATTACATAGCAGAAAATGCAAAAAGAAATATATGATAGTGAACTCGTTTTTATGCTCCGTCAAAGATACCAAAATGAGCAAAACAGATGATTTATGTGGAAAATGCTGTCTTGGCCAAATGCATGACAATTTCATCCATTATCTTCCAGATTTGATATCAAATATGTATGAATATTTGCCGAATTGACACAACACAAATTGTATTTTCTTATTTATTATGGAAGTAAAAGGTCTTTGAATTATTGTTTAAGCTCAAAGTATAAATTTAAGTTACCCCTACCCCTTATTTTATAATAAGAAATGCTCAATTTTTTCACCATATCTTGCAGATTTAATGCTTTATAAAAAAAACAATCTGGCAACAAACTTTTTAGTTATTTTGCAGATCAAAAGGAAACGGGTTTCTCTTTCTAAAGCAGTCATAAAAACTGGGGGGTAGCGTGCTTGTTTTTTGTCCCGTTATCAAATGAGCTATTTTTCACTATTCTTGAGTCAAAAATCAAAATAGCTTCAGTTTCACTTAATATCTGAAAAAAATGTAAATAAAATATCTTTATTGCATTATATTTGTTTTATAATGACCATAAAGAAGTTGTACAGCAAAAATGAACTTGCTTTGATGGAAAATGGTGACACTATGACGATTTTAAACGATAAATTAAACTAAAAAAACCATACAATTTTAGCCATGCGTGAAGTGCAAGAAATACACAGAAATACTTATTTTCAAAATGGCCGCCATTATTGTCAATTTTTTAAATTTTTCTAAAAAAAGTTCTACAAACAACAGACATCTAATTTTTTTGCAACATTTTCAGATGCATATTTGCTATCAAAATTGATCAAACATTGTTAGATTTTACAAGCATATCTCACGTGAGATTATAACGTGATTTGAACGTGATTGAAACCTCACAAGAGCAGATCCTTAATAGATACAGGGTCAAACGTCAGATGTTCAATATCTAAGGTCAAAAGTAAAGCCCAACAACTGAAAACAGGACATCTTAGAATTAAATTAAAACTAATCTTTCAGTTCATTTGTTCCGCAATACACACATGCCTCGTTGAATGAAATATATTCACACAGAGCGTAATATTGTTAGCATATCTTGTTACAAATAAGTTATAAACTCTAACTGATTATATACAATATAAATACTACCTGGTCAATAGACGTGGAGTAATGAATTAATTATAAAGTAAGATTAACTCACTTCTAGCTGTGCTTGGCAATGAAGTGAGAGTACTCCCCGATTTTGATATCTGCACTTGGAAACTGTAAAAGAAAGTATACTCTATAAGAATCAGGATCTTATTCTTGATACGAGGCTAAAATTTTTGCTAGTTAAAGTGCCAATTGATGACAAATTCAAGTGAATCATAACTGTGTTGAACATGATGACATTGATAAAAAACTTAGGCTTTAATTTCCAAGCACTATGTGTCTATCATAATGACTGTATCATGATGCATTTTCAAAACAACACCACACTGACATATTTTTTCCAAAGAAAATTATTTTCATTTGACTTGAAAAAAACTATTTCACATGATATTTCCTAGATTCCTGGCCATTGAAATCTTCAAACTCATGCATAACTAAGTCTTGCAGGTGGATGTTGTGATGATCGTATGCTGAAGTGCCTTACTGATACCTTAGGGAACTTCCGGTGATGAGATTTGTGTTCGTATAAGTGAAGTCCCAACAGCTGTTCCGGAGACCGGTGCCGCACGTGCTGGTAGATCCGGGTTGTGGAAAGTATACCTTGATGTTTAACTGGAAGGGAAGACATTAAACTAATGTAGAAGAAGAGTTGTCAGGTGCGTAAAGGCCCTTTATTTTATGAATTTAGTAGTAAAACTAACCTAGTTCTGTATAATTTTCAATCTTGTACTACGAAAATCAGCAACTCTCGGGGACTAAAAAATCCACCAGCAGAGTCTGCCATCCTCTTTCATGAAAGATAACTTAACACACACATATGTTACATCTTTTTAATTTAGTAATAGATACATTATGCCGAAAAAAAAAGAATTAAACTGCATCCTACAATTATGTTTGGGTAATAATACGGATCGAGGGTATTGCTATCAACTTAATATGTGCTTCTTATTTTCCCAATCAATGTTTAGTTGTGACACTTCACAAAAAAAAAAAAAAAAAAACAGATTTGTAAAGCACAAGTAAAACTCGTCTTGGCTACAGTACGTCAAACTACTACTCTTTAGGCATGCATCAAAGATGTATTAAAGTCGATCCAGAAGACACTGACCTATCTCGTTTACATTGAATACCGAAACAAGGATCATAACAAGTGTTTTGTTGCTGGCTCTACTTATTGCTCAGCCAAGCCATTATCAAAAATTCTTACCGCCATTCTTAGTACCGTTAACTGAACCCCCCTCTTTTTTTCATCATGTAAAACATTATACAAAAACTTCGTTTTCTCATTGTAAGATTAAAAAAAAACAAATAGGTTTTAATTCAAAAAGACGATGATACAAATATATGGCTGTGAACTATTCTGGAAAATACTTTGTGAAAAAAAAACACAACGAAGGCTAAGATTAAAAATACGAAGGAATATTCAGTACAAATAATTGCATTCCTTGTTGATAATATTTTTGTTTAGTCTTGGGGAAACATGTTCCAGCAAACTGTTGTCATTCCCATGGAAACAAACCGTGCCCCACTCTTAGCTGATGTGCCTTTGTTTTCATATGTGGTTGAAATTTTCGAGGAGTTTATCAGGGCAGGTAACAAAAACCTTGTCAAACCCTTTAGTTTCACTTCAAATATATCGTCGACGCGTTGTTTATTAATAGCATAGAAACATGAAATCAAGGACACAACATACTCTTCATACAATATGACCAACAAGGACTGCTTACTACAAAATGAACTATTCGATGTTTCGAATGTGCGTTTTCCCCCTTTCGATAGTAACCAACCAGATGTGATGTTCACATGTCACAATTAATTCGTTATTCTAGTTGTTTTTTGTAATAAATATCGGCGGACGACAAACAACCTTTTAACACAAAGACTTGAGATATGCAGGTCCATGATGACTATGGTCACCATCATGATCTCGGTAAAATATATCCAGTAATCTTGTTTGATATGAAGATTGATGTTTGTGATTATTTTCATAAGTATGCCATGTTGATATGACTTTGAGGACGTTAGATTAGATTTGCATGACAGAAGCAGAAGAAGCATACTTTCCAAACACTTCGCATCATTCACTCAATCGATTACGAGTTCGAAAATGGATTTTGTTGACTTTCGATATTCTCTAATTGTTTAAAACTTGTATGTAAATGTAAATAAAATTCAATCTTAGATAATGTTTCCCAATTTCTACAAATGATAAAAAACATTAAGTTTGGTGTGAACTATTCGTCCACCCACCATTTCTTCACGCAGCTTATGGTTTGCTACTTAACGACGATACAAATACATGGTTGTGAGCTATCTTGGAGCATACTTTGCGAAAAACACAGCAAAAGCTAGGTTGAAATATACTTAGGAAGATATAGTACGAATGATTGAATTCCTGGTTGACAATATCTTTGTTGAGTTCGGAGTAAAGATTTTCCAACAGACTGTTGGCATTCCAATGGGCACTGACTGTGTACCACTTTTGACTTGTTTTTGTTTTCATACGAGGCTGAATTTGTCGATGGGCTTATCAGGCCGGGTAATAAAACCCTTGTCAAATCTTTCAATTTCACTTTCAGGTATATCGACGATGTGTTATCTATAAACAACAAGAAGTTTGCTGACCTAGTCGATCATATATACCCTACTGAACTTGGGTTAAAGACACATCAGACTCTCCTACATCATCTTCTTACCTCGATCTTTACATATCCAATGACCAACACGGGCGACTTACTACTAATTTGTATGATAAACGTGACGATTTCGATTTTCCGATCGTGAACTTTCCCTTTCTTGATAGTAACATCCCTGCTTCTCCATCCTATGGTGTTTACATGTCGCAGTTGATTCGTTATTCTAGGGCTGGCTCTGAATATCGAGATTTAAGTGATAAATGTCAACTGCTGAGGAACAAACCTACGGCACAGGGATTCGAGAGATGCAGGTTGATGAAGACTATTGGCAAGTTTTATGGTCGCCATCTTGATCTCATCGAGAAATATTCTGTATCTTTGTGTGATATGCATATGGGCGGTTTTGAGTTTGCTTGTTAGTGTGTTTACTTGTTATGATGACAATGATGACTCGGTTCTCATTTTGAGGATTGATGCTTACTTGGATGTGACCAAGATTTACGTGGCGGGTGTCGTTGATGAAGCAGAAGACGCTTACTCTGCCGGATCACCTGGTTTTATTCTCTTGTGCTTTTACGAGAGTCTCCATGTAAATCTTTCCTTTGTTCCTATTTTGCCCCTAGTTTAATCGATTTTGAGTCCAAATTATGGTTTTGTTGACGTTTTGGTATTCTCTGATCCCCCCCATTAAAACGTTTTTATGGATTGCGCTAACTCTTCCAGAACACCTGGTCTTATTCTCTTGTGCTTTTGCTAGGGTCCCCATGTAAAGCTTTCCTTTGTACATGTTTGGCCCCTATATTAATCGATGGTTATGTGTACACACTGTCTACAGTAGCGGGCTGAGGATAGTCACAGTCTATGGATGATACTTACTATAGACCTGAGTTGTGGTGGGTAGTCTAAACCCAGTACCACATTGTTACCGGCCAGTAGCGGGCTGAGGATAGTCACAGTCTATGGATGATACTTACTATAGACCTGAGTTGTGGTGGGTAGTCTAAACCCAGTACCACATTGTTACCGGCCAGTAGCGGGCTGAGGATAGTCACATCTTGACAGTTGGTGTCGGGACAAGTTGTGGTAGGGATTGGGCACAACCTGGGAAGAAAAGGAAAACTACGAAATAATTTTGTAAGTAAATGCTACAACAATAATCGGAAAATCAACTTTGTTATGTGAAACAGGTACAAAAAAGTACGCACCCCATACTAGGTCAGGCATATGATCGATGATACGTATCCAGCCATTTATGTAAAGACTATTTTACAAAACAAAAACATGATTTTATGTGACGTTTCGATAATAGTGCGTTATGTACAATGTCACCTTCAGCAGACAAATGACCAGTTAAGCATATACACAAAGGTGCAAATTGTGTACGAGTTGGTAACGACAAATCGGTCGATTTCTACGCTGTTATATTAAGGCGACTGTACAAAGTAAAGTTTTTGTACCAAAATGACAGATGGCTCTTTTATCTGCCGCTCTAGTATATTGCCCTCTCTTTCTGTCTTTTCCAAGTCAATCACAGAAGGTAGCACATTATTGTACTTATAACCAGGTCCACATTCATGTACTTACCTCAGACTGGGTAGGACGTAGCCACACACCCGTAAAGAACACGGATAGCGGGGACAGGAGTACCGGATCTGTGATATCACGACCTGCATCTGTTGGCACTCTGCGAAGTGAACGACACCCACCTGAAATTGATAAGTCTTCTTATCAATACCACTGAACACCATGTCATATATACAGAACACCATGTCAGATATGTCAAATATACAAAAAAAAAAAACATGACAGCTACAGAGAACACTATGGCAGACATACAGAACACCATAAAGATATACAGAACACCATGTCAGATATACAGAACATCATGTCAGATATACAGAACACCGTGTCAGACATACAGAACACCATGACATATATACAGAACACCATGTCAGATATCAGAACACCATGACAGATATACAGAACACCGTGTCAGATATACAGAACACCGTGTCAGACATACAGAACACCATGACATATATACAGAACACCATGTCAGATATACAGAACACCATGTCATATATACAGAACACCATGACAGACATACAGAACACCATGTCATATATACAGAACACCAAGTCAGATACACAGAACACCGTGTCAGACATACAGAAAACCATGACATATATACAGAACACCATGTAAGATATACAGAACATCATGTCAGATATACAGAACATCATGTCAGATACACAGAACACCATGTCAGACATACAGAACACAATGTCAGTATACAGATCACCATGACATATGGCATATAAGACCAGGTGTTCCGAAAGAGTAAGCGTCTTCTGCTTTAACGACGACACCCGCCATGTGAATCTTTGTCACATCCAAGTAAACATCAAGTTATCAAAATGAGAACCGAGTATCATTGTCAATCACAACAAGTAAACACACTAATGAGCATACTCAAAAACGTTCATCTTCATATCACTTAAATATACAGAATATTTCTCAATGAGACAAGATGGTGACCATTAAACTTGCCCATACAGAACAACATACCAGACATACAGAACACCGTGACAGATATACAGAACACCGTGTCAGATATACAGAACACCGTGACAGATATACAGAACACCGTGTCAGATATACAGAACACCATGACAGATATACAAAACACCATGACAGATATACAGAACACCGTGTCAGATATACAGAAAACCATGACAGACATACAGACCACCATGACAGATATACAGAACACCATGACAGATATACAGAACATACTGACAGATATACAGAACACCATGACAGATATACAGAACACCATGACAGATATACAGAACATCATGACAGATATACAGAACACAGTGTCAGATATACAGAACACCATGTCAGATATACAGAACACCATGACAGATATACAGAACACCATGACAAATATACAGAACACCATGACAGACATACAAAACACCATGACAGATATACAGACACAAGGACAGACATAGAGACACAAGGACAGATATACAGGCACTAGGACAGACATACAGACACAAGGGCAGATATACAGACACAAGGACAGATATACAGAGACAAGGGCAGATAAACAGAACACGATGACAGATATACACAACACAAAGACTGATTTACAGAACACCATGACATATATACAGAACATACTGACAGATATACAGAACACCGTGTCAGATATACAGAACACAATGACAGACATACAGACCACAATGACAGATATACAGAACATACTGACAGATATACAGAACACAATGACAGATATACAGAACATACTGACAGATATACAGAACACCGTGTCAGATATACAGAACACCGTGTAAGATATACAGAACAAAATGACAGATATACAGAACACCATATCAGATACACAGAACACCATGTCAGATATACAGAACACCGTGTCAGATATACAGAACACCGTGACAGATATACAGAACACCGTGTCAGATATACAGAACACCATGTCAGATATACAGAACACCGTGACAGATATACAGAACACCATGACAGATATACAGAACACCATGACAGATATACAGAACACCATGACAGATATACAGAACACCATGACAGATATACAGAACACCGTGACAGAGATACAGAACACCGTGACAGATATACAGAACACCGTGTCAGATATACAGAACACCATGACAGATATACAGAACACCATGACAGATATACAGAACACCGTGACAGATATACAGAACACCATGACAGATATACAGAACACCGTGTCAGATATACAGAACACAATGACAGATATACAGAACACCATGACAGATATACATAACACCATGACAGATATACAGAACATCATGACAGATATACAGAAGACCGTGTCAGATATACAGAACACCATGACAGATATACAGAACACCGTGACAGATATACAGAACACCATGACAGATATACAAAACACCATGACAGATATACAGAACACCATCACAGATATACAGAACACAATGACAGAGATACAGAACACCGTGACAGATATACAGAACACCATGTCAGATATACAGAACACCATGACAGATATACAGAACACCATGACAGATATACAGAACACCATGACAGATATACAGAACATCATGACAGATATACAGAACACCGTGTCAGATATACAGAACACCGTGACAGATATACAGAACACCATGACAGATATACAGAACACCATGACAGATATACAGAACACCATGACAGATATACAGAACACCATGACAGATATACAAAACGCCATGACAGATATACAGAACACCGTGTCAGATATACAGAAAACCATGACAGACATACAGACCACCATGACAGATATACAGAACACCATGACAGATATACAGAACATACTGACAGATATACAGAACACCATGACAGATATACAGAACACCATGACAGATATACAGAACATCATGACAGATATACAGAACACAGTGTCAGATATACAGAACACCATGTCAGATATACAGAACACCATGACAGATATACAGAACACCATGACAAATATACAGAACACCATGACAGACATACAAAACACCGTGTCAGATATACAGAAAACCGTGACAGATATACAGAACACCGTAACAGATATACAGAACACCGTGACAGATATACAAAACACCGTGTCAGATATACAGAACACCATGACAGATATACAAAACACAATGAGAGATATACAGAACACCATGACAGATATACAAAACACCATGACAGATATACAGAACACCATGTCAGATATACAGAACACCGTGGCAGATATACAGAACATCATGACAGATATACAGAACACCATTGCAGATATACAGTAGACAATGACAGATATACAGAACACTTTGACAGATATACAGAACACCATGTCAGATATACAGAACACCGTGTCAGATATACAGAACACCATGACAGATATACAGAACACAATGACAGATATACAGAACATCATGGCAGATATACAGAACACAATGACAGATATACAGAACACCATGTCATATATACAGAACACCATGTCAGATATACAGAACACCGTGGCAGATATACAGAACATCATGACAGATATACAGAACACCATGGCAGATATACAGTAGACAATGACAGATATACAGAACACCATGTCATATATACAGAACACCATGTCAGATATACAGAACACCGTGGCAGATATACAGAACACCATGGCAGATATACAGAACACAATGACAAATATACAGAACACCATATCATATATACAGAACACCATGTCAGATATTCAGAACACCTTGGCAGATATACAGAACATCATGACAGATATACAGAACACCATGACAGATATACAGAACACCATATCAGACATACAGAACACCATGAGAGACATACAGAACACCATATCAGACATTCAGATCACCATGACAGATATACAGAACACTATAACAGATATACATAACACCATATCAGATATACAGAACACCATGTCAGATATACAGAACACCATATCAGATTTACAGAACCTACTGACAGATATACAGAACACCATAAAGATTTAAAGAAAACCATTACAGATAAACAGAACACCATGTCAGATATACAAAACACCATATCAGACATACAGAACACTATGACAAATATACAGAACACCATGTCAGATATACAGAACACATTATCAGACTACAGAACACCATGACAGACAAACAGAACACCATGACAGATATACAGAACACCATATCAGACATACAGAACAACATGACAGATATATAGAACACCATATCAGACATACATAAAACACTATGACAGATATACAGAACACCATGACATATATACAGAACACCATGTCAGATAAACAGAACACCATGTCAGATATACAGAACACAATGTCAGTATACAGATCACCATGACAGATATACAGAACACCATAACAGATATACAGAACACCATAACAGATATACAGAACATCATAAAAGATATACAGAAAACAATCCCAGATATACAGAACACAATGTCAGTATACAGAACACCATGACAGATATACAGAACACCATGTCAGATGAACAGAACACCGAAACAGATATACAGAACACAATGACAGATATTCAGACACCATGACAGATATACAGAACACCATGACAAAATACAGAACACCATGACAGATATACAGAACATCATGACAGATATACAAAACACCATGACAGATATACAGAACATCATGGCAGATATACAGAACACCATGACAGTATACAGAACACCATAACAGATATACAGAACATCATGACAGATATACAGAACATCATGACAGATATACAGAACACCATGTCAGTACACAGAAAACCATAACAGATATACAGAACATCATGACAGATATACAGAACATCATGACAGATATACAGAACACTATGACAGATATACAGAACACCATGACAGATATACAGAACACCATGTCAGATATACAGAACACCATGACGGTATACAGAACACCATAACAGATATATAGAACATCATAAAGATATACAGTACATGATGACAGATATACAGAACACCATGTCAGTATACAGAACACCATAACAGATATACAGAACATCATGAAAGATATACAGAACATCATGACAGATATAAAGAACACCATGACAGACATACAGAACACTATGGCAGACATACAGAACACCATATCAGACATACAGAACACAATGACAGATATACAGAACACCATGACAGATATACAGAACACAATGCCAGATATACAGAACACGATGACAGACATACAGAACACTATGGCAGACATACAAAACACCATATCAGACAGACAGAACACCATGACAGATATACAGAACACCATAACATATATACAGAACAACCTGACAGAGATACAGAACATTATGACAGATATACAGATCACCATGAAAGATATACAGATCACCATGACAGATATACAGAACACCATGACAGACATACAGAACATTATGACAGACATACAGAACACCATGACAGAGAAACAGAACACAATGACAGATATACAGATCACCATGACAGATATACAGAACATTATGACAGACATACAGAACACCATGGCAGAGATACGGAACACCATGACAGATATACAGAACATCATGACAGAGATATAGAACACCGTGACAGATATACAGAACACCATAACATATATACAGAACACCATGACAGAGATACAGAACACCATGACAGAGATACAGAACACCATCACAGAGATACAGAACACCGTGACAGACATACAGAACGCCATGACATATATACAGAACACCATGTCAGATATGTCAAATATACAAAAAAAAAACATGACAGCTACAGAGAACACTATGGCAGACATACAGAACACCATAAAGATATACAGAACACCATGTCAGATATACAGAACATCATGTCAGATATACAGAACACCGTGTCAGACATACAGAACACCATGACATATATACAGAACACCATGTCAGATATCAGAACACCATGACAGATATACAGAACACCGTGTCAGATATACAGAACACCGTGTCAGACATACAGAACACCATGACATATATACAGAACACCATGTCAGATATACAGAACACCATGTCATATATACAGAACACCATGACAGACATACAGAACACCATGTCATATATACAGAACACCAAGTCAGATACACAGAACACCGTGTCAGACATACAGAAAACCATGACATATATACAGAACACCATGTAAGATATACAGAACATCATGTCAGATATACAGAACATCATGTCAGATACACAGAACACCATGTCAGACATACAGAACACAATGTCAGTATACAGATCACCATGACATATGGCATATAAGACCAGGTGTTCCGAAAGAGTAAGCGTCTTCTGCTTTAACGACGACACCCGCCATGTGAATCTTTGTCACATCCAAGTAAACATCAAGTTATCAAAATGAGAACCGAGTATCATTGTCAATCACAACAAGTAAACACACTAATGAGCATACTCAAAAACGTTCATCTTCATATCACTTAAATATACAGAATATTTCTCAATGAGACAAGATGGTGACCATTAAACTTGCCCATACAGAACAACATACCAGACATACAGAACACCGTGACAGATATACAGAACACCGTGTCAGATATACAGAACACCGTGACAGATATACAGAACACCGTGTCAGATATACAGAACACCATGACAGATATACAGAACACCATGTCAGATATACAGAACACCCTGTCAGATATACAGAACACCATGACAAATATACAGAACACCATGACAGACATACAAAACACCATGACAGATATACAGAACACCATGACAGATATAAAGAACACCGTGTCAGATATACAGAACACCATGACAGATATACAGAACACCGTGACAGATATACAGAACACCATGAACGATATACAGAACACCGTGTCAGATATACAGAACACCATGACAGATATACAGAACACCGTGACAGATATACAGAACACCGTGACTGATATACAGAACACCATGACAGATATACAGAACACCATCACAGATATACAGAACACCGTGACAGATATACAGAACACCATGACAGATATACAGAACACCATGACAGATATACAGAACACCATGACAGATATACAGAACACCGTGTCAGATATACAGAACACCATGACAGATATACAGAACACCATGACAGACATACAAAACACCATGACAGATATACAGAACACCATGTCAGATATACAGAACACCATGTCAGATATACAGAACACCATGACAGATATACAGAACACCATGACAGATATACAGAACACCGTGTCAGATATACAGAACACCATGACAGATATACAGAACACCGTGACAGATATACAAAACACCGTGTCAGATATACAGAACACCATGTCAGATATACAGAACACCGTGTCAGATATACAGAACACCGTGTCAGATATACAGACACTAGGACAGACATATAGACACAATGACAGATATACATGCAAAAGGACAGACATACAGACACAAGGGCAGATATACAGACACAAGGACAGATATACAGACACAAGGGCAGATAAACAGAACACGATGACAGATATACACAACACAAAGACAGATTTACAGAACACCATGACATATAAACAAAACATACTGACAGATATACAGAACACCGTGTCAGATATACAGAACACAATGACAGACATACAGACCACAATGACAGATATACAGAACATACTGACAGATATACAGAACACAATGACAGATATACAGAACATACTGACAGATATACAGAACACCGTGTCAGATATACAGAACACCGTGTAAGATATACAGAACAAAATGACAGATATACAGAACACCATATCAGATACACAGAACACCATGTCAGATATACAGAACACCGTGTCAGATATACAGAACACCGTGACAGATATACAGAACACCGTGTCAGATATACAGAACACCATGTCAGATATACAGAACACCGTGACAGATATACAGAACACCATGACAGATATACAGAACACCATGACAGATATACAGAACACCATGACAGATATACAGAACACCATGACAGATATACAGAACACCGTGACAGAGATACAGAACACCGTGACAGATATACAGAACACCGTGTCAGATATACAGAACACCATGACAGATATACAGAACACCATGACAGATATACAGAACACCGTGACAGATATACAGAACACCATGACAGATATACAGAACACCGTGTCAGATATACAGAACACAAGGACAGATATACAGAACACCATGACAGATATACAGAACACCATGACAGATATACAGAACATCATGACAGATATACAGAAGACCGTGTCAGATATACAGAACACCATGACAGATATACAGAACACCGTGACAGATATACAGAACACCATGACAGATATACAGAACACCATGACAGATATACAGAACACCATCACAGATATACAGAACACCGTGACAGATATACAGAACACCGTGACAGATATACAGAACACCATGACAGATATACAGAACACCATGACAGATATACAGAACACCGTGACAGATATACAGAACACCATGACAGATATACAGAACACCATGACAGATATACAGAACATCATGACAGATATACAGAACACAGTGTCAGATATACAGAACACCATGTCAGATATACAGAACACCATGACAGATATACAGAACACCATGACAAATATACAGAACACCATGACAGACATACAAAACACCATGACAGATATACAGACACAAGGACAGACATAGAGACACAAGGACAGATATACAGGCACTAGGACAGACATACAGACACAAGGGCAGATATACAGACACAAGGACAGATATACAGACACAAGGGCAGATAAACAGAACACGATGACAGATATACACAACACAAAGACTGATTTACAGAACACCATGACATATATACAGAACATACTGACAGATATACAGAACACCGTGTCAGATATACAGAACACAATGACAGACATACAGACCACAATGACAGATATACAGAACATACTGACAGATATACAGAACACAATGACAGATATACAGAACATACTGACAGATATACAGAACACCGTGTCAGATATACAGAACACCGTGTAAGATATACAGAACAAAATGACAGATATACAGAACACCATATCAGATACACAGAACACCATGTCAGATATACAGAACACCGTGTCAGATATACAGAACACCGTGACAGATATACAGAACACCGTGTCAGATATACAGAACACCATGTCAGATATACAGAACACCGTGACAGATATACAGAACACCATGACAGATATACAGAACACCATGACAGATATACAGAACACCATGACAGATATACAGAACACCATGACAGATATACAGAACACCGTGACAGAGATACAGAACACCGTGACAGATATACAGAACACCGTGTCAGATATACAGAACACCATGACAGATATACAGAACACCATGACAGATATACAGAACACCGTGACAGATATACAGAACACCATGACAGATATACAGAACACCGTGTCAGATATACAGAACACAATGACAGATATACAGAACACCATGACAGATATACATAACACCATGACAGATATACAGAACATCATGACAGATATACAGAAGACCGTGTCAGATATACAGAACACCATGACAGATATACAGAACACCGTGACAGATATACAGAACACCATGACAGATATACAAAACACCATGACAGATATACAGAACACCATCACAGATATACAGAACACAATGACAGAGATACAGAACACCGTGACAGATATACAGAACACCATGTCAGATATACAGAACACCATGACAGATATACAGAACACCATGACAGATATACAGAACACCATGACAGATATACAGAACATCATGACAGATATACAGAACACCGTGTCAGATATACAGAACACCGTGACAGATATACAGAACACCATGACAGATATACAGAACACCATGACAGATATACAGAACACCATGACAGATATACAGAACACCATGACAGATATACAAAACGCCATGACAGATATACAGAACACCGTGTCAGATATACAGAAAACCATGACAGACATACAGACCACCATGACAGATATACAGAACACCATGACAGATATACAGAACATACTGACAGATATACAGAACACCATGACAGATATACAGAACACCATGACAGATATACAGAACATCATGACAGATATACAGAACACAGTGTCAGATATACAGAACACCATGTCAGATATACAGAACACCATGACAGATATACAGAACACCATGACAAATATACAGAACACCATGACAGACATACAAAACACCGTGTCAGATATACAGAAAACCGTGACAGATATACAGAACACCGTAACAGATATACAGAACACCGTGACAGATATACAAAACACCGTGTCAGATATACAGAACACCATGACAGATATACAAAACACAATGAGAGATATACAGAACACCATGACAGATATACAAAACACCATGACAGATATACAGAACACCATGTCAGATATACAGAACACCGTGGCAGATATACAGAACATCATGACAGATATACAGAACACCATTGCAGATATACAGTAGACAATGACAGATATACAGAACACTTTGACAGATATACAGAACACCATGTCAGATATACAGAACACCGTGTCAGATATACAGAACACCATGACAGATATACAGAACACAATGACAGATATACAGAACATCATGGCAGATATACAGAACACAATGACAGATATACAGAACACCATGTCATATATACAGAACACCATGTCAGATATACAGAACACCGTGGCAGATATACAGAACATCATGACAGATATACAGAACACCATGGCAGATATACAGTAGACAATGACAGATATACAGAACACCATGTCATATATACAGAACACCATGTCAGATATACAGAACACCGTGGCAGATATACAGAACACCATGGCAGATATACAGAACACAATGACAAATATACAGAACACCATATCATATATACAGAACACCATGTCAGATATTCAGAACACCTTGGCAGATATACAGAACATCATGACAGATATACAGAACACCATGACAGATATACAGAACACCATATCAGACATACAGAACACCATGAGAGACATACAGAACACCATATCAGACATTCAGATCACCATGACAGATATACAGAACACTATAACAGATATACATAACACCATATCAGATATACAGAACACCATGTCAGATATACAGAACACCATATCAGATTTACAGAACCTACTGACAGATATACAGAACACCATAAAGATTTAAAGAAAACCATTACAGATAAACAGAACACCATGTCAGATATACAAAACACCATATCAGACATACAGAACACTATGACAAATATACAGAACACCATGTCAGATATACAGAACACATTATCAGACTACAGAACACCATGACAGACAAACAGAACACCATGACAGATATACAGAACACCATATCAGACATACAGAACAACATGACAGATATATAGAACACCATATCAGACATACAGAACAACATGACAGATATATAGAACACCATATCAGACATACATAAAACACTATGACAGATATACAGAACACCATGACATATATACAGAACACCATGTCAGATAAACAGAACACCATGTCAGATATACAGAACACAATGTCAGTATACAGATCACCATGACAGATATACAGAACACCATAACAGATATACAGAACACCATAACAGATATACAGAACATCATAAAAGATATACAGAAAACAATCCCAGATATACAGAACACAATGTCAGTATACAGAACACCATGACAGATATACAGAACACCATGTCAGATGAACAGAACACCGAAACAGATATACAGAACACAATGACAGATATTCAGACACCATGACAGATATACAGAACACCATGACAAAATACAGAACACCATGACAGATATACAGAACATCATGACAGATATACAAAACACCATGACAGATATACAGAACATCATGGCAGATATACAGAACACCATGACAGTATACAGAACACCATAACAGATATACAGAACATCATGACAGATATACAGAACATCATGACAGATATACAGAACACCATGTCAGTACACAGAAAACCATAACAGATATACAGAACATCATGACAGATATACAGAACATCATGACAGATATACAGAACACTATGACAGATATACAGAACACCATGACAGATATACAGAACACCATGTCAGATATACAGAACACCATGACGGTATACAGAACACCATAACAGATATATAGAACATCATAAAGATATACAGTACATGATGACAGATATACAGAACACCATGTCAGTATACAGAACACCATAACAGATATACAGAACATCATGAAAGATATACAGAACATCATGACAGATATAAAGAACACCATGACAGACATACAGAACACTATGGCAGACATACAGAACACCATATCAGACATACAGAACACAATGACAGATATACAGAACACCATGACAGATATACAGAACACAATGCCAGATATACAGAACACGATGACAGACATACAGAACACTATGGCAGACATACAAAACACCATATCAGACAGACAGAACACCATGACAGATATACAGAACACCATAACATATATACAGAACAACCTGACAGAGATACAGAACATTATGACAGATATACAGATCACCATGAAAGATATACAGATCACCATGACAGATATACAGAACACCATGACAGACATACAGAACATTATGACAGACATACAGAACACCATGACAGAGAAACAGAACACAATGACAGATATACAGATCACCATGACAGATATACAGAACATTATGACAGACATACAGAACACCATGGCAGAGATACGGAACACCATGACAGATATACAGAACATCATGACAGAGATATAGAACACCGTGACAGATATACAGAACACCATAACATATATACAGAACACCATGACAGAGATACAGAACACCATGACAGAGATACAGAACACCATCACAGAGATACAGAACACCGTGACAGACATACAGAACGCCATGACATATATACAGAACACCATGTCAGATATACAGAACACCATGTCATATATACAGAACACCATGACAGACATACAGAACACCATGTCATATATACAGAACACCAAGTCAGATACACAGAACACCGTGTCAGACATACAGAAAACCATGACATATATACAGAACACCATGTAAGATATACAGAACATCATGTCAGATATACAGAACATCATGTCAGATACACAGAACACCATGTCAGACATACAGAACACAATGTCAGTATACAGATCACCATGACATATGGCATATAAGACCAGGTGTTCCGAAAGAGTAAGCGTCTTCTGCTTTAACGACGACACCCGCCATGTGAATCTTTGTCACATCCAAGTAAACATCAAGTTATCAAAATGAGAACCGAGTATCATTGTCAATCACAACAAGTAAACACACTAATGAGCATACTCAAAAACGTTCATCTTCATATCACTTAAATATACAGAATATTTCTCAATGAGACAAGATGGTGACCATTAAACTTGCCCATACAGAACAACATACCAGACATACAGAACACCGTGACAGATATACAGAACACCGTGTCAGATATACAGAACACCGTGACAGATATACAGAACACCGTGTCAGATATACAGAACACCATGACAGATATACAGAACACCATGTCAGATATACAGAACACCCTGTCAGATATACAGAACACCATGACAAATATACAGAACACCATGACAGACATACAAAACACCATGACAGATATACAGAACACCATGACAGATATACAGAACACCGTGTCAGATATACAGAACACCATGACAGATATACAGAACACCGTGACAGATATACAGAACACCATGAACGATATACAGAACACCGTGTCAGATATACAGAACACCATGACAGATATACAGAACACCGTGACAGATATACAGAACACCATGACAGATATACAGAACACCGTGACAGATAAACAGAACACCATGACAGATATACAGAACACCATGACAGATATACAGAACACCATGACAGATATACAGAACACCATGACAGATATACAGAACACCGTGTCAGATATACAGAACACCATGACAGATATACAGAACACCGTAACAGATATACAGAACACCATGACAGATATACAGAACACCATGACAGACATACAAAACACCATGACAGATATACAGAACACCATGTCAGATATACAGAACACCATGTCAGATATACAGAACACCATGACAGATATACAGAGCACCATGACAGATATACAGAACACCGTGTCAGATATACAGAAAACCATGACAGATATACAGAACACCGTGACAGATATACAAAACACCGTGTCAGATATACAGAACACCATGTCAGATATACAGAACACCGTGTCAGATATACAGAACACCGTGTCAGATATACAGACACAAGGACAGACATATAGACACAATGACAGATATACAGGCAAAAGGACAGACATACAGACACAAGGGCAGATATACAGACACAAGGACAGATATACAGACACAAGGGCAGATAAACAGAACACGATGACAGATATACACAACACAAAGACAGATTTACAGAACACCATGACATATAAACAGAACATACTGACAGATATACAGAACACCGTGTCAGATATACAGAACACAATGACAGACATACAGACCACAATGACAGATATACAGAACATACTGACAGATATACAGAACACAATGACAGATATACAGAACATACTGACAGATATACAGAACACCGTGTCAGATATACAGAACACCGTGTAAGATATACAGAACAAAATGACAGATATACAGAACACCATATCAGATACACAGAACACCATGTCAGATATACAGAACACCGTGTCAGATATACAGAACACCGTGACAGATATACAGAACACCGTGTCAGATATACAGAACACCATGTCAGATATACAGAACACCGTGACAGATATACAGAACACCATGACAGATATACAGAACACCATGACAGATATACAGAACACCATGACAGATATACAGAACACCATGACAGATATACAGAACACCGTGACAGAGATACAGAACACCGTGACAGATATACAGAACACCGTGTCAGATATACAGAACACCATGACAGATATACAGAACACCATGACAGATATACAGAACACCGTGACAGATATACAGAACACCATGACAGATATACAGAACACCGTGTCAGATATACAGAACACAAGGACAGATATACAGAACACCATGACAGATATACAGAACACCATGACAGATATACAGAACATCATGACAGATATACAGAAGACCGTGTCAGATATACAGAACACCATGACAGATATACAGAACACCGTGACAGATATACAGAACACCATGACAGATATACAGAACACCATGACAGATATACAGAACACCATCACAGATATACAGAACACCGTGACAGATATACAGAACACCGTGACAGATATACAGAACACCATGACAGATATACAGAACACCTTGACAGATATACAGAACACCGTGACAGATATACAGAACACCATGACAGATATACAGAACACCATGACAGATATACAGAACACCATGACAGATATACAGAACACCATGACAGATATACAGAACACCGTGTCAGATATACAGAAAACCATGACAGACATACAGACCACCATGACAGATATACAGAACACCATGACAGATATACAGAACATACTGACAGATATACAGAACACCATGACAGATATACAGAACACCATGACAGATATACAGAACATCATGACAGATATACAGAACACAGTGTCAGATATACAGAACACCATGTCAGATATACAGAACACCATGACAGATATACAGAACACCATGACAAATATACAGAACACCATGACAGACATACAAAACACCATGACAGATATACAGACACAAGGACAGACATATAGACACAAGGACAGATATACAGGCACAAGGACAGACATACAGACACAAGGGCAGATATACAGACACAAGGACAGATATACAGACACAAGGGCAGATAAACAGAACACGATGACAGATATACACAACACAAAGACTGATTTACAGAACACCATGACATATATACAGAACATACTGACAGATATACAGAACACCGTGTCAGATATACAGAACACAATGACAGACATACAGACCACAATGACAGATATACAGAACATACTGACAGATATACAGAACACAATGACAGATATACAGAACATACTGACAGATATACAGAACACCGTGTCAGATATACAGAACACCGTGTAAGATATACAGAACAAAATGACAGATATACAGAACACCATATCAGATACACAGAACACCATGTCAGATATACAGATCACCGTGTCAGATATACAGAACACCGTGACAGATATACAGAACACCGTGTCAGATATACAGAACACCGTGACAGATATACAGAACACCATGACAGATATACAGAACACCATGACAGATATACAGAACACCATGACAGATATACAGAACACCATGACAGATATACAGAACACCGTGACAGAGATACAGAACACCGTGACAGATATACAGAACACCGTGTCAGATATACAGAACACCATGACAGATATACAGAACACCATGACAGATATACAGAACACCGTGACAGATATACAGAACACCATGACAGATATACAGAACACCGTGTCAGATATACAGAACACAATGACAGATATACAGAACACCATGACAGATATACAGAACACCATGACAGATATAGAGAACATCATGACAGATATACAGAAGACCGTGTCAGATATACAGAACACCATGACAGATATACAGAACACCGTGACAGATATACAGAACACCATGACAGATATACAAAACACCATGACAGATATACAGAACACCATCACAGATATACAGAACACAATGACAGAGATACAGAACACCGTGACAGATATACAGAACACCATGTCAGATATACAGAACACCATGACAGATATACAGAACACCATGACAGATATACAGAACACCATGACAGATATACAGAACATCATGACAGATATACAGAACACCGTGTCAGATATACAGAACACCGTGACAGATATACAGAACACCATGACAGATATACAGAACACCATGACAGATATACAGAACACCATGACAGATATACAGAACACCATGACAGATATACAAAACGCCATGACAGATATACAGAACACCGTGTCAGATATACAGAAAACCATGACAGACATACAGACCACCATGACAGATATACAGAACACCATGACAGATATACAGAACATACTGACAGATATACAGAACACCATGACAGATATACAGAACACCATGACAGATATACAGAACATCATGACAGATATACAGAACACAGTGTCAGATATACAGAACACCATGTCAGATATACAGAACACCATGACAGATATTCAGAACACCATGACAAATATACAGAACACCATGACAGACATACAAAACACCGTGTCAGATATACAGAAAACCGTGACAGATATACAGAACACCGTAACAGATATACAGAACACCGTGACAGATATACAAAACACCGTGTCAGATATACAGAACACCATGACAGATATACAAAACACAATGAGAGATATACAGAACACCATGACAGATATACAAAACACCATGACAGATATACAGAACACCATGTCAGATATACAGAACACCGTGGCAGATATACAGAACATCATGACAGATATACAGAACACCATGGCAGATATACAGTAGACAATGACAGATATACAGAACACTTTGACAGATATACAGAACACCATGTCAGATATACAAAACACCGTGTCAGATATACAGAACACCATGACAGATATACAGAACACAATGACAGATATACAGAACATCATGGCAGATATACAGAACACAATGACAGATATACAGAACACCATGTCATATATACAGAACACCATGTCAGATATACAGAACACCGTGGCAGATATACAGAACATCATGACAGATATACAGAACACCATGGCAGATATACAGTAGACAATGACAGATATACAGAACACCATGTCATATATACAGAACACCATGTCAGATATACAGAACACCGTGGCAGATATACAAAACACCATGGCAGATATACAGAACACAATGACAAATATACAGAACACCATATCATATATACAGAACACCATGTCAGATATTCAGAACACCTTGGCAGATATACAGAACATCATGACAGATATACAGAACACCATGACAGATATACAGAACACCATATCAGACATACAGAACACCATGAGAGACATACAGAACACCATATCAGACATTCAGATCACCATGACAGATATACAGAACACTATAACAGATATACATAACACCATATCAGATATACAGAACACCATGTCAGATATACAGAACACCATATCAGATTTACAGAACCTACTGACAGATATACAGAACACCATAAAGATTTAAAGAAAACCATTACAGATAAACAGAACACCATGTCAGATATACAAAACACCATATCAGACATACAGAACACTATGACAAATATACAGAACACCATGTCAGATATACAGAACACATTATCAGACTACAGAACACCATGACAGACAAACAGAACACCATGACAGATATACAGAACACCATATCAGACATACAGAACACCATGACAGATATATAGAACACCATATCAGACATACATAAAACACTATGACAGATATACAGAACACCATGACATATATACAGAACACCATGTCAGATAAACAGAACACCATGTCAGATATACAGAACACAATGTCAGTATACAGATCACCATGACAGATATACAGAACACCATAACAGATATACAGAACACCATAACAGATATACAGAACATCATAAAAGATATACAGAAAACAATCCCAGATATACAGAACACAATGTCAGTATACAGAACACCATGACAGATATACAGAACACCATGTCAGATGAACAGAACACCGAAACAGATATACAGAACACAATGACAGATATTCAGACACCATGACAGATATACAGAACACCATGACAAAATACAGAACACCATGACAGATATACAGAACATCATGACAGATATACAAAACACCATGACAGATATACAGAACATCATGGCAGATATACAGAACACCATGACAGTATACAGAACACCATAACAGATATACAGAACATCATGACAGATATACAGAACATCATGACAGATATACAGAACACCATGTCAGTACACAGAAAACCATAACAGATATACAGAACATCATGACAGATATACAGAACATCATGACAGATATACAGAACACTATGACAGATATACAGAACACCATGACAGATATACAGAACACCATGTCAGATATACAGAACACCATGACGGTATACAGAACACCATAACAGATATATAGAACATCATAAAGATATACAGTACATGATGACAGATATACAGAACACCATGTCAGTATACAGAACACCATAACAGATATACAGAACATCATGAAAGATATACAGAACATCATGACAGATATAAAGAACACCATGACAGACATACAGAACACTATGGCAGACATACAGAACACCATATCAGACATACAGAACACAATGACAGATATACAGAACACCATGACAGATATACAGAACACAATGCCAGATATACAGAACACGATGACAGACATACAGAACACTATGGCAGACATACAAAACACCATATCAGACAGACAGAACACCATGACAGATATACAGAACACCATAACATATATACAGAACAACCTGACAGAGATACAGAACATTATGACAGATATACAGATCACCATGAAAGATATACAGATCACCATGACAGATATACAGAACACCATGACAGACATACAGAACATTATGACAGACATACAGAACACCCTGACAGAGAAACAGAACACAATGACAGATATACAGATCACCATGACAGATATACAGAACATTATGACAGACATACAGAACACCATGGCAGAGATACAGAACACCATGACAGATATACAGAACATCATGACAGAGATATAGAACACCGTGACAGATATACAGAACACCATAACATATATACAGAACACCATGACAGAGATACAGAACACCATGACAGAGATACAGAACACCATCACAGAGATACAGAACACCGTGACAGATATACAGAACACCATAACATATATACAGAACACCATGACAGAGATACAGAACATCATGACAGATATACAGATCACCATGACAGATATACAGAACATTATGACAGATATACAAATCACCATGAAAGATATACAGATCACCATGACAGAGATACAGAACACCATGACAGAGATACAGAACACCATGACAGATATACAGGTCACCATGACAGATATACAGAACATTATGACAGACAAACAGAGCACCATGACAGAGATACAGAACACCATGACAGAGATACAGAACACATGACAGTCATACAGAACACCATGACAGATATACAGAACACAATGACAGATATCGGAAAACCTTGACAGATATACAGAACACCATGACAGATATACAGAACACAATGGCAGATAAATTATTCAGGACACTATTGATGATATTTTATACAGAACACAAGACAGACATATGATACAAATCATCATGGCAGATATAAGATATGGTCCAACTTTTCTCAATTCTCATTTGCCAAAATATGATCATGTTGAGGTTCATATATTGTTACATTGTATATTTACTTGATGTTTTTATTTTTAATTAATATTTTGCTGTGAATATTGCGTTTATTGCCTCATATAATCATCGTGACGTCAAAGTGCCTAATTGTATTTCATGCTTTTTCAAGATATATATAATTCAGTTTCAGAATTTGTCATATTTTCAATAATTATACTTACCTGGTAGATTCTAAAATATTGACCGAGGGCGAATATTTTATTCCATCAGGTTGGTATAACACCATATTGAACTCATCAATGGTCCATAATTGTTTAATACTATACAGAATACCATGACAGAGATACTACATTTAGTTTTTTAAAAATACTCATCATTTTAACACAGATTGAAAATCAATAAAGAACTAAATCTACGAGATCTGTTTTCACACAGACTGATAGAAATACATTTATTAGTTCTTACTATGTTTTAATGTAAGATTGATACATGATTTAATACAGTTTTACATACCAGGAGTAAGAGTAGAAGCCGCCCTCCCGTGTGTTTCAGCATGGTAGTGGATTGTACCCGGATTCCATACTTACACCTACTTTATGGTAAAGCGTGCCACACTAAGTATATGAAATAGACGTTATGCTCTGTTTATGAAATCCGTTATCTATGTTGACATTAGCGACCGCCCTGTCGACAATATGCCCAATAAGTACCTTGATACTGGACAATCCGACAGATATATCCATCCAGTAAATAATATCGTCGGGGAGGGGCAGTGGAGTATATTGCTTAAAGGGTGTGTTAATGTTTCTAACGAATAAGACTTCCAGCAAGCCCCTCTTTCATCAACTGAGGAAATTTCCTTAACTTAAATTCTTCATAGAAAGCATTACAGAATTTAAGGGGAACATTTCAAGTTAAGGAGCTTTCATTAACCTTTATACTTTTAAGTTAAAGAATTTCCTTAAGTTAAGGAACGTTGATGAAACAGGTGCCCGGAGTACATTAATTATCACAATACACTGTTGTGAAATGCGTTTTTAAAAACCGTAAAGGATGGATAAGTATTCTATATGACGAATCGAATAAATAAAGGTGTAAGCATATCTAGATGGGTTCATTAGATAGAATAACGTTTTGTATGTCTCTTCTCTATGGAATTAAGAAGTGCACTTCTAAATGTAAAACCATGTAATCGGGAACCACGTAATTCGAAAAGTTTCCAATAGGAAGAAGTAAGTAAAAAACAAATTTGATTGAAATAAAATAAAAACTAATCAATCAGACGATTAAAATTATATATATGGACCAGAGCTCCAGAAAGAGACCGTTCTAGGTACAGATGTTCATTATTTGTGAATGTTAACATTATGTGTAATTCTGTATCAGTGCTCGTTTTTTCGTTTTATATCGGTAATCAAATGAAAAGTTACATTTTAACACAATCTCCTGGTCGTTCCCCGACCTAGACATACCGACATCGCTGTTGTTTGTTCAGACCTGACGTGTTGCGTTAAATATGTACTTCAACTATACCATTGAATTAAGATGTATACCTTAAAGTAATTTGAAAATAAATATACAAAATTTTGAGGCTGATAAAATCATAGGGAGATTTAAACTGTCAAGATGTTTCCGTTGTTACTGTTCCCACGCCAAAAATGTGCGGTGTTTCGTTCTGTGACGTGATACACCACACAAACTACCTAATAATGTATTCACGTGGTCTATGACCTCTACCTATGTTCTCGCTGAGTTATGTGTCCATGAATGACCTTTATCTGTATTTTCACCTCTGATTTATTTCAAATGTCAAAAACATTGAACTGTTGAAAAACATTGAAAAGCCTTTGTTTGACGCTGTATACTCAAGAAGTGGAATAAACAGGATGTGGATTTTGAAAAACTCGAAAGATCTTCTGATCAATCTTGAACACTCCCTCATTATTTTTTTTTCAATGAAAACATTCGATTTCCACTCTGTACACTACCATACCTCATACAAAACTGAAAGAGCATGTGAGATCTTTCGTTATGAGAACTCTCTTTTCCACAAAAGGCGGCGACGACGACACACATATATGGAGTGAGATATGTTGGAACACACTTTGTGAATATACCGAAGAAGATATAATACGAATAATTGATTTCCTGGTTGACAACATTTTCGTTGTGTTTGGAAGAAAGATTTCCAAGCAGACTGTTGGCATTTTCATTGGAACAAACTATGCCCCACTCTTAGCTGACTTGTTTTCATACGAGGCTGAATTTTTTGAAGAGCTAATCAAGACAGGTAACAAAAACCTTGCCAAAGCTTTTAATTTCACTTTCAGGTATATCGACGATGTGTTGTATATAAACAACAAGAAGTTTGCCGACCACCATCAACAAGCCCCTCCCCAAAACATACAATAGTCACCCCAAATGTCAACACTCTGGTTAGTTATATTCAAAGACCCTTATAGAAAATAAAAACATTTTTTTTGTAATTCAGGTATATCGAACTTGTATTGAAGCTGTTAAAAAGGTACCTTATTAGGTTAACTAGTCAATATTGAGGCATACAAGCTGATATCGTCTTCACTAAATAAGCTCATCGGACATAACAATCTCTTCAGCGAACTAATTGAATGGTATGAAATGACATATAATTTAAGGTTTATTTATCTACATAGGTTATGCGGAGCATGGTTTCTCTTGAACTGGGTGCAAAGGTGAATGTACAAAAACCATAGTAAAACTTCCTAGAAACATGATTTACCGGTTTCATACGTGCAAAACCATGGACACATGCCAGTAAAAACTTGGTAAGCTTCATACAGTCTTTTTTTCTTATCCGTAAATGTTGTTGTACAGAATCTAGCCTTGCTATGAACATTGTAGTAATTTTCAGTTTAAATGATATAAACATGTCCAACTTTTATTTAGCACGCATTATGTATTCTAATGGCATATTATATTTAGTTCGTTTATCGATCCAGGTTACTTAGTCTTTCCTCTGTTTTGTTTATGATCTGCTAAAATATGTTAACATTTGATTGTATTATAATTTTAGTAGTTTCACATAATTACATATATGTTTATAATGTCGGCATCCCTCTCAACAACTATCAAAAGAGAAATAAAGCTCCGCATCAACTGTGTATAGAAATAATTTTTAAATTAAAATTCATATCTTAACACTAAGAGGCGTCCCAAAGAGATTGATATGTTAAAAATCCGATTGTTAATTTTATGAAAATGTCGGCCTTAATGCTCTATTTTAAACTTAGCTATGTAATTGTGTAACAGACAAAGAACAATTTCAATGTATTCTAATATTATACATTAGTTCCGATTTAAACCAAAGTCACATTTCAGACTTTGAAATTTAGTGTAGCAACTGCTCTATGTAGGTGGCTTGTTGAACCTTAAACTATGACCAACATGGACAGCTTACTACTAAGATATATGATAAACATTTTTTTTTAATTTCCGATCGTGAAATCCACTTTTCTTGGTGGTTACATCCCTACTTCGTCAACTTATGGTGTTTACATGTCAAAGCTGCTTCTTTATTCCAAGGCTTGCTCTAAATATCGAGATTTTCTTGATCGATGTCGACTTCTGACGAACAAACAAACAGCACAGGGATTCGAGAGATACAGGTTAATCAGAACTATAAGCATTTTTATGGTCACCATCTTTGAGAAATATTTTGTATCTTTGTGTGATATGAAAATGGACGTTTTGGAGTATGCTCATTAGTACGTTTACTTTTTGTGATTGAGAATGATGGCTCAGTTCTAATTTTGTCTAGGATGAAGCAGTAGACGCTTACTCTTCCGGAACATTTGGTCTTATTCTCTTGTTCTTTTTCACGGGTTTCCCTGTAAATGTTTCCTTCTTTAATATCTTTTAACCACTCTGAATGTCATTTGCTTAATACAATCTGCATTCAATAAATAGTCTAATCATTAAATGTCTAACGATGTCGAAAGGTCAAACATTCACATTCTTAATGAAAGGTAAATATCTTAAAAATCCAGTGGGTCACCGTTTTGGAGCATAGCAAGTTCATTTTTGCTTTCCTTTTTTATAATGTTCAATATAATGGAAATATTATACAACAAAATGGAAAACATTACATTTTTGGTATTTTTGTTTACATATTTGGTGTAACTGGAGCCATTAAGTAGCACAACAAGCCCTCATTCTTTGGCTGTTTAAGAAATATAACCACATGGTTAATACTTTTCAAAAGATGAATAGCAAAGCGTAATTTAGCGTTAAATATGTAATCTTTCTCGTCATTGTTAGCTTCACGTCGTCATATTTTTCCTTTTATATGGTGGACATAAACAATGCTCTCTCGTTACTGCCATAGGTTTCCTATGTTGATGATGCCTATATGTTACAGATTAGGTGATACTTTAAAGCCCATTCTCTCCGAGCATCTGGACGTTGTAAACATTGACGGCCTAATCCTTGTATGTTTGTTTTCTGATGGTGCCTATTTGTTACACATGTGGTGATGCTGTAAAGCCCATTATCTGTAAACATCTTGAAAGCCTAATCCTTGTTTGTAAGTTTGTCTTTGATAGTGCCTATTTGTTACACATGTGGTGAAGCTGTAAAGCCCATTATCTGTAAACATCTTGAAAGCCTAATCCTTGTTTGTAAGTTTGTCTTTGATGGTGCCTATTTGTTACACATGTGGTGATGCTGTAAAGCCCATTATCTGTAAACATCTTGAAAGCCTAATCCTTGTTTGTAAGTTTGTCTTTGATGGTGCCTATTTGTTACACATGTGGTGATGCTGTAAAGCCCATTATCTGTAAACATCTTGAAAGCCTAATCCTTGTTTGTAAGTTTGTCTTTGATGGTGCCTATTTATTACACATGTGGTGATGCTGTAAAGCCCATTATCTGTAAACATCTTGACGGCCTAATCCTTGTATGTTTGTCTTCTGATGGTGCCTATATTTTACACCTGAGGTGATGCTGTAAAGCCCATTATCTGTAAACATCTTGACAGCCTATCTTTGAATGTTTGTCTTCTGATGGTACCTATATTTTACACCTGAGGTGATGCTGTAAAGCCCATTCTCTCTAAAAAGTCTTATACTTGTGTGTTAGTTTGTCTTTCCCGCCTTTCATTGACGCTTTATTAATAGAGGACAATGTTGTATGTACTGTCATTATATAATATTTTTCGATTTCGTGTAAACCTATTGGCATGTGCTATGTTCTGATGGAGTGGTATATAGCTAATTTGATATCTCACTTCAATTGCCAGTGAACAAATACCCGCTAATTATGTTATTGCCCTAATCTGATCTGCGGGTGGGGCGCATACCTGTTGCACCATCGCATGATTTGTAAGAAACAATTAGATTCGGGATCTTCTTCTCTCTGTTACCGGCTTGGGGCGTACTGCTGGGGGAGTTCGGAAGTGTACTTCAGTGGGGTAGCACTTTAAATCGGCCCGAGTTCAAATCAATTCCAAAGAGACTTACACAAACATACCGCGGCATCCTAACAAATTCAACACTCACAGTAAACACCAGTAGGCCATCCTTAAACTACCTTAGCTTGTAATATGATGTAAAATATATTAAAACCAACCATAATTGTCCTGATGTAAATAACTAATACTTTCTGTAAATAGATTTATGCATGCCATGATGTAACCCGAATCAGGCTGATACATAGTGTGATGTTGAACAGATAAATAGTTTCAATAAGATCCTGATATCAGTCGTATTCAGGTTCGGCTATACAGAACACAGGCACCCAAACCTCAAAGCAAGTTTCTTTATGAAAACAAGTTCTGCTCAGTGTCGAGGTTGTTTGAAGGATCGAGAAAAGGTCGTCCAATAGTGAAGTAAATCAAAAGTTCTTCCCAAGACACAAACCATGTCTAAACATTAGAAGTAATGTCGGGTATCAAATTTTATAGATAACCATGATTCAAGATTCGGGTACAGTGTGATATACTTGAACCCCCACCCCTCACCCCCCCCCTCCCCCGAAAAACCAACAATATAACGCATTTTATTCACCTTGCAGTTATGCAATCCTATGTATTAGGTGTGGGTGTAGTATTGTAATGTTGGCGTATTCATAAGGTGTGGATGTCACCGGCCGAGATTGTCTAGGTCAGAACCCTTATCACTGGGATCGGTATTGAAACGGATGCCACACTTAGCAACATGAAAATGTTCTTCAATAATCGATTTTATAATCGCTTGAAATATGTGTTTGATGTTTGAATATATGATAATTAATTCTGAAGTATGTAGAGATTAGGAAATTCTCGTCCAATAAGTTGATGCTTTTCCCAATTTCTCAGTTATATTCCATTATAGTACATATAGTATATATTTATCAGACCGACAGTAAGCATGTTATGTGGTCATAAATGTATTTGTAAACCGTAAGTTGTACGATCAGTAATGTATATAGTTGATGTATTTGTAAACCGTAAGTTGTACGATCAGTAATGTATATAGTTGATGTATTTGTAAACCGTAAGTTGTACGATCAGTAATGTATATAGTTGATGTATTTGTAAACCGTAAGTTGTACGATCAGTGATGTATATGGTTAATGTAATTGTAAACTATAATGTGTATAGTCAGTTGAGTATATAGTTGATGTATTTGTAAACTGTAAAGTGTAGGATAAGTGGTGTATAGTGAATGTATTTTTAAATCGTTAGGTGTAGGATCAGTGTATGTAATTGTAAACTATAATGTGAATGGTCAATTGTGTATATAGTTGATGTATTTGTAACCCGTAAAGTGTAGGACCATTGATGTATATTAATTAATGTAATTGTAAACCTTTAGGTGTAGGATCAGTGGGGCATATAGTTAATGTAAATGTAAACTGTAATGTGTAAAATCGGTGATGTATATAGTTAATGTATTTGTATGGTTTAAGATCAGTAATGTATATAGTTCATGTATTTGTACGGTTTAGGATCAGTTATGTATATAGTTGATGTATTTGTAAACTGTAAGGTGTATGATCAGTGATGTATATAGTTAATGTATTTGTACGGTTAAGGATCAGTAATGTATAGAGTTAAAGTATTTGTAAACTGTAAGGTATATGGTCAGTAATGTGTATAGGTAATGTATTTGTACGTTTTAGGATCAGTAATGTATATAGTTAATGTATTTGTAAATGTGTAATAAAATAGCAAATGCATCATCTAGAGTGTATCTGTAACAGCAACGAATAGTCAAACACATCCAGTAGTTCTGTTCTATCAAGTATTTATTGAAATAAAAATATATCTAGTGCCCCTCAACCATCTATTTATTTCACTGACATACTTTATGAGGCAGACAAACTCGCTGTTTCATACATCTGTATTTACATTTGTACAACAGACTCTTCTATATCAGCTGCTTACCTTGATCTCTACTTAAACTGCGACCAACATGGACAGCCTACTACTAAGCTATACGATAAACGTGATGATTTCAATTTTCCGACCTTTCCATTCTTTGAAAGTAACATATCTGCTTCTCCAACCTTTGGTGTTTTCATATCGCAGTTGATTCGATAGTCTAGGGCTTGCTCTAAATATCGTGTTTTTCCTGATCGATTTCGACTGCTGACAAACCAGCTAACACCACAATGATTCGAGAGATGCAGGTTGATCAGAACTAAGGACAAGTTTTATGGTCGCTATTCTGTATCTTTAAGTAATATGAAGATGGACGTTTTTGAGTATTCTCATTAGTGTGTTTACTTGTTGTGATTGACACTGATACTCAGTTCTCATTTTAAGAACTTGATGTTTACTTGGATGTGACAAAGAATTACATTGCGGGTGTCGTCGATGAAGCAAAAGACATTTACCCTTCCGGAACACCTGGTCTTCTTCCCTTGTACTTTTATAAGGGTCTCCATGTAAATCTTTCTTTTGTTCATATTTTGCCCCTGGTTTAATCGATTTTGAGTTCAGATTATGGTTTTGTTTCATTAAGCTTTGGCATTCCTGGTATTTCTTTCTTGGACGCGTCAGTGAACTAAAATATGGACTTGTAAATTTGTACTGATTGTTCGATATAATTCTAAACCATTATCACCCCGATTTTGATCGATTTTAGTGTTTATTGACAGCGGTCGAACACTAGCCCTGACATATGGCCTTCACAGATGGTTATCACCTTAAAACTTGCAAAGCCAAATATCCTAATATACTAGCATCTAGAACCGATTGTACATAAATTGCTGTTTTGTGAGACAGAGAATCTCAACCCTCGGGGTAAGATTCTGAAGTTGCCAAACACGAGGTTTGCCGAGTGTTTGACAGCTTAAGAATCTTACCCCGAGGGTTGAGATCTCCTGTCTCACTACCAAGGAGGTGAATGATTATTTTTCCTACCCTGCTATCATCATGTATAATCTAATATTGACGTTACATTAATGCAAGACAATGTTGATGTGATGTGATATTGTTGCCGGGACGTCATCTTATTGTTGTTATGACGTCATACAATTGTTTAGAGCTTGTCTCAACCTAGGGTAAGACAAGAAAATCTCACACCGGTAAAAGTATGAATATCCTTGTCCAGGGTAAGAGAAATACACGTATCATGTTCTATGAGTCTTTGCTAAATAACAAAGTACGAGTTTTAATTTTAATTTTTTTTTATTTACAATTGTATCATGCAATTACATGATAAAAACGTACATATTATATTATTAAAGGCAATATTTGTAAGAATAAATGTTATTATTTGGCTATTAAGAAACTGAAATAATACATAGAGTACAAGGTATATAACGATCTCCAACTTCTCTTTCATACATATTCACACGATAAGAGTACGTTCGCCCGGAACGCAACATCCACATTGAACGTAATTACTAGCCAGTATAGTATTGGAAATTAATTGGATTTATGGGCAGCATAAAGTAATTTATATCATCTTTTTATTTTTGAAAAGAAAATTTCATTTCCGGATTTCCGGATATGACAGTTGTCCGTGTCAGTATTTAGTATACCCACAGTAGTACTGTAGTCACGTGACTCCTTTGTTTGGAGCGATCAGCCAGCAATCACGTGACACTTGTTTTGATTCTGCAGGCAGACTTTTCTCAAGCCAGTTTAAAAGTTTTATATCCCTCCTCCTCCCCAAATCTTCCGCCTATGTAAAGTTATGACAGTGTGGTGTAAACTTATGACAGTATTGTATAATAGTATGTTTATTGTTATCAGATACAATATAATGTATGTTTAATATATATGTATACATTAATAAGTTTATGGATGGTTTCTGTGTAGGTTATAAATCAGAAGCTATATGTATTAATTGTGTGTTTATATTGTTATATGATATGGATATTATTTGTGTTATTGAATATGTTTGGGTTGGCGTTTATGATGATGATTTTAACCCAACCTTTTTTGCTTATGTAAAAACAAGTTTCATTTAATGTCAATAACAGAATTATGTTATCATTTTCAGTGGCATTTGAATAAATGCTCTTTTTCGACTAAAACGTTTTCTGAGTTTTTCCTTAGCAAATAACATAGCAGAGTTTTTTCACGTGTGTTAGAATTAGTTTACTAGGTATATAACGTATTATAAACAACGATGATATAATAGTGAATTACTGAACCTAAGTACTAATGTACTTACCATGACGCCTCCTTCAGCATGTTCACGTTCTTCATCTCAATATTGCTATGGTCCAGCTGGACACATACTAACTGGTAATCTGCACCAATATGAAGCTACGGGAGCTTTTCATTGAAGGCATTAAGAGACTCCATCCATCAATTTGAATATGAATTTCAAAATTCTTTTGCAGAGAATATGCTAGGCATTATCTGCACATGAACATGCTGAGTTGGATTCATTTTGAAAAGGATGGAGTCTATCAGGTTCTCTACCGGGAAAAGGAAACGGAGTTTTAGATATACATTCTTGACATTAATTTTCGAGCAACACTCAACAATTTTCGTGATACGTATTTGATTGTGTCTGCAGAAAAAAAACCCATCTAATAACTTGAGACTTGTTTTCAAACGCTATTACATTTATTGCTTGCAAAAACAGATAGGTTTGATTGATAATCATGGTAATCCTTCTTACACTTTGACCAGTTTTTCGAAAAAATAAATACTATCTAACAATGCGTCAGAACTAATCGTTTAAGATTCCGGTTATTGAGCAGGACACTTTATTAGATACCGCAACTACACAAGGATCCTTATAAGAAACCTTGTGTTCTGCTAATATCTCAACCATGATATCATCATAACTTCTTATTACCATTCTCAGTAACGTTAAATCAAGGCTTCAGTCTTATTGTGACACTTCATACTCCAGAACCCCGGGGATACATGGGATGTGGATTTCGAAAAACTCAGAAGATCATTTGATCAATCTTGAGCACCTCCTCCTATTTTTTTCGATGAGTCCACTCTGCATTACCATACCTTCACTAGAGCTACTTAATACAATATGTAGGTGTCAGTTTGATTTTGTAAAACGTGTTCGGAGAATCCATCATGAGTTGGCAAGTTCTTGACTTACTGACTTACTTAATGTAATGGTTACTCTATAAAATTGTAAGTTGTGCTACCCATAACAGTAAAACAAACCTATTTTGTATTGATTTTACTATCTTCAGCAGAAAATGCTATGTTCATGTTGTATTTTCTTAAACTTAATTCAAAGCAGTCGAATCTGAACATCTTTAAGCATCGTATTCCCTCAAAAACGTCCAGTGAACTGCATATCTAGTAACCTGGTATATCTAGCAGAGACTCTTCATTCTAAACTTTGTCACCACTATGGCCTGGATTCACAATAATTAACTTTAATGAGAGAGATGCCTTAGTTCCCACTTTTACCACGTGGTATTTACTTGGATATGACTAAGGTGTCGTTAATGAAGCATAAGACGCTTACTCTTCCGAAACACCTGGTCTTGTTCTCTTGTACTCTCTCAAGGGTCTACGTGTAAATCTTCCCATTGTTCATATTATACCCCTAGTTTAATCGATTTTGAGTTTGGATTGTGGTTTCGTTGACGCTTCAGTTATCTTTGAGTTTAGTACAGAACCCGTCGTACTAAGTGATATTTGAGTACAGAACCAGTCGTACTAAGTGATATTTGAGTACAGAACCAGTCGTACTAAGTGATATTTGAGTACAGAACCAGTCGTACTAAGTGATATTTTCACTGCTGTCTGTGTAGTCGAGGTTTTACGTTTTGTATCTACGGTATTTGTAAGACTTATAGTTTGATTATATTGATGCTTGGTATACATTGAATAATACTTCTGTCTTGTTCGTAAAATCAATTAATTCCAGATTTACTGGGAAAACAAAAAAACAATCTTCAATTCTTATACATACAGCTGATGTATGAACATTTAATTGCATTTAAATACATGTTTGTAAAGGCATTGAAGCAAAGACTCTTTCTGCAAAATACATTGAAATTATAAATGGAAACACACTTGCATATTAATATATAAAAGAGACAATGTACTCCTACTTAGACTACAGATGTGCTCAGAAGTCACTGGAACATCGATAAAAGTCCAATATATATAATAAATAGGTTTCAAAATACAATTTGAACGAAATAATGTTCCATCCTTATAAAAACAGATAAAGTTCATGTTACCAACAACAAAATATATGTTTTACTGTTCATTGAATTATGGTGTTCACTTTATCATTTGACTTGGAGAATTGGACTAATTACTATATGCTTCAAGCATCAACGAATTGTCCTGTCGGTAAATGTATCACATGACTTTTAACTTACATTAAATTCAATGACAACGTTTTTTTTTACAATAAACCTATTATTCTTTTGAGGTTTAAAAGGTGTAGAAACAAGTGAGTTTGGAAGGAATAGGATTCTCTGTGCTATTAATTTTTACAACATTAAAACGAAATTCATTACTATTTTAAGGTTTAAGTGTGTAGAGGCCAGTGAGTTTGGTAGGTAGGAGAATCCCAATCACTTACTCTCTGAGCATTCATTACTCTATCCACAATGATATATTGTATTTATTATAAGTAAATATATTAATTTAAGTTACAACTTTATGATAGTAAACCTTTTACCAATGTACTGCTATGGTTAGTCTAGTGTGGCCAATTTATTCATGGAATATCTTGAGCAATAGGCACAGCCCCAATAGAATGCAGACCGAGTATATGGCAATGATATGTCGAAGACATACTTGAGATAATTAAGAACGGGTCACAAAAAAATTAACCACACACATCAACACTATAGACTTGTAAAAAATTTGAATTGATTAGTTTGCCTGATAAGCTGTAGGGAATTTCCCTTTAGCTCAATGGTAGAACATCGGGTCGGAGAGTTGAGGGTTGCGGGTACGAGCTCTAGCAATGGCACTATCTTTATCACTGTTCCTCGTCCTATTACAAACTGGTGCCGATGACCCTTCCTGTGTCCCTGGTCATTTGTCTGATGAAGGTGACATGCTACATATCGTTCAAGTTATCAATAAGTAGCATAAAAAAACCCTTAACTTTAAGTCACATGTCTAAAATGCTCCTTTTTAATCGTCTATAGATGTAAGTACTTCATCCTCGTCTTCTGGTTCCTCCTCTTCCTGCCTGCCCAGCCTGTTGTTGTCCTATGATATCAGATGTGGGAAAGTGTTAACATAATCTCGGTTTTCGAAACACGTAGTCCCAGCATCAGCATTTCTTTCGTCAATAAAGTTATGCGTTTAGGCTTATATGTCCAGTGTTTCTTCATCCCTCGACTTTCCCTCATTAGCGTTATGCGTTGGGACTGACATGTTTAAAGTTTCTTCATCCTTCGTCTGTTCATCCTTCGCGGCAAGGTTGTCTAATCTCTGTGAAGTAAAAGATATACTAAAGAACCCAAATTTTGTTTGTCCATTATAAACGATTAGGATAGTATAAACTATATGATGAGTATGAGACACAAGTAAATAAATACAGTGTATTTATTAATATTGTTTAGGTTTGAAATGCCGATGTAGAGTGAACGAAACAAACTTCTAGACAAGTTGTTTTTTCTGCATTTCCTGTGATTGCTACTGCCCTCATGACTTATTCATACATAGGTCGGATTTAGTGAGGTCTGTAAATATAACACTGTTAGAAGTACAATGTTATCAATGTAATATGTGTCCATTATTAAAACAAAATACCCTTTGTTTACTCTTTTCCCTTCTCTCCTTCCTCTTTCTTCTACGTTCCTCCCTAGCTTCAGTATCGGTTATCACGTCTGTATTATCTTGCTCCTGCTCGACATCAGATGTGACCACAGGCTTCTACAACACGGTACCATGAAGCAGGAATTCCTTTAATAACTCAAAAGATCTTAAGTCTTAAGTCACTAACATTAAAGCTTGATGAAAATCAATGAAGAAACAAAGCCACTAAAGTACTGACAATGATTTTCTAAAAATAGCAACTGTGCCCTTTACCTTGGCCCGCAACCCTGGGACTCGAACTCGTTCAAGATATTGTGATCCTTTACAAGTATTTGGAGATTGATGAAAATCCATGAAAAATTCCAGAAAATACCAAAACAGACTGACAGACAGACGGCGTTGCCTGTAGGGGACTACAAAAAACCGGGGTTGGTTTTGCAGTCACAACATTTTCAGGGGCATGCATACGGTAGTGATATTGAATTAAATATACAATGATGAGCAGTTTTCTTGAAGCCTTTATTTGCAAAGAAAGTAGGAAGCTACTTATATATGATATTATATAGCTATAATATATATAAACTTTTTCAATTTTACAACAATTATCAACAAGTTATTATATAAATCTACATTAGAACATGGAAAGTGGAAAGCCATTTATATATGATATTGTACAGATATACTAGAACATGGAAAGTGGTAAGTTACTTATATATGACATTGTACAGCTATAAAATAAAATGGAAAGTGGTAAGTTACTTATATATGACATTGTACAGCTTTACTAGAACACGGAAAGAGGGGAGCCATTTATATATGACATTGTACAGCTTTACTAGAACACGGAAAGAGGGAAGCCACTTATGTATGATATTGTACCGATATACTAGAACACGGAAAGTGGGAAGCCATTTATGAACGACATTATACAGCTTTAATACAACCTGGAAAGAGGGAAGCCATTTATATATGACATTGTACAGCTGTACTACAACCTGGAAAGAGGGAAGCCATTCATATATGACATTGTACAGCTATACTACAACCTGGAAAGAGGGAAGCCATTTATATATGACATTGTACAGCTATACTACAACCTGGAAAGAGGGAAGCCATTTATATATGACATTGTACAGCTATACTACAACCTGGAAAGAGAGAAGCCATTTATATATGACATTGTACAGCTATACTACAACCTGGAAAGAGGGAAGCCATTTATATATGACATTGTACAGCTTTACTACAACCTGGAAAGAGGGAAGCCATTTATATATGACATTGTACAGCTTTACTAGAACACGGAAAGAGGGAAGCCATTTATATATGACATTGTACAGCTATACTACAACCTGGAAAGAGGGAAGCCATTTATATATGACATTGTACAGCTTTACTACAACCTGGAAAGAGGGAAGCCATTTATATATGACATTGTACAGCTATACTACAACCTGGAAAGAGGGAAGCCATTCATATATGACATTGTACAGCTTTACTACAACCTGGAAAGAGGGAAGCCATTTATATATGACATTGTACAGCTATACTACAACCTGGAAAAAGGGAAGCCATTTATATATGACATTGTACAGCTTTACTAGAACACGGAAAGAGGGGGGCCATTTATATATGACATTGAACAGCTATACTACAACCTGGAAAGAGGGAAGCCATTTATATATGACATTGTACAGCTATACTACAACTTGGAAAGAGGGAAGCCATTTATATATGACATTGTACAGCTTTACTACAACCTGGAAAGAGGGAAGCCATTTATATATGACATTGTACAGCTATACTACAACCTTGAAAGAGGGAAGCCATTTATATATGACATTGTACAGCTTTACTACAACCTGGAAAGAGGGAAGCCATTTATATATGACATTGTACAGCTTTACTACAACCTGGAAAGAAGGAAGCCATTTATATATGACATTGTACAGCTTTACTAGAACACGGAAAGAGGGGGGCCATTTATATATGACATTGTACAGCTTTACTAGAACACGGAAAGAAGGAAGCCATTTATATATGACATTACACAGCTATATTACAACCTGGAAAGAGGGAAGCCATTTATTTATGACTTTGTACAGCTATACTACAACCTGGAAAGAGGGAAGCCATTTATATATGATATTGTACAGCTTTACTACAACCTGGAAAGAGGGAAGCCATTTATATATGATATTGTTTAGCTATACTACAACCTGGAACGTGGGAAACTACTTATATATGACATCATTTAGCTTTAAAATACAGAGAACTTCTGATGTTATACTTCGTACATGTACCTTACTCTTTTTCTTCTTTTCCTCCGAATGATCGTTAGATGTTAAGGGAGGTAAGGGAGGCAGTTTGGTATTTTTGTCCGTTTTATCCACAGTTCTCCAAACCTGCATTACGAGAGATTGCAACAAATTAAATGATATTGATATCAGCATGTATGTTCTGTTTTGAAATAGGATACTAGAATTAAATATAGCATTAAAGTACTGTTTATAATTATGTTTGATTTCAGAACCTGATTTGAAGTTGGTGGTAGCGAAGCTATGATGCCCTGTTCAGACTTCTCCGGTAAGCCTCGTTGTACCTCCCCTCTAGACATCTCTACATCTGTCCCAGTGGGTGATGTCACTTCCTTCCTCCCTGGTGTGACACGAGGCTATACAAATTACACAATTGGATATACTTGTCACATGAGGAAAAAGTTGAACGGTTGCTGGATTTTTATAAAGTGTAAAAACATAGTATAATAAAAGATAACATTGATTTAAATCCGATGAAGTTTGTGGAAAACGTACTTGAATGAATACTTGTACCATACAAATAGGTCTACATGTCTACTAATCATACACATATTTACGACATTTACAACTAAAAGCAACTCTTTACATTTCTCCCAAACCAAACATAGTACAACGGAATACGTATCACCCAAACCAAAAACAGTACAACGAAATACATATCACCCAAACCAAACACAGCACAACGGTAAACATATCTCCAAAACCAAACACAGCACAACGGTACATATCTCCCAAACTAATCACATTTCAACGGTATACATACCTCCCAAAACAAACACATTACAACGGTATACATTTCTCCCAAACCAAACACAGCACAACGTTATACATTTCTCCCAAACCAAACATAGTACAACGGAATTCATATCACCCAAACCAAAAACAGTACAACGAAATACATATCCACCAAACCAAACACAGTACAACGGTAAACATATCTCCCAAACCAAACACATTGCAACAGTATACATATCTCTCAAACCAAACACAGTACAACTGTATACATATCTCCCAAACCAATCACATTACAACGGTATACATATCTCCTAAACCAAACACAGTACAACGGTACATTTCTCCCAAACCAAACACAGTACAACAGTATACATATCTCCTAAACCAAACACAGTACAACTGTATACATATCTCCCAAACCAAACACATTACAACAGTTTCCATATCTCCCAAACCAAACAGCACAACGGTAAACATATCTCCCAAACCAAACACAGTACAACGGTAAACATATCTCCCAAACCAAACACAGTACAACTGTATACATATCTCCCAAACCAATCACAGTACAACTGTATACATATCTCCCAAACCAAACACATTACAACAGTATACATATCTCCCAAACCAAACACAGTACAACAGTATACATATCTCCCAAACCAAACACAGTACAACTGTATACATATCTCCCAAACCAAATACAGTACAACAGTTTACATATCTCCTAAACCAAACACAGCACAACGGTATACATTTCTCCCAAACCAAATACAGCAAAACGGTATACATATCTCCCAAACCAAACACAGCACAACGGTATACATTTCTCCCAAACCAAACACAGCACAACGGTATACATTTCTCCCAAACCAAACACAGCACAACGGTATACATATCTCCCAAACCAAACACAGCACAACGGTATACATATCTCCCAAACTAATCGCATTACAACGGTATACATTTCTCCCAAACCAAACACAGCACAACGGTATACATTTCTCCCAAACCAAACACAGCACAACGGTATACATATCTCCCAAACTAATCGCATTACAACGGTATACATATCTCCCAAACCTAATACAGCACAACGTTATATTTCCTCCCAAGACCTACACGCAATTACAGTATATAGAACGATATGGGTGTATATCCTTAACCATATACAGCCCAAGTCTTACTTTACATACGCGTTTCCAGCAGCAGCAAATGATGATGACAGCAATAACGATGACAATGATGACTGCAGCCAAAACACCACCAATAATTTCACCGAGCAAAGGTCCTGTCAGAAGAGATGTAGTGAACACACGTACCAGGCATGCAAAGGCGTACATTACCAAATGATTAACAACGGATTTTTGACTTTTTAAAGCAAATGAATACTATTTTAGGTAAGATTATATATATTGTTATCTACTCCTGCCGGTCCAGTGAAAGAATAGCCTATAGGTTTACTTCTTAATCGCAATCTAGCTTAGCTGGTCCAGGGAAATAATAGGCTGGTGTGTCCTTAGTGTCAGGGAAATAATAGGCTGATGTGTCCTTAGTGTCAGGGAAATAATAGGCTGGTTTGTCCTTAGTGTCAGGGAAATAATAGGCTGGTGTGTCCTTAGTGTCAGGGAAATAATAGGCTACTGTATCCAGACACGTATAAGCTTTATACGTCTCTGCTGTACTCAACTAAATGTCTTAGATAAGGTCACTGTTTCATACTGTATTCCCTACTTTAGTCTTTGCAATATCCCTGGCTATGGTATAGTCCCTACTCGAGCCCTTGCTATAGTCCCTGCCCGAGCCCTTGCAATAATCTCCGTTGGAGCCTAGATTTAGTCACTACCGTAGCCCCACTATCCTACCCACCGGATCCCTTGTAGAAACAATGCCTGCGCCCTTACTACAGTCCCTTCTGGAGTATAGCTATATTCATTACTGTAGCCTCTGTATTACTCCCTGTTACGGAGGTTCTATAATAGGACGAGATGAAGGTATGCCCGGGTTTGCCTACCTTTATCTGATGAAGGTTCTGTGCTGGGACGAGATGACGTAGTCAGTCTAGCTGGCACAGGCTTAGGATGAGTCAATGAAGACGTCAACGCTGACAACGACGCACCGATCGATGCATGTGATGCACTACTTACTTCGCTGGATAGGAGCGATATAGTCGGATCTTTAAGAACAAATTCACAGATAATTACTAGGAACATATGCAAACACCACCAGTATACATATTGTATAATATGGAGTAATCCATGTGTACAACGTTCGTTTTTTATGATTGTAATGGAACTAAGTCAATAGATGGTAATTTGATTAGTATATGACTGACTAATGTTTGTACTGTAAATATTGGGTATTGCGAATTTTTTACCAACGAAGTAATATAAATAAATGAAATGACATCACAAATGAAAAATACCAATGAACTGAATAGTGCGTATGACACATTTTTTATTTGAATATTATATAAACACAATTTGATAATTGTATAGACTGCTTATCCTCTATATAAGATCAACCTATATTTGTTTTATAATTCTCACAGACATGAACTTATTGATCATACTACCAGTAGGTACATGTAGTTTATACACGATAAAGACATGCTATCTAAACACACCTATAATAATTTACCAATCCAACGATGGGGATAGGCGTTTATTATAAGACTCATCGGTGTGTGTAAACGTTAATAACTCAACAGTATATACAGGCGTTGAAAACTCACCAGTATGTATATATGTTGATAACTCACCAGTATGTATAGGTGTTGATAACTCACCTATATGTATAGATGATGATTACTTACCAGTATGTATAGGTGTTGATAACTCACCAGTATCTATATATGTTGATAACTCACCAGTATGTATATATGTTGTCAACTCACCAGTATTTATATATGTTGATAACTCACCAGTATGTATAGGTGTTGATAACTCACCAGTATGTATATATGTTGATAACTCACCAGTATGTATATATGTTGATAACTCACCAGTATGTATAGGTGTTGATAACTCACCAGTATCTATATATGTTGATAACTCACCAGTATGTATAGGTGTTGATAACTCACCAGTATGTATATATGTTGATCTATATATGTTGATAACTCACCAGTATGTATAGGCGTTGATAACTCACCAGTATGTCTAGATGTTGATAACTCACCAGTATGTATAGATGTTGATAACTCACCAGTATATATAGGTGTTGATAACTCATCAGTATGTATATACGTTGATAACTCACCAGTATGTATATACGTTGATAACTCACCAGTATGTATAGACGTTGATAACTCACCAGTATATATAGGTGTTGATAACTCATCAGTATCTATATATGTTGATAACTCACCAGTATGTATATATGTTGTCAACTCACCAGTATTTATATATGTTGATAACTCACCAGTATGTATAGGTGTTGATAACTCACCAGTATGTATATATGTTGATAACTCACCAGTATGTATATATGTTGATAACTCACCAGTATGTATAGGTGTTGATAACTCACCAGTATCTATATATGTTGATAACTCACCGGTATGTATAGGTGTTGATAACTCACCAGTATGTATATATGTTGATCTATATATGTTGATAACTCACCAGTATGTATAGGCGTTGATAACTCACCAGTATGTCTAGATGTTGATAACTCACCAGTATGTATAGATGTTGATAACTCACCAGTATATATAGGTGTTGATAACTCATCAGTATGTATATACGTTGATAACTCACCAGTATGTATATACGTTGATAACTCACCAGTATGTATAGACGTTGATAACTCACCAGTATATATAGGTGTTGATAACTCACCAGTATGTATAGATGTTGATAACTCACCAGTATATATAGGTGTTGATAACTCATCAGTATGTATATACGTTGATAACTCACCAGTATGTATATACGTTGATAACTCACCAGTATGTATAGACGTTGATAACTCACCAGTATGTATAGATGTTGATAACTCACCAGTATGTATAGATGTTGATAACTCACCAGTATGTATAGGCGTTGATAACTCACCAGTATATATAGGTGTTGATAACTCACCAGTATATATAGGTGTTGATAACTCACCAGTATATATAGGTGTTGATAACTCACCAGTATATATAGGCGTTGATAACTCACCAGTATATATAGGTGTTGATAACTCACCAGTATATATAGGTGTTGATAACTTACCTGTATATATAGGTGTTGATAACTCACCAGTATATATAGGTGTTGATAACTCATCAGTATATATAGGTGTTGATAACTCACCAGTATATATAGGTGTTGATAACTTACCTGTATATATAGGTGTTGATAACTCACCAGTATATATAGGTGTTGATAACTCATCAGTATATATAGGCGTTGATAACTCACCAGTATATATAGGTGTTGATAACTCATCAGTATGTATAGATGTTGATAACTCACCAGTATATATAGATGTTGATAACTCATCAGTATGTATAGATGTTGATAACTCATCAGTATATATAGATGTTGATAACTCACCAGTATGTATAGATGTTGATAACTCACCAGTATATATAGATGTTGATAACTCACCAGTATATATAGGCGTTGATAACTCATCAGTATATATAGGTGTTGATAACTCATCAGTATATATAGGTGTTGATAACTCATCAGTATATATATGCGTTGATAACTCACCTGTATATATAGGTGTTGATAACTCACCAGTATATATAGGCGTTGATAACTCACCAGTATATATAGGTGTTGATAACTCATCAGTATATATATGCGTTGATAACTCACCTGTATATATAGGTGTTGATAACTCACCAGTATATATAGGTGTTGATAACTCACCAGTATATATAGGTGTTGATAACTCATCAGTATATATATGCGTTGATAACTCACCTGTATATATAGGTGTTGATAACTCACCAGTATATATAGGCGTTGATAACTCACCTGTATATATAGGTGTTGATAACTCACCAGTATATATAGGTGTTGATAACTCACCAGTATATATAGGCGTTGATAACTCACCTGTATATATAGGTGTTGATAACTCATCAGTATATATAGGTGTTGATAACTCATCAGTATATATATGCGTTGATAACTCACCTGTATATATAGGTGTTGATAACTCACCAGTTTATATAGGCGTTGATAACTCACCAGTATATATAGGTGTTGATACCTCATCAGTATATATAGGTGTTGATAACTCATCAGTATATATATGCGTTGATAACTCACCAGTATATATATGCGTTGATAACTCACCTGTATATATAGGCGTTGATAACTCACCAGTATATATAGGTGTTGATAACTCACCAATATGTATAGACGTTGATAACTCATCAGTATATATAGACGTTGATAACTCATCAGTATATATATGCGTTGATAACTCACCAGTATATATAGGCGTTGATAACTCACCAGTATATATAGGTGTTGATAACTCACCAGTATATATATGCGTTGATAACTCATCAGTATATATAGGTGTTGATAACTCACCAGTATGTATATGCGTTGATAACTCACCAGTATATATAGGTGTTGATAACTCACCAGTATATATAGGCGTTGATAACTCATCAGTATATATAGGTGTTGATAACTCATCAGTATATATATGCGTTGATAACTTACCTGTATATATAGGTGTTGATAACTCATCAGTATATATAGGCGTTGATAACTCATCAGTATATATAGGTGTTGATAACTCACCAGTATATATAGGCGTTGATAACTCACCAGTATATATAGGCGTTGATAACTCATCAGTATATATAGGTGTTGATAACTCATCAGTATATATAGGCGTTGATAACTCATCAGTATATATAGGCGTTGATAACTCATCAGTATATATAGGTGTTGATAACTCACCAGTATATATAGATGTTGATAACTCATCAGTATATATAGGTGTTGATAACTCACCAGTATGTATAGAAGTTGATAACTCACCAGTATATATAGGTGTTGATAACTCACCAGTATATATAGGCGTTGATAACTCACCAGTATATATATATGTTGATAACTCATCAGTATATATACACGTTGATAACTCACCAGTATATATAGGCGTTGATAACTCACCTGTATATATAGGTGTTGATAACTCACCAGTATATATAGGTGTTGATAACTCACCAGTATATATAGGTGTTGATAACTCACCAGTATATATAGGCGTTGATAACTCACCTGTATATATAGGTGTTGATAACTCACCAGTATATATAGGTGTTGATAACTCACCAGTATATATAGGTGTTGATAACTCACCAGTATATATAGGCGTTGATAACTCACCTGTATATATAGGTGTTGATAACTCATCAGTATATATAGGTGTTGATAACTCATCAGTATATATATGCGTTGATAACTCACCTGTATATATAGGTGTTGATAACTCACCAGTATATATAGGCGTTGATAACTCACCAGTATATATAGGTGTTGATAACTCATCAGTATATATATGCGTTGATAACTCACCAGTATATATAGGCGTTGATAACTCACCAGTATATATAGGCGTTGATAACTCATCAGTATATATATGCGTTGATAACTCATCAGTATATATATGCGTTGATAACTTACCTGTATATATAGGTGTTGATAACTCATCAGTATATATAGGCGTTGATAACTCATCAGTATATATAGGTGTTGATAACTCATCAGTATATATATGCGTTGATAACTCACCTGTATATATAGGTGTTGATAACTCACCAGTATGTATAGAAGTTGATAACTCACCAGTATATATAGGTGTTGATAACTCACCAGTATATATAGGCGTTGATAACTCACCAGTATATATATATGTTGATAACTCATCAGTATGTATATATGTTGATAACTCATCAGTATATATACACGTTGATAACTCACCAGTATATATAGATGTTGATAACTCACCAGTATGTATAGAAGTTGATAACTCACCAGTATATATAGGTGTTGATAACTCACCAGTATGTATAGGCGTTGATAACTCATCAGTATATATACACGTTGATAACTCACCAGTATGTATAGACGTTGATAACTCACCAGTATGTATAGATGTTGATAACTCACCAGTATATATAGATGTTGATAACTCACCAGTATGTATAGATGTTGATAACTCACCAGTATGTATAGATGTTGATAACTCACCAGTATATATAGGTGTTGATAACTCACCAGTATATATAGGTGTTGATAACTCACCAGTATATTTAGGCGTTGATAACTCACCAGTATATATAGGTGTTGATAACTCACCAGTATGTATAGATGTTGATAACTCATCAGTATATATAGGCGTTGATACCTCATCAGTATATATAGGCGTTGATACCTCATCAGTATATATAGGCGTTGATACCTCACCAGTATATATAGATGTTGATAACTCATCAGTATATATAGATGTTGATAACTCACCAGTATGTATAGATGTTGATAACTCATCAGTATATATAGGTGTTGATAACTCACCAGTATATATAGATGTTGATAACTCATCAGTATATATAGATGTTGATAACTCACCAGTATGTATAGATGTTGATACCTCATCAGTATATATAGGTGTTGATAACTCACCAGTATATATAGATGTTGATAACTCATCAGTATATATAGATGTTGATAACTCACCAGTATGTATAGATGTTGATAACTCATCAGTATATATAGGCGTTGATACCTCATCAGTATATATAGGCGTTGATACCTCATCAGTATATATAGATGTTGATAACTCATCAGTATATATAGATGTTGATAACTCATCAGTATATATAGGTGTTGATAACTTACCTGTATATATAGGTGTTGATAACTCACCAGTATATATAGGTGTTGATACCTCATCAGTATATATAGGTGTTGATAACTCACCAGTATGTATAGATGTTGATAACTCACCAGTATATATATACGTTGATAACTCACCAGTATGTATAGAAGTTGATAACTCATCAGTATGTATATACGTTGATAACTCACCAGTATATATAGGCGTTGAGACAGAACTGGATGTTATGGGTACATCTGACAGGATAATCTGAAAACTGTTAAATTAATTTTAGAAACATTTTCTATCAGGTAAATACTTCTTTATATATGCTACTTGAGTTATTAAAGAAAAGGCTATAACTAGTTTTAAATGATATATTCTTACTAAACATGCTATGTACTATTTAGAATGTTTTAATATTTTGAATATGATTTGAGTTTATATAGCGTGATATAAAACACCTGTTGTGAATGTTACGGGGAAGGTAAAAACATAATGGCTAAGTTTGGTCTTTCATTGTAACACTATGAATGATTTTTAAAAAATTAAAACTGTTGTTAGAGAATAGAAATTAAAATGCAGGGCTTATTCTTGTATGGAATATGCCATCGAATCGTTGGTGAAAGGAAGTCAACGTCAGCAGGGTTTGTAAAACCGAATGCGCTGTTGCACGATATATAACAATTCTGGAGAATCCCATCTTCAGTAAAGAATTACTGATGTTACTTCTACGTCATTGTTTTGTTTAATTTATTACATGACGAAGTGATAAACCTGAAGTTTGCATTGCTGAACTGATACGATGTGTTTAGACCCCGACAACCAGACGCTGAAGGCGGGCTGCATTCAGTACCCAATATCAAACTCTCGGCAATATAGACTTGAATCTAAAACATATTAAGCAGCAATGGCATTCATATCAGTGGATATCACATTTGTACCGAAACAGCTGTTCGTGGTTGTTTAATTTGAAAATATTGTTATTATTAAAAATGGAATCTATTGAAATATCTTGTCTAGTCATGAACAAAAAGCTCTCGCAAATATGCGTACTTTTATCAAACAATCATATTATCATATTTCAATGAAATCGCAGAATATTTCAGCTTCGCCAAAACCATGCCACCTATTTGACTTTCTCAAAATAAACGAAGTTCAGTCAAACATGTTACGACAAAGTAGAAATGTTGGTGATTTTGATTCATCTCTGTAAAAACACACCATATTTCGTGGTTGTAGTAATGACAAATAGACAGCAATGATTCTTTACAAATTGTCTCTTCTCACGTCTGGTACGCACACGGTGTCGTAGTAACGTGAGGGTGTAGAAGGTTTCATGTTTACATCCATTGAATTATATGCACTGGCGGATTTTACTCTTTTTTCATCGAATGAAGAGAAAAAAAACCGAAATTTATTTTCAAAGATCAACTTAACGGAATTATACATGAAGGAAGAATTATCGCTGAAAACTACTTTCTACATGGAAAAACATGAAATTTGAGATATGTTAAAATTAGCATGTATCACGGGGAATGAATCAATGGTTATAGTAATAAGTTAATATGGTATGTTTACTTACAAATGTGTCGTCGGTGACGGTCTGGTGTGGAAGAGATAGACGAGGAAAGGTCGAGTTCTCCATTTTCATGTTGGCACAGTGGAGATTATCGTTACACGTGTGGCGGGTGCCACTGCAACTGCTAAAAATAATTTATTGCAAAACAATATTAGATTTTGTGTATGTTCTAAGTTGTCCTTCTCTTAATCAACTATTGAACCTATCTATCATGCAATGATACATTGTAACTGCCAATACATCAGCGTTATATCTTATACTGGGCTGTCCGCTTCAACACGAACAGAACATTTCTTTCTGTGGATACAAGTACAAATAGGTATAATTTTTTAAGCTATAAAGAATATTTCACAATATTTACATTTTCTGTGTGTATTTCCTATATGGTACTACCAATGATTTTGATGTTTACAATTCGGTAAACGTTAGTCCATCGCGTTGGAATACAAGCGGACCACTCTCACTCTTGCGTTAAAAGTGTGAATGAGCATTGTTGATTTGTTCACTTTAATTCAAACTTTGGATGAACTTGATTTTTTGAAAATTCTAATAAGCAAATGAAAGCAATATAATAATGAAAAATAAAATATCTTCAATTTCTAACGGTAACAAAGTTATTGTGGACTATTTTCTGTTTAATTCTTGAAGTTGACAACCTTTCCCGCCAAATTGGAAATAGCGGTTTTGGTATTCCATCAGTTGCCGGCTGTTCCGTTAGTGCGTATTATGTTCAATGAATGACCATTGTTACTTTTGTAAGCTGCGTAAATCAATTATAAAGTGTCAAAATGTAAATATAAAAAAATAATTTTTCTTTTTTGTTGTTTTCTGGTATGTTAACTTATATTTTATATTTTAACATAGTGCGCTGACGCGCGTCATTTAAAATATCGGTAGATCGGTAGAAAAAATCAGTTTACACACCAGTAAACAACAAAAGTACATACAAACCGCATCTTTATAGTACGTACATGGACACATGTTAACTCTGTAAATATATATGTAAGTGTGGACTTATTTGAAGTAGTTTTGACAACTTCTACACTGTATAAACTACTGCCACCTTAAACGTCATTAGATATGCCATATCGTTGACTTGATATATAGGCTGTTTGTAAGGCTTTCTAACAGTGCTCAGTGTTCAGGTGTTTGTAAGGCGTTGTAACAGTTCTCAGTGTTAGGGTGTTTGTAAGGCTCTCTAACAGTTCTCAGTGTTCATGTGTTTGTTAGACCTTCTAACAGTTCTCAGTGTTCAGGTGTTTGTTAGACATTCTAACAGTTCTCAGTGTTCAGGTGTATGTAAGGCGTTCTAACAGTTCTCAGTGTTTAGGTATTTTTTAAGGCGTTCTAACAGTTCTCAGTGTTCAGGTGTTTGTAAGGCGTTCTAACAGTTCTAAGTGTTCATGTGTTTGTTAGACCTTCTAACAGTTCTCAGTGTTCAGGTGTTTGTAAGGCGTTCTAACAGTTCTCAATGTTCATATGTTTGTTAGACCTTCTAACAGATCTCATATTCAGGTGTTTGTAAGGCGTTCTAACAGATCTCAGGGTTCAGGTGTTTGTAAGGCGTTCTAACAGTTCTCAGTGTTCAGGTGTTTGTAAGGCGTTCTAACAGTTCTCAGTGTTCATGTGTTTGTTAGACCTTCTAACAGTTCTCAGTGTTCAGGTGTTTGTTAGACATTCTAACAGTTCTCAGTGTTCAGGTGTATGTAAGGCGTTCTAACAGTTCTCAGTGTTTAGGTTTTTGTTAAGGCGTTCTAACAGTTCTCAGTGTTCAGGTGTTTGTAAGGCGTTCTAACAGTTCTAAGTGTTCATGTGTTTGTTAGACCTTCTAACAGTTCTCAGTGTTCAGGTGTTTGTAAGGCGTTCTAACAGTTCTCAATGTTCATGTGTTTGTTAGACCTTCTAACAGATCTCATATTCAGGTGTTTGTAAGGCGTTCTAACAGATCTCAGGGTTCAGGTGTTTGTAAGGCGTTCTAACAGTTCTCAGTGTTCAGGTGTTTGTAAGGCGTTCTAACAGTTCTCAGTGTTCAGGTGTTTGTAAGGCGTTCTAACAGTTCTCAGTGTTCAGGTGTTTGTAAGGAGTTCTAACAGTTCTCAGTGTTCAGGTGTTTGTAAGGCGTTCTAACAGTTCTCAGTGTTCAGGTGTTTGTAAGGAGTTCTAACAGTTCTCAGTGCTCAGGTGTTTTTTTTAAGGCGTTCTAACAGTTCTTAGTGTGCGGTTGTTTGTTAAACATTCTAACAGTTATCAGTGCTCAGGTGTTTGATGAGGATGTAGTCGGTTGTGATTCTCACACGTTTTGCCTACACGTATTGTATGTTCTGTCATTGATCAATTATCAAATGATTCCAAGGAACTGCTCAGAGAAACTGTTATTTCACTGTTTTTTACTACAGAAAGCCAATGACTTTTGTTTGTCACTTCATTTGAATAAAGGGATTTTTAACCAAAATTTGCAAAGTTCAAAATTTCATTCCAATTCAGCAGTTTAGAAAAAAGAAATGACTGACCTGTTGTCCTTTAGTAAGTCGACACAAACTTTATAATACAGAGGAAAACAGTCAGGCTTGGGGCACGGTGTGTGTTTTACTACATGGTCAATACGTATAGATAGCTGATGCAAATTTCCCATCGAAGCTGTCACAAGCTGTAGGGAAAAAATACAAGAAACGTATTTGTCAAAGTCCTGAATATTCAGTGATATATTTACAATCATCATTGACTGTAGTCTGTTATTTGTCTATTAGGAAACACCATAAGGTTTGCTGTTATATACAATTCAAACAATATGAGCAATTTGGTTTTGTTGTGAGCATTCAGATAAAAACAATAATCAATCCTTTGATTTCGAATGATAAATGCATGAAATTGCTTTATTTGTTTATTTCGAACATTTCGAAATATTTTGTCATTCAAGACATTCAAGATGAACGTTCCCAATTACTAATGATTACTTATGTTAAAACAAATCGCTGATCTGTTGTTATAAACACAATAAGTTGTTTCTATTATTAAAAACATTAAAGAATACCCTAAGGGGAAATACAAAGTGTCGTAAACCTCATCAAAATCGGCAAGCCCAATTACGAGATATTGACCTGTTAAGCGTACGAATTATTGATGTTTTTCTTTACATTTATAGTTTAACGAGTAGCCATTTATTTTGTACCCGAACATAACCTCAATCCTTTAAACAACTGTATGCTGATGTCATTCTTGAAACATTGATCACATAATATTTTTGAATATTAATCTTTTAAGAAATACATATTGCTGATATGCCAAACATTTGTTAAGCTTTTACGGTTGTTCCGAACTAAAACTTAAAAAACAATCGCTTATTGCTGTTTTCCCAAACATTGTATATAACAACAACTAGCTATTCTGTAATTCCAAACATTAATATCGAAAGGAATAAACTACTGCATTTCTGGGTTTTATGCTAATCAAAAAGAGCCAATTCAGTAACCTGTTGATAATATTAATTTGTTATTTCTGTTAGTGGAAAAATAACGTTAAAACAATGTCTTATCATATCTAACAGTATATTTATTATTTCTGTGTTTTGATTTCACCGAACGTAAATGTTAAGAAAAATATTTATTTTGCATTAATTTTGACCGAGCTTTACAATTTCTTTTATTTAAGACAATGATGCCAAATGATAATAATTATTGTTTCTGTTATTACCGATACTTTGATATGATGGTGCTCATTATGATCACGTGATCCTGGATCATGAATACACATGTGATACCGCAACAAGTAGTCAGCTATAATCCAGTGTAGTGCAGCGGACACTAAGACAACTCAACTAAACAAACAAATATAATCCACCATATATATAAACAATAATATTACAGAAAACGTCAGGTAATACTAGTACTTCAGTGTGGTTTAGCCAAGCAACTCACACGTTACATTTATACTGCTGAAGCATTATATGACTGATACACACATCTTCTCACTTACGACAATTAAGACCACAGCTCCTTCCCGGGCTAGATAAAACATCACTGTCCCTCCGACTGATGTATTAACGTTACAGTTAATAACGAATGTAGCACTATTCCCGTTTTGTTTACCCTAACGACAGAACAGTGTTACGCGATTTTAGATATTGATTTGAAATACCCCCTACCCTACTGTAGTATGTCTCCAACAACACTGTTATTAAATATAAGTTCAAGATAACACTACAATGTTCGGGGGAATAACTAACGGCCCTTGCTTCTTTCTTCCGGGTTGTAGGGTTGAGGGGTGTATTTTGCTTATCCTCCAAGCATGACATCATAAAATGACCCTAGTCTGTCTCTCGAGATGTTGAGGAGGGGTAGAGACATGTAGCGACCATCTTTATGTTGGGTCGTGGAACCTTTCTCGAGCAAAAGTCTTTAGCTTTTTCGGGTTTTTCCGAACATAAATACTTGGAACAATATACAAAATATGTAAAGTGTTTAAATACATTTATTTTAACAGAATCAAAAAGTTATCTTCTTTAAGACAATAGCACAAATGAATAACACTTATCAATGTTACTATTTCAAGCATTATTTATGTGCTCCAAATTCATTTCTTGATTAGTTTAAATATCATCTTGTAAATCATTTGGAAACAAGTTGAAGAGACACAAGGCAAACTACTGATTCCCATGCTTTAGTTTGACTTGTTATCGTCTGACATTAAAAAATCAGAGAAAACCGAAGCGTCAACAAAACCATAAATTGAACTCAAAATCGTTTAAACTAGGGGCAAAATATGAGCAAAGGAAAGATTACCATGAAAACCCTTGTAAAAGTACTAGAGAATAAGACCAGGTGTTCCGGAGGAGTAAGCGTCTTCTGCTTCATCGACGACACTCGCCATGCAAATCTTTGTCACATCCAAGTAAACATCAAGTCCCCGAAACTGGCGCATAGTTCTGATCATCCTTCATCTCTTGAATTATTGTGTTGTTAGTTTGCTTGTCAGCAATCGACATCGATCACCAACATCACGATATTTAGACTAAGCCCTATAATATCGATCCAACTGTGACATAGGTTTGAGAAACAGGGATGTTACTATCAAGAAATTCAAAATTTACAATAGGAAAATTGAAAGTGTCACGTTTATCGTACAGGTAGACCGATAAGTAGAGAGATCGAGGTAAGCAGCTGATGTTGGAGAGTATGCTGTCTCCTTTATTTCTAGTTCAGAAAGGTAGATACGATCGACGTGGTTAACAAACTTCATGTTGTTTATAGACAACACATCGTCGATATATCTGAACCTGAAATTAAAAGATTTGGCAAGGTTTCTGTTACCTGTACTGATTAGCTCTTCCGCAAACTCCACAATAGGAGGCCATCTTAGATTTTTACTTAGAATGTTTGCTTTGGCTAATTCTTGCGAAATACCAAACGGATCTTATACGAAAACAATCACAAGAATGTATGATATTTTATATATCTTTATTTTCTTCATTTTTATGACACGTGTATTAATACTTTCTTTCAATGAGCTTTATTTAAGTGTGGTTGGTCGGCATCGCAAATTTGTATTAGAGTAAATCATCAGTGTTAAAACAGTTTAGTTTTATGATCAAATTGGGTTCACAGACTAAGCTTTTCAGAATTTGGTTAAAAACTTTTAAAACTTTTCAGATTAATTGTGGCCTTTTCGACAAATGGTTTAATTGTGTTTCTTATCAAAACAGTCAACGCGACGCATACCTGTTGAACAAATACAGTTCGGTTATAAATCTTCTCATGTCAAGTCTGGCAACATATTGATTAGGAAACAATTGCCCTTTATAACATAGATAGATATAAACTACTGAAATGGGCGCAGCAGATTAATTTCTATTTAATTATTCGATTTTGTGTCTCTCCACTTTGCACGGGCTCTCACTAGCCCGAAGGGTTCTGACACTTTGATCTGCTGTATATTGGGACGGCTCGCCTGGGGGCTCTGACACTTTGATCTGCTGTATATTGGGACGGCTCGCCTGGGGGATCTGACACTTTGATCTGCTGTATATTGGGACGGCTCGCCTGGGGGTTCTGCTGTATATTGGGACGGCTCGCCTGGGGGTTCTGCTGTATATTGGGACGGCTCGCCTGGGGGTTCTGCTGTATATTGGGACGGCTCGCCTGGGGGTTCTGCTGTATATTGGGACGGCTCGCCTGGGGGTTCTGACACTTTGATCTGCTGTATATTGGGACGGCTCGCCTGGGGGTTCTGACACTTTGATCTGCTGTATATTGGGACAGCTCGCCTGGGGGATCTGACACTTTGATCTGCTGTATATTGGGACGGCTCGCCTGGGGGATCTGACACTTTGATCTGCTGTATATTGGGACGGCTCGCCTGGGGGTTCTGACACTTTGATCTGCTGTATATTGGGACGGCTCGCCTGGGGGCTCTGACACTTTGATCTGCTGTATATTGGGACGGCTCGCCTGGGGGCTCTGAGAGTCGGAATTCCCCCCAAAAATGCAAAATTTTAGCAACCCGTCTATGGGACGCTGAGTAGTTATGTTTTATGATGTTCAAAACATTGAGATACAAGCACATTATCAGTGGAAAGAAGATATAGAGGATATTCAATGGTTTGCCGTTTAATATCGAATATATTTCACGAGTATGGCAGATTTTTTTTATATTTTCACGAGTGCGTAGCACGAGTGAAAATATAAAAAAAATCTGCCATACAAGATAAGCTGATCGGAAAAGTTGAACCATTCTCATCTTTCAATTCATTTCATATTTAATCCTGCATCAGTTCCTATCAATATGTACTATTGATGCTATTTCGTCGAGACCATCTTGCCCCAAGAGATAAGTTCTAGCAGACGACAACAATGGCGAGCCTTCAAGATCCGATCAAGGGGAACAACTCATACAAAAGTTTCGGTGTAACGTGAAAAAAAATGACCCAGTTGAAAACTACCTACCGTTGAAAGCTACGGTGGGTCACTTTTTCACGGGACGAATTACGGAAAAATCGAATGGGGTCATTTTTCAAAAGATGGCCGTGTACGATTTCTACTGTTAAATAACGACCCCGGGTAACTTTTGCAACGTAGAATAATGACCCGGTGGTATTTAGTGTCGGGTCACTTTTTCACGTTACACTGAAAAAGCCTTATATTTTCACTGCAAAATCTTATATTTTCACGGCAAAATCTTATATTTTCACGGCAAAATCTTATAATTTCACTGCTCATCACTGCAGTGAAAATATAAGTTTTATCAGTTTGATAATTTTCTATATTTCACTGGCAAAAATGTAATAAATGTTTCTACTAGCCTACTCATGAAATCGAGTCGGAAAAGGTCGTTAACTGCAAGTAACTGTCGCAACGCATTTCTAAAAATTACTGGACCGGACTTTTGATTGGTAAAGTCATTTTTGAATTTTACAGGCTTATCCAGAAAACATGATTGTATTTGTAATCAAATCAGGTCAAACTCCAACTGTTGTGGCATTCATTTCATTCTTCTTAATTAATGTTAAAATGTTACAAAACACTCTCGTTTAGCTTGTGACATTTTTTGAAAAGTAACTTACTTGATTGAAATGAATACCACACCAACAACCACGCGTCATTTAACATATATTTGTCTCTTGTTGTGTTATTCTTTTCAACATTGTATCCTATACATAATCTATACATCATCTCTTCAATGAACCATCCATTAGAGTTACTTACCACAGACTCAATGTAGACATAGAGGCTACACAATCAGTGGTTGTTGGATATAGTATTTATTTCACTCGAGTTAGTTATTTTCAAAAGTTACATAACACACGAGATTCAGCTTTTAACTTGAATGAACTAAATAACATATTGTGTGCCCTGTGTCTTCCACAATTTCATCCGAAAACAACTGTATTTTATTGAACGAAATATACATGAACATCGGACAATACGGGCGTTAATATATCGGATCTTAATTTCACGCCAACACGCCGACGTCAACAATTAGCAAGTGACGTCGTTCCGGTCAAAATTCACCATGTTAGCCAATCAAAGTATGTTTACAGTTGATTACACGTGTAGTATAAAAAGAATGCTATTGAACAGTTTTAATGAGTATCTGATACCCTGAGAGTTGAATGAAATCCACCTATTGTGATAGAAGTGTCATTATAACTTGTGCAACTACGTACATACCAGTTTTATTTTGTAAAACGTTTTCGCGGACTCCACCATGAGTAATCCCAGTGATCTAGACTCACTGTTAATACCATAGTTCCTTCTCCAAGTAGAAAATTCTGCACGTCTGTCATCGTCACTAAAATAGTGATGCGCTGTACAACTTGAAGAAGTATTCAGGTACGATATCATTAATTGATGTTAACCTTGTTTTTAGATCATTCATAAAAATGCCGCGGGTCTTCTTTTTCTGCTTTACACAAGTGGCATTTCCCATCAAAGTTTCAATTTCTATATACAGAACCTGATGCTTTTATTAAAATTATTTCATTTTATGAACTGTTAATATATTTAAGATATCCTTCACAACATAAAAATGTAGGTTGTGTTATCTATCACTTTAAAACATAAAGTGATATACTAGTATAGGTATATAACTACGTTTTAGTAGCTTCAACTATTCATAAGGGTCTGAACATCTTTCAGTGTCGTATTCCCTCAAAAAGCTTCTAGTGAAATGTATATCTAATAGCCTGGTTTATATACATGTATCAGAGACTCTTCATTCTGCACTTTTTAAGGTACATGACCACACTTCTGACATAAAATCTCAGTTCAGATTTGTTTTACCTCTAAACCCAGGGATTCTTTCGAAGCGACTATGGTAATCATACCTGGCCGTATAAGCCCAGGGTTATTGAGATAACACTCTCAGTGAATCCTATTGTAAGACCGTCATGCTTGACCGCAGACACCATACTGGCTTCCAAAACAGGTTTTGCTGGTGAAGTACTGTATTGGGTATTTAACGAAACTGAAACACGGTGTTGTGCAAGATTCCATTGAAAATGTATAATGTACCCGCAATGGACCCCAGAATACCTTGCACTGTTTCAATCCAAGGACATACTATTTGTGTATTTCACCTATACATTGCCCGATATTAGCAAATCCAATGGCAAAATTTATTTCCTTTAAAAAAAATTCAGAGCCATTTCTGAGACTAGCATCATGATAAAATTAAAACAAGTTGATTATCCATTTGTCTGAAAGGTACTGCTATCAATATTTTACCTGAGTATTGATTATAAATACCAAAAAATCATTGACACATGTACCTACCCCCTCAAGTGGTCTGTTGTTTCATAGAGTAGGTGAGTTTGTAACACTGAAAGTCAAAATCTAAAAAATATTTTTTTGGAATTGAAGTATAGGAGTGCCTTTGTAAATGTCATATGGTTATCCATAGAAAGGTATAATTTTGTACCTGTTACCTGCTTTGAGATAGATGTTTTTAAAGTTTCTACTTATTCTCTCTGTAAACAAACCAACAAGTTGGTTTATTAGGAAGAGTTGGTAGGCATTTGTGACTACAAGAGTGTTCCTTTTTCAAAGGAAACACAGGTAAAACCATAGCTACTCTCGCAAACACTCTGTTGTTTGTAGAAACTATTTCAATAGAAAATAGTATTTACTGGAAGTCTGGTCATGAAATTAAAGTCACCACCATAGCATCAATTCAAACCAATGAATTATAATGAGAATACTGTCTCAGTTCTCACTGAAGACTGTCTGAAGCATAGAACGCTGGCTCTTCCAAAACACTTGGTCTAACTTGCCAAATCCTTTAATTTCACTTTCAGGTATATAGACGATATGTTGTTTATAAATAACAAGAATTTTCCTAGCCACGTCGATCGTATATACATTTCTGAACTTGAAATACAGGGCACAACAGACTCTTTTACATCACCTGCTTACCTTGATCTCTACTTAAGCTATGACGATACGATAAACGTCACGATTTCAATTTTCCGATCGTGAACTTTCCGTTTCTTGATAATATCATCCCTGCTTCTCCTATCTATGGTGTTTTCATTTCGCAGTTGATTCGTTATTCTAGGGCTTGCTCTAGATATCGAGATGTTTGTCAGCGATGTCGACTGCTAACAAACAAATTTACAACACAAGGGTTCGAGAGATGCAAGTTAATAAGAAACATGAGCAAGTTTTATGGTCGCCATTTTGTCTCAATGAGAGATATTTTGTTTCTTTGTGTGATATGAAGATGGACGTTTTTGAATTAGCTCATTAGTGTGCTTACTTGATGGGATTTGGAATGATTATTACGTTCTTGTTTTGAGAACGTGACATTAACTTGGATGTTACCCAGATTTACGTCGTCGATGAAGCAGAAGACGCTTACTCTACGGAACACTCAGTCTTATTCTATTATGCTTTTTCAAGGGTCTCATTGTAAATCTTTCCTTTTTCATTTCCTTCTATTTGCGTTTGCGTCTCGGTGATCTCTGACTTTATTTTCAAAATCAGCCGTAGTATGTGATATTTCACTATTGTCTATGTAATCGAACTTCTGTCCTATTTCTTAATCATTTTACGTGCATCTTTTATATCGTATACTAAGCATCTTTGCTTCTTATTTCTACTGCTGTGTCTGTTTTAGACCTATAGTTTGATCATACTGTTGCTTGGTATACATTCAATGATCTGTCTGTCCTCTTCGTAAGATCAATCAATTCCGAATTACTGGGAATAATATAAATCTTCAATTCTAATACATACATTTGATGTATATACATTTAATTACGAACAACAAATAATAACAACACAATCTTGATAGCAAAGTAAATAATGTATGTAAAGGCTTTAAAGCAAAGACTCTTTGTACAAAGGCGTTCCATTAAATCAATGTCCTAACATGCAATTTCGAATGGAAAACAAGTCCATGATTTACATTGAAATTATACATGGAAATACTACCTGTATGTTAATAAATAAGAGATCATATAGTCGCACATTAATTATAGTTATGCCAACTCGACAAAAGCTCCATATGTACAAATAGGTACAAGAAAATGGCGTGAAAATATATTCCACCGTTACAGAAACAGATAAAGTTCGTATATTTTCTTCAGGTTGGAAGGTATAATATATATATAAAGATTATTTTACACAACCAAAATATGTTTTTATGCGACGTTCCGATGACGTACCCCTTTTTTTTGGTCATTAGTCTGAAGAAGGTGACAGGGTACATATCGTACTAGTCATCGAAACGTCACATAAAATCATATTAAGGTTGTGTAAAATAATCTTTGCATAGATCAACTACGTGTTTAAACAATCTAATATAATTTCTACTGTTCATTTGTATGATAATAACATAAAATCGCTTTTGAATTCCGAACAAATTCAAGAGAATGATTTATTATTGGGGGCAAAGCTCTTTGCATGCAAAATAATACAATTAAATGGATTACGATTGTATAGCAGAACACTTCTATAAATGTTTCAAAATAAGCCAGGTTGGAAGGAAAACAAATTAAGGGAGGTAATCCTTTTTATAAAGAAAACCTGTCACACCTTATAATTATAATCTTGTATATATATTACCTACATAAAATGCATACATACATGATTATATCGATCAAATGTGTAACCAATGCACACTGTTTAATCACGTCAGCAGGGATTTCAGTTAAAGAGATAATGCATTTTAACACAATACGTTGTTCTATATGTGAGATTGCTTTCCATTTATTGCTGCTGTAATGAATGCATTATATGTAACTATGGAGTATCCATTATGAAAATGCGTTAGAACAGGATATACAATACACATCTTTTCGGCGTTTTCCGTACGTGTATGTTTGTTTTAAAGGCAAGTTAATTCTATTAGACATTCAGACAAAGGTTAAGTGTAATTATTGAACACTATACGTCTTCTCTGTGTCTTGTACAAGTCTCCGTAAAAGGATCCTGAGATATTGAATTCTGAAAACCATTGAGTATTGTTTCGCGTCCTTCACACGGTATTTCCACTATTTAATTGATTGAATTATGTTGTTCACGTTATCATTTATCGAAACACACATCCTGCACCTTTCAAATTTAGTTATAGATACAGTTTGTTGAAAAAATGGAATTAAACTGCATCTAACAGCTGTTTCGTCCTTCTGAGGACTCGTCAATGATGCTAGAGGCCGAAACATGGGAATCCAAATTTTCTGAACTAACGTAGAAGCAGAAAGGTCAGGTGCGTAACACCCCTTCAATTTGTGAATTTAGAAGTAAAATTACACAAGTTCTGCATAATTACAAACCGTGTACTACGGACATGTGTATATCATGTACCGTGTCACTACTCAGATGAGATAAATGTCGCTATGAAGGTTTCAGCAAACCTTGACTTAGACGCTAGAATTAAACCAGTAACTATGTGCTTCAGAGCTTGATACAATTCTCATAAAAAACAAAACAGAATATTGGAGATTAATACAAGACAGTAAAATCAAAGAAACCTGATGATCTGATTAAGTCACATGTCTAAAGCGCTCGTATCTAATAGTCAATAGATATATGTTCTTTAGTCTCGTTTCCTGGTTCCTGTCGTAGTTTCCTCTTCTTCTTCCTCCTCCTGTCCGGCGTGCTGTTGTTCTGCGATACCAGAGGTTGGTTAGTATAAACATAATCTTGGTTGTCTGTATACGTAGTTTCAACATCAGCATTTCTTTCATATATAACGTTATGCGTTGGGGCTAAGATGTAGAATGTTTCTTCATCGTTCGCCTGTTCATCATAAGCGTTAAGTGTTGGGGCTGACATGTCGAATGCTTGTTTGTCACTCGTCTGTTTATCATTAGCGTTATGTGTTGGGGCTAAGATGTAGAATGTTTCTTCATCGTTCGCCTGTTCATCATTAGCGTTATGTGTTGGGGCTGACATGTCAAAGATTTCTTTGCCCCTCGTCTGTTCATCATTAGCGTTATGCATTGGGGCTGGCATGCTAAATGCGTCTTCCTCCTTTGTCTGTTCATCCGTCGCGGTAGGGTTGTCGGACCTCTGTAAAATTGAAAATATGTCACAGAACCGAACTCTTTTTGTCCATTAGAAATTAATAGGTTAATATCTCCCAATAGATATATAAAATGACTTAATTTGTTGTAAATAAATATAGTTTATACATCAGGTGGTTGTTTAAACTTATATTTATACCACTGGGTTGGTTTATTTTCAACAGTTGCGAAAGACACATGAGTTTTAGCTATCTGCCTTTGGTAACTTTTTGAAAACAACCTAACTAGAGTGAAATAATCACCATCTTGAAGAACCAGGAATCGTGTGATCTGTTTCTACCACAATCTCAGTCAAACACAGCATTACATGATTTGAAAAAGATTTGTGTTGTGACATGACGTATATGATTAAAATATTCAAAAGTGGTCACGTTTACAAATCTTTTCATTTTCAAAGTCGTTCTTTCGGCAACATCCATATGACAAAAATATAGTAAATGACAGCATTAAAATATTGAAACTATAAAGTCTTTATGTTAATAAAATAGAAAAAAAAACCACTGACTCTATGACTTTAGATATGTCTTATCGTATACTCCAACCAAATGACGACGTTAATATTCAGCACGTGGAATTAATTAATTCAAGTTCACTGTGTCAGAAATTAAAACGTGTCTAGAGGTTAATCTACGTGTGGTTCATTGTTTTTGTTTATGCAACACTTGTAACGATTATCTGATGCATAGGAAAATGAATACCACCCACCTGTTGTGGCCAAACCGATTTCCTACGATAGTTACTACCCATATAAACATATCAAACAAGGTCGTATAGCGAGTCCTGTTCAGTATATAATTAAACAAGTGTTAGAACTACCATACAACAAACGTAATTTCTGTCTGTTATTCTGAAAAATACCTTCTTTTTTCGTTTTTCTTTTCTCTCTCTCCTACGTTCCTCCTTAGCTGCAGTATCGGTTATCACGACTGTATTATCTTGCTCCTGCTCGATACCAGATGTGACCAGGGACTTCTACAACACGGTACCAAGAAACAGATTTTTATTTCAATAACTTAATATCTCAGTAAGTAACTTCTGTATGACACAAAGGGCAATTTAGCATTGTTCATATTTGGAAATATTAAAAATCGTCAAAAGTGACGAAGGTTAGGAACACACACACGAGCTTGCATTGCACTAAATAATTTAAAGTAAACGATACAGACTTCCAAACATGAATTACACAGTTCCACGCAGCAACTCATTGTTGGTTCTAGGGGTAAAATGTTAAGTTGATATTAAAATATTAAGTTAATTAGATAACGAACAAATTTCTGAAGAAACTAGATTGGGTTTGCAATATTACCACATACTTTTCTGTCTCGTTTTTCCTTTTTCTTTTTCTTGCGTTCCTTCCTAGATAAAGTTTCGTTGCTTGTTATTAAGACAGCTTGTTCTTGTTCTTGCTCAATAATGTAAGATTCTCCCTTCAGCTGCTTATCCATCTCCTACAAAGAACAGAAATACCAGTACTCGTTTAGCGCAAAAACATGTGCGCTTCAAAACCATACCAACGGAAAAAGAGCGTTCCAAAAACCATACCCACGAAATAACAGCGTTCCAAAAACCATACCCACGAAATAAGAGCGTTCCAAAAACCATAACCACGAAATAAGAGCGTTCCAAAAACCATACCCACGAACCAAGAGCGTTCCAAAAACCTTACCCACGAACCAAGAGCGTTCCAAAAACCTTACTCACGAAATAAGAGCGTTCCAAAAACCATATCCACGACCTAAGACCGCTAAAAAAACCAAACATACGAAAAAGAGCGTTCCAAAAACCATACCCACGACCTAAGACCGCTCAAAAACCAAACATAGGAAAAAGAGCGTTCCAAAAACCATATCCAAGACCTAAGACCGCTCAAAAAACCAAACCTACGAAAAAGAGAGCTCCAAAAACATTACCCACGACATGAGAGAGCTCCAAAAACCAGCAACATACCAATATCCGTCAAAGGCAACTAGTTTTATGATCATATAACTTGCGGGAGCTTTACTTGCAAAAATAAAAGCTACTTTGATTGAACTTGAGTAGGTCATTGTAAAATTGTAACAGACCTTTGGTAACAGGAGGATATTTACAACCAGCCCTGATTGAGTCCCCTTCTAAATCTATTTTGTTTGAGCGGTCGTGGGTATGGTTTTTGGAACGCTCTTTTTCGTAGGTAATCTATTTCTATCATTCGTCTAGTTAAATGTCCGTTACCTTTGTTGTAACATTTAGTTGTTTCTGCTAAAAAAGAGCACTATTATTTCTTTTTACCATCATTTGATCATTAAGGATTCCCATTATTGGACAATAATTTCAAGCAACGAAGTTATTATTGGAAATATATCTAATCTTATTTGGCGAGAAAATTACTCTTGATATACATTGATTTTTTTTCTGAAACAAGGTCTGATGCAATATCACTACTGTTCACATGCCCCTGAAAATGTGATTGCAAAAACGTTTTGTGAAAAGTATTATTCAATAATCAAACGTCTTTAATTGTCGTGACAACATTTATGGTTACACTGTATGAACCGAATTGAGGCTTGCAGGTTGGAAAATTTCCCTTGAAAAGAATATATAAAACACGCATTATTTATGACCGGAAAGTGACTGTCATACTAACATTGAGGTGGTGTTTTGGGTTATGAAATCAATTTTTTCTGTGTAATTAGTTTTTTCAGTTTTTTTTCAATGCCTTGATATCTTCATTGTTAAAATTGCCGAACATCTAGGTAAATGAACGAATCATGATCATGATTATCAAGAAACCCTGAATACAATTGGAAGCCTGTACATATTCCTCTACTGCTACATACCTATGAAAATTAGCATAAAACGTTGTAATTGGAAAAGTCATGATATTTCTATTATCTAAAAATTCTGTGGAATACAGGTGCGATAATTGGATTCGTTTCTTTAGAAGCCTGCCAAGCACTCAACATTGGTGTGTCATTAACGGTGCTCAACATCCATTTCATTAAGAATTATTGTAGGGATAATTTGAATCTGAGACAGCTCTAGTTTAGAATTAATTAAAAGGATAGTGTTTTTGGTACAATGGTTCGTGTTTGTAACAATGGTGTATTTGTACTTGTTAAAATGGTGTATTTGTAACCATGGTGTATTTGTAACGGCGATGAATTTTTAACGATGGTTTATTTGTAGCGATATTGTATTTGTAGCAATGGTGTATTTGTAACAATGTTGTGTTTGTAACGATGTTGTATTTGTTCTTGCCACGATGGTGTATTTGTAAAGACGGTGTTATTGTAACAATGCTGTATTGTGTTTGTAACGATGATGCACTTGTAGCAATGGTGTATTTATTACGATGGTGTAATTGTAACGATGTTGTGTTTGTAATAATGGTGTATTTGTTAGGATGATGTATTTGTAACGATGGTTTATTTGTAACAATGGTGTATTAATTTTGTAACAATGATATATTTTGTAACGATGATGCTTTTGTATTTGTCACAATGGTGTTTTTGTAACAATGGTGTACTGGTCACAATCGTGTATTTTTAACGATAGTTAATTTCATACCTTACTCTTTTTCTTCCTATTCTTCTTTTTCTTCTTTTTCTCCAAGTCAACATTAGATGTATCGAGATTTAGAGGAGGCAGTTTATATTTTTTGTCCTCTTTTTCCTCTGTTATCTCAACCTGAAGTACGACAGAATACAATGCATTAACTTACGTTTAATAAAATTCCGTTTCAAATAAGACTGAGATGTTGCATTCAAGTACTGTTTACAATTATGTTTGATTTCAGGACCTGATTTGAAGTTGGTGGTTGCGAAGTGATGACGCCCTGTTCAGACGTCTCCGGTAAGCCTTGTTTCCCCTCCGCTCTATACATCTCTACATCTGTCCCCGGGGGTGAGGTCTTTTCCTTCTTCTCTGGTGTGACACGAGGCTATAAAAATAAAACTGGTTATACTTGTCAAATAAAGAAGAACACCAAACACATTATAGATACACAATTTACCAAAGGTTGTTGGATTTTAGTTTATACAAGAAACAGGAAAATCAAATATAATAATGACGTAATCAGAGGAAGTACAGTAGGACTTACAAATAGGTCTACATTTCTACAGACAATTGCGGCATTATCAAATAATATGCTTATATTTATGAACCAACCATGTCTGCGTCCGGATAAAAGGTTGCCTGCACTCTCATGCTCCAAGTTAACTACACCGCGTTAATTGCATATCTCCCAACAAAACACTGCACAATGTAATACACACACTGCACAACGTAGTACACACACTTGCTTCACAGGGATGTGAGAGATGCAGGTTGATGAGAACTATGAACAAGAAATATGGGTGCCATCTTTGTCTAATTGAGAAATATTTTGTACCTTTGTGTGAAATGAAGATGGGCGTTTTTGAGTATGCTCATTGGTGTCCTGTTTTGTTTCGATTGAGAAAGATGACTAGGTTCTCACTATTAAAAATTGAATGTTACCAGGCTTTACATGGCGGATGTCGTTGATGAAGAAGATGCCGCTCACTTTTCCGGAATACCTGGTCTTAATCTCTTGCAATTTACAAGCGTCTCAATGTAAAACTTTCCTTTTTATATTTTGCCCTTAGCTAAATAGATTTTGAAATGGGATTATGGTTTTGTTGACGCTAACGGTATATATATCCCCCAAACCATTCACAGAACAACGGTATATATATTTCCCATACCAAACACTGTACAACGCGGTATAAATATCTCCAAAACCAATCACATTACAACGGTATACATTTCTCCCAAACCAAACACAGCACAACGGTACATATCTCCCAAACTAATCACATTACAACGGTATACATATCTCCAAAACCAAACACATTACAACGGTATACATTTCTCCCAAACCAAACACAGCACAACGGTACATATCTCCCAAACTAATCACATTACAACGGTATACATATCTCCCAAACCAAACACATTACAACGGTATACATTTCTCCCAAACTAATCACATTACAACGGTATACATATCTCCCAAACTATTCACATTACAACGGTATACATTTCTCCCAAACTAATCACATTACAACGGTATACATTTCTCCCAAACCAAACACAGCACAACGGTACATATCTCCCAAACTAATCACATTACAACGGTATACATATCTCCCAAACCAAACACATTACAACGGTATACATTTCTCCCAAACTAATCACATTACAACGGTATACATATCTCCCAAACTAATCACATTACAACGGTATACATATCTCCCAAACCAAACACATTACAACGATATACATTTCTCCCAAAGTAATCACATTACAACGGTATACATATCTCCCAAACTAATCACATTACAACGGGATACATATCTCCCAAACTAATCACATTACAACGGTATACATTTCTCTCAAACCAAACACACCACAACGGTATACATATCTCCCAAACTAATCACATTACAACGGTATACATTTCTCCCAAACTAATCACATTACAACGGTATACATTTCTCCCAAACCAAACACAGCACAACGGTATACATATCTCCCAAACTAATCACATTACAACGGTAAACATATCTCCCAAACTAAACACAATACTAGTGCAACGTCATACACATCTCCCAAACCAACACTGCAAAGCGGTACATATATATCCCAATACATACACGCAATAATATAATATACAACGGTAAAAATATGTATCCTTAACCATATACAGCCCAAGTCTTACTTTACATACGCGTTTCCAGCAGCAGCAAATGATGATGACAGTAATAACGATGACAATGATGACTGCAGCCAAAACACCACCAATAATTTCACCGAGCAAAGGTCCTGTCAGTAGATTAGAAATGTAACTGAACATATTTGGTACCAAACATGCATAGGCGTACATTGTCAAATGATTACATGCAATAAACGGATTTTTTTATTATTTGTACAGTAAATGCATATTATGTTAGCTTAGAATATATCTAAACCTTAATATTTAATCGGAATTTACTCGTGCCGGCCAGTGAAATAATAGCTGTACTGGGACGAGATGACGGTATACCCCGGGTTGCCTCCCTTTATTTGATAAAGGTTCTATACAGGGCAAGATAACGGTATACCCAGGTTGCCTACTTTCATCTTATGAATGTTCTATATTGGGACGAGATAACGGTATACCCGGGTTGCCTACCTTTATCTGACGGGAGGTTCTGTGCTTGGACGAGATAACAATATACCCGGGTTGCCTACCTTTATCTGACGGAGGTTCTGTGCTGGGACGAGATAACGGTATACCCGGGTTGCCTACCTTTATCTGACGGAGGTTCTGTGCTGCTTGGACGAGATGACGGTATACCCCGAGTTGATGTCAGAGTATTGCCAGTCGGTCTAGCTGTCATAGGCTCTTGATGAATCATTGGAGACGTCAACGCTGACAACGACGCACCGATCGATGCATGTGATGCACTACTTACTTCGCTGGATAGGAGCGATGTAGTGGGATCTTTATGAACAAAATACGCAGATAATTACTGGGAACATACATGTTGATTAGTATATGATTGACTAATGTTTGTACATTGGGTATCAAGGACTGTTTTGGCAACGAAATAATGTAGGAAGGAAAAATACTATCGCACTGTTCATGTGTATACGTATTGTACATATTTGTTTTACATTTAAAACCCAATTAGATAGTCTGCTTTTCTCTCATACCTCGACATGGTGGATTGTTTGTCAATTTAAGAAAGCTTTGTAAGATTATAACGCCCTTCATGGCCACGGATGTAATATAGATGAATTCCACCCGAGCGATTTTCAAATTTAGTAAAACCCGAGGATTTGCCGAGAGTTTGACCAAAATTTTGAGGGTGGAATTTCCTTATCATGGCCATGAAGGAGTATTATTTCTCTCATTTTTTCCTCTCCTTAGAAATTGTCAGGTATGCTTATTACTGAGAAGAAAAAATACTACCCGAATCTTGAACTATTGAACTCTCAAACATCCAATGTTGTGTGCAGTATTGAGTGTTCTCTTCGGGTGTTGATTTTTTATGGTGAAACCAAAGGAGACGCCATCGTGGTCAAAGACATCGTCATTATAATAGTACGACAGAATACAACGTTAAGTTTGAAGACCTGATGAATACTTTAAAAGGACCATTAGGTGTACACCAAGTCAGGACAACATTTTATTGGCCTCCCCAGGCTGCATTATGAACTCTGCAAACAACTCAACGAAAACATGTTCCGGATGACTGTTTTTAAACAACTCAAACACAACATATTTTGGGTGACCTGTCGAAACTAGCGTAGCGGCTCTATAAGATTATAGACGATATGGCAGAAATTCGACTTTTAAAGCTGTTTGAACGGACAGACAATACGCACCATCGACTCGAAATTTCATGAAAGTCGAATTTGCCAATAAAGAGATTGATGTCATTAACATCGGCAATATCCTGCACCAAAAGTCTGTTCGAGCTAACATACCATCGTACTTCCGATATAAAAGTCCTCCTGTTAGTTCATGCAATTAATCTATACCTATTGCACCAAAGCTTTTCAATTATAAGCAAACACTCCAACAATCGAATATAGATGGCCTTAAAATGACCCCTGCTTAAGCATGTTCATGATCTTCATTTCCATATTGCTATGGTCCAGTTGAACACATAGTAACTGGTAATCTGAACATTTTCCCCAACATAAAGCTATGGGAGCTTTTCATGAACGGTCCTAAGGATCGAGAGAATCCAACGAGAGAATCGGAATGTGAATTTCAAGATTATTAAGGTATCTGTTGAAACCCATGCCAGACAATGGGATAAGAGTAAACATGCTGAATTGGATTCACGTTCAGAGTGGGTTAAATCTATCAGGTTCTCTTTTCAGAAAAGAATAATCAGTTTGCGTTACAAAACGAAAATTTGATACTTCTTGACCTCGATGTTCGAACAACTCTCTGCTTGTGTCTGCAGATACAGCATCTAACAACTCGATAATTGTTTGCAAACGCTAGCTATTACAGTAATTGCTTGCAAAACGAACAAGGCCCGCATGATAACCAAGGTAATCTTACATATACATTGACCGGTGTTTCGAAAGATGAAATAATATCTTTAAGATAGCGGTTAATGAGCAACTGCACAAGGATACTTATAAGCGACGTTTTATCGTTGGCTCTGCTAATTGCTCGACCTAGCCTTTATCAAAAGTTCTTACTATCATTCTTAGTACCATTAAATCAGAGCTTCAGACTTATTGTGACAAACATCGATCGTATATGCCCTTCTGAACTTGAAATAATTAAATGACACAATAGACTCTTCTACAACAGCTGCTTACTTCGATTTTTACTTAAACTATGCCCAACATGGACAGCTTACTACTAAGCTATGCGATAAACCTTACGATATCAATTTTCAGTTCGTGAACGTTTCATTTCTTGATAGTAACATCCCTGCTGATCCAACTTCTGGTGTTAATATGTAGCAGTTGATTCGTTATTCTACGGCTTGCTCTAAAGATAGTGATTTTCGTGATCGATGTCGACTGCTGACAAACACATTGTACCTTATATAACAACACAGTGGTTCGAGAGATGCAGGTTGATCAGAGCTATGGGCAAGTTTTAGTATCACATCACCATATTTGAGAACTATTCTTCATCTTTGTATGATATGGAGATGGACGTTTTTGAGCAAGCTCATTAGTGTACTGACTTGTTGTGATTGACAATGATGACTCGGTTCTCATAGCGAGGACTTCATGTTTACCTGGATGTGACCAAGATTTACATGTCGGGTGTCGTTGATGAAGCAGAGGACGATTACTCCCGGAATACCTGATCTTTTTCGCTTGTACTTTTTCAAGGGTTTCCATGTTGACATTTCTCTCTTTTGAATTTTCACCCTAGTTTAATCGATTTTGAGTTCGGATTATGGTTTTGTTGACGCTTCTGTATTCTCTATTTTTCAGGAATTAGAATAGAGTGCTTCCAAAGGGGATCAAACCCTCGATCCATAGGTTCTTCGTCGGACACTCTACCACTGAGCTAAAGAGCAATTTCTTCTAGCTCGAAGCTAGAAAGCGACCTTATTTAATACTATGTACAATTTCAATTTGCCCATTATGACAAACATATTGAGCACCATTTTGAATGGGACTCTCATCCCTAGTTAATGCAAAATTAGAATAAAACTAATATGTACCTTTCCACTGCGTTCAAGATATATATTTTTAGGTGTTGATAACTCACCAGTATGTACAGGCGTTGGTACCTCATTAGTATGTCTAGTCGTTGAAACAGTACTTAATGTTAATGGTACACCTTGCAGGGTTACCTGAAAACTGTTAAAAATAAAAAGGAAACATTTTCTGTAAAGTGTATAAGCACGTTTCACCATTGGTGGTCTTAGAGAGAAAGTTTTTCAAAAATATAACTGTTTAAATTAGTTTTTACTTTATATCTTTCTGACGTTGAATCTCAAAAGATAAGACGTTATGCTTGAGTTTGGTTTATCATTGTTATCAGAACTAATAAATGAATAACTTGTAAAATTACAACTGCCGTCGCGGAATAAATATACATGTTTTATAAATGGTATGCAATAAGACATAGAATCGTTAGTGAAAGGAAAAAACTGCAAAGTGTATATTTGTACCAAAGAATTCCATTTTGTTAAAGAATTACTTTACAATACACACAGCTTTAGACGTTTCAAAAATATAACTCGAAAGGCTGAATGATTTTTATATCTACATCAGTACATCAAATAAAATCGATGACAAAATCACAAACCTGAAGTTTACATTCCTGAACTGATACGATGTGTTTAGACTCCGACAATCAGACGCTGAAGGCGGACTGCATTCAGTATCCAGTGTCAAACTCTCGGCAATATAGACTTGAATCTAAAACATATTGAGCATCAATGTCACTCATATCAATATTTATAGATAACCTTCGTTAGTCCGTATAAATACATAAGTACCGAAACAGCTCTTCGTTGTTGTTAAATAACATTTGAAAATATTTTTTTTTTAAATAAATATTTGAAAATCTGCATTTGGCACAAATATTGCAATACTGACTCTCACGCGATCTTGACAGGCCAGACGTATTACAATATAACTATAACCATTAACATAAACTCACTTAGCACACTATCATAAAAATCGATATCCACAGAATCGCGATACCCAGCGATATCATAATATAACTATAACCATTAACATAACCTCACTTAGCACGCTATCATATCAAACAATATCCACGGAATTGCGATACCCAACGATATTATAATATTACTAGAACCATTAACATAACCTCGCATAGCACGCTATCATATCAAACGATATCCACGGAATTGCGATACCCAACGATATTATAATATTACTAGAACCATTAACATAACCTCACTTAGCACACTATCACATCAAACGATATCCATAGAATTGCGATACCTAACGATATTATAATATTACTATAACCATTAACATAAACTCACTTAGCACACTATCATATCAAACGATATCCACGGAATTGCGATACCCAACGATATTATAATATTACTAGAACCATTAACATAACCTCACTTAGCACGATATCACATCAAACGATATCCATAGAATTGCGATACCCAACGATATTATAATATTACTATAACCATTAACATAACCTCGCATAGCACGATATCATATCAAACGATATCCATAGAATTGCGATACCCAACGATATTATAATATAACTATAACCATTAACATAACCTCACTTAGCACACTATCGCATCAAACGATATCCATAGAATTGCGATACCCAACGATATTATAATATTACTATAACCATTAACATAACCTCACTTAGCACGCTATCACATCAAACGATATCTATGGAATTGCGATACCCAACGATATTATAATATTACTATAACCATTAACATAACCTCGCATAGCACGATATCATATCATACGATATCCATGGAATTGCGATACCCAACGATATTATAATATTACTATAACCATATATTTAGCATAACCTTACTTAGCACGTTACCATATTTCGATACATTTAGTGTTAGTGTTAGCACACATATATACTTTCTTTTATCAAAGAATTACATTATCATGTTTGTATGAAATTGTAGACTATTCCAGCTTCAACCAAATAAAAAACAAGGGTATGCCAGCCGTTTTACGAAACACTTGAATTATATCATGAAAATATATTTCTCCACCTTTTTCTCTATTACACAACACAAAATAAAAGTGTGACAAATACGTTCCGACATTAGGAGACGCCGTGATATTGTTTCACTTACAAATGATTCATCGGTGACGTTCTGGTGTGGAAGATATAGTTGAGGAAAGGTCTCGTTCTCCATCTTCATGTTTTCACAGTGAAGGTTGTCTTTACACGAGTGTAGGATAACATTGCAACTGCTGAAAGTTATTTATTACGTGATATTAGAGTATGTATATTTTATTATTTGTCCTTCTTTCAATCACTATTAAAACTATCTATCATGCCACATTAACTGCCAATACATCAGCGTTATGTCTTAAACTGGTCTGTCCTCTTCAACACGATTAGAACATTTCATTCTACGAATTTCTAGTACAAATAGGTATAAATGCCTTAAGCTCCAAAGATTAGATCACAGTACACACATATCATATTTATAGTACTATACAGGTTAACTCTGTTTAAACTAATATGTTTAAATTACTGCCATATTTAAACGTCTGTATGTATGTCATATGGTTGACTTGATAGATAGGCTGTTTGTAAGGTTTTCTAATAGTCCTCACTGTTTAGAACAATCGACGAATGTTTTGTGTTGCCAAAACGTGCAGTGAAACAAAATGCTTAGTACTCTTGGCATGATCGCTGCAATCTCGTAAATCAAAATGATGAATAAGTGATATCATTAACCACTCGATGCATTTCATAAGAACATTTATCTTGATAAACCACTGTAGATAAGACCATCTACTTAGTTTAACTAGAAATATAGAGGAATTGAAAACAAACTTACCTGTTGTCCTTTAGTAAATCGACACACACTTTGTAATAACGAGGAAAACAGTCATGATTGGGGGGGCACGGCATGTGTCTTTCTACATTTTCAATGCATACAGATAGCTGATGCGAATTCCCCATCAAAGCTGTCACAAGCTGTTGAATAAAACCATAAACTTGTATATCAAAATCATAAGTATTCAGTGATGTATTTCCTGTCATAATTAACCAAGGTTTGTTATTTCTCTAGTAGCAAAAACATAAGGTATGCAGTTATTTTCATTTTTAATAATTTAAGGTGTTTTAAGACCATTCATGTAAAGAAAAAAAAAAACAATCTGTCAACTCTACTACTTCGAAAATTAGTGTTTAAAATAGTTTCCCCTTGTATTTCTAACATAACATTAAAGAGAGAAAAAAACATTAAGCAGAAATAGGTGTTAAAACAACCCGCTATGTTTTATAAGGAGTACTAGACGTGTTAACAGCAATCAGCTGTTTCTATCATTTTAACCATGAACGTATACCCTGTGTTAAAATAGATAGTTTCGAAACCGCATTAAAATCGGCAAGTAAAGTGACATGTAAAGCTTACGATTTCCACCTGTCCTTCTCGCAGTGAATGGGACCCTATCGACAGTGACACCATAGGTTCAATGACAGAAGTAGTCACATGGAGAAAATAGGCAAAATAGAAACAGCCATACAGCGTCCGATCGCGAATAATATATGATTTTCGAGGAGTCAAATTATGGTGTAAATTAAATATATATCACGGATTACACGACGGAGATACATTTATAACCGATCAAAGTACGTGATTATGTATTCAGCTATATCATACCAGTGAGTATGTATTCAGCTATATCATCCCAGTGATTATGTATTCAGCTATATCATCCCAGTGATTATGTATACAGCTATATCATCCCAGTGATTATGTTTCAGCTATATCATCCCAGTGATTATGTGTTCAGCTATATTATCCCAGTGATTATGTATTCAGCTATATCATCCCAGTGATTATGTATACCGCTACATAATCCCAGTGATTATGTTTCAGCTATATCATCCCAGTGATTATGTGTTCAGCTATATCATCCCAGTGATTATGTATTCAGCTATACCATTCCAGTGATTATGTATACAGCTATACCATCCTAGTGATTATGTATACAGCTATATCATACAAGTGATAATATATTCAGCTATACCATCCCAGTGATTATGTATACAGCTATATCATCCCAGTGATTATGTATACAGCTATACCATCCCAGTGATTATTTATACAGCTATATCATCCCGTTGATAATGTATACAGCTATATCATCCCAGTGATTATGTATACAGCTATATCATCCCGGTGATAATGTATACAGCTATACCATCCCAGTGATTATGTATACAGCTATATCATCCCAGTGATAATGTATTCAGTTATACCATCCCAGTGATTATGTATACAGCTATATCATCCCAGTGATTATGTATACAGCTATATCATCCCAGTGATTATGTATACAGCTATATCATCCCAGTGATTATGTATACAGCTATATCATCCCAGTGATTATGTATACAGCTATATCATCCCAGTGATTATGTATACAGCTATACCATCCCAGTGATTATGTATACGGCTATACCATCCCAGTGATTATGTGTACAGCTATACCATCCCAGTGATAATGTATTCAGCTATATCATCCCAGTGATTATGTATTCAGCTATATCATCCCAGTAATTATGTATACAGCTATACCATCCCAGTGATTATTTAAACAGCTATATCATCCCGTTGATAATGTATTCAGCTATATCATCCCAGTGATTATGTATACAGCTATATCATCCCGGTGATAATGTATACAGCTATATCATCCCAGTGATTATGTATACAGCTATATCATCCCAGTAATAATGTATTCAGTTATACCAACCCAGTGATTATGTATACAGCTATATCATCCCAGTGATTATGTATACAGCTATACCATCCCAGTGATTATGTATACGGCTATACCATCCCAGTGGTTAGGTATACAGCTATACCATCCCAGTGATTATGTATACAGCTATACCATCCCAGTGATTATGTATATAGTTATATCATTCCAGTGATTATGTATACAGCTATACCATCCCAGTGATAATGTATTCAGCTATACCATCCCAGTGATTATGTATACAGCTATACCATCCCAGTGATTATGTATACAGCTATATCATCCCAGTGATTATGTATACAGCTATATCATCCCAGTGATTATGTATTCAGCTATACCATCCCAGTGATTATGTATACAGCTATATCATCCCAGTGATTATGTATACAGCTATACCATCCCAGTGATTATGTATACAGCTATATCATCCCAGTGATTATGTGTTCAGCTATATCATCCCAGGGATTATGTGTTCAGCTATATCATCCCAGGGATTATGTGTTCAGCTATATCATCCAGTGATTATGTATACAGCTACATAATCCCAGTGATTATGTATACAGCTATACCATCCAGTGATTATGTATACAGCTATACCATCCCAGTGATAATGTATTCAGCTATACCTTCCCAGTGATTATGTATTCAGCTATATCATCCCAGTGATTATGTATTCAGCTATATCATCCAGTGATTATGTATACAGCTATACCATCCCAGTGATAATGTATTCAGCTATACCATCCCAGTGATTATGTATACAGCTATATCATCCCAGTGATTATGTATTCAGCTATACCATCCCAGTGATTATGTATTCAGCTATATCATCCCAGTGATTATGTATTCAGCTATATCATCCCAGTGATTATGTATTCAGCTATACCATCCCAGTGATAATGTATTCAGCTATACCATCCCAGTGATTATGTATACAGCTATATCATCCCAGTGATGATGTATTCAGCTATATCATCCCAGTGATTATGTATTCAGCTAAACCATCCCAGTGATAATGTATTCAGCTATACCATCCCAGTGATTATGTATACAGCTATATCATCCCAGTGATTATGTATTCAGCTATATCATCCCAGTGATTATGTATTCAGCTAAACCATCCCAGTGATAATGTATTCAGCTATACCATCCCAGTGATTATGTATTCAGCTATATCATCCCAGTGATTATGTATACAGCTATATCATCCCAGTGATTATGTATTCAGCTATACCATCCCAGTGATTATGTATTCAGCTATACCATCCCAGTGATAATGTATTCAGCTATACCATCCCAGTGATTATGTATACAGCTATACCATCCCAGTGATTATGTATACAGCTATATCATCCCAGTGATTATGTATACAGCTATATCATCCCAGTGATTATGTATTCAGCTATACCATCCCAGTGATTATGTATACAGCTATATCATCCCAGTGATTATGTATACAGCTATATCATCCCAGTGATTATGTATACAGCTATATCATCCCAGTGATTATGTGTTCAGCTATATCATCCCAGGGATTATGTGTTCAGCTATATCATCCCAGGGATTATGTGTTCAGCTATATCATCCAGTGATTATGTATACAGCTACATAATCCCAGTGATTATGTATACAGCTATACCATCCAGTGATTATGTATACAGCTATACCATCCCAGTGATAATGTATTCAGCTATACCTTCCCAGTGATTATGTATTCAGCTATATCATCCCAGTGATTATGTATTCAGCTATATCATCCAGTGATTATGTATACAGCTATACCATCCCAGTGATAATGTATTCAGCTATACCATCCCAGTGATTATGTATACAGCTATATCATCCCAGTGATTATGTGTTCAGCTATATCATCCCAGTGATTATGTATTCAGCTATACCATCCCAGTGATTATGTATTCAGCTATATCATCCCAGTGATTATGTATTCAGCTATATCATCCCAGTGATTATGTATACAGCTATATCATCCCAGTGATAATGTATTCAGCTATACCATCCCAGTGATTATGTGTTCAGCTATATCATCCCAGTGATTATGTATTCAGCTATACCATCCCAGTGATTATGTATTCAGCTATATCATCCCAGTGATTATGTATTCAGCTATATCATCCCAGTGATTATGTATACAGCTATATCATCCCAGTGATAATGTATTCAGCTATACCATCCCAGTGATTATGTATACAGCTATATCATCCCAGTGATTATGTATTCAGCTATACCATCCCAGTGATTATGTATTCAGCTATATCATCCCAGTGATTATGTATTCAGCTATATCATCCCAGTGATTATGTATTCAGCTATACCATCCCAGTGATAATGTATTCAGCTATATCATCCCAGTGATTAGGTATACAGCTATATCATCCCAGTGATTATGTATTCAGCTATATCATCCCAGTGATTATGTATTCAGCTATACCATCCCAGTGATAATGTATTCAGCTATACCATCCCAGTGATTATGTATACAGGTATATCATCCCAGTGATTATGTATTCAGCTATATCATCCCAGTGATTATGTATTCAGCTAAACCATCCCAGTGATAATGTATTCAGCTATACCATCCCAGTGATTATGTATTCAGCTATATCATCCCAGTGATTATGTATACAGCTATATCATCCCAGTGATAATGTATTCAGCTATACCATCCCAGTGATTATGTATACAGCTATATCATCCCAGTGATTATGTATTCAGCTATACCATCCCAGTGATTATGTATTCAGCTATATCATCCCAGTGATTATGTATTCAGCTATACCATCCCAGTGATAATGTATTCAGCTATACCATCCCAGTGATTATGTATACAGCTATATCATCCCAGTGATTATGTATTCAGCTATATCATCCCAGTGATTATGTATTCAGCTAAACCATCCCAGTTATTATGTATTCAGCTATATCATCCCAGTTATTATGTATACAGCTATATCATCCCAGGGATTATGTATTCAGCGATATCATCCCAGTGATTATATATTAGCTATATCATCCCAGTGATTATGTATTCAGCTATATCATCCCAGTGATTATGTATACAGCTATATCATCACAGTGATTTTGTATTCAGCTATACCATCCCAGTGATTATGTATTCAGTTATATCATCCCAGTGATTATGTATTCAGCTATATCACCCCAGGAATTATGTATTAAGCTATATCATCCCATTAATATGTATACAGCTATATCATCCCAGTGATTATGTATTCAGCTTTATCACCCCAGGAATTATATATTCAGCTATATCATCCCAGTGATTATGTATTCAGCTATATCAACCCAGTAATTATGTATACAGCTATATCATCCCAGTAATTATGTATTCAGCTAAACCATCCCAGTGATTATGTATTCAGCTATATCATCCCAGTAATTATGTATTCAGCTATATCATCCCAGTGATTGTGTATTCAGCTATATCATCCCAGTGATTGTGTATTCAGCTATATCATCCCAGTGATTATGTATTCAGCTATACCATCCCAGTGATTGTGTATTCAGCTATATCATCCCAGTGATTGTGTATTCAGCTATATCATCCCAGTGATTATGTATTCAGCTATACCATTCCAGTGATTATGTATACAGCTATATCATCCCAGTGATTATGTATTCAGCTATATCATCTAGTGATTATGTATTCAGCTAAACCATTTCAGTGACTATGTATTCAGCTATACCATCCCAGTGATAATGTATTCAGCTATATCATCCCAGTGATTATGTATTCAGCTATATCATCCCAGTGATTATGTATTCAGCTAAACCATCACAGTGATTATGTATTCAGCTATATCATCCCAGTGATTATGTATTCAGCTATATCATCCCAGTGATTATGTATACAGCTATATCATCCCAGTGATTATGTATTCAGCTATATCATCTCAGTGATTATGTATTCAGCTATATCATCACAGTGTTTATGTATTCAGCTATACCATCCAAGTGATTATTTATACAGCTATATTATCCCAGTAATAATGTATACAGCTATATCATCCCAGTGATTATGTATACAGCTATATCATCCAAGTGATTATGTATTCAGCTATATCATCCCATTGATTATGTATTCAGCTATACCATCCCAGTAATTATGTATTCATCTATATCATCCCAATGAATCAATCTGACGATTCGGAAGCGGATAACTCATAGCGGTAGCACAGCATCTCAAGTTTCTGAGACCTGATGAGAAATTTGTCAAATGCACGATTTACTATTAAAATGGAATATTGTCTTGTTATCGATCAAAAATGTTTTTCTTTTTTTTTGAAACTATAAAGTACCTTTACAATAATTTTCTTTACAGTCAGAACTTCTTCTATCATGTCGTCGTTGAATATCACCATATTTAGTGACCAAGTTACTAATTATATAAAGTAATACGGAAATGTTTCGGTGAAAATGTTTAGCAAAAACAAAATGTATTGTATATTTCAAATATTACAGTAACCTCATAACTTGAACATATAAATTACATGTTACATAATTAACACAACGTCCAGTGATGAGAGTAGGAAACCCAGGACAGAGCTTAGTCCAGTGATGACAGTAGGAAACACAGGACACATCTACGTCCAGTGATGACAGTAGGAAACCCAGGACACAGCTACGTCCAGTGATGACAGTAGGAAACCCAGGACAGAGCTTAGTCCAGTGATGACAGTAGGAAACACAGGACAAATCTACGTCCAGTGATGACAGTAGGAAACCCAGGACACAGCTACGTCCAGTGATGACAGTAGGAAACCCAGGACACAGCTACGTCCAGTGATGACAGTAGGAAACCCAGGACACATCTACGTCTAGTGATGACAGTAGGAAACCCAGGACACAGCTACGTCCAGTGATGACAGTAGGAAACCCGGGACACAGCTACGTCCAGTGATGACAGTAGGAATCCCAGGACACAGCTACGTCCAGTGATGACAGTAGGAAACCCAGGACACAGCTACGCCCAGTGATGACAGTAGGAAACCCAGGACACAGCTACGTCCAGTGATGACAGTAGGAAACCAAGGACACATCTACGTCCAGTGATGACAGTAGGAAAACCAGGACACAGCTACGTCCAGTGATGACAGTAGGAAACCCAGGACACAGCTACGTCCAGTGATGACAGTAGGAAACCCAGGACACATCTACGTCCAGTGATGACAGTAGGAAACCCAGGACACAGCTACGTCCAGTGATGACAGTAGGAAACCCATGACACAGCTACGTCCAGTGATGACAGTAGGAATCCCAGGACACAGCTACGTCCAGTGATGACAGTAGGAAACCCAGGACACAGCTACGTCCAGTGATGACAGTAGGAAACCCAGGACACATCTACGTCCAGTGATGACAGTAGGAAACCCAGGACACAGCTACGTCCAGTGATGACAGTAGGAAACCCAGGACACAGCTACGTCCAGTGATCAGAGTAGGAAACCCAGGACACGTCTACGTCCAGTGATCAGAGTAGGATAACATCCCAAGGATATGAGAAGGTAGGTAAGGAGTTACCTAACGTATGTTGATTAACTGTCACTAATTCCTCATTTACAACTATGTACTCAGGGAAAATAATGTGAACAAATAACCTGCCTAAGTACTGTCAAAGAAATACATTGTATATTATATGCGAACCATCAAAAGGACAACTGCATCAGCCGACTTATCAAATTAAGAAACAAATTAACAGCACTGGACCATGATTTCAACAATTGTAAAACTTTAATAAATAGTTTCTACCTTTGTGTATGTTACGTCATCTTTCATATTAGTGAGTGTCATACTCTGCTGGGGGATTGTTTAGTCCGTGAGTTTTGATTGAGCCGCCATAGCCATATTTATCTCATTTGATTACTGGCACAGTACATAACACAAGGTATACATATTTTCGTAGTACACGATTTGAAATTATACAGAACTAGTTTCACTTTGCCTTTAAATTCATAAATTAAATGAGTTTTACGTACTTCTACATTAGTTTAGAAATTTTGGAGTCCCACCTTTTGGCCCATAGCATCACTGAAGAGTTCTAGGAGAACGAAACAGCTGTATAATGCAGTTTAATTCATTTTTTCGACATACTGTATCTTTTAATGGACTTTGAGTGCAACATGTGTGTGTGTGTTACGTTATCTCTCTTCTTTGAAATATTTCAAAATTGGTGAGTATTCTTTTGTTCCACAAATTAAATGTATCTTTGAAAACTACCCTTATTCTAGGTTGACAGCTTCAAGTTGTGACGTCACAGAGTTGGGCTACCTATATCTGTTTTTTTTCAAAATAAATCCTAATATAACTTTATCTCTTACCCTCGACAGGGATATCCACCCTTTTACCGGTGTGTTATTTTCTTATAATTTAATCTTGTTTGAAACAAGCTTTTTCATTGGTTTAAAACATTATGTTATCAACCCATAACGTAAAAATTGACGTCGCCGTTTATAACGTCGCTTTTGATTGGCTGATGCAGCAGCGTATTAATTGTAAGAGAAAAGAGTCCATCGATAAAGTGAATTGCGCAGGGTATAGATTAAATTATAAGGATTAACTTGAATTTATTTTTTATGTGATGGGGTTATAACACAAAAACCGGAGTGTCCTCTCATCATAAACCGCTTCGCGGTTTATTTAGAGTACACTCCGTTTTTTTGTGTTATACCCCGATAACATAAAAAATAAATTCAAGTTAATCCTTATAATATAATATATCTCAGAATAAGAGTCGATTATATGACAGCAATCGCGCTTTCTCAGCTCTTTAATCTGAAACATGAAGGCTTTCCATAGCTTGATATATCTAACCGTACATGAAACACTTACAAGTGCAAACCAATAGACCCTTGGTGTTCCGCTTTTCCTGTTATTTCAAACGTTAAAAGAAATAAAAGCTATCGGAAGCATTGATGTTAACAAGTAAATATATTTGTTATATCAAGCATTAATGTTAACAAATAAATATATCTGTTTTATCAAACATTAATGTTAACAAATAAATATATCTGTTACCGGAAACATTAATGTTAACAAATAAATATATCTGTTACCGGAAGCATTAATGTTAACAAGTAAATATATCTGTTTTATCAAGCATCAATGTTAACAAGTAAATATATCTGTTACCGGAAACATTAATGTTAACAAGTAAATATATCTGTTTTATCAAGCATCAATGTTAACAAGTAAATATATCTGTTATCGGAAGCATTAATGTTAACAAGTAAATATATCTGTTTTATCAAGCATCAATGTTAACAAGTAAATATATCTGTTTTATCAAGCATCAATGTTAACAAGTAAATATATCTGTTTTATCAAGCATCAATGTTAACAAGTAAATATATCTGTTTTATCAAGCATCAATGTTAACAAGTAAATATATCTGTTTTATCAAACATTAATGTTAACAAGTAAATATATCTGTTTTATGAAGCATTAATGTTAACAACAAGAAAATATATCTGTTATCGGAAACATTAATGTTAACAAGTAAATATATCTGTTACCGGAAACATTAATGTTAACAAGTAAATATATCTGTTACCGGAAACATTGATGTTAAAAACAAGTAAATATATCCATTATCGGAAACATTGATGTTTACAACAAATAAATTTATATATTTGTTATCGGAAACATTAATGTTAAAATGAAGTAAATATATCTGTAACCGGAAGCATTAATGTTAACAAGTAAATATATCTGTTACCGGAAACATTAATGTTAACAAGTAAATATATCTGTTATCGGAAACATTAATGTTAACAAGTAAATATATCTGTTTTATCAAGCATCAATGTTAACAAGAAAATATATCTGTTATCGGAAGCATTAATGTTAACAAGTAAATATATCTGTTTTATCAAGCATCAATGTTAACAAGTAAATATATCTGTTACCGGAAACATTAATGTTAACAAGTAAATATATCTGTTTTATCAAACATTAATGTTAACAAGTAAATATATCTGTTATCGGAAGCATTAATGTTAACAAGTAAATATATCTGTTTTATCAAGCATCAATGTTAACAAGAAAATATATCTGTTATCGGAAACATTAATGTTAACAAGTAAATATATCTGTTTTATCAAGCATCAATGTTAACAAGTAAATATATCTGTTTTATCAAGCATCAATGTTAACAAGTAAATATATCTGTTACCGGAAGCATTAATGTTAACAAGTAAATATATCTGTTTTATCAAGCATCAATGTTAACAAGTAAATATATCTGTTTTATCAAGCATTAATGTTAACAAGTAAATATATCTGTTTTATCAAGCATTAATGTTAACAAGTAAATATATCTGTTTTATCAAACATTAATGTTAACAAGTAAATATATCTGTTTTATCAAACATTAATGTTAACAAGTAAATATATCTGTTATCGGAAACATTAATGTTAACAAGTAAATATATCTGTTTTATCAAACATTAATGTTAACAAGTAAATATATCTGTTTTATCAAGCATCAATGTTAACAAGTAAATATATCTGTTATCGGAAGCATTAATGTTAACAAGTAAATATATCTGTTTTATCAAGCATCAATGTTAACAAGTAAATATATCTGTTTTATCAAGCATCAATGTTAACAAGTAAATATATCTGTTATCGGAAGCATTAATGTTAACAAGTAAATATATCTGTTATCGGAAACATTAATGTTAACAAGTAAATATATCTGTTTTATCAAACATCAATGTTAACAAGTAAATATATCTGTTATCGGAAGCATTAATGTTTACAAGTAAATATATCTGTTATCGGAAACATTAATGTTAACAAAGAGTTTCCATTGTTTCAAACATTGTTTATAAAAAAATGGCAACCTTATTATGCAAATTCAAACTTATGGGGGAGGGAGGTAAGTAAATAAAAATACATACATTATTAGGGCTTGTGGTTATATATAGCTGACATAGAGTATCATTATATTATTATGATGTTTATTATTTATTTCATATAGGCAATCGACATGAGGAAGACGTTTTCATTGTTTTACTAAGACTAATAAGCGCTATAAGCCACTCAAATAAATAAACAAATATGATTCAGCATCTATAGTAACAATACTAAAACAGAATACGTCAGGTAATGCTAGTACTTCAGTGTGGTTTAGCCTAGCAACTCACACGTTACATTTATACTGCTGAAGCATTATATGACTGATACACACATCTTCTCACTTACGACAATTAAGACCACAGTTCCTTCCCGGGCTAGATAAAACATCACTGTCCCTCCGACTGATGTATTAACGTTACAGATTATAACGAATGTAACACTATACCCGTTTTGTTTACCCTAACGACAGAACAGTGTTACGCGATTTTAGATATTGATTTGAAATACCCCCTACTACATTGTAGTATGTCTCCAACAACACTGTTATCAAATATAAGATAACGCTACAATGTTCGAGGGAATGTCTGATAGTCTCGCGTTTTTCTTCCGGGTTGTTTTGTTTTGAGCGTTTTACGTCATCACATGGCCTTACGACCTTCAGTGGACGAGAAAAGAAAAAGAGTAGAAGGGATAAAATATGTAAGAGGAAAGAGAGGGTGGAGTTAGGAGTCGTCTGGCCTATCAACCTACTAAGGGGCGCTATAATTTTGTAGACGACCCCTTGGGCTAAAGTTGTCCTACCTAGAAATGGGAGGGGAATGTGCCGGTGTGACAGAAAACATGTTGCCTATAAAAAAGTTGCTAAACATTCGTATGCGCATACGTCAACATTCCATAGGCGCACCGGAAGCTGGTTGATACTAATAACGGATAATTTCACTTTTGTCCGCACTCTGTAAACCTTTTAAATGAAATCTAACTATGCACATGTATATGCTATGTCAACATAATACATTTAATATGTTTCTTGAATTTCGAAAAGTCTTTATCTAACTTAGTTAACAATGCAATAGCACCGGGTACTATGCAACTATGAAATAAGTTGCTAGTGGAAATTAGGAAAGTGGAAATATTTCCAATATGGAAGCAATACAAAAATTGCAATCTAACATTTCTGATATTTATTTGATGATCCATATCAAATAGTTTGCATCAAACCAATGTAGATTTAAACGGACATATAAACTAATCCTAGAAAATAAGTTGATTTTTCACGATGGTAATAAACAGAGGACTTAGGATTTCACTTTTTTCATAGGCAACCTTTTCACTAGAAAATAAGCTGCTTTTGCAGAATTCTATGTAAAATCGAGTATTCCTCGTATGGGAGCAAGTTGTGAAGAACGAATAATAGATTCAGCTTAAGTTTGATGCCATTAAGCAAATTATTCGTATCGAACTTAATCAAAACGAACTTTTGATTTCAATTTTTTTCATAGGTAACTTTTTTTCTAGAAAATCAGTTGCTTTTTCAGAATCCTATGGAAAAGCAAGTATTCCTCCATATGGAAGCAAGGTGAGAAGCACGAATGAAATCCAGTGATTCATCAGTGCAATGATTATATGAAAGAGAGATATAACTATGAAGTTATTTTTAAATGTCAAATATTTAGAGTACTCAAGGTTAATCGTGTTTATTTTTACTTTAACACTGCATGTAGAAGATAAATTGCAGTGCCTGATGAAATTGACGTGTGAATGCGATTTTAAAGAAAATGATTTAATCAATAGTCCAGTGTTATACATCATTGGAAAGGTTGTTTTAAGAGTTATTTAACGTTGAAAGCAAAAAGTTTATTCAGTATGATAACATTGCAAAATCTTGAACAAAAGGCCCATGGGCCTTAATGGTCAGCAGAATTTTAATGTACTTCTACCAATATCTTTCATGATATACTCAATGATACACAAGCTGAAATGTATGTAAACAACACTTGTTGTTGTGTGATTATTAACTTAAGCCAAATTTAAGCTGGAAAACTGACAGGTAAAAGGGGCCCTACTTATACGTCTAATTATCTCTCAAAATTATCGATCCTTGAGCTTGAAACCGAACGATCTTTGTTCAATTGACATCTCACAAATGATAGTTACAAATGGTTTTCATGACCTTTGAATCAGTGACCTTGACTTTTTTTACCCTGTGGTCAATCGACTCTTTGTTTTAATTCTAATCACTTTCTTCACAATGGTAAAACAAAATAGTCATGATAGAACAGAAATAAAATTTGACCTTGACCTTGACATTTTTGTCAGCTAACTCCTTATTTAATTCCAACCAACTTTGCTTCACAATGTCATAAAAGCATATTCATAATGTACATGGGTTTACATCCAGTTACACAACATATATACCCAACTTTGTCGTAACACACTATGGCTGAACTTCAACGAGATTTATCCGTTCATTTCTATCACAAATTTATTCAAGGATTGACCAATGAAAAAGTTGTTGAACAGTTGAAAAGCTTAAGGATTGATAACGAAGTGAGTGCTATTCAAATTACTGAAAAAAACTGTGTTGTTTCGTGTAAAAATACTGATGCCAAACAGAAGCTCCTGATAAATAGTCTTGAGTTGAATGGTAAATCGGTGAAACTGCTAGAGGTCGAAAAAACTGTGACAAATATCACAATTAAAGATGCCCCGTACGAACTGAAAGATGATGTACTGGCAACGTTTGTGTCCCGATATGGCCAAGTGGTGTCCGGCAGTATACGCCGAGGAACAATACGCGGTACGGAGATCGAAAATGGCACGAGGTATCTAAGCGTGGTAGGATGCGTGCCCACCATCCCCATCCGGAACAGCATCGGTCGCTTTGAGATACGCATCTTCGCTGATAATAATCGTACCAAATGCGTTCATTGTGGAAAAAAGACCATCCTTCTTATAGGTGTACTGCCAAACCTATTCGGAACAAGAACTGTTTTAAATGTAATAGCACTGACCATCTCGCACGAGACTGTCCGGATAGAAACGAGCCTCAATGTTACAATTGTAACAAACTTGGACACATTCGTATGAACTGTCCGATTTTAGAATTTGGGGAATATGCTGGAGAAATTCAGGAAGGCAGGGATTCTCTTGAAATAGTTCCAAAACAGGTATTAGGTAGCGAGTCACAAAATGACACGATTACGGAAGTTGACACAGAAACCAACCAACCTCCATTAGTCTCGATCGTGCTCGGAGCGTCTAATCTCAAACGGGTTAACATAACGTCCAAGGACATAATTGACGCATCTATTTCTGGTTCAACATTAGAGAATGTAGATGCTGTTATTGAGAAGGCAATAGCACTTCTGCCCGTAGAAACCACAGTTAACGATGTTACGCTGTGCCTAGGCACTAACGACGTCGCTCGCCATCGTAATGACCCGGAACAAGTCATATGCAACATGTCCGCGGCAATAATGAAAGTGCAAGATACATTTCCATCTACTGCGGGAGGTGTGTGTGGCATTATCCCCAGGAAAGGTAAGAGTGAAAAAGTAAAACATGCAAATGAAACAACAGAAAGTGTAAATAAGTTTTCTTAGAAAATTTGCAATAGAAGTGAAAACCTCACATACGTAAATATCCCTGATATTTTCATTCGGCAAGGCCATATAATAAAGGATTTTTATGATTCTAATGATTCTGCGGGTATCCACGTCAACGAGGGGGGAGCGAAACGAATGTGGTCCGTTATGTCAAACTTCATTGAATCGTCCAGATATCGTCCACTCACTGACAATACGAGTATCTGGGTCGGTACTCCCGCCGGAAGTCGGAAGCGTACCAATAGCGACAGATCGGCCACGCCTCTATCAGCGGAGCGACAAGCAAATAAGATCAGCAAGGCTGGTACCCCTGACGGGGGCAGCTGAACCAAGATTCAATGATCAGTGGTGTTTGGTTCGTTAACTTGTATTTGTATATTTGTAAAACCAGTTCATTAGTTTACTATACAACTTATATGACTTCATTATCAATTGTATCTATTAATGTAAATAGTCTACGAGATAATACAAAACGCCGCGACTTTTTTTATTGGTTAAAAAAACGGAAATTTAATATCATATCTATTCAAGAAACCAATTGTACAACTGAAAATGAATTTATATGGGGGAAAGAATGGAGGGATGTGGGAGGTAGTTCAAGTTTTGGAATAATGGATCCGCTGCATCTCGTGGTGTAGCGCTCTTATTTAGAGTAGATCCAAATATAACCGTTACGGAGAATCAACGTAACGACTACGGTAGACTATTGAAATGCACTATAACAAGAGACGACACAACTCTGTTTAATTTAGTTAATGTATATGCACCGAATATAAGTGCGGAGAGAAAAACTTTCTTTCAAAACCTTGTGGAAAATCACACCGATGTTAATTATATTTACACTGGGGACTTAAATTGTACGCTTGATATTATGCTGGACCGTATACCGTCGTCCCGTAAAAACGACCCGACAACACAACAGCTTAAAGCATTTATTGAAACGTCCGAATTAAAAGACGTATGGAGAGAGCGAAATCCTGCAAAAAAAAAGAATTTACCTTCAGAAGAGGTAAATCAAAATCTAAAATTGATTATATATGATCAAGTCATGAAATATTTAATGAAATTACGTCTGCAAAAATTGTTCCGTGTAGTTTTAGCGATCATGATTTAGTTTCTATAGAACTTAAATTAGACAAAGTCAAATTGGGACCTGGCATTTGGAAGATGAACGTTTCGACAATAGAGCCTACTACTTTCAAAAGCATGTTTGGAACATTTTGGGAATTCTGGAAATCAGAAAAGCATAAATTCAGGAACCTTGGTGATTGGTGGGAGATCGCAAAAATAAAGATAAAAGAACTTACTATTCTTGTTTCAAAAAGTATAAATAGGAAAGAGAACGATATCAAAAAGAAAGAAAGGGAACTTGAGAAATAGAGTAAATCTGATAATCAATATAATAATAGTGATTTCGATAAATTAAGTAAAGAAATAAAGTTATATTACAGGCAAAAAGCAGATGGGTATAGAATTCGCTCTAGAATTCAAGAGTTTGAGGACCATGAAACGTCTTCTCGTTATTTTTTTAATTTAGAAAAAAAAGAGAGTTGGTGAAAAGATGTGGTATAGAATTAAAGCTGAAGATGGTCACTATAAAGAAGGAATCGATACGATTTTATCAGAACAAAAGAAATTTTATAAAAAAACTGTTTACATCTGAAGGTTGGGACAGAGATGCCGCAAATACTTTGCTAGGAAATGTAGAAAAAAAACTGACCGAAGAGCAAAAAAGCTTTATGGAAAGAAACATTACGGAAGAAAAAATAACAAAATGTATATATCAAATGAAGAAAAATAAATCACCAGGTTAGGACGGTTTAGCTGTTGAATTTTATCAATATTATTGGAACAGTATAAAAGACGATTTTATAGATGTTTTATTTGAAATTTTCCAATCAGCTGATTTATTAAAATCTCAAACTAAGGGTATTTTAACATTACTCTATAAAACTGACGAAAGAGAAGAAATACGCAATTGGAGACCGTTAACATTATTAAATGTTGATTATAAAATCATAGCTAAAGTTTTGGCAAATAGAATTAAATCATATTTAGTGGATATTATTCATCCAGATCAAAAGGGGTTTATTCCAACAGCAAACAGACTTATCCAAGATATGTTTGAATTTACCGATAAAGAAAATATGGAAGGTTCAGTAATATTCTTGGATCAGCAGAAAGCGTTTTATAGGGTTGAATGGGGGTGATTAGACAGATGTCTGGAATGTTTCAATTTTGGCGCAAAATTCAGAAGCTGGATATCCATGCTTCTGAAAGACGCAAAAACTTGTATCAAAACAAATGGCTATATTTCTGATTTTTTTCTCTGTTTCCCGGTCAGCGAGGCAAGGGTGCCATATCGCACCGATTTTGTACATTATCCAAGCTGAACCATTAGCATGTTCAATCAGAAAGAATGAAAATATAAGGAATACAACCTCCAAATCAAAACGAGGCAAAAATTAGCATGTTTGCGGACAACACGCAACTTTTTAATAAAGATGAACAATCAATTGTGCTTTCCTTTCGATATACTAAATCTATATGAAAAGGCTTCGGGTTCAAAAATTAATTTTAACAAAACAACTGGTATATATTTGGGTAGTTGGAAAAATAAAGAGCCAACTTTTCGGAGTATCAACTGGTCCCGCACTAGTGTGAAAACTCTGGGAGTCCACCATGGGTATATGGTAGATGATGACGCCATATGGAAAAGTAAAATCAAGAAAATAGCTTCATGTATTCAAGTTTGGAAAAGTAGAAATCTCACGTTTTATGGTAAACGAATAGTAATAAAATCCTTAATAATTTCACTTATAGGATACGAAATAGAGGCTCGAGGTATCCCGGAAAAATACATGAAAGAAATTGATTAATTAATTTGGAAATTTGTATGGAATGATAAGAAAGACCTGGTCAAGCGTGTCTCTATGTCATTGATCTTAAGTAAAGGAGGAATGGATATCATAGATATTAAATCTTATGTACAAAGCAGAAAAATTAAACTCGTCTATAAAATAATGAAAAGTGAAAATGCTACATGGAATACAATAGGAAAACATTGGTTACGCACATTTGACGATAAATATAGAGTCCCGTTCTTTCTATGCAAACTATCAGATACAAGAAATACAAATATGTCATATATTTCGAAATTTTATAAATCCATCATAGATGCATGGTCTGAACTCCAAAGATTAAACCAACCAACATGTAAGAATGAAACTCTTGAACAATTCCTTTTTGGCAACCATTTATTTCAGTTTAATTAAAAGCCAATTTTCTTTTGTTCGTTTGCGAAAAGCGGTATATGCACTGTTAGCGACGTTTGGGACTGCGAAAGACACGATTTCAAAGAAGATAAAAGTATATATAACTTACTTACAGATAAGCGTAACTGTATAGCGGAACTCTCTAGAATTAAAAAGGCGTTTCTAAAACAAATCTTACAGCTGTTAAGAAGAAATGAAAATCAAACAGAGCAATGTACATATCCTAGAATTGATGCGAACTGTGACTTAATTGACAAAAAAATTCGAAAAATTTCGTTCGAAAAAATTAAACTGAAAACTTTGATGGTGAAACTAAATGAAAACAAACCGAATTGTCAAGATAAATGGGAATATGAATTTCAGAAACAATTTGAATGAGACCTGATCTGGGATAATATTAGGTTGACCATAACATCCAAGAAAATGAAAGAATTTCAATGGAAATGTATCCATAACATTTTATACACAGAATCTAAAATACGGAAGTTCGGGGAATCAAACGGGAAATGTCATTTCTGTAAAGTGAATGAAGAGAATATATACCATCTATTCTATGGATGTGCTCATGTGAAAAACATCATAAATGCTTGTTGTGATTTAGTGGTTTGTGCTATTCCAGATTACAGAAATCAAATATCCGACGAAGTTTTGATGCTTGGTTTCCATGGAAACAATAAAGAATTGATTATATTTAATACAATCATTATTACTGTAAAGTGGTTAATCTGGAAGAGCAGAAATGACGTAAAATACAAGCGCCGTAGTTATACAACGGAAGAAACGTGTAACAAGTTTCGCTCTTCTTTGGTAGAGAATATGCGCTTTTATATTAATTCGAAGGAAAAGAAACCATTATCTATTGATATTGCTCAAAATATCATAACTCAGTTAACACTTTAGAATAACATACTAAAGTGTTCGAGCTCGATATGGTGTCATGATATAAATAAGGGAGAATAACTAATTTCAGCTAATGTTAAAGCAGCATTTTGTATTATTAATTTGTTTAATGAATTATTTATTGCTAAATGATTGTTTATCTAAGGGAACATTTACATTTGACCATTGTTAAATTTGAAAGGTATTTCATAGATATGGCTGGAGGAAGTTTTTGTCGGTAGGGATCATGGCCCAACCACTCAGACTGCCTCTAGCCATACCTATATATGTACTCTATAAGTGGTGGTGTGACGAAACATTCTGTCTGGTGATGAACTCAAAATAATGTGTATTACTAACGGTTATGGCGAGAAAGAGTCCGAGCTGATTAATCCAACGAACCAGACCTGTTCTAGTATTAATTTGTTTAACTAATTATTGATAGCTTAATGATTGTTCATTTTCAGGAACAACTTCAATAAAAAAAGTTAAATTTGATAAGTATTTGATAGATATGGCTGGAGGAAGTTTTTGTCGGTAGGGATCATGGCCAAACCACTCAGACTGCCTCTAGCCATACCTATATGTATATGTACATTTTTTATATGTTGGATTGTGACAGTGACAAAGTTAAATGTTATGGCGGGAAAAAGTCCGAGTCGGAAAACCCAAACAAGCAGCATTTTGTATTATTAATTTGTTTAATGAATTATTTATTGCTAAATGATTGTTTATCTAAGGGAACATTTACATTTGATAATTGTTAAATTTGAAAGGTATTTGATAGATATGGCTGGAGGAAGTTTTTGTCGGTAGGGATCATGGCCCAACCACTCAGACTGCCTCTAGCCATACATATATGTATATGTACTTTTTTATATGTTGGATTGTGACGGTGACGAAGTTAAATGTTATGGCGGGAAAAAGTCCGAGTCGGAAAACCCAGACTCAGGCATTTTGTAGGATTAATTTGTTGAATGAATTATTTATTGCTAAATGAGTGTTTATCAAAGGGAACATTTACATTTGACCATTGTTAAATTTTGATAAGAAGGTGATAGATATGGATGGGGGAAGTTTTTGTCGGTAGGGATTGGCCCGACCACTCAGACTACTTCTAGTCATACCTATATGTAATTAATTAAAGTAACACTACTAATGATTTTGTTTAACATCACGGCCATTATAACAAAGTGAGAGTGAAAGAGAATGAACGATATTTAGATTGAGAGAAATAATTAAGTTACAATATATATATATTGTAATGTTTGAAGATCTAATTCTGATAGTCAGTACTCTGAACAAGACGGTTGTTGTCGTTACAGTAATACCACTACTGTGGTTAGTTTATTACCAGGCTTTTATTGTCTCTACCATAGTACCATACGGGTATTAGTATAACCCATCTTCTTGTGTATTGCGCATGTGTATTGAGGTTGTTGCTGGCTGCCCGCCATATTGGAATAAATCTTTAAACATGTGCTCTGTGTTTGTTCCCGAACTCCAGCCTGATAAAGCCTTACACACGGACATTTCAGTGGCGACGAGGATGGGATGGTACAACGAAGCTGGAGATAACGGCAGTATGGTAAACAGTCAACGCTGTAAAGGGTCTAGAAAACCATTTGTATTCACCGACGGCCAAAGTGGCGAATGTTGATGAACTTTTCTCGGTATTGCCTTTTCACTTGCCCGTAAATCCAATAATGGCAGTGTACGGTAAAATAGAATCGTTCGATTTTGATATGAACTGGGATGAATATGTTGAAAGAGTGGAGCAGTATTTCATAGCAAATGGAGTTGATGATGTAAATAAACAACGCTCAATATTTTTGACAGTTGTGGGTCAGAAAATGTATGGCCTCGTGCGAAATCTCACATCTCCCGACAAGCCCTCTACCAAAACATATGATGAGTTAAAAACTCTGATTGCCCAGCATTTAAAGCCGAAACCTCTGATAATAGCAGAACGTTTCAAGTTTTATCAACGAAATCAACAGTCAAATGAAACGGTATGTCAATACGTGGCTGAACTGAGACGGCTCAGTGAACATTGTGAATTTGGTGCATTTCTAGACGATGCGTTGAGGGACAGATTTGTGTCCGGTTTGTCTTCTATTCCGACACAAAGGAAACTGCTCACTGAAGCTACACTGACGATGACAAAAGCTAGGGACATAGCTGTGAGCATGGAGATGGCAGAGAGCGAGGCACGGAAACTTAAAGGTGAAAGTGTGGATAAAACTGAAAAAGTTCACAAATTTCAAGCATCTAAGGAATGTTTTCGCTGTGGAAAGACTAACCATAGTGCGGACAGATGTTTTTACAAGAACAGTAAGTGTCATACGTGTAAAGAGGTAGGACATTTACACAAAATGTGCCCAAAAGCCAAGATCTCCAAAGATAAACATTGTAACTCCAAATATCAAAGTACTGGTAGTACTAACAGAAGTACTAATTCAACCAGACCGACAAAGGGGAGTTCTAAGAAAACTAAGAAGAGTTCAAAGATCCATTTTATGGAGGATTCTGACCAGGATGAGGTTGATGAAATATGGCCGATATTTTCCATGAGGTCCAGAGGGCAAAAGGAAATAAGAATTTCTGTAAACATTGAGGGAAAAACTCAAACTATGGAGCTGGACACTGGATCACCTGTTTCGCTTATATCGGACAAGGATTTCCGGACTAAATTCCAGGATAAAGTCCAGTTACAACAAAGCTTGACAATGTTGAAAACATATACTGGGGAGGTATTACCAGTGTTGGGTGAGGCTAACGTCCAAGTGTCTTATGAGGGACAGACCAAACTTTTACCGTTGCTTGTTGTTGAAGGTGATGGACCTGCTTTATTCGGTAGGAATTGGTTAGGTCAACTGCGTCTAAACTGGAAAACTATCAACATGGTATCTATCAATGAACAGAAATATTCAGTATTTGAGGACAAGCTAGGGACGGTTAAAGGGATTACAGCGTCCATCAAGCTTAAGGACAGTTCCCAACCAAAATTTTTCAAAGCCAGGACGGTGCCATATGCGCTTAAAGATCAGATAGGGGAAGAACTACATCGCTTAGAACGAGCAGGCATAGTCGAAAAAGTTGACAGTTCGGAATGGGCCACGCCCATAGTACCGGTCATGAAACCAGACGGGTCTGTAAGAATTTGTGGCGATTTCAAGATTACAATAAACCCAGTGCTCGATGTGCCCGAATATCCACTACCAACTAGTGAGGAGCTGTTCACCAAACTAAATGGAGGACAAAAATTTTCAAAGTTGGATTTGACGCAAGCCTATAACCAGGTACTTCTTGATGAAGAATCGAGGAAGTATGTAACTATCAACACTCATCAGGGTTTATACAGATACACCAGACTCCCATTTGGAGTAGCGTCTGCGCCGGCTATATTCCAGCGTATAATGGAAACCGTATTACAGGGATTGGATGGTGTTGGTTGTATCCTGGATGATGTTCTTGTAACAGGGAAAGATGGTGTAACCCATCAGCAAAATCTGGATGCTGCATTACAGCGTTTGGACAACTATGGTGTCAAGTTGAAGAAAACCAAGTGTTACTTCATGAAAGAGGAGGTGGAATATTTTGCTTTTGTTGTCAATAAAGAAGGGATCCACCCATCACCACGCAAAATAGAGGCTATCGTACAGTTAAAGGATCCTCAAAACAAGAAAGAACTGCAGTCATGGTTAGGCATTGTTAACTACTACAGAAAGTTTATATCTGACATGTCTACCATTGTACAACCTCTCACAGCATTACTGGCTGAGAGTGTTGATTGGAATTGGACAGCAGATTGTCATTCTGCATGTGTGAAAGTCAAAGAACTATTGGTGTCCTCAGAGGTATTGATTCATTACGACCCGGAAAAGCCTGTAATGTTAGCGGTTGATGCATCTTCATATGGCTTGGGAGCCGTGATCTCTCATACTATTGAAAATGATGACCGACCAATTGCATACGCATCACGTACACTCACTTCCGCCGAGAAAAACTATTCTCAAATTGAGAAAGAAGCGCTGGCGATCATATATGGTGTCCGGAAATTTCACCAATATCTCTACGGTCGAAAGTTTACATTGCTGACGGACCATAAGCCTTTGACACTGATTTTAGGTCCAAAGAAGGGTATTCCTGTCTTAGCTACTTCACGATTACAAAGATGGTCCATCCAGTTGTCGTCATACCAATTTGATATCAAGTATAGGTCAACTACTCAAAACGGGAATGCTGATACCTTGTCCCGTTTCCCTGTTGATACTGAGGATACTTCTGACATGGACCAGGAGGCCACCAAGATGAACAAACTTCAATTGAACAAATTGCCTATAACAGCGGCTCAGATTGCTATGGCAACGAAAAATGATAAAGTGTTGTCGAGAGTGATGTACTTTGTTACCAATGGGTGGTCACCCGAAAAACCAGAGAATGAGTTACTTCCCTTTTACCACGTTCGAGAGGAGCTGACGGTGGAAGAAGGATGTCTCTTGAGGGGAGTACGAGTTATTGTTCCTGATCGCTACCGGGACGAGATTTTGAACGAGTTGCATGGCAACCATCCCGGGATGGTTAGGATGAAGGCACTGGCGAGATTGTTCGTTTGGTGGCCACATTTGGATATGGACATAGAAACCAAGGTGGCAAAGTGTGAAAGTTGTAGAAAACAACTACCGAACATGCCACAGTCGCGCTCCAACCCATGGTTATGGCCAAACAAACCTTGGGAACGCGTACATCTTGACTATGCAGGACCGTTCCTGAACAGTATGTTCTTAGTCGTGGTCGACGCGCATTCTAAATGGCTAGATGTTGTTCGGATGTCATCAACCAGTGCTGAAAGCACGATCAACGCACTTCGATACATGTTCTCCGCGTATGGACTACCGAAAGAGGTAGTGTCTGACAACGGACCTCAATTTGTTGCAGCGGAGTTTGAATCTTTCTTAAAGAATAATGGTGTCAAACATATCAAATCGGCACCGTATCATCCAAGTTCGAATGGTGAGGCCGAACGTGCGGTTCGAACTTTTAAGACTGGGATGAGGAATTCGGAGGATGAGGAAGGAACATTGAACCAGAAACTGGCGTCATTCCTATTGTCATACAGAAATACTCCTCATTCTCTTACCAAAGTCACCCCAGCTGAGTTGTTCATGGGCAGGAAGCTCAGAACTCGTTTGGACATTATCAGACCAAATTTACAACAGTCCGTTCAATTACGTACTCAACGCCGCGTAAAACAAGGCCGCGAACTTGAAGTTGGAGACTTAGTGATGGTACATGACTACAGGGGTGCTAAGCGAAAACCATCATGGATTCGTGGACTTATTCTACGGAAGCTAGGACCTGTGACCTATACCGTGCAGGTTGGAGATCTACAGTGGAAGAGACATATCGATCAGATGCGGACGTGTCATCCAGATTGTGACGTGAACGATGATTTGAACAAGTCGCATTTGCAAGATATCATTGAACCGCTACCGTATTTTCCTCGCGAACCAATACCGCATACACCTGTGGTTCCATCAAGTGAGTTGGGAACTCCATCAACAATTTCTGCTCCAAGTCTCAATCGATCGATGAATGAGAATCGCGAAAGTGGAAAAAAAACCAGTTGAATCTGTACCTTCGTGTGAAACCAAACCGCGATTTCCGCGCCGCGCGCATTCAAAACCACAGAGGTTGATTGAGACCATGTGATCACTGTACTGTTGAAATGGAACTGGAACTGTTGTTTAAAATTGTGTAGTTGTTTTTATTGATAGTCAAAGTTATACAGAAAGTATAATTGATAATGTGTTTAAAGTGAAATTGTGTTTGAACAGTAATTACAGATGGTAATTAATTTCTTAAGGGGGGAAAAGTGTAATGTTTGAAGATCTAATTCTGATAGTCAGTACTCTGAACAAGACGGTTGTTGTCGTTACAGTAATACCACTACTGTGGTTAGTTTATTACCAGGCGTTTATTGTCTCTACCATAGTACCATACGGGTATTAGTATAACCCATCTTCTTGTGTATTGCGCATGTGTATTGAGGTTGTTGCTGGCTGCCCGCCATATTGGAATAAATCTTTAAACATGTGCTCTGTGTTTGTTCCCGAACTCCAGCCTGATAAAGCCTTACACACGGACATTTCATATATATGTGTGTGTGTGGGCGTGTGTGTGTGTGTGTTTGTGTGTATGTAACAATACAAAGTATTTGTTCAACATCACGGCCATTCTAACATCGTGAGAGTGAAAGGGAATGAAAAGAAGATGTTCAGATTGAGAGAGGTAGAGACAATTTAATTACAATATATAAACCTAATGTTTATGTGTGTATGTGTGTGTGTACTTATGCAAGAGCACGCCTGAAATATAAAAGTCGAGTGTGGAAAATTGATGTAAAGACAAGAAAACAAAAACAAAAACAAAAAACAAGGAAAGACATGAAAATGATAAAGAAAAAAATTATAGATGTACGATGTTGAAATGGCTCGGTGCTAAGCACCAAATAAGACATATTATGATAAAGCAATAATAACGTAGGTGTACTAAAATCACATTAATACTAATTAATGCTAACACTCTAACTTTTACTTCTTAAATAGCTAAATTGATTGCTAAGATTGACCAGAACAAACTGTCAATGAGCCAAAGTTGTAAGAAAAACAAAAAGCATATTCATCAATGAAAAGATATAAAATTTGACATTGACTTTTGACCTGGTGACCACTTTTTCCAAGGAAAGCAACTTATCTTGCATAAAAGTTGCCTATGAAAATGTTGAAATCCAAATTTGGTTTTGATTTAGTTCAATTCCTAGGTAATAATTTGCTGGATAACATCAGACATACACTACACCATTCAAGCTTCACAACTTCCATACGAAGAATACTCGATTTTCCGTAAGATTCTGTAAAAGTAACTTATTTTCTAGGAAAAAAGTTGCTTATGAAAAAAGTTGAAATCCAAAGTTCCTTTTGATTAAGTTTGATCCGAAAGGAAAAAAAATTGCTGCTTAGCATCAAACTTAGGCAGCAATTATTATTCGTTCTTTACAACTTGCTTCCATGCGAGGAATACTCGCTTTTACATAGGATTCTGCTAAAGCAACTTATTTTTCTAAAAAAAACGATGCGTAGGAATAAAGCTGAAATCCAAAGTTCGTTTTGATTAACTTTGACCTTAAGGTAATAATTTGCTGAATTATATCAAACTTAAGCTGAAATTATCATTCGTGCTTCAAAACTTGCTTCCATATGAGGAATAATCGATTTTCTATAGGATTCTGCAAAAGCAACTTATTTTCTAAGGAAAAAGTTGCTTATGAAAAATGATGAAATCCAAATTTCAATTTGATTCAGTTCAATCCGAAGGTAATAAATTGCTGAATAGCATCAAACTTCAGCTGAATTTATAATTCGTTCTTCTCGACATGCTTCCATACGAGGAATACTTTATTTTCTATTGGATTCTGCAAAAGCAGCTAATTTTCTAAGAAAAAGTTGCCTTTTAAAAACGTTGAAATCCAAAGTTAGTTTTGATTTAGTTTGATCCGAAGGTTATAATTTGCTGAATTGTATCTAACTTAAGATGAAATTATCATGCGTATTTCACAACGTGCTTCCTACCTGTCATCTTTCAAGAAGTCATTTCGTCACATTATTCCACATGAACTTTTTGATGACGAAATGACTAAACGGACAAATGCGATAATGCAAGCTTTGTCGCCTCAAAATTTCACTGTCAAGATTCTGACAGCAGTAATTTGATTGGCTAATGCAAAACGTCATCGGGACATGACCCCCTATGGGATTTTCTCAGATCTTAACGCAGCAGAGAGACGTTTACGGAACGGCGCGGATATCAAGATATGATTTTCATCAGATTGCTTGCTTCCATATGAGGAATCAAGCTCTTCCTTAGGATTCTGCAAAAGCAACTTCTTTTCTAGGAAAAAAATTGCCTATAAAAAAAGTTGAAATTGAAAATTAGTTTGATTTCATGAATATACTGTAATAGCATGATCAGATTTTACCTCACAAAACTAAATTGCAATTCTCTCTGTGTATCACAATCGTAAAAATGCAACTTATTTTCTTTGAAAAAGTGTTTATTCGATGTCCACTTAAATATGCATTTGTTCGAAGCAAAATATTTGATATGTTGGATTGCAAGTTTTTTTTATTGTTTCCATATCTCCACGTTCGTGATTTCCACTAGCTACTTCTTTCATAGTATCCGGTGCTATTACATTTGTTTACTAAGCAAGATAAAGACATTTAACACGCCTCAATTCTCACACGGGCCACCATTTATAGTCCTATTCGTCAAACTGTCTTCCAGGTTGTAGGGTTAAGAGGTGTATATCGCTAATTCTCCAGACCTGATGCTATAACTCGGGTTGTAGGGTTGAGAGGTGTATATCGCTAATTCTCCAGATCTGATGCTATAACTTCTGGGTTGTAGGGGTGAGAGGTGTATATCGCTAATTCTCCAGACCTGATGCTATAATTTCTGGGTTGTAGGTGTGAGAGGTGTATATCGCTTATCCTCCAGACCTGATGCTATAACTTCCAGGTTGTAGAGTTGAGGGATTTATATCGCTAATCCTCCAGGCCTGATGCTATAACTTGTTTTGAGGGAAACATAAATAAGCATACAATCGGTTTCATGAAGTTGTTTTTCTGGCTGGATTAGGTAACAATGGAGCGATCTGATTTTAGTATACCTGTCTGTTCAGTACATTATGTATTACTGTATATCATAAATGGTCAATAAGATGTGCACTATTACGTGTTTTATAACTTTAGTTGGCGGATTCACTATTACATCACCATCCAAACAAGATCACCACAACCCCGTATACACACACCAACACGTCTCCCCACAACCCCGTGTATACACACACTAACACGTCTCCCCACAGTCCCGTTTATACAAACACTAACACATCTCCCCACAGTCCCGTTTATACAAACACTAACACATCTCCCCACAACCCGGTATATACAAACACTAACACGTCTCCCCACAACCCCGTGTATACACACACTAACACGTCTCCCCACAGTCCCGTTTATACAAACACTAACACATCTCCCCACAGTCCCGTTTATACAAACACTAACACATCTCCCCACAACCCGGTATATACAAACACTAACACGTCTCCCCACAACCCGGTATATACACACACTAACACGTCTCCCCACAGTCCCGTATATACACACTGTGTTTTTTGAATGATGAAGTTGGTATGTCAGATGAAATAAATTCAACTATACTAATTATACTATTCATACATATATATTCAATTTTATATAAAGCACTAAATATAACAGATTCTAGATGTATAAGTAATGCATTCATATTTAAATCAATAAAGGAGTTCTTAAAATGTAATTTATATAAATCAAATTAAACGTATTAGAATGATTGAGAAATGGATCTTTAACTGATAAAACATAATATGCTAATTTCCTACTCCATCTACATCGAAATAAAATATTGAATTGTCAATGTACGAATATATATAAAGGATATTGGCTATCTAAGTTGGAAAAGACTTAAATAGGCTCAGCCTGCTTTCTAATCATTTTATTGGTACGTATTTATATGTATACTAATTCTTTTTAGTACTTGTTCATATGTCTTGTATAAATAATCAAATATTTTAAAATTAATATATGACAACAATTTACACCAATCCAAAAGAACGTACAAGTTAAATTAATATATGACACTAATTACGTTTATTTACAAAAATTTGAAAGAAGGTATACGTTTAATCAATATATGACAAAAATTTACACAAACTGAAACTTATTTACATATCAATAAATATGATAATTTAAAATCTGAAATCAGGTGTAATATTTGATAAATTTCCTAAATCTGCAGCTGTTTTATGCAGTACCTATTTATCATTTAATTGCAAATATCATTAGTTATTGAGTATCTGATTAGTTACCAGAAGTTGATTTACCTGTGTAATTTACCTGTACAACATTTCTGCTATAGACTATAACTCACTATCATCACAACTGACCACCTAAGTAAACATGTTTTTATAAGCAGAGTTGGTGTTCGGGGAAGTCCCCCCGTATATACACACACTAACACGTCTCCCCACAGTCCCGTTTATACTCACACTAACACGTCTCACCACAACCCCGTGTAAACAAACACTAACACGTCTCCCCACAACCCCGTATACACACACACTAACACGTCTCCCCACAGTCCCGTATATACACACACTGACACGTCTCCCCACAACCCCGTATATATACACACTAACACGTCTCCCCACAGTCCCGTATATACACACACTAACACGTTTCCCCACAGTCCCGTTTATGCACACACTAACACGTCTCACCACAACCCCGTGTAACACACACTAACACGTCTCCCCACAACCCCGTATACACACACACTAACACGTCTCCCCACAGTCCCGTATATACACACACTGACACGTCTCCCCACAACCCCGTTTATACACACACTAACACGTCTCCCCACAGTCACGTATATACACACACTAACACGTCTGCCCACAACCCCATATATACACACACTGACATGTCTCCCCGCAACCCCGTATATACACACAATAACACGTCTCCCCACAATCCGTATATACACACACTTACACGTCTCAACACTACCCCGTATATATACACACTTATACGTCTCCCACAAGCCCGTATATACACAAACTAACACGTCTCCACACTACCCCGTATACACACAAACTTACACGTCTCCACACTACCCCGTATATACATACCCTTACACGTCTTCTTACAACCTCGTATATACACACACTAACACGTCTCCCAACCACCCCATATATATATACAGACTTACACGTCTCCCCACAACCCCGAATGAACAAACTAACACGTCTCCCCACCACCCCGTATATACACACACTAACACGTCTCCCCACATCCCCGTATATACACACACAGACACATCTCCCCACATCCCCGTATATACACACACTAACACGTCTCCCCACAACCCAGTGTGAACACGCACTAACAAGTCTCCCCACAACCTCGTATATACACACTCTAACAAGTCTCCCCACAACCCCGTTTATACACAACCGAACACGCCCCCCACAGTCCCGTATATACACACACTAACACGTCTCCCCACAGTCCCGTATATACACACAGTGACACGTCCCCCCACAACCCCGTATATACACACACTAACACGTCTGCCCACAACCCCATATATACACACACTGACATGTCTCCCCACAACCCCGTATATACACACAATAACACGTCTCCCCACAATCCGTATATACACACACTTACACGTCTCAACACTACCCCGTATATATACACACTTACACGTCTCCCACAAGCCCTTATATACACAAACTAACACGTCTCCCCACAACCCCGTATATATACACACTGACAGGTCTCCCCACAACCCCGTATATACACACACTTACACGTCTCCACACTACCCCATATATACACACACTTACACGTCTCCCACAAGCCCGTATATACACAAACCTACACGTCTCCACACTACCCCGTATATACATACACTTACACGTCTTCTTACAACCTCGTATATACACACACTAACACGTCTGCCAACCACCCCATATATATATACAGACTTACACGTCTCCCCACAACCCCGAATGAACAAACTAACACGTCTCCCCACCACCCCGTATATACACACACTAACACGTCTCCCCACATCCCCGTATATACACACACAGACACATCTCCCCACATCCCCGTATATACACACACTAACACGTCTCCCCACAACCCAGTGTGAACACACACTAACACGTCTCCCCACAACCTCGTATATACACACACTAACAAGTCTCCCCACAACCCCGTTTATACACAACCGAACACGCCCCCCCCCCACAGTCCCGTATATACACACACTTACACGTCTCACCACAACCCCGTATATACACACACTAAGATATCTCCCCACACCCCCGTATATACACACACTAACACGTCTCCCCACAACCCCGTATATACACACACTTAAACGTCTCCCCACAACCCCGTATATACACACTAACACATCTTCCCACATCCCCGTATATACACACACTAACACGTCTCCCTACAACCCCGTATATACACACACTAACACGTCTCCCCACAGCCCCGTATAAACACACACTTAAACGTCTCCCCACAACCCCGTATATACACACACTAACACGTCTCCCCACGATCCCTCACCCCCTCCCCACAGATATCGATGTCTTTGACTAACTAGATTTGATATTAACTTAATTTCATTGTTGATACTGAATTGCTAACAAAACATAATCAACTGCCATACAAAGAACCCCGGCTAGCCGCTGTGACACGCCTTATAGCCAGTAAAGTTAGTTATACATTATATTGTGAATGTTGTCATGTACATGGTCACTTAACAAAGAGCTTGGTATAAATGTAGAGACTTACCACCAACACCATCAATCTGGTCTCCATGTTACAGACTTATGTCCTCACCAGTGCCATCTTGTGTCATACTAACCGCTGTTGCGATCATTGCTGTTTATCCACGTGCAAGGTAACGCTACTTCACACCGATAAAACACTACTTTTTATTGACTATTATCAGATAATGGCTTAACACATAAAGTTTGTAGCTAAAAATACAGCATCAAGATATGATGTATGCGGGGACAGTTTCCAATGGGTGACTTAAATTTGACACAAACTTGGTTTAATAAATACCATACAACATACACAGCCAAATATGAAACTCGATTCTAATGGTCTTTATTGTAGGACCAATAACACATAAAACCTGAAATTACACCTTTAATATTCATTTGTAGTTCGACATCAAACACAATCCTGAGAGTAGTATGTCGCATGTATCTCAGCTAGAACTATAAACCTGATTTAAAGCAGTCCATTACATGTAGAGACGTGAAACAAGACGTGAAAAAATAATTAATGAAAAAAGGACCCCCAAAGAGAAATATTTACTTGCTAATAAATATGTGGAAAGGACTTGTGTAAGTTAGGCCCGTGCACAAACCCAGTCTTATCTGGTTGGTGATCAGAACTTTTACAGGTATTGTGCTTGGTTGCATGAAAATGCACCACGACGAAAAATCGATCTATAATGCGATACTCATTTAAATCACAGAAAAGCAAATATGGCACATTCAATATGTTTTCTGATCGCTTTATCACAGCAACATGTCTAGCACAAAGGAGTAATAGTTCTAAAAAATAGCCTGATCTGTCAAATCAACCAAACCTGTGATTTAACAAATTAACCAAACCTGTGATTTAACAAATTAACCAAACCTGTGATTTAACAAATTAACCAAACCTGTCATTTGTCAAATTAACCAAACCTGTGATTTAACAAATTAACCAAACCTGTGATTTAACAAATCAACCAAACCTGTGATTCAACAAATTAACCAAACCTGTGATTTAACAAATTAACCAAACCTGTTATCTGTCAAATTAATCAAACCAGCGATATTATTTTTCTTCATCTTCATAAAATTAATCAGATTTGTAACATGTCAGTCTTTTTGGCGACGCTTCTGAGTGCGGTTAATTTAACCTTTGCAACCTTCATCTACTGTAAGGCCATTATGCCTTTCCCTATCCACTTGATAAGAAAGCATGCTCCGGATAACCTAGGTACATAAATAAACTTAAAATAATAAGTCATTTGGCAGCATTCAAGTAGTTCGTTGGAGAGATTTACAGGTTATAAATCCGTTGAGATAATTTAATGAAGACATCAGCCTTAATGCCTTATTATTGGCCATGTTAACTGAGTTATGTAACTTTTTAACAGCATATGTACAAGTCCAATATGTCTAAATTCAAAGTGCACATAGGTATATTCTGACTCGTTGACTATAACTAACAAGGTTATTGAAATTTAGGACGGCTATTGCAAGTTTTGGGGGATTTGTTGAACTCTAGCTGGTAATGTTGATAATCCTTTAATGGGTCTTGATATGGGAGGAAATCATTATACCTAGAGAAATCTCAAGGACCTCACCTAAATGAAAAACATTGTTGTTTTATCATTCATAACATTGAAGGCGTAACACAAGTTTCCGCACGGGTTGACGAAGGACGAAATTGTAAATGAAGCAAAAAGACTTCACCTTTCAGGGAAAAATAAAAAACATGAGTAAAATATGAGCAAAGCATTAATTCACACGGACCTTTAAAACGTACAAAAGAATAAGACCAAATGTTTCGGAAGTGTAAACGTCTTCTGCTTCATCGACGACACCCGCCATGTAAATCTATGTCAAATACAGGTTAATGTCACGACCTCAAAGTAAGAACATAGGAATTATTCCCAATCACACCGAGTAGGCATACTATGGAGCAAATTCAAAAACGTCCACCTTTGTATCATACAGGAATACAGAATGTATCTCAATAATACAAAGATAGCGACCATTAAACTTGTCTATATTCTTCATCAATCTGTATCTCTCGAATCCCTGTATCGTCCATTTGTACGTCAGCAGCCGATATCTATCACGAAACTCTACATTAAGAGCATGGCCTTGAACAACGAATTAATTGCGACATATAAACGCCATAATTAGAGAAGCATGGATGTATGTTACTTTCAAGAAATAGACAATTCACGATCGGAAAATCGAAATTGTCCTACACCTTGGTAGTAGGCTGCCTCTATTGGTCATATATTAACTAAAGATCGAGGTAAGCAGCTGATGAAGAAAAGTTTATTATGTCTTTGTTTTCAAGTTCTGAAGGGTACATACGATCGACTAGGTCAGTAAATCTTGTTGTTTATAGGCAACACTTTGCCGATACATTGTATATCTGAATGTGAAATTGAAAGATATGGCGAGGTTTTTGTTAGCTGTCTTACTTAGCTACTGTTTTCCCCATAGGAATACCAACAGTCTGCAGGAAAAAAATCTTTACTCCGAATTCAGTTAATCTTGCAAATGGCATATGAACTGCTCCGTAATTCATACGAGTTCACTTGACTTCATCAGCCCATGTAGCAACGAAAAAGACATCCCATCAAATTATGACAGATCACACCGATTATAACACGCAGGGACACGATATTTAGTATATAACTATTGTCTTGTATCTTCAGCTGACGATAAATTAATCTATTATACTACTTAGTGGACTGTTCAATGTACATGTACCTTATGAAGTTATTTATGAATAGCTACACTGGTATTTCGACTCTTCTATTGTTGTGTTCATGTTTTCTTGTTGTTAAACATTCTGACAAAATACATTACAATGTAAACTTAATTGATTACAAAATAGGTTCAGCAGTTTTAATCTTACTTTTATATGTGTTTGGGTCCTCGTTCGTTAGACAATGAGAAATAGAAAGTGTTCGTGCCCTCTTGTGTGAGATCATGATGAACGCTATGGTTTGAAGTCCTATGTCGGTGGACAATGAGAAATAGAAAGAGTTTGTGCCCTCTTTCGTGAGACACTGATGAACGCTTTGGTTTGAAGTCCTATGTCGGTGGACAATGAGAAATAGAAAGTGTTCGTGCCCTCTTGTGTGAGATCATGATGAACGCTTTGGTTTGAAGTCCTATGTCGGTGGACAATGAGAAATAGAAAGTGTTTGTGCCCTCTTTTGTGAGACACTGATGAACGCTTTGGTTTGAAGTCCTATGTCGGTGGACAATGAGAAATAGAAAGTGTTCGTGCCCTCTTGTGTGAGACACTGATGAACGCTTTGGTTTGAAGTCCTATGTCGGTGGACAATGAGAAATAGAAAGTGTTCGTAAACTCTTGCGTGAGACCATGATGAACGGTATGGTTTGTAGTCCTATGTCGGGGGACAATGGGGGATGGTGTGTTTTGTAAGTTATATATCGTTGGACAATGATCACGGGAAGCACTGGATGTTTACTAGTAATCCTAAATGGGACAGTGACGAATGGCCAGAGTTGAGAAACCAGTCTGTGGCCCCGACCTACTGATAGACCAGTGTCCATTGTTTTACACTCAATCTTTACATACAGCATTTATCATAAAAGACCCCCTGATTTTAAATAAAGACAAACACCAAACATTCTACATGGTAATCCACATGAGTCTCCATATAAATCAGACGTCTTACTGTCTCAGACCAATAATCGTCCGCGAGTCAGGAAGGGATCTGATATAGTCTTAATGAAAAACAAATAAATAACAACGGCAGCGACAAAAAATATACAATAATAAACATATATATGAATCAACAACATCTTTTATTGGGTATTATTTTGGGTATTGTTTAGAGGGAAACGGATAAATAACCTTCTGATCATTGTTTGTACACAACAAGTTATATCACTTTGCTTATTTTGTTCACTATTAGCAGCGTCACAAAAGGAATCCCGACAGCCAGGCCACCGGCAATGCAAGTAACGGTAATTCCTGGGAAGAAGAAAAGTTGAAATGAGGAATTGAAATTATTTATTTGTCTATAAAGAGGATATAAGCCGACATGGATGTCACTTTCGTAAAAGTTAAACTGAAAAAAATAGTAATAACACTTCAACCTTTGTTTGACAATGTCAGTATAACATCATGCTAGTTAGGAATATCTTGTTGTGTTGTGGCATCATAGTCTTTGTAGATAAGTAAGCCTACTGAAGTAGTACAAGGTGTTTCTATTCTGGCTTAAACTCACTGTGCATGAAATTTTCTATGATCATAAAATATTCCTCGTTAAGGACGGTAACATGTCCATAGAGTAACAAAGAATTCTAGCCAGAAAACGATGCGAAGGTGAGAACTCAAACAGTTCATACCAAACAAGAGCCCTATCTAAGCAATCATCACAAAGATTCTCCAAAAACATCCCAGGGTTTGGGCTAGACCCCAGTCGAATCCTTGTAGCATATCTATATTAAATGTTTCAGGCCTAACAATTGTATTAATTGTTATGGGGTGGGAACCTTGTTTCTAAGTAAATCCATTGAGGTCTCAAGCTAGATCAGTTCTAGCACCATTGCTGCATTTGTATGACCTATTTAGATTTAGGGTGGGGATCGCAACAGTTTTAAAGCGTTTACACAAGGGCTGGGTATTAAGGGGAGGGACAGGCCAAGTTGCCACCCTGGAAGCACATGATAGTGTGTCTCCTGCTACTCATAACGTAATTGAATATAGGGTTCACTGTTGAGACTCAAAATACACAAAGAGTGTGGACAGGAAACAATAGAGAATACCGAAGCGTAACGAAACCATAATCGGAACCCAAAATCGATTAACCCAGGGGCAAATTATGAAAAAAGGAAATATCCACATGCAGACCTTTGTAAAAGTACAGTAGAATAGGATCAGGTGTTCCGGACGAGTTAGCGCGTTCAGCTCCATCGAGGACACCCGCCATGTAAACATAAGTCACATCCAAGTAAACGTCAAATCATCAAAGTGAGAACCGAGTCAGCATTCTCAATCTCAACAAGTAAGTACATTTATAAGCGTACTCAAAACCGTATATCATCATACCACACAAAGATACGAAATATTTCTTAATGAGACAAAGATGGCGACCATAAAACTTGCTCATAGTTCAAATCAACCTGCATCTCCCGAAACCCTGTTTTGAATGTTTATTTGTCAGCAGTTAACATCGATCACGAAAATATTGATATCTAGAGCAACCCCGAGAATAACGAATCAACAGCGACATAGGTTGGAGAAGAAGGGATGTTACTGTCAAGAAATGGTTCACTCTCGGAAAATTGAAATCGTCACGTTTATCGTACAGCTAAGTAAAAAAGGACAATTAGTAATAAAGGACACAACAAACTATTCTACATCAGCTGCTTACCTCGATCTCTCCTTGAACTTCGACCAATATGGACAGCTTACTACGAAGCTATAAGATAAACGTGATTATTTCAATTTTCCGATCGTGAACTTTCCATTTCTTGATAGTAACATCCCTGACAAACAAACTAACAACACAAGGATTCGAGAGATGCAGGTTGGTAAGAACAATGGGCAAGTTTTATGATCGCCATATTTGTCTCATTGAGAAATATTCTGTATCTTTAAGTGATATGAAGATGGACGTTTTTGAGTATGCTCATCAGTGTGTTTTCTTGTTGTGATTTACAAATATACTCGGTTCTCATTTTGAGAACTTGATGTTTATAGGTGTCGTCAATGAAGCAGAAGACGCTTACTTTTCCGGAACACCTGGTCTTATTCTCTTGTACTTTTGCAAGAGTCTCCATGTAAATCTGTCCTTTGTTCATATTTTGCCCCTGGTTTAATCGATTTTGAGTTTGGTTTATGAGTTTGTTAACGCTTCGGTATTCTCTTATACATTTTAGTAGTAAGCTTTCCATGCTGGTCATACTTTAAGTAGATATTGTGGTAAGCAACTGACGTAGAACATTATGTTGTGTCCTATATCTCAAGTTCAGAAGGATATATACGATCAACGCTGTCAGCAAACGTCTTGTTGTTTATAGGTCTTGTTGTTTATAGAAAACACATCTTCTCGTATGAAAACAAAAGCAAATCAGCTAAAGAGTAGGGCACAGTTTGTTCCCATGGGAATACCAACAGTCTGTTAGAAAATGTTTCCTCCAAACTCAACAAAACTATTGCCAACCAGGAATTCTATCATTCGTTCTATATAGCTTAGCTTTTGTTGTGTTTTTCACGAAGTATGTTCCAAGATAGCTCACTACCATATATTTGCATCGTCGTCCGCCTTTTCTGGACCCAGACGTCAGCTTTGATATATTGTACCAAGACCGCGTTTGTCTCTTTACGTTCCATACTGGTACATTTATATTTTAAATGTGATGACCTCGAAGCTAAGTATCCGTGCTGTAACGAGAACATATTGCAAGTAAGGCACCCCTTTTGTCCTCCTCCCCTTCTCACTCGCACCGTTTATACACTTCAACTCCATATCAGGATGGAATCCTTAAATTCCCATTATAGATAAATAATTTTATAGGATTTACCCCAACTCCAAGTCTCCATGGAGCTGAGATTTTTCGTTTATACCAAATGTATTTCCCCCTTTTAAAAAAGAGGTTTCTGACCAAATTTGCTCAGTCTTTAATGACAAGTGGCGTTTTCTTTCTTTTTTTAGAAAACGCTGAAGTGACAGTCACATTTGCACATTTCCAATCAGAACAGACAGATCACAAAGCTTAGTATATAATTTAAATAGTAATAATAAAGAGTATACTCTACCGATTACATAGATATGAATGTCAGACTCCTTGTTCTTTCGTCGCTTTAGATGCAACATTTCTGAAACGGAAAATGTCCAAACTGAAGTTTATGGCAACAGATTAAGTATACTGTAAATTGCTTTAAACGATAAGAAGGTGCGGTCTTTTGTGGAAGATGATGTAAACACACACGCACACATGCTGACCTTTTAAATGAAGCAATATATGCAGTATAACGAAAAATGAAATAAAATACACCATATTGATGTTTTGTTATGCAAGGTTGTATATATCAACCAGTTGTAGTACTTCACATTCCTGTATAAGGTAAGGTTATATATATATATCAATTGTAGTACTATGCAATACTTTATAAGGTCAAGTTATATTTTTAGAAAATTCCTGTGACGTCATTCTTTGTGTACAATAGATGTATAGTTTCACTATCCAATGGTGGTCAGTTGGATATTTGACTATCCAATAGTGTTAACCGTTGGAAAGTCAACTATCCAACTGGTCCTTATAATGGTCCTGCAAAATTTAGACCCAAAAGGTACAGAAGTGTATCACGCACTTTGTCCGGAATATCAGAATTTAGAACACCACATTTCCACGTTTTGTCTTCATCATCTACATATGTACAGGTATAACATTTGATTGCTATTTTGCTATTCCTACACCTTTTGCTGCTGAATCCTTTAGTTTTTGTCAAGTTTGCAGCGCATTCCTTCAAATTTTGTATCATCTTATAGTGTTACAGTTTTTCCAGTTTCGGGTTCCATGGATATCAAGTCCCCGTGTACAGGCCTGATATCTTGCTTGTCAGCATACGCCTGACCACAGTTGTTTGAGTTACCGTCAGTAAACACAACCCCCATTTTGAGTTTGCATCGGTTTTTTCGCAAATATTGTTTTAGACAATTTGTCCCTTCTCTCATCCGGAATAGGAGTCACAAAACGCTTTTGTTCCTTTGGTGATGTAGCGTTTTCCTCAGATTCTTTCAATAGTTTTGAAGTTCATCATCTAAAATATCATTTAGATTAGAGTTTTTCAAAGTAAAATCAAGTGCAGTATTTGATTCCAAATCTAAGATGCTGTCAATAACAGCATCTGTATCAATTTCCGAGCTGCAGGCATATGTATCCTCCTTGAATTTGTCGGGAGTAACAAATAAGTCATTATCACTATCACTAGGTGTTGAATCCTTACTGGTTTGTTGACAATATGATAGTGACATGACACATGTAGTAATGCACGTGTAAAATATACCTTACGTAACTGTGTACTTACCCGATCGTAAAATAAACAAGATTGTTGCCTGTGTTAACAAATCAGATATGTTCATCTATCCAACAGTTGGATAGTAGAATAGTGTGAAATACCTGAAGGGGTCCGAAATGGGGAGTGATTTTTTTAAGTAGGATAAACCAAATCGTTAGTGTAGAATAAACCAGAGAAAATACCATATCCCGGGCCTTCGGCTCTCGATAGGTGTGTTTTCTATGGCCTATTCTACACCAACTTGTGGTTTATCCTATATATCTACCATTTTTAGTACTAAAGTTGTATATATCTACCATTTGTAGTACTAAAGTTATATATATCTACCATTTGTAGTACTACACAATTCCTTATAAAGTAAGGTTGTATATAGCTACCCTCTCTTGTTCTACTCAATCTTTTGACGTCAGTAGTTGTTTTGAGTATTTCCTGTACGTCAGTAGTTGTTTGGAGACTGGACGGTTCCACAAACATCTGGGGAATTTCCTGGACATCCTGGACGCGCTGCGTCATTGTTAAGGTAACACTACAAAAGTAATACACGTTTACTGACCTTGTGTGTGAGATAGTTTTACATAAATATGTAAGACAAGGTACATGGCATTATAGGGAGATTGTATGACAGAGAAAACTCACTTGATGTACCCGTGACGGTTTGGTATAGAATTCATCACGTGGACCGGTTTAGAAGTGTTGAGTCTCGCACACGCATAGAACATCGGGTATCTCTCGTGTGACAATTCATAACAGTCGCAGACCATTATAAGGAACAAATCAGGAACGGTGGTGTTGACGTCAAACGTCATGTGACTGTTCCGGTCGGTGGTGAAGTCGATGTTCATAGTGTGGAATGGTGGACGTGACGTACATCTCCTGGGCAGTGTACCGCGTCCGCACTGTTCACACGTGTCAGTACAGAAGTGCTGCATACATTCTCCATCACTGTTAGAGGAAGAAAAAGCATGTTACTATAGGGTAACTCTGGCTATAAATGATATTTAAGGCTGAGTATTACACTCCATACATCTGTGATTTTGTCACTCAACGTAATCCTGTCTGATCGTCGTATGGTACCATGTTTTCCTCATCAGCAGTGATTCATCCGACCGCTATGTCATTTCATAGTTTATCATCTATATGCTGCTTCCACCAAAGATATTGGCCGATAAAGGTAAAGCGCAGGGCTTTATCCGTCATATGATGCACGTGAGCTTTCCCGGTTGTGACGGGACTGCAAAATGTTAAAGATTTCCTTGATTGGCTGATGGATTTATCATGGTATTAAACGGTTTATTATCGGAAATGAAATGCATTGGTATAATATTTTCATTCACATATGCGTGAAGTCACGCTCTGTAGATTTAAAAGAATAGAACTACATATTGTACTGCGCCTTGACTTTCTGAAAATAGTACATCTTTTAAATGTTTTATAAATTTTATAAATATAAATTTTTTAAATAGACCTTGATGAAAAGTTCCCTACGCGACATAGCTGGCTCATGGCTTCAGTTAATACACATTCCTACTTCACTCATTTTTTTTCTTTTTTACATGGATTCTTGCTGTCCTCAAAGTTGATACAAATCAATACACAGATTTCCTCACAATACATAAATAACCACCTAAATAAAAAAGCACCGACAGAAAGGTAAATGGAAACGAGGTTGACTTGTAAGGTTAACCGGTGTATATAAAATAAACTACTGGTATAAAAGTACCAGGTACAATACAATAAACACTACCGGTGTATATGGAAAATAAAGGAACATTTTGGTGATAACACTTAAAATAAAAAGTAACAAATGGCGTTTTTTGCTCTGTTTCCTCTGAATATCTATGTTAAATGGTTACAGAAAAAACAGAATACACTGTAAGTACCTTACACGATGTACAATACAAAGTTAAGTTTTGGATTGGGACGAGAAGACGGAGCTGGCTGGTCACCTCGTCTTTTCTAACCCTCGACAAAAATAAACCTTACATTGTAAGATACTAACCATATATTGCCTTACACCAGCTACCGGTACATGAAAAATTCACTATCCTGATCTGACAGTGTGAGAAGAAGTTGAGAACGACTTGAGAAGAACTTGAGAACGAATTTTCCCATTTCCCAGCAGGATACGTCGTTATCCAGAAGTATTTTCCTTACAAGAATGATCCGCGTAGGAAAATAGTCCATCGCAAACATATAAATAAAATCATATAAAAAATGAGAGAGAGAAAATAAACAGAAGCAAAAAAAAACCACCATTTCAAGCGTAAATGCGCATATTAGAAAGCCAATTAAGATATTTTTTTTCTTTCAAATTATTTATTTTCACATAATTTTAATGTTTATGATATTCCTCCGCACAAATCTTATTTGTTAACATTTGCCAAAGACAGATCGCGAGCGATGGTGTTTAGTTGACTTTTCTTAGATTAGTATATAGATAATAAACAGTTTATCACCCATTATATTCCGGGTTTGTCGTTAGATTGTTCACATCTGGCTGTACGTACCCAGGTAGCCGCATCACCTCTATACGTGGGCAGCAGCGATAACCTTTCTGGGAACTCTTCGATGTACACTGGTTAGTCGCCACACATCTTTCCTCAGCATGGGCTGGATGGTAATGGTACTCAAGGAAATTGATATCTATGATTTCTGTCGTCACCTGGTAGACGAGGAAAGCCTACAACATACAAATGATCTAGTTGTAACGAACATAAGACACAAGCATGTGGTTGCATCTACATGTATATAATTAAAGAAAGGATGGACAGAATTTAGTCATTTATTTAAAACCCTCTAAGCGGCGTGACACTGTCAATAAACATTTATTTTTAACCCCATAAGTGGCACAAATCGCCGTCAGCGTTTGCCTGAAATTGAGCCCGTTTATATCTGCAAAAAATATTCGTGACCCTCTACAAATATTCAGAAACGTTTAGCCAACATCCGTCTGTTCGCCATACCACACACACTTTCAAAATAGACATGTATAACTGTTTAGTTAGACAAGTAGCAAAAATGATGAATATTCTATCCAAATGTTTGTTCTTTATTCGACATTAGGCGAGTATTAAACTCTATCGACCATGCAGCCAATACGTACAATGAACTGGGAAATATCTCCCAAAATTCCTGATTATCTGTTCCCTTTTTTTACCTTAAAAGATTATTTTTAAAAAATCAGAGAATACCAAAACGTCAACAAAACCATAATCCGAACTCAAAATTGATTAAACGAGAGGCAAAATAGAAACAAAGGAACGATTTACAGTGAGACCCTACCGTAAAAGTACAAAATAATAAAACCAGGTGTTCCGGAAGAGTAAGCGCCTTCTGCTTCATCGACGACACCCGCCATGTAAATCTTAGTCGCATCCAAGTAAGTATCAATCCTTAAAATGAGAACCGAGTCATCATTGTCTTCACAACAAGTAAGCACACTAATAAGCAAACTCAAAAAGTCCATCTTCATATCACACAAAGATACAGAAAATTTCTCAATGAGATCAAGATGGCGACCATACAACTTGCCAATAGTCTTCATCAGCCTGCATCTCTCGAATCCTTGTCCCGTAAGTTTGTTCGTCAGCAGTTGACATCTATCACCAAAATCTCGATATTCAGAGCAATCCCTAGAATAACGAATTAACTGCGACATGTAAACACTACAAGATGGAGAAGCAAGGATGTTACAATCAAGAAAGGGAAAGTTCACGATCGGAAAATAGAAATCACCACTTTTATCATAGAGCTTATAGTAGTAAGTTGCCCGTGTTGGTCATATTTAATGTCATAAATTACAAAAACTAATTTGATAACTAAAACCTTAGCTTAGGGTATACATTTGTACGTTCGGTACATAAGAAGACCAGTTCATGCGAATATTGAATATAGCGATTAGTGAATTGTACTGATATAATTAAAACATTGACGCATGAATAATTTGAGCGGAGATTTGACGTTCTTCGGTAAACTTACTGAATCGTTAAATAGAGCCAAAACGCTGGCGGTGTGTGACGTAAGGTTATGTGTGACACCAGGTGATGTGTGACGTCAAGTGATGCGAGATGTCAAGTGATGTGTGACACCAGGTGATGTGTGACGTCAGGTGATGTGTGACGTCAGGTGATGTGAGACGTCAGGTGATGTTTTACGACATTTGATGTGTGACGTCAGGTGATGTGTGACGTCAGGTGATGTGTGACGTCAAGTGATGTGTGACAACAGGTGATGTGTGACGCCAGTTGATGTGTGACGTCATGTGATGTGTGACGCCAGTTGATGTAAGACTCTAAGTCATGTTATTTGCTTTTGACCGGAAGAAACTCCAATATCCTAATTTAGCCAACAATTGTACCAAATAGAGCTTTTTCAGCAACTGTATGTACTAGGAACACAAGGACAAAATATAATAGTAAAACTTATAGGTGATAAAAAAATACAATTCAATTTTATATTAATTCGTTTTTGTAAGACTGCAGTAAAACAAGTCCTGACGAGTATCTATAGTTATTATGTTATACCTACCAGAATCACCACGAAGAACGTCGCACCAGTCCTCATCGTGTCTAGTTAGATATCTACTGGACAAGGAAGAGAATACCAGTTAAAAATCGAGCTCGCGTATAGCTACAATATAAATAGTCGTCAATGAATCGATATTCTATATAAATATCATGTTGATTTTATAAAAGATATATATTGACAGGTAATATCATCTTGTCGAATTATCTAATTCAGTGTGTAACCTGTAAGGGGATTTTTAAAAAATGTTAATTAAATGTGGGTTATACGGTAAATACCGAGAAAAATATGAATGCACTTTGTATTAATACGCCTGGTGGTTACGGTATGTACCGGTGTAACGTATAACCTGGTGGTTACATGTACGTATGTACACACTGTCACGTATAACCTGGTGGTTACATGTACGTATGTACACACTGTCACGTATAACCTGGTGGTTACATGTACGTATGTACACACTGTCACGTATAACCTGGTGGCTACATGTACGTATGTACACACTGTCACGTATAACCTGGTGGTTACATGTACGTATGTACACACTGTCACGTATAACCTGGTGGTTAACGTATGTACACATTGTAACGTATAACCTGTTGGTTACGGTGTGTACCGTTGTAACGTATAACCTGGTGGTTACATGTATGTATGGTATGTACACACTGTCACGTATAACCTGGTGGTTACGGTATGTACACACTGTACCGTATAACTATGTGGTTACGGTATGTACACACTGCACCGAATAATCTGGTGGTTACGGTAAGTACACACTGTACCGTATAATCTGGTGGTTACGGTATGTACACACTGTACCGTATAACCTGATGGTTACGATATGTACACACTGTACTGTATAATCTGGTGGTTACGGTATGTACACACTGTAACATATAACTATGTGGTTACGATATGTACACACTGTACTGTATAACCTGGTGGTTACGGTATGTACACACTGTACCGTATAACTATGTGGTTACGGTATGTACACACTGTACCGTATAACCTAGTGGTTACGGTATGTACACACTGTACCGTATAACCTGGTGGTTACGGTATGTACACACTTTACCGTATAATCTGGTGGTTACGGTATGTACACACTGTACCGTATAATCTGGTGGTTACGGTATGTACACACTGTACCGTATAATCTGGTGGTTACGTTATGTACACACTGTACCGTATAACCTGGTGGTTACGATATGTACACACTGTACTGTATAATCTGGTGGTTACGGTATGTACACACTGTAACATATAACTATGTGGTTACGATATGTACACACTGTACTGTATAACCTGGTGGTTACGGTATGTACACACTGTACCGTATAACTATGTGGTTACGGTATGTACACACTGTACCGTATAACCTGGTGGTTACGGTATGTACACACTGTAACGTATAATCTGGTGGTTACGGTATGAACACACTGTACCGTATAACCTGGTGGTTACGGTATGTACACACTGTACCGTATAATCTGGTGGTTACGGTATGTACACACTGTACCGTATAACTATGTGGTTACGGTATGTACACACTGTACCGTATAATCTGGTGGTTACGGTATGTACACACTTTACCGTATAACCTGGTGGTTACGGTATGTACACACTGTAACGTATAACTTGGTGGTTACGGTATGTACACACTGAACCGTATAACCTGGTGGTTACGGTATGTACACACTGTACCGTATAACCTGGTGGTTAAGGCATGTACAAACTGTACCGTATAACCTGGTAGTTACGGTATGAACACACTGTACCGTATAACCTGGTGGTTACGGTGTATACACACTGTACCGTATAACTTGGTGGCTACGGTATGTACACACTTTACCGTATAACCTGGTGGTTACGGTATGTACACACTGTCACGTATAACCTGGTGGTTACGGTATGTACACACTGTACCGTATAACCTGTTTACGGTACGTACACACTGTACCGTTTAACTTGGTGGCTACGGTATGTACACACTGTCACGTATAACCTGGTGGTTACGGTATGTACACACTGTCACGTATAACTTGGTGGCTACGGTATGTACACACTGTCACGTATAACCTGGTGGTTACGGTATGTACACACTGTACCGTATAACCTGGTGGTTACGGTATGTACACACTGTACCGTATAATCTGGTGGTTACGGTATGTACACACTGTACCGTATAACCTGGTGGTTACGGTATGTACACACTGTACCGTATAATCTGGTGGTTACGGTATGTACACACTGTACCGTATAACCTGGTGGTTACGGTATGTACACACTGTCACGTATAACTTGGTGGTTACGGTATGTACACACTGAACCGTATAACCTGGTGGTTACGGTATGTACACACTGTACTGTATAACCTGGTGGTTAAGGCATGTACAAACTGTACCGTATAACCTGGTAGTTACGGTATGAACACACTGTACCGTATAACCTGGTGGTTACGGTGTATACACACTGTACCGTATAACTTGGTGGCTACGGTATGTACACACTTTACCGTATAACCTGGTGGTTACGGTACGTACACACTGTCACGTATAACCTGGTGGTAACGGTATGTACACACTGTACCGTATAACCTGTTTACGGTACGTACACACTGTACCGTTTAACTTGGTGGCTACGGTATGTACACACTGTCACGTATAACCTGGTGGTTACGGTATGTACACACTGTCACGTATAACTTGGTGGCTACGGTATGTACACACTGTCACGTATAACCTGGTGGTTACGGTATGTACACACTGTACCGTATAACTTGGTGGTTACGGTATGTACACACTGTCACGTATAATCTGGTGGTTACGGTACGTTCACACTGTACTGTATAACCTTGTGGTTACGGTATGTACACACTGCACCGTATAATCTGGTGGTTACGGTATGTACACACTTTACCGTATAACCTGGTGGTTACGGTATGTACACACTGTACCGTATAACCTGGTGGTTACGGTATGTACACACTGCAACGTTTTTTAGTGATGCTAGGGGCCAAAAGATGGGATTCAAAATTTCTAAACTAATTGATAAGCAGAAGGGTCATGTGCGTAAAGCCCCTTTAATTTATGAATTTAGAAGTAAAATCAAACTACTTCTGTATTATTTCAAATCTATGACAATGTACATATTATGTACCGTGCAACTACTTAAATGAGATTATCTCTGTCTATGGATGTTCCAGCAAACCTCAGGGACTAAACAATCCACCAGCAGTGTCTGCCAGAGGTTACTCTTCCGATTCAAAGTGTTTTTATTGCTTGTAAAATTCATTTTCCGTATAGTTCCCGTTTGTTGTCATGTTGTATTTCGTTTGTAATACATGCCCTCTGTAATGGATCTCAATCATAAGCTCAAATTTATCACCATTCTCAGCCGCCAATTGACCCTGAATAACAAAAATAATAATATAAAGCATATATACAGGTTTAATCGGGCGGGTTAAGGATATCAAAATCTGAGTAACAGAGTTCACACCTCCGCTGTTTATTGATAATCAATATAACACGACCCGGTACGTATTAGTGACATCAGCACATTCCTGCACACGTAGATAAGAAACACTCTATTACACATATTAATCTTCTGATCACAAAGACTAAGTGACGGGTTTTTATTGATCACTACTTTAATCGGGGTAAACATTTATCCCTCTGTTTTGCAAACAAATTAAACATATGCAGCTCCGTAGTCTCATGGCTATGTCCAAATTTCATAGTCCAAAGTTTGAGTTTTTTGGGCCTTATAAAACATGAAGCCATTGTTATCTTGCTTTCTCTACATATATCTGTATGTGCTAATTAAGCATAAAACTGCATGGTTTCGAGAAATAAAACATGAGCCGAGTCGAATTATAGGCAATATGACACCTACCGCACCGAGTTAGCTCCCTTTGTATGAGGGAGTAATTATTCTACTAGTATCATTATTATTGCTTTTCCATGTATATTGTTTCTTTTCTGGGTTTCTATATCTCCAAGGATCTATAACATTGTTTTCTGTTTTTAATTTTTTCAAGTTATTTACAGGTTTTTTGGGTTTATTAATTGATTTTTTCTTCTGTTGCTTGTACCTCATTCCAGTCTCCACCTATTATATTGTAACCTTTACTGTCGTCTGATATTTGTTCATGTACTTGTTGTAAATAGTTGTTTCTGTTTCGTTTTTTAGAAAAAGAAATCAGTGACAGGGATGTTGACGTTTACTTATATAAAATATTTATGCATATATTTATTTAAGTATAGATAAGTATCTAACAAGCTCGATTTGCTTAATCCATTTTCCCCAATATGCTTCTTCAATATCTTCTATATCAGCTGCTTACCTCGATCTCTACTTAAAATACGACCAACATTGACAGCTTACTGCTAAGCTATAAGATAAACGTGATGATTTCAATTTTCCGATCGTGAACTTTCCATTTCTTGATAGTAACATCTCTGCTTCTCAAACCTATGGTGTTTACAAGTCGCAGTTGATTCGATATTCGTGGGCTTGCTCTGGATATCGGGATTTTCGTGATCGATGTCGACTGCTGACAAACAAACTAACAATATACAAGGATTTGAGAAATGCAGGTTGATCAGAAGTATGGGCAAGTTTTATGGTCGCCATCTTTGTCTCATTTATGAATATTCTGTATCTTTAAGTGATATGAAGATGGACGTTTTTGAGTATGCTCATTAGTGTGTTTACTTGTTGTAATTGACAATGATACTCGGTTCTCATTATGAGAACTTGATGTTTACTTGGATGTGACAAAGATTAACATGGTGGGTGTCGTCGATGAAGCTAAAGACGCTCACTCTTCTTGAATACCTGGTCTTAGTCTCTTGTACTTTGACAAGAGTCTCCATGTAAATCTTTCCTTTGTTAATATTGTATCCCTGGTTTAATCGATTTTGAGTTTGGATTAGGATTTTGTTAACGCTTCGGTATTCTCCTACAAGATACAATCTACAGGATTTGTTTATTTAAAGTCGCATATTTAAAGCAATAAACATTAGCACTGTAGTGCTATTATTGCGACAAACTAAATGGTACAAACTAATAGATAACATGACATGGGTAACAAACATGCAAGTAAAGCAAGACGAGTAACAGTAAGCAAATATGACAGAAATTAGACACTTTTGCTAAAGTTAAATGCTAAAAAAGAAAAGAAAAGACAACAGCACATATAGATAAGTTATCACAGACAGTAGTATTGAATATAAATGTATGAAAAGAAGGCAATAAATGAATACGAGTATAGTTAAACACAAGTATCAATAATGATGTTAAAGCACTGTGATAGTCTAATATACATACATGCTAATATAGCAAAGTGTAAAAATTGACCAAATATACACTAATATAGTGAGAATTAAAAAGGGATGTTGATATCAGTTATAAGTAAGAATATTGGAGCTAGAAACGTTCCATGCGAAAGTGCTGCTTGCTATTATAGTTAAGATATTCATAAATAATTATTTGACGTAAAAAGAGGGGGGGGGGGGGGGGGTGAAAAAGAGACATGACAGCAGATTCAAATATCAAGAGTTTTAGTAAATAGTAATCACCTTTAGCAGTTATAATATACCTTTGAACAATGCAATAGTCCTTCATTTTCAAAACAGGAGTGTTGATATTCAAGTTCCTGTTGTTACATCTATAGAGAATACACGGTTACTATCTTACATTACAAGGTTAAAGGCTCGCCATCACGTCTTTACTAACCCGCGCCACAAATTTAGCTTTAAATTCTTTATAACTATAGTTTGTAAAATATCATGTCGTCATTTTCTGTTCTCCAAATACTCTATGACTAATTGCTATTTATCTTGTTTGATATATTTATTATTGTTATTGTGTAACGATATTGAGTCTGATCCAGGACCTCTGTGTAACCTAGGTATTACTCATCTGTATGTTAGATCCTTGCGAAACAAACTTGGAATTATAGATACTGAATTATCAGATAGCGATATCTTATGTATTTCAGAAACCCATCTGTCACCAAGCATATCTGATATTGATGTAACTCTAAGTTCTTACTCTGAAAAAATTCATAGACGTGACCGATCAACTGGCCCTGGGGGAGGTGTTATTATTTATTGTAAAAATTCTATTTACACAAACAGACGTATTGACTTAGAGTCTCGGGATATTGAAATTGTTTGGATTGAAGTCAAAATTGATTGTCATATATTTTTACTGGTTTGTTTATACAGGCCGGAATCAAATATTGCATACTGGAACAAAATGGGTTCATTCCAGTCTAGCCAACTTTCTGTATGAACACCATTCCAGTCTGGCCAACTTTTCATTTTCACACTTTGATCAGGCCTGGTCATACCTGAGTGACCGCCAGGTAAATTCCAGGTAAAAATGTGATCACTTATATTTTGTAAGGTTCCAGTCTTTTAATGCACAATATCAGTGAAAAATGGACAGATACAAGGGAATTTTCTTGATAATGGAAGAGGAGGCTGTTATTTTGTAATGTTGGATACACATTTTCCAAAAAGACAAGAAAAAAGGACAGAGTTTATCAGAGATGTGTTAAAAGAGATATCGATTGTACAGCATCGTTAGCTGCGCTAATTAATATTCCATTTTGAAATTATGGACAAAATGAAAGGCATTAACTATTAGCCTTACTGTTGATGTATTTGTTGTTAATTTAAAGAAATGATGTAGAGAGGATAACACATATGCAGTGTGGTTAATTGGTGTTGTTCATCAACAGTTGTAATGATTAATTAGACATAACATCGTCCCCCCCCCCCCAAAAAAAATAACTAGTCCTTTGTTACCATGGCAACCAAAACTTTTTAATGTGATATAGATTACGCACATCTTCAATGTATAAGGATTATTGCTACAAAGTTTCGTTGAAATCCTCTCTCAGTAGTTTAGGAGGAGTAACTGGTACATCGTTGTGTCTACAGACGGACAAACGAACAATCTGATTCCAGTATACCCCCTAACTTCGTTGCAGGGGGTATAATAACACCCATATATTGCTGTAGAAGGTCAAACCTTTCTGTATAATCACAGAATGAAACTATTCCAAAACTGCCAGCTTCACAGCAGGCTATAGATCTCAAAGGGGAATGAACAGAAACCTGTGTAGGTGAAAGATGTTTTTGAATGATGAAGTTACTGAGAGTGGACAGAGACTTCCCATTTTTGTCTAGAGTTCAGAATGTCCTGGGTTCCAACCCTGGTCTAGCCGTTCAGTCTTTTTCCCTGTTACATTTGGCAACCAAAAAACTATACTACGGAATCATGTGTGTCTTACTATCTGATACATCGGGAACTATCTGGACCAGTGGCAACATATAATACATTCATTGTGTATACCAAAGTATGTTTTGTCCTGTGACCAATTTTGGAAATCTTTCATTTTCAACCACCCTCCTTATTCTATTTAGTACCATGTCTGATATTTCTCTCTTATGTGAAAATAATGTGTTGTTCGTGGGCCGACCACTATCTCATTACTATATGTACATTTTGATAATTTTTTGTAGAATAAATAGAATTGAAATTAAAAATTCAATATTGTGATTTTTTTATTTATCTTTCAAAAAGTCATTTTACCTGTGTCTACCTAATTAGCTGTCAGCGTTGTGATAGTAAGGACCTGTGTTGTTTCAGCGAAGAACACTTATTCCACTCTGGCCAACTTTTTACCCTACCTATTTCTCACTTGAAACCCCAAAAGTTGGCTAGACTGGAAGACATCATTTGATGATATGTTGGAAACTGCTATTGAAACTAATATTGATATAATTATAACTGGTGACATTAATGTCAATATGTTGATTATTGAGCAAAACCCTCACTTACACCATCTATTGTAAAATATAACTTCACTAATTTAGTAAGTGAACCGACACGAATAACTCAGACAACTTCCACCCTTTTAGATGTAGTTCTCACAAATAACATTAATATAGTTCGAAATACTTCCGTTCATCCACCAATTTGCAGTGATCACTCTTTGATCACATTTGATGTTAAGTTTTCGGTCTTTAAACAAAAATCCTTCACTATTGAAAAGTATTTCTTCGAAGAAGCTGATTTGGTTAGTATGAATAATGAATTGGCATCAATAGATTGGAATGAAATATCTACTAATTTAACTGCTGATGAGTTTAACAATACCTCACTGATTCCATTAATAATCTTGTCCAGCAGTATATTCCTACTAGAAAAATTACTATTCGACCAAATGATAAACCATGGATGAACAGGGAAATCAAACTGAAAATAAGACAACGAAACCGAATTTACAAAAAAGCTAAATCAACCTTATCTCCACACCATTGGGAAAATTATAGACATAAAAGGAATGAAGTAATCAATCTCATTAGGCGTGCAAAAAGAACTTATTATGAAAAACTTGAAAAAAGCTTAAGTGATAAATCTCTACCACATAGTAAATGGTGGAAAATTGCCAATTCAGTATTCAAAACTAAAAATAAATCGTTTTCTCTGCCGCCCTTGCATGATAAAGGATATTATATCAGTCACCCCTTTGCAAAAGCTGAATGTCTTAATAAATATTTCACTTCTATTTCAACTTCTTCCACAGACCTTGAGCCTCTCCCTCCTGTTATATGTAATACTCCTTATATTTTTGAGAATATTGAGATTTCGGAACAAGATATCAAAGATAGGTTATTTCTTCTTAATGATAAGAAACCATCAGGACCAGATAAGCTATCCCCGATAATAGTCAAAAGGCTTTCCTCTTCTATTTCTGTTCCTCTAACTATTCTCTGTAATACATCTCTTGAAACAGGTGTTATCCCTTCTATTGGGAAATGTGCAAATGTAAGTGCTATATACAAAGGAAAGGGGATTGAAAATGATGTATCAAACTATAGACCTATCTCTGTAACCTCTTGCTTTAGTAAAATAATAGAAAAGGTAATATTCTAATATCTATTCAACCATCTTTCTGTCTGTGAAATTATATCGAAACACCAATCAGGTTTTATGCCCAAAGACTCCACTGTTTATCAACTGCTTTCCATATATCACACTATAGTAAGTAACTTGGACAATAACAATGAATTAAGATTTATATTTTGTGATGTAAGCAAAGCTTTTGATAGAGTCTGGCATGATGGCCTATTGTATAAACTCGAAACTTATGGTATTACAGGTACGGTTCTGGGTTAGATAAGAAATTACCTTTCTGACAGGAGACAAAGAGTAGTAATTGATGGGTTTTCCTCAACTATCAAGAAAGTATATGCTTGGGTCCCTCAGGGCTCGGTTCTCGGTCCATTTCTTTTTCTCCTTTATATCAATGACATTATCAATGACATTACTAATTGTGTTAGAAGTTGTATAAAGCTATTTGCAGATGATGCCCGCCTTTTCAAAGTTGTAGTTGCTAATCCTATTGAAGTAGCTAGCACCCTTAGTAATGATCTGCATAACTGGGCTAAGCAATGGGATATTCAGTGATCTTTTCAAGAAAAGCACAACCAGATCATCCGGATATTAAATTTGATAATGAAGTAGTTTCATCTGCAACCACTCATAAACATCTTGGCCTATATTTTAGTGGTGATTGAAAATAGAACAAACATATTGATTATATCTATAAAAAAGCAAACCAAACAAATGGATATTTTAAGATTATTAAAGAATAAAGTAGATCGAAATTCTCTATCCAAACTATACATTTCCCATATAAGGCCTTTATTAGAATATGCAGATGTTGTATGGGATAATTGTCCAGCCTATGCCAAAAATCTTTTAGAATCTATTAACTTAGTAGCAGCAAGGATAATAACCCGGTTACGCAGAGGTACCTCACATGTAAAGCTTTATTTTGAGCTAGGATGGGTGCCATTGGAAGACAGAAGAAAGCAACATAAAATGATTCAAATGTTTAAAATTCTTAATAATGAGTCACCTGACTATCTCTCTGATATTGTACATCCTTTCTTAAATAATCAAGATGAACCAAGATACTGTCTTAGAAACAAAAGAATTTTTAAAGAACCTTTTTGTCAAACTGCTAGCTATATGACCAGTTTTTTCCCCTCTATGAATTCTGAATTCAATAAAATTAATAATTCATTTACTGACATAGAGACTGTTAACCAATTTGAGAGAAGATTTTAAAAAAACATTCTGAAACTAACAAGATGAATTATTTTTTTAAAGAATTTGGACCAAGAAAATACAATATTATTCTCTGTCAGTTAAGAAATGAAGGTAGCTCACTTAACAAAGACTTAAATAAAGCCCATCTATGTGACAACCCATCCTGCACATGTTGAGCACCATTTGAAACAGTTCAACACTATTTCTTTGAATGTCCTAGGCATAGAAATGCTCGACATGATCTATTACATTGTCTTAATCTTCACGATCACCCTCACCAAGAACTTAGTTATGTTCTCTATGGCTGTTCGGAATGTAATGATACAATTAACAAAACAATTTTTGATAGTGTAATCAAATACATTACTGATACAAAAAGATTTTAGATTATATAGCTTTATAAATTCTATAAGTCTACTAAAATATATGTTTTTATTAAAAAAAGATGAATATGTAACAGTCCTCTCCTACTCACACTAAATTTTAACTGAACTATCAGTGATTAGGTGAATTCTTGGCAACTTGACTCAACATTAGTTTGGGAAACAACTCTACATACATAAACCAGAAATTCATCCATGTTTTAACAACAGTCCTCTGCCTTATTATCAGAAGTGCACATTTAAGTCTATCTGCTCTCTTGTTGGATGGGGAGAGGACCAAAACTTTACTACTTTGGACACTCAGGTCCAAACCCTTCAATATGGGAAAGCGGATAGACTATATGTGCATTTCCACCCTTAAATACTATACAAAAGTAAATACTGGATTATTTCCTTCTGATCTATAAATATATCTAAAACTCCTAATAATAGGAATGAAACTAAAACCAGTTAGAGTTGTCTCCCTTTAATTTGTTTCTCATAAATTAAATATATGTCAATGCCAATTTGGAAAAAAAATGAAATAGTAGTAATGATTGATTATATGGGTATTAATGTTTAGTTATGTAACTGGTGTGTGTGTGGGGGTGGGGGTGGGTTTGAGTGTTTGTGTGAGTGTTTGTGTGTGTATGTGTGGGTGGGTGTGTATATGTTTATATGTATGCATATGTGTTTGTATGTACACATGTATGTATATTTGTTTATATGTATGTATCTATGTATGCCTGTATGTATGGAATGTGTGCATGACTTATATAGGCTATTAGCTTGCTGTCTAATCCCATTGATGCATGTCAATATTTTTTTTGAAACGAACCCGCCCCAAAAATAAACTTTGTTTTGTAAGTACTTACTGTATATTCTCTTTACCCTGCACTCATTTAAACATAGATATTCACATCAAACAAAACAAAAAACGTCATTTGTTTACCTTTTATTTCACTGAAGCAATGCTCCGGCAAAGTCGCGTAGGAAAATATCTATCCAGGCCTATTTACTACTTTCAGAAAGTCAAGACGCAATACGATATAGGTTTAATGTTTTTAAGTCTGAAGAGATAATTTCGCGCATGTGTGTATGAGAATATTACCCCAATGTCTTGATACAAGAAATACTATTACATTTCGCAGTCCCGTCAGAACCAGGAATGTCTACGTGCAACGTAGTGACGACGTATAAATAATTTTGTATTGAGGATTAATATGACAGAATATTATTGTAGTTACCGGCCGATATATGTGATCGCCGAAGGATTAAGAACTATACCTGTATTGTTTGATTGTTAAAAGTATTTCATTGTCGATCCTATTGATATGTTATGTTTGTGAAAAAGTCTTAACATCAAAATGATTTTGTTGTACTGAAAAGTAATCAACAAAGCATCTAATAGATATTCAAAATTTTACGACAGAGACTGAATCTCTTGGCATTCCCATAATAAGTGCACAATAGTTTCATCAACTTCATTACAGAAAGTGCATAGTGGACTATCAGAGGTACCAACTTTACATAAAAAAAAAATTGTCAGTATATATAATTCGAAACTGAAGCCATTGAAGCTTGGTATTTGGAGTAACTATAAGGGGACTTCCCCGAACACCAACTCTGCTTATAAAAACATGTTTACCTAGGTGGTCAGTTGTGATGATATCGAGTTAAAGTCTATAACAGAAATGTTGTACAGGTAAGTTACACAGGTAAATCAACTTCTGGTAACTAATCAGATACTCGATAACTAATGATCTTTACAAACAAATAAATGATAAATAGATATTGCATAAAACAGTTGCACATTTAGGAAAATTATCATATTATATATAACACCTTCTTTCAGATATGTATTAATTATTATATATTCATTGATATGTATATAAGCTTCAGATTTGTTTAAATACTTGTCATATATTGATTTAACCAGGGACAAATACGTCCCTGCTCACTCATATACGTCCCTGATTTAACTTATACCTTCTTTCAGATTTTTGTAAATAAACATATAATCATTGTCATATATTATTTTTTCTTGTACCTTCTTTTAGATTTGTGTAAATTGTTGTCATATTTTATTTCAAAACTTTAAGCAAGACATATAAACAAGTACTACAAAAAATAGTATACATATGTATCAATAAAATGATTAGAAACCAGACTAAGCCTGTTTTAGTCTTTTCCAACAAAGATAACTTGTATCCTTTATATATGTATGTATACATTGACAATTCCATGTTTAATTTCGATGTAAATGGAGTAGGAAATAAGCAGTATTATGTTTTATCAATTGAAAAATTCCTTTCTCAATCACTCTCATACCTTTATTATGATTTATATAATTTACAAAATAACTACCTTAGTAAAATATGAATTACTTATACATCTAGAATATTTTAGTGTTTTATATACATGAATGAGCTCGTATAATTAAGTATAGCTGAATCTATTTAATCTGGCATACCAACTACACCATTCCAAAACATCTTATTTAACTTAGCCTAAAAGCTCATATATAGAGACAATATGTTTGTGGCAGTCGTGCTTCATTATAGTATGGTTTTCAAAGAAAAGAGGGGATGAGGATAAAAAGTTTGGAGGAAAAAATATACCCGGGGTAATGCTACTGTTTTCGTTGGATAAAAAAATAATTTGCCATTCATTGATTAGCCCAACCAGGGCTTGATGAAAGATCATCATTTAGTATATCAGCAGGTGTATTACTGCCATCATCACTATCTGCAATTATCAACTGCAAACAAACGCCTTCCTCCCAATTATAACGTTAACCTTTTACTCCATGGTAGTTCAGAATTCCCTGTTCAGTTCAACGAAGTTATTTTTGATTGTGTTCAAAACTTCATCAGTCAGTCTAAACGTTTCTGAAAATATCATTACCTTCATGCCAGAAATCCTTTTATTGTTTTATCGTTTTGTTATTTGTTTACCGTATGCTTGCTTACAGTAAAAATTACAAGGAACATATGTACAGTCCCAATACTCAAATCAAGTACTGTATATATTTTGAACTAGAATTGGAAACAATTAGTGTTTGTTCGACAAATTGCATTCCTGTAGCTTTGATGCCCACCCCGATGCCACATAGTGATCCCCATTCCGACCCCTTCACCCTTTCTCTTTCTTTCCCTTGCACATGTTATATAGATAAATACATCATATTTATGACACATGTATCATAATTTTGTCAATACCAGTCCATAGCTCATATCAATATTAGGAGACGGATTAACATAAGAACTGTGTACTTGTTTCTGTATCCTTACGTTTATATTATGTATGTATACTATTGCTATAACCATAATAAAATAAAGTTTAAACTAAACAAGTTGATATAAGAAGTTACATCAGTTGTATAGAAATAAAAAGGGCTAAAAGCAGATCCTTGAGGAACTCCTGCAGATATGGATTAAGTATTTTACTGGTAGCATCAATTATTTCCCTTTGATTTTCAGTCAGATAATTAAGCTCTAAACCACTCAATAATTTTCGTTTTTTATACCATTTTTGTAAAGTTTATACAAAATACCTACATGCCAAACCCTGTCAAATGCCTTATTTATTTCACAGAATATATTAGTTAAATTTGTACAGATTTGTGTTTAATTTGTGTGATATCAGTTTAATAGTATCTGTTATTGTGTGTGTTTTATATGTCATCTTAATGTAATGTTTTTCAGTTAAGATATTACTAAAAATTATCTTTCGGTGCTGTATTAAATATGTATTACTATAACATGTATCAATAGAAACTTTATTTTATTACCAATATGCTTTAAACAATTCGATTAAAGAGATTTATTTTTCAAGTAATGTAATTTTATTATCATTTTCCATTTATTGAATCTAAAAAATAATATTTAATGATAATTTTCTATTACTTAAAGCTGTATTACATGAAAATATTTTATTTATTTCACTACTGAATTTAGTATCAAATCTACAAACTAAATGAGTTGACATTCTTAGTTGAAACAGACTATAACTTAAACTTCAAAGGATTTCCAATATAAACACCTTTCTTTCAAGTTACGAAAGTTGGTGTTCGGGGAATGAGCCAACTATAAAAGGGATTTGATGCATTCCTTTCCAGCAATGATCAATGATGTCGAGTTAAATATTCCGTTTAACCTGTCCTGTCGGAATTATTTTTCTATCTTACCAGTATGTTTTAAAATATTTGTTAACCTTTGACAGAAAACATAAAAAGATTAAAACTAACTGGAACACATGGAAAAGAAATTTTAAAAAATGGCATGTCATTACCTTTTAAAAACTGTCTCACTGCAGTCATAACTCCCTCAAATGTTAAAAAAAATTGTGTTTATTTGAGACAAAAAACGTTTATAAACTCATGAAAATTATTTAAAAAAAAACGGAAAAAATATTGCTTCGACCACTGATGTTCTGTTAAGAATTAAATACCACAGTGACAAACCGACAATACAATTAATAAAGTTGGTATTCCAAACATTTCCGATTCGGCCACATGGACCTGAAAATTTATTAGAAATGGATTACATGTCTAGGATGCTAAGATATCGACTTTCGGTTAATATGCAACCCCGAATAACCGTTGTAGAATCATAGGGGCTGACATTTAAACTGAAGGGTTGGAGCATCCACAAGCTGGGGCACCTAAAATCTGCGTATGGTAATATGTTATAATAAGTAGATTGACATGTTTTTCTTCAGCATATACTGAGACCACAATTAATTTTAAAGGTGTCATTGTAACGTTCAATTTCATAACAAATTCCCAATATTTAATTACAAACTTTCCATCTAACTTGGTAAAGCTGAGCATCACAGAATATCAAAATGTCAATATAGTACGTTCTTTAATTTTTGAGATAATAATCAGTTAAAAGTCAAATTAAAAAGATTTTATTGAACCTTACGGACGAATATCATAAAAAAAGAAATTCGACAAAAATCATAATGGTTTAATTTTATATATCGATAAGTATTTTACTCCGGAATCCGTCACCGGCATACCGTTTTGTTGTTGTTATCTAGCCTGACTTCGATTGTATTTTAAAGTACTAGTACTTTACTATGTACATACACAGATCCGGACTCCCTCATCATTTCACGGTTTTTATTTTGCTTGCTGTGACATCGTTACGCTACGCCTGTGATCTCGCAATGGCTGAACACGTGTTTTATGACACAACGACACAACAGTGAGTACATTGTATCCTTTATAGCTTGTTTTATATCGGGCACGTCACTCTGGCACTAGGTCGGATTTATCTTGTATATCACTTTACACAGGTCAAAATAGCTGTTGTGTCCGTAGTAAGACGTTTAGGCTGGTGTGTGTGTACACGTGTGCTGCGGCCTCGTTTGATCCTGTGATACGCTTGTGTTTCTGTAAGAGAATTGATCGCGTGCAGCACATCCCCATTATTCACAGACTAGCTACAGTGTACACATTACATCGCGTTTGTTCTATCCGTATCTCAATTGTTCTAAGGTTGTCGATATAATCGTAGAAATTATATCATTGTAATCGTTTCCGAAAATAGACAATGTAAACAAATCAATGACTCGGCGATGTCGTTTCTACTCCTGACTCTACCCAAAGTTTTACGACTTATTAGTGCAAACCTATAATAAACAGAATAAGCAGTGGCGGATCCACGGGGGTTGTCACTGGGCGCACGTGACCCCCCCTCCCCCGTCCATGACCAGGATTTTATTTAGTAGTGACATATAGGACCACATTGATTGCGTGACACCCCCAGCACTGTTCAGTGTACGTTTGCACACTGAATCCACTTGCGCACATTTTTACTGGGACCTATCAATCTCTTCAGTGGTAATTGTTCATTCTATTTAGTACCATGCGTTCGGATGAGTTCGGATTACGGTTTTGTTGACGCTTTAGTATTCTCTGATTTTTTTTATTGCCCAAGCCACACACCCTGTCAACCAACTCCAAAATGGTAACACATTCTGTGTTGACTATATAATTGACACTAATTCATATCTCCACCCCAATATTAATTAAAATGGTCAGTGAACCATGTCAATATGTACAAGAATGATCACAGGTACAGAAATGTATACAAGCCTCGTCCCTACCTGTGGAAGGACATTTGACATTGTTTAATGCTTAGTAATTAACTGATACAGATAAGCTTATTTTAAAAGTATTGCATACATGTACAATACATAAAACATACAGTTACAGTGTATGTTAAAACATGAAAAAAAATAAACATGCATTAGTGTCTAGCCATATTTGGGTTACGAGACACTATCAAAGTATTCCTTGAGTAATTAATTACGTTTGATACATTTTTTGTCTTCTTTGATATATAAAACAAAATGACTTCTATCTATAAACGTTCTACTTTCATAAGAAATACCAATTTATTTTCAGTGTTCATTAATTAGTAAAACGTTAAAAGATTTTGGGAGATATATAAAGCCTTAAACGGGGCCCTTGCTGAGCTATCGGTGTTCGAGTTCAATTTTGGTTGAGGCAAATGATACTTTTATTGTAAGGACACAACATGGGTGCGAATATATCAAAACTCAGGTGACCGTTCCCATTGGTGAGGGTTTGAAGCTTGCTATTGCTTACAGATGAAATACACTTATGTTAAGACATTATGAATTTAAATTGGTCAGAATCAAGCAAAGCGACAACTGACCGAAAGTCAAAGGTCAATATCAAAATTTTGTAGCTTTTTACTGATAAACATTTTGTTATGGCATTATGCAGCAAGGTTGGTTGGGATTAAACAAGGAGTCGACTGGCAAAAAGTGAAGGTCAGCAGGTCAAAAGTCAAGGTCAAGTAGTGAAGCTTTTCACAGATATAATTTGGCTATGACTTTATGCAGCGAAGTTGTGTCAGATTTAAACAAGGAGTTAACTGACAGGAAATCAAGATTACAGTGTCAGAAAGGTACGGTTACTGATTCAAAGGTCAAGGAAAACAATAATAGTATTCGCTTATATTCGATTGAACACCGATCAAAGTCACTTGGTTTTGATCATTGGGTTCAAAGCTCAAGAAGTGATGATTTTGGGTTCTGTTCCAGTTCAAACTTGGTTGGGTTTAATGATAATTTTAGTGTAATGACACAACTGTAAAAGGTATGGGTACTAATTCACCTGAACTCATGTGACCGTTAAGGCCCCACAGGCCTCTTGTTTTAATTAGCAATTAATATTTCTGAGAAAATAAGGTTATACGTATTATTATTTTTATTATATTCTTCGTGAGTATATAGGATCGTATGGAGTGTATTTTTGTGCGCCTCAGGTGTAATCAACAGTTATATTCTATACCGATGTAGATGAGACAACGTTTACCCAGCTAGAGTTTGTATCCGGCTTGTAAGGTTAAAACAGTGTATTCAGTGAGGTACTCCCGTGTGTCACAGCTGCTTAATTTTATAGACACAGATGTTGATGTTCGTATGAAAGGTTATAACCACATCAGTATGATTGAAAGCAGATAACATATGAATATATTAATTCTAAATAGAATATTCATATGAGTGATTATCTTCGAATCTACATGATCAGATTACAATCATTCTCCGTAGTGACTGTACACGTCAAATTCTTGTTTATCTCAGAATTACAGGATAAATCCTTCTCATAATCCACATGCAGAATCCCTTTTGTCCTTCGTTGTGCATTGTTCAGTATTTCAACTAATCCGATTAACAAAATGGCTGCTAGGCTGCCATCTTTGATTTTGACAGTAATAGTTTTCTTGGAAAGTGCTAGATTGATTATTCTCACATTTTACTTGTAGATGCCCATGGTCCCTAGTTTTACATTGTCTTATGTTCGGACTTATTCGAAAAAGCAATAATATTATGGCCGACACTGGACAGATGCCCATCTTGGATTGTGATACTTAAATTTGTTATCATTATTTCTTTAGAAGTTTTTGATGGTTCATTATCAGATTTCATTTTTAGGTTCCCTTTTCAATCTGAGCCCAAATGAAAATGGCCTACAGGTAGCCCTCTTTGAGTTTGACTTTGTGCATTTTCCTATTTTCGGCCTGATTCGAAAACAAATATGGATTTTGACTATGAAGGTTTGTTACTTGTATTAACATTTCTTGAGAAATACACGAAGAAGTGTTCTCAAATATCACATGGAAGGTGTCTTGACCCTAAATTGAGTTCTTTTGATCTGGAACGAAATTGCTGTCATGCAACGATCTTTGATATGACAGTTCAAGATAATCATTGCCATATCGTTATAGGTATTCTCAATTTTCATATGATTAAGATGAAAAAAAGAAAGAAAAGAAGGGGAACAAATATAAAAGAAAATTTAACCTTTTTCAGAACAAGTGAAGATCTTCCCCGATAGGCGCTACGATCTCCCTTGGACTCTTGTATTATTACTTGATTATATTTTTTTCAGAAAACCTGCAAAAAGAATAACTAATGTTTGCTGACTTGTGACCATACCGACATCATGGAGATGGAGGAAAAGATGGCGTCAGAAGGAGGCGGGACCACGGTACCTGACGATGACGTGATTGATGCTCCTTTCCTACCTTACAAAGCGGAAGAGGAATTCAACAAACCCATGCAACATCGCGCTTTGGTCGAGAAAGTCATGTATACATCATTTTTGTGTTCAGCATTCTTTGTTTTTGTAAGTTTAACCAAGTATTTGTCGGGTTAATGAAGGCGAGATGGTTGTCAAGCAACTTATCTGATTTACCGCGTTCACATTTAGGATGATGTTGTCACGCTGGGCCATGAGGCCTTCTATTTAGGATGATGTTGTCACGCTGGGCCATGAGGCCTTCTATTTAGGATGATGCTGTCACGCTGGGCCATGAGGCCTTCTATTTAGGATGATGTTGTCACGCAGGGCCATGAGGCCTTCTATTTAGGATGATGTTGTCACGCAGGGCCATGAGGCCTTCTATTTAGGATGATGTTGTCACGCTGGGCCATTGGGCCTCGTAATAAGGATGATGCTGTCACGCAGTGCCATTGGGCCTCCTATTTAGAACTACTAAGATAATAAGCTCGAGTTTGGGTGGTTTGACAGGAGGTGCTTTATAATTGTATATTTACAGGGTTGGACCTATGAACAAATGGGCCCCGCCCTACTGGATCTCCAGTACAATACCGGCGTGTCCTTCACCTTGGCCTCCGTGTATATGATGGCGATCAACGTTGCTCATATTGGGGGCTCTCTCGGGGCCAGCGTCCTTTATGGCCGGTTGTCCACCACTCTCATCCTTGGGGTCAGTATTGTTGGCGTGTCTGTAGCTGTGGCGGTCATTCCCTGGTGTACGGAGTTTCTCCCCATGCTAGTAGGGCACAGTGTCCAAGGCCTCTTCGGCGGCAGTGTGGACTCCGGTAAGTTGTCTGTACATTGAGGAATAATGGTGCAATGAGAATTTTAGTGTCTTCTAGACAGAGTGATGATAAACGCATGCCTTACTTTTCTTTATTGGAATTAAATGTTCTATGATAATAGAAATAATATACTTTTTTACGATTATACACGTATTTAAAGATTCATCTTATATAATTGAACAGAGTTGTTTTTATCGTTTTGTTGTTGCTCTCTCACTAAGTCTAAGGTAACGGTGATGATCTCTGTTGCAGTGGTCCTGGCAGAAATGCTGTCTTTATGGGGGTCCGACTCGGAATCACCTATGCAAGCCCTTTACTTTTCTTTCGCGTTCGGTGCCATATTGTCTCCCCTTGTCGTCACTCCTTTTCTCTTCAACGGAAACGATGGCGCCACTGGAGGCTTAGAATTCCATGGTATCAATCAGTCTGTAACGCTCAACGATACAACTGGAGTTCTGCCAAATGTCTCAACAAATGGAAGTTCTATTATTTCAACAAACACCACAAGTGTGTTCGAAATTTCGTCGATAAACTCTATGCAACAAGCAAAAAATACATCCTCATACATTAATTTGACATGTATTCAGTATACGAACGTCACATTCCGAGACTGTCACAGCGAGATGTTGCCCTTTCGGTATTCCTCGGACCTTTACATTCCATACAGTATTTCCTCTGGCCTTTGCCTCCTCGTCTCACTCCCGTTTTTTGTATTGTTTGTGCTATCTCTGATGAAGAAATTACAAATGTCATACATCGACGATGAGACACGCATCACTACGACGTTGTCTGCTAAGCTTAAACTAGTGACGTTGCTGGTAACTGGTATCATTTCCGGTATAGACACGGCGATGGAGGACGCGTACGGCGACTTTCTTACCGCCTTCTGTGTGTCACAGATGGGGTGGACGAAACAAAGCGGTGCTATTGCAACCTCACTTTTCCATGGATCGTTCGCCTTTGGTCGATTTGTAGGCATTTTTCTGGCAATGTGTTTTAAACCTTTACAATTGGTGCTGGCATACAGTTTTCTCCTTATAGGTGTCAACGGTGTTTTCATTGTTAGTGGACTGTACGGGTTTGGGGAAGGGGTGTGGTTATGTAGTGTACTGGCAGGTATTGGAATGTCAGTTATTTCTCCCTCTATATTCACACTGACAGAGGAATCGTTTTTCCCAGTAACGGGGAGAATAGCGTCTTACTACGTCATCACCGCATGTTTGGGCTCGGCCTTCAACTCGTTGGTGATTGGGTACCTAATGGACACGTGGTCACACATGTACATGTTGTATGTTCTGACCGCTGAGGGGTTGACCATCTTTTCCATGGCTTTGGTGTGTAAGTTTTTGCTAAGTACATGTTACAAAGAGGCGAGCGAAGTTCCAGCAATTGACAATGTAGAAACAGAAGTTGTGTCGTGATCTCATGGTATTCTATATTGAGAAAAAGAACCTGTAAATGTAAGTCAAAACCCGGGTTGTTTCACGTCATCATTGCGCATGTCAGGGAAATAACAACAAAGAACAATGAATAGTATACAGTTAGTTCATGCCCTTTCAATAGTCAAAACTGTTTAACGAGGTGTTGGAACAAGCCTTCTTAACTGGTTCCTAAAGCCGAAAGCACAGGAAAACTATCTTGACTACATGTATTGACTTAAAGGATGCAAACACACTGTTATGTTACCTTTAGTAATCGGTAGAAGGTCCAGAGTTTTGTACTGAGAACAACACTCAATAACATTGTCTTCTCATCGAAATGGACATTTGGTCAATCTTCCAGGTAACTGAATAATTTGTAATTTATATTTTATGTATGCATGCAATTAACTTGATCATTAGGATGCTAATTACAGTATATATGTATGGTGAGAATGTTGTGTGTGTGGTGTATGTCTAATGTATGTTTGTAAAAGTATACTTGTTAATCAAATGTGTGTTACCTCCCTTTGACTGTTTTCATTTCGCTATCTTTTGCTTTATCTTTATTGTATTTTCTCACTGTACAAAGCCACCAAAGGAGAGAATTAATATAGGCAATGCCTGATATTCGATCCTTTTGACAACATTTTCCACCTTGTTTTGTCATTAAAATTTGTTGAAATGAAATAATCGAAAACAGATATAACAAGTTATTTCGGCAGTTACTTAAAAGCGAATATGTAGCTGCACTTCCAACGTAGACCGAACCTTTCGACAATACTGTTATGACACAACCTCTAGTGTTGTTTTTACTTTCAGTTGAGATTGTTGAAGGGAATATTTCTATGTTAACTATGCTCGTTGCAATATTGCGATCGGTAATTCAGACAAAATCCTTCAAATACTCATTATATAGAAAATACCTTGTCATTGTTATAGGAACTGTTGTCATACCCTTAACAGAGTTTACATGTTTGGTTGAAGTTCATAATGAACACCAACATCGTTTTGAGATTTGTTGGGTGATGAATATTCTGATCGACTTGAAAATTTTAACGTCACAATTCGATCGGTCAGTTCCCTGCACAATTTGTTGGTAATGTAATAGAAAATTTATCAACATCACTGTTCATGATTTGGAAGGCCGCATTCTATTTGTTTTATTAAATAAATGTTTCTATCAATTCATGGTAGATATAATCAGCACTGTTATGCAGAACCCATTGGTGTTTGTAATGGACGTAGACAAGGAAAACTAAACAGGTGCTTCTAGTGTCTTGTTGAGTAAGTCCATCCGCCTAAAAATCTTGTTCTCGTCGAGAAATATTCTGTCTCTTTGTGTGATATGGAGATGAACGTTTTTGACTTTGGTTATTAGTGTGCTTACTTGTTGTGTTTGACAATGATAACTTGATTTCATTTTGATGATTGACGCTTACTCTTCCGGAACATCTGGCCTTATTTTCTTGTACAATGCACTTTTACGAGGGTACTTATGTAAATCTTTTCTCTATGCATATTTTGTTCCTAGTTTAATCGATTTTGAGTGGATTATGGTTTTGTTTACGCTTTGGTTTTGGATTTTTTTAGCAGTTTTTTTTTATTTGTAGAAATTATATGCAAAGACTGATGTAGAAATAGTCAAAATTGATAAAATAAGAGACTAGTTGATAAGGCAAGAACGCTCCATTTACTTCTCTAGCTTTTAGTTTACCCACGAGTAATCAAAGAAGCCATTTTGCATCCAAAAATCGCAATGATATGAGTGGTAACCGGAAGTCACTTTGGTGCTGTCTGACAGAAGGACCACACTCTCTGGAAATGGACGCCAGTCCTTTGAATAAGGACTTCCACTTTCAACAAAAGACATGATTTCTCTGCGAAGATTTGCCTCAAACATAATATCGTTACCAGAAGGATGGGCCATTATTTCTTGCATTGTTCCAAAAAAAGCGTACCCGTCCCATCCATGAAATGGTAACAGAGTGTCCAAGGCGATTCCGAACGGACTGACCGGCGCAGAAGGAACGGAAGTGACGACATAGCGGTACACAGGAGAATTGGTGTTCACAGCAGCGTACAGGGCCAGAAGGTCGTTTCCACAATTAACTCGGACATCAGACACCATGGACGTGAATTGGTGTCTCACCGTTTCCTTGCCAACCGGATACAGTCTCAGCGCCATCTTTGCAATGTCGGATCCAAATGAGCCAATTTTACGCATCACGTATGCATCATATGTAGATTTATTAACGATTTCATCGGGAATCCCATCCAAATCAGTCTCTTGGGCAGTAGTCCCTAAAATTAAACACAAACTTAACGTATATAACTTAGTATACTTATGTGCACTTATGTCCAAAACAAATACAGTAACGCTTTTAACATTTCGCTTGTTTTTATTTTAAGACCTTCCAACGTCTTTTGGGACAATGTCAATAACTAAAAGCTTGAATGTTTGTGTATGTTTGCTGAGATATGGAATAATTGGTACAGAAAGTTTATAAGATTATTTTTATTGATTTATTTCCAAATCTACAGACCTGGGGGTCCACTTACAGAATAGATAACAAATACAGTATAAAATATCACAGTCAGTTATGCATGTAATACTGAGGTATATGTACAAAAATAAAGAAGCATGTTCTTTAGTCGTAGTTTGAACTGAGCAAGAGACAGGTAAAACATATCACTGTCTGGAACAAGATCAAGTTAAAATTACATTGAATCTTATTTTAAACACTTTACTTTTTAATATTTATGCGACTTCTCTGACAGTAAAACTGAATGGAACGAGATGATCGACCAGGTGCTAACAGTCACATTTGCTAAACTAAATAAGGACAGTCAAGTACACTGTTTACACATTTGAAAAGAAATCATAGTCTAGAAATGCTCGCCTATGCTTCAGGCTGGGAAGATTAAAATATAGTTTCAGCGAAAGACATGAAATAAAAGTTGGCTTGAGCCTTAAAACAGTGAGAACGTACTGGTAAAACAATTTGATAGAAATAATTATCATTCACAAAAGTTGCTGCATTAGCTTATTGTATTGCGTTAGTGATACAATCAACATTAAAACTGATAACATGATTTTCTCAATCTGATCTCAACTGTATACATACCTACTATTACCGGTACGTCATTACCGTGTCCATTTACCCAGGCATCAAACGGAGCCTCCTGAAGGACGTACCCTGTAACGAAGGTCATCACGTGTAAAAGTATAGGAGAAGAGCTGAGGTGTGCAGTAACTTGTGAGGGAGACCTGCCCTGCAGGTAGGGCGTTAGAATTGTACCTGCTGCCCCAATTACATGATCGTAAGAGGCGACTAAATTTGTGATATCTTAACTTCCTAATGTCTCCCTTATATTGTCGCTTTTGAGAAAGGCTTTGGGTTCTGTCCCCAGGCCTCAGTTTTAGCCTTTAGTTGAGCGTTCGACCCTTTTGAGGAAGGCTATGGGTTCTGTCCCCAGATCGATATATATCTGAGTTTCTCAAACAATTGTTGTTCCTACTCCCTGCTTGACGCTCAGTATTATTTGAGTAAGCGGATGGTTAATCTGTTGTCAGTTTAATGTGATCGGGTGGAATGTTCTGCTTGGGGCCTTCGGCAGTATATTTCAGTGAGATAACACTTTAAATCGGCAAAAGACCCGGATTATTGCAAGGAGGCTTACAGGACCATAACCACTTCCTCCAAAATGCACACGCTTTCAAAACACGCACCCACATCTCCTTCACCAGGAGGCCTTCCGTAAATGAATCTGGCTGTTAAAAGGACGGTAAAAAATGAATCCAAGCCAAACTGAGGGAGACATGCGAATACGTGCACAGTAACCTGAAAGGGTGACACATTTAGCTCATGTATATGATAAATATAGCCCAAAAACGCAATGTCGTTATACTAAAAAAAAATCAGAGAATACCAAAGCGTCAACTAAACCAAAATCCTTACTCAAATCGATTACACTAGAGGCAAAATAGGAACAAAGGAAACATTTTCATGGAAACTCTTGTAAACGCACAAGAGAATAAAACCAGGTGTTCCGGAAGAGTAAGCGTCTTCTGCTTCATCAACGAGAACCGAGTCATCATTGTCATCACAATAAGTAAGCACGTTAATTAGCAATTTCAAAAACGTCCATCTTCATATCACACTAAGATATAGAAAATGTCTCGATGAGATCAAAATGGCGACCTTAAAACTTGCCCATAGTCTTCATCAACCTGCATCTCTCGAATTCATGTGCCGTAAGTTTGTTCGGCAGCAGTTGACATCTAACACAAAATCTCGATATTCAGAGCAAACCCTAGAAGAACGAATCAATGCGACATGTACACACAAAATAGAATGGAGAAGCAGGGATGTTACTATCAAGAAAGGGAATACTTTATACTAGTACTCCCTAGTGTCTATAACACACAATAGGGGAATTTGACTGGATATGTCTCACTCAAAGCGTACATTGATTCGGTTTTGACCTTGACTTTCAAATGGCGACTGTATTGCACAATAATGCATACACGGAGCTATTAAAACTCCTTTGTGATACTGTTAAGACTTAGGAACTAATTGAGAAGATCATTGGTATTTTTTTTAAGAAATCTGCATTTTTTGCTTCCAACTCTGCGGTAAATTTTTTTCTAAACCAGTCTCCTTGCTAAGTTCAAAAGTCTTAATTCTCTCCAATAATAGTATTTCTGAGGATTGAAAAACCTCCGTATGCTTTATTGGTGTGAACATATTCATACCCGCCATTTGCATTTCAAGGACAATACAGAAGAAGTATGTACGTTTTGATAGAGTTAGTCCAGTCAAACACTGTCAATATAGTGTGCCATAGACACTTTTAAGTGCAGTTCCAACTAAGAATCATGCAAAAGCGGATAAGCATTATTTGGTAAAGTTTCGTTAAAATTCTCCACTATGTCCTTATCCGGAAAATTCTATATTTCATGATTCTTATGTGGAGCTATACTTAATAGTATACCGACATCGTTGCTTTGTGCAACATAATATGACCTACATGAGCTAATGGTGGAACCTGTTTTGCCAAAATTCACAGACACCTTGGCAAATTACATGTCACATGCAAGATTCTTGGCTAGTCATGTGATACATACCAACACTTGGTCAACTTATCTTTGCCCGAAATGGTAATTAATAAGCTTAGTATAACGCGGTATGTTATATAGATGACCCTTTAACTTCTCGTTACGGATAAAATGTTATACTTGTCTAAATACAGACGAAGAAGCTTATCTATTTTATCATGGTTTGAATATCACAATATTTAAAAAGAAAATGCTGATTAAAGTAAAAATGTTTCCTATGATGATTTGATACCTGACATATGTCACCGATCACCCAGTATCACTGTCTGTGTTACTATTGGATTTACCCTGCCTTCTTCACTTTTATAACTATTGAATATTAACTAATCGGAATTACAACTGGTTCGGCTTGGACTAGTCGTCATTTGTTGAACGCCCTTTGTACAGCTAGGATAATTCAAGAACGCTTCCCGATGTATGCGATGTGAGTAAATGTGGTGTGGATGTTTGTAGTGTGATAAGTATATGTGATGTGAGTGTATGCGATGTGAGTGTATGCGATGTGAGTGTATGCCTTGTGTGGGTGTTTTAGAGAGGCCGCGGTATGCTCCATCCAATTGTGCGGAACTACAAGCATTTGTTACAGGAATTATTCTGATACATCCCCAATACTCCAGAGTCCATACCGAAATTAAAGGCTCTAAACTGGCCATTTTGTGGATAGGTTTGATACCATGATTGTCATAAAAAATATTGCGATAAACGTAACGGTAAACGTTTAAGGTGTTGCTCGCTCTTACGTAATCTTCAAAGGACGGTTATTTGGCGATTTGTCAGGGTTGATTTTTAACCTCATAGAGGTATGACCTATGGTGTTGTGACATTGTTTAAAGCACGTGAATAACTCGCTCAAATCTTACCGTCTATAATGGACATTCCTCCATCAAATTGTGCCCTGACTGGTAGATCTATATGGTCTGTCATGGCCCAGGATGGGTACTCGTCCCAGGGCACCGCTTGTGTGACGTCATTGACAGACTTTTGTAAAAGACACGTAATGTTGTGACAGTTGGTGTTTTTGAGGAATGCCACGTTGTCTACGGCAGCTCCAACTTTGGTTTTGGTCAGTAGTGGCGATGCACTAAGCAGCCAGGCTCTGTGGAACAAGCCTCTAGCCAGTGGAGAGGTAAGTAGGACAAACACACTAGTACCACCCGAACTCTGACCAAACAGGGTAACCTTTAACAAGGAGAAAGAGAGACGGACATTATCACAACTCCAGAGAAAACAGTTTTCTATGGCTATCAGCTCGTGCTCGATAAACAAGTAAAAATCAATTAAGATTTATTTTTCACAAAGAAAGGATGAGAGCTCGCCTTGTTTGGATCTCCACCAAAATTCCTAATATTTTCCTGAACCCATTTCAGAGCTAGTATCTGGTCCATGTGTCCATAGTTACCAGACGTGTTGGTTTTGGAGTTATGTGACAGTATGTCCAACGCCATGAATCCGAACGCTTGCAGACGGTAGTTCATGCTGACGTAGACGGTGTTGGTATCACGTGCAAGCTGCTCGGTCGGGGCATATCCCGGCCTGTCACTGTTTCCAACCTGTAGTGATCCGCCGTGGATGTAAACCATGACAGGAAGGTTAGCCGACGTCATATTTGTCGGGGTCCAGACGTTGAGATGAAGACAATCCTCCGTACCAACTACCTGGGTTAGATCGTGCTTCGCACGTTGTACACACTGGGACTTCAGCACGGAAGCGTCAAACGTACCCGGCCAGCACGTACCATCTTCGTGACGTAGTGGCTCCGGCGGTTGCCAGCGTCTTGTCCCTACAGGGGGCACGGCGTACGGTATCCCTCGGTAAGCGAAGGCGTTACCATCGAACTTACCTCTCACTGGGCCGCAAGAGGTTTGGACAAAGGCATCACGTGGTCCCGAGGCGCTATGTTGATCTCCAAAGAGGAAGCCGAGCGTGGCGTCATTTAGTAGAACGACACAACATAAACACCAGAGCTTGTGCATCTGAAAGAAATTAATAAAAAAAATGGGAAAGTTTTAACAGTATGCCTACACGTTACATCGAATACAGTGAAGGGAAGTGAACCTCGTGTTAATGACATGACATGTACCATTTGCACGAGGATCTCCCTTCACCAGCCCTTGCCCATGCACGCAACAAAATAGACATGTTATCCTTTAATAAAATTTCTGACCCTAACTTGGTCGAGACATATTAAGCGATGTTTGGAATTATTTCGTCTGAAAAAAGTCATGTTTAAGAATAAAGACGTTGTTGGTATATGACAATGTTGGGATTATCATGTGCAATACAGTGCCATTATGGTATGAATGTTTTCAATGTGATAGTAATGTAATGATGGCTTGTATGATTTATATGTAATAATGGTACATGCATATGATTTCAATGTAATTATGGTATGTTTGCTTTCAATGTCATGGTGGTAATTGTGATTTCAATGTAATTATGCTATATACGATTTTGTGTTGATGTGTTTCAATGTGATTATATTTGTTAACTTTGTTTGCATTATTGCATTGCTTTATTTTCGAAAATAGAGAAATCAAAGAGACTATCTGATAACATAACTACAACGTACCTTTTTATCATAACTCTGCCGACCAACAAACCTACGGCACAGGGATTCGAGATATGCAGGTTGATTAAGACTATGGCAAGTTTTATGGTCGCCACCTTGATCTCATCGAGAAATATTCTATATCTTTGAGTGATATGAAGATGGACGTTTTTGAGTTTGCTTATTAGTGTGCTTACTTGTTGTGATTGACTATGATGATTCAGTTCTCATTTTAAGGATTGGTGCTTACTAGAATGAGACCAAGATTTTCAGGGGGGGGGGGGGGGGGGGTTCAGTCGATGAAACAGAAGCAGCTTACTCTTCCGGAACACCTGGTCTTACTCTCTTGCACTTTTACAAGGGTCTCTATGTAAATCTTTCCTTTGTTCCTATTTTGCCTTTAGTTTAATCGATTTTGAGTTCGGGTTATAGTTTTGTTGACGCTTTAGTATTCTCTGATTTTCTTTCTGTAATGATTGTGGAGCTGGTTTATCAATACCTTTAATGTTTGTTGAGCAGGTTGTACCAAAACTATGTCATGTTTGTGGAGCTGGTTTAACAGAACTATGTCATGTTTGTGGAGCTGGTTTATTCGGAGCAGAGTGTATAACATCAATATAAACACGAGTGTATAACATCAATATAAACACACAGTGTATAACATCAATATATACACACAGTGTATAACATCAATATAAACACAGAGTGTATAACATCAATATAAACACACAGTGTATAACATCAATATAAACACACAGTGTATAACATCAATATAAACATACAGTGTATAACATCAATATAAACACACAGTGTATAACATCAATATAAACACACAGTGTATAAAATCAATATAAACACAGAGTGTATAACATCAATATAAACACACAGTGTATAACATCAATATAAACACAGAGTGTATAACATCAATATAAACACAGAGTGTATAACATCAATGTAAACACACAGTGTATATCATCAATATAAACACACAGTGTATAACATCAATATTAACACAGAGTGTATAACATCAATATAAACATACAGTGTATAACATCAATATAAACACACAGTGTATAACATCAATGTAAACACAGAGTGTATAACATCAATATAAACACAGAGTGTATAACATCAATGTAAACACACAGTGTATAACATCAATATAAACACAGAGTGTATAACATCAATATAAACACACAGTGTATAACATCAATATAAACACAGAGTGTATAACATCAATATATACACACAGTGTATAACATCAATATAAACACACAGTGTATAACATCAATATAAACACAGAGTGTATAACATCAATATAAACACAGAGTGTATAACATCAATATAAACACACAGTGTATAACATCAATATAAACACACAGTGTATAACATCAATATAAACACAGAGTGTATAACATCAATATAAACACAGAGTGTATAACATCAATTTAAACACAGAGTGTATAACATCAATATAAACACATTGTGTATAACATCAATATAAACACACAGTGTATAACAGCAATATAAACACACAGTGTATAACATCAATATAAACACAGAGTGTATAACATCAATGTAAACACAGAGTGTATAACATCAATATAAACACGAGTGTATAACATCAATATATACACACAGTGTATAAAATCAATATAAACACACAGTGTATATCATCAATATAAACACAGAGTGTATAACATCAATATATACACACAGTGTATAACATCAATATAAACACACAGTGTATAACATCAATATATACACACAGTGTATAACATCAATATAAACACAGAGTGTATAACATCAATATATACACACAGTGTATAAAATCAATATAAACACAGAGTGTATAACATCAATATAAACACACAGTGTATAACATCAATATAAACACAGAGTGTATAACATCAATATAAACACACAGTGTATAACATCAATATAAACACAGAGTGTATAACATCAATATAAACACAGAGTGTATAACATCAATATAAACACATTGTGTATAACATCAATATAAACACACAGTGTATAACAGCAATATAAACACACAGTGTATAACATCAATATAAACACAGAGTGTATAACATCAATGTAAACACAGAGTGTATAACATCAATATAAACACGAGTGTATAACATCAATATATACACACAGTGTATAAAATCAATATAAACACACAGTGTATATCATCAATATAAACACAGAGTGTATAACATCAATATATACACACAGTGTATAAAATCAATATAAACACAGAGTGTATAACATCAATATAAACACAGAGTGTATAACATCAATATAAACACAGAGTGTATAACATCAATATAAACACACAGTGTATAACATCAATATAAACACAGAGTGTATAACATCAATATAAACACAGAGTGTATAACATCAATATAAACACAGAGTGTATAACATCAATATAAACACATAGTGTATATCATCAATATAAACACAGAGTGTATAACATCAATATAAACACAGAGTGTATAACATCAATATAAACACAGAGTGTATAACATCAATATAAACACGAGTGTATAACATCAATATATACACACAGTGTATAAAATCAATATAAACACAGAGTGTATAACATCAATATATACACACAGTGTATAACATCAATATATACACACAGTGTATAAAATCAATATAAACACACAGTGTATAAAATCAATATAAACACACAGTGTATAACATCAATATAAACACAGAGTGTATAACATCAATATAAACACACAGTGTATAACATCAATATAAACACACAGTGTATAACATCAATATAAACACACAGTGTATATCATCAATATAAACACACAGTGTATAAAATCAATATAAACACACAGTGTATATCATCAATATAAACACAGAGTGTATAACATCAATATAAACACACAGTGTATAACATCAATATAAACACAGTGTGTATAACATCAATATAAACACAGAGTGTATAACATCAATATAAACACACAGTGTATAACATCAATATAAACACACAGTGTATAACATCAATATAAACACACAGTGTATAACATCAATATAAACACACAGTGTAAAGCATCAATATAAACACAGAGTATATAACATCAATGTAAACACAATGTGTACATTATTGTATAACATCAATTGAGCAGGTTGTACCAAAAACGTACAGTGTACAGTTAATACAGTGTGTATAACATCAATATAAACACACAGTGCATAACATCAATATAAACACAGTGTGTATAACATCAATATAAACATACAGTGTATAACATCAATATAAACACACAGTGTATAACATCAATATAAACACACAGTGTATAACATCAATATAAACACACAGTGTATAACATCAATATAAACACAGAGTGTATAACATCAATATAAACACAGAGTGTATAACATCAATATAAACATACAGTGTATAACATCAATATAAACACAGAGTGTATAACATCAATATAAACACACAGTGTATAACATCAATATTGACACAGAGTGTATAACATCAATATAAACACAGAGTGTATAACATCAATATAAACACAGAGTGTATAACATCAAAGTAAACACAGAGTGTATATCATCAGTATAAACACAGAGTGTATAACATCAATGTAAACACAAAGTGTATAACATCAATATAAACACATAATGTATTACATCAATATAAACACAGAGTGAATAACATCAATAAATACAAAGTGTATAACATCAATATAAACATACAGTGTATAACATCAATATAAACACAGAGTGTATTACATCAATATAAACACAGAGTGTATAACATCAATATAAACACAGAGTGTATAGCATCAATATAAACACACAGTGTATAACATCAATATGAACACAGAGTGTATAACATCAATATAAACACAGTGTGTATAACATCAATATAAACACACAGTGTATAACATCAATATAAACACAGAGTGTATAACATCAATATAAACACACAGTGTATAACATCAATATAAACACAGAGTGTATAACATCAATATAAACACACAGTGTATAACATCAATATAAACACAGAGTGTATAACATCAATATAAACACACAGTGTATAACATCAATATAAACACACAGTGTATATCATCAATATAAACACACAGTGCATAACATCAATATAAACACACAGTGTATAACATCAATATAAACACACAGTGTATAACATCAATATAAACATACAGTGTATAACATCAATATAAACACACAGTGTATAACATCAATATATACACACAGTGTATAACATCAATATAAACACATTGTGTATAACATCAATATAAACACAGAGTGTATAGCATCAATATAAACACACAGTGTTTAACATCAATATAAACACAGAGTGTATAACATCAATATAAACACAGTGTGTATAACATCAATATAAACACACAGTGTATAACATCAATATCAACACAGAGTGTATAACATCAATATAAACACAGAGTGTATAACATCAATATAAACACACAGTGTATAACATCAATATAAACACGGAGTGTATAACATCAATATAAACACACAGTGTATAACATCAATATAAACACAGAGTGTATAACATCAATATAAACACAGAGTGTATAACATCAATATAAACACAGAGTGTATAACATCAATATAAACACAGAGTGTATAACATCAATATAAACACAGTGTATAACATCAATATAAACACAGAGTGTATAACATCAATATAAACACATTGTGTATAACATCAATATAAACACAGAGTGTATAACATCAATATAAACACAGAGTGTATAACATCAATATAAACACAGAGTGTATAACATCAATATAAACACAGAGTGTATAACATCAATATAAACACATTGTGTATAACATCAATATAAACACACAGTGTATAACATCAATATAAACACACAGTGTATAACATCAATATAAACACAGAGTGTATAACATCAATGTAAACACAGTGTATAACATCAATATAAACACAGAGTGTATAACATCAATATAAACACACAGTGCATAACATCAATATAAACATACAGTGTATAACATCAATATAAACACACAGTGTATATCATCAATATAAACACAGAGTGTATAACATCAATATAAACACACAGTGTATAACATCAATATAAACACAGTGTGTATAACATCAATATAAACACAGAGTGTATAACATCAATATAAACACACAGTGTATAACATCAATATAAACACAGAGTGTATAACATCAATATAAACACACAGTGTATAACAACAATATAAACACACAGTGTATAACATCAATATAAACACACAGTGTATAACATCAATATAAACATACAGTGTATAACATCAATATCAACACAGAGTGTATAACATCAATATAAATACACAGTGTATGACTTCAATATAAACAGATAGTGTATAACATCAATATAAACACACATTGTATAACATCAATATTGACACAGAGTGTATAACATCAATATCAACACAGACTGTATAACATCAATATAAACACAGAGTGTATATCATCAATATAAACACACAGTGTATAACATCAATATAAACACAGAGTGTATAATATCAATATAAACACACAGTGTATAACATCAATATAAACACAGAGTGTATAACATCAATATAAACACACAGTGTATAACATCAATATAAACACACAGTGTATAACATCAATATAAACACACAGTGTATAACATCAATATAAACACAGAGTGTATAACATCAATATAAACACAGAGTGTATAACATCAATATAAACACACAGTGTATAACATCAATATAAACACACATTGTATAACATCAATATTGACACAGAGTGTATAACATCAATATAAACACAGACTGTATAACATCAATATAAACACAGAGTGTATAACATCAATATAAACACAGAGTGTGTAACATCAATATAAACACACAGTGTAAAACATCAATATAAACACAGAGTATATAACATCAATGTAAACACAGTGTGTATAACATCAATTGAGCAGGTTGTACCAAAAACGTACAGTGTACAGTTAATACAGTGTGTATAACATCAATATAAACACACAGTGCATAACATCAATATAAACACAGTGTGTATAACATCAATATAAACATACAGTGTATAACATCAATATAAACACACAGTGTATAACATCAATATAAACACACAGTGTATAACATCAATATAAACACACAGTGTATAACATCAATATAAACACAGAGTGTATAACATCAATATAAACACAGAGTGTATAACATCAATATAAACATACAGTGTATAACATCAATATAAACACAGAGTGTATAACATCAATATAAACACACAGTGTATAACATCAATATTGACACAGAGTGTATAACATCAATATAAACACAGAGTGTATAACATCAATATAAACACAGAGTGTATAACATCAAAGTAAACACAGAGTGTATATCATCAGTATAAACACAGAGTGTATAACATCAATGTAAACACAAAGTGTATAACATCAATATAAACACATAATGTATTACATCAATATAAACACAGAGTGAATAACATCAATAAATACAAAGTGTATAACATCAATATAAACATACAGTGTATAACATCAATATAAACACAGAGTGTATTACATCAATATAAACACAGAGTGTATAACATCAATATAAACACAGAGTGTATAGCATCAATATAAACACACAGTGTATAACATCAATATAAACACAGAGTGTATAACATCAATATAAACACAGTGTGTATAACATCAATATAAACACACAGTGTATAACATCAATATAAACACAGAGTGTATAACATCAATATAAACACACAGTGTATAACATCAATATAAACACAGAGTGTATAACATCAATATAAACACACAGTGTATAACATCAATATAAACACAGAGTGTATAACATCAATATAAACACACAGTGTATAACATCAATATAAACACACAGTGTATATCATCAATATAAACACACAGTGCATAACATCAATATAAACACAGAGTGTATAACATCAATATAAACACAGAGTGTATAACATCAATATAAACATACAGTGTATAACATCAATATAAACACACAGTGTATAACATCAATATAAACACACAGTGTATAACATCAATATAAACACAGAGTGTATAACATCAATATAAACACACAGTGTATAACATCAATATAAACACACAGTGTATATCATCAATATAAACACACAGTGCATAACATCAATATAAACACAGAGTGTATAACATCAATATAAACACAGAGTGTATAACATCAATATAAACATACAGTGTATAACATCAATATAAACACACAGTGTATAACATCAATATATACACACAGTGTATAACATCAATATAAACACATTGTGTATAACATCAATATAAACACAGAGTGTATAGCATCAATATAAACACACAGTGTTTAACATCAATATAAACACAGAGTGTATAACATCAATATAAACACAGTGTGTATAACATCAATATAAACACACAGTGTATAACATCAATATCAACACAGAGTGTATAACATCAATATAAACACACAGTGTATAACATCAATATAAACACAGAGTGTATAACATCAATATAAACACAGAGTGTATAACATCAATATAAACACAGAGTGTATAACATCAATATAAACACAGAGTGTATAACATCAATATAAACACAGAGTGTATAACATCAATATAAACACACAGTGTATTACATCAATATAAACACAGAGTGTATAACATCAATATAAACACAGAGTGTATAACATCAATATAAACACAGAGTGTATAACATCAATATAAACACAGAGTGTATAACATCAAAATAAACACATTGTGTATAACATCAATATAAACACACAGTGTATAACATCAATATAAACACACAGTGTATAACATCAATATAAACACAGAGTGTATAACATCAATGTAAACACAGTGTATAACATCAATATAAACACAGAGTGTATAACATCAATATAAACACACAGTGCATAACATCAATATAAACATACAGTGTATAACATCAATATAAACACACAGTGTATATCATCAATATAAACACAGAGTGTATAACATCAATATAAACACACAGTGTATAACATCAATATAAACACACAGTGTATAACATCAATATAAACACAGAGTGTATAACATCAATATAAACACACAGTGTATAACATCAATATAAACACAGAGTGTATAACATCAATATAAACACACAGTGTATAACAACAATATAAACACACAGTGTATAACATCAATATAAACACACAGTGTATAACATCAATATAAACATACAGTGTATAACATCAATATCAACACAGAGTGTATAACATCAATATAAATACACAGTGTATGACTTCAATATAAACAGATAGTGTATAACATCAATATAAACACACATTGTATAACATCAATATTGACACAGAGTGTATAACATCAATATCAACACAGACTGTATAACATCAATATAAACACAGAGTGTATATCATCAATATAAACACACAGTGTATAACATCAATATAAACACAGAGTGTATAATATCAATATAAACACACAGTGTATAACATCAATATAAACACAGAGTGTATAACATCAATATAAACACACAGTGTATAACATCAATATAAACACACAGTGTATAACATCAATATAAACACACAGTGTATAACATCAATATAAACACAGAGTGTATAACATCAATATAAACACAGAGTGTATAACATCAATATAAACACACAGTGTATAACATCAATATAAACACACATTGTATAACATCAATATTGACACAGAGTGTATAACATCAATATAAACACAGACTGTATAACATCAATATAAACACAGAGTGTATAACATCAATATAAACACAGAGTGTGTAACATCAATATAAACACACAGTGTAAAACATCAATATAAACACAGAGTATATAACATCAATGTAAACACAGTGTGTATAACATCAATTGAGCAGGTTGTACCAAAAACGTACAGTGTACAGTTAATACAGTGTGTATAACATCAATATAAACACACAGTGCATAACATCAATATAAACACAGTGTGTATAACATCAATATAAACATACAGTGTATAACATCAATATAAACACACAGTGTATAACATCAATATAAACACACAGTGTATAACATCAATATAAACACACAGTGTATAACATCAATATAAACACAGAGTGTATAACATCAATATAAACACAGAGTGTATAACATCAATATTGACACAGAGTGTATAACATCAATATAAACACAGAGTGTATAACATCAATATAAACACACAGTGTATAACATCAAAGTAAACACAGAGTGTATATCATCAGTATAAACACAGAGTGTATAACATCAATGTAAACACAAAGTGTATAACATCAATATAAACACATAATGTATTACATCAATATAAACACAGAGTGAATAACATCAATAAATACAAAGTGTATAACATCAATATAAACATACAGTGTATAACATCAATATAAACACAGAGTGTATTACATCAATATAAACACAGAGTGTATAACATCAATATAAACACAGAGTGTATAACATCAATATAAACACAGTGTGTATAACATCAATATAAACACACAGTGTATAACATCAATATAAACACAGAGTGTATAACATCAATATAAACACACAGTGTATAACATCAATATAAACACAGAGTGTATAACATCAATATAAACACACAGTGTATAACATCAATATAAACACAGAGTGTATAACATCAATATAAACACACAGTGTATAACATCAATATAAACACAGTGTGTATATCATCAATATAAACACACAGTGCATAACATCAATATAAACACAGAGTGTATAACATCAATGTAAACACAGTGCATAACATCAATATAAACATACAGTGTATAACATCAATGTAAACACAAAGTGTATAACATCAATGTAAACACAGTGTATAACATCAATATAAACACAGTGTATAACATCAATGTAAACACAAAGTGTATAACATCAATGTAAACACAGAGTGTATAACATCAATGTAAACACAGAGTGTATAACATCAATATAAACACAGTGTGTATAACATCAATATAAACACACAGTGTATAACATCAATATAAACACAGAGTGCATAACATCAATATAAACATACAGTGTATAACATCAATATAAACACAGAGTGTATTACATCAATATAAACACAGAGTGTATAACATCAATATAAACACAGAGTGTATAGCATCAATATAAACACACAGTGTTTAACATCAATATAAACACAGAGTGTATAACATCAATATAAACACAGTGTGTATAACATCAATATAAACACACAGTGTATAACATCAATATCAACACAGAGTGTATAACATCAATATAAACACACTGTGTATAACATCAATGTAAACACAGAGTGTATAACATCAATATAAACACAGTGTGTATAACATCAATATAAACACACAGTGTATAACATCAATATAAACACAGAGTGCATAACATCAATATAAACATACAGTGTATAACATCAATATAAACACAGAGTGTATTACATCAATATAAACACAGAGTGTATAACATCAATATAAACACAGAGTGTATAGCATCAATATAAACACACAGTGTTTAACATCAATATAAACACAGAGTGTATAACATCAATATAAACACAGTGTGTATAACATCAATATAAACACACAGTGTATAACATCAATATCAACACAGAGTGTATAACATCAATATAAACACACAGTGTATAACATCAATATAAACACAGAGTGTATAACATCAATATAAACACACAGTGTATAACATCAATATAAACACAGAGTGTATAACATCAATATAAACACAGAGTGTATAACATCAATATAAACACAGAGTGTATAACATCAATATAAACACAGAGTGTATAACATCAATATAAACACAGAGTGTATAACATCAATATAAACACATTGTGTATAACATCAATATAAACACACAGTGTATAACATCAATATAAACACACAGTGTATAACATCAATATAAACACAGAGTGTATAACATCAATGTAAACACAGTGTATAACATCAATATAAACACAGAGTGTATAACATCAATATAAACACACAGTGCATAACATCAATATAAACATACAGTGTATAACATCAATATAAACACACAGTGTATATCATCAATATAAACACACAGTGTATAACATCAATATAAACACACAGTGTATAACATCAATATAAACACAGTGTGTATAACATCAATATAAACACAGAGTGTATAACATCAATATAAACACACAGTGTATAACATCAATATAAACACAGAGTGTATAACATCAATATAAACACACAGTGTATAACAACAATATAAACACACAGTGTATAACATCAATATAAACACACAGTGTATAACATCAATATAAACATACAGTGTATAACATCAATATCAACACAGAGTGTATAACATCAATATAAATACACAGTGTATGACTTCAATATAAACAGATAGTGTATAACATCAATATAAACACACATTGTATAACATCAATATTGACACAGAGTGTATAACATCAATATCAACACAGACTGTATAACATCAATATAAACACAGAGTGTATATCATCAATATAAACACACAGTGTATAACATCAATATAAACACAGAGTGTATAACATCAATATAAACACACAGTGTATAACATCAATATAAACACAGAGTGTATAACATCAATATAAACACACAGTGTATAACATCAATATAAACACAGAGTGTATAACATCAATATAAACACACAGTGTATAACATCAATATAAACACACATTGTATAACATCAATATTGACACAGAGTGTATAACATCAATATAAACACAGACTGTATAACATCAATATAAACACAGAGTGTATAACATCAATATAAACACAGAGTGTGTAACATCAATATAAACACACAGTGTAAAACATCAATATAAACACAGAGTATATAACATCAATGTAAACACAGTGTGTATAACATCAATTGAGCAGGTTGTACGAAAAACGTACAGTGTACAGTTAATACAGTGTGTATAACATCAATATAAACACACAGTGCATAACATCAATATAAACACAGTGTGTATAACATCAATATAAACATACAGTGTATAACATCAATATAAACACACAGTGTATAACATCAATATAAACACACAGTGTATAACATCAATATAAACACACAGTGTATAACATCAATATAAACATACAGTGTATAACATCAATATAAACACAGAGTGTATAACATCAATATAAACATACAGTGTATAACATCAATATAAACACAGAGTGTATCACATCAATATAAACACAGAGTGTATAACATCAATATAAACATACAGTGTATAACATCAATATTGACACAGAGTGTATAACATCAATATAAACACAGAGTGTATAACATCAGTATAAACACAGAGTGTATAACATCAATGTAAACACAAAGTGTTTAACATCAATATAAACACATAATGTATTACATCAATATAAACACAGAGTGAATAACATCAATAAATACAAAGTGTATAACATCAATATAAACACAGAGTGTATTACATCAATATAAACACAGAGTGTATAACATCAATATAAACACAGAGTGTATAGCATCAATATAAACACAGAGTGTATAACATCAATATAAACACATTGTGTATAACATCAATATAAACACAGAGTGTATAACATCAATATAAACACAGAGTGTATAACATCAATATATAAACACAGAGTGTATAACATCAATATAAACACAGTGTGTATAACATCAATATAAACACACAGTGTATAACATCAATATAAACACAGAGTGTATAACATCAATATAAACACACAGTGTATAACATCAATATAAACACAGAGTGTATAACATCAATATAAACACACAGTGTATAACATCAATATAAACACAGAGTGTATAACATCAATATAAACACACAGTGTATAACATCAATATAAACACAGTGTGTATATCATCAATATAAACACACAGTGCATAACATCAATATAAACACAGAGTGTATAACATCAATGTAAACACAGTGCATAACATCAATATAAACATACAGTGTATAACATCAATGTAAACACAAAGTGTATAACATCAATGTAAACACAGTGTATAACATCAATATAAACACAGAGTGTATAACATCAATATAAACACACAGTGTATAACATCAATGTAAACACAGTGTATAACATCAATATAAACACAGTGTATAACATCAATGTAAACACAAAGTGTATAACATCAATGTAAACACAGAGTGTATAACATCAATGTAAACACAGAGTGTATAACATCAATATAAACACAGTGTGTATAACATCAATATAAACACACAGTGTATAACATCAATATAAACACAGAGTGCATAACATCAATATAAACATACAGTGTATAACATCAATATAAACACAGAGTGTATTACATCAATATAAACACAGAGTGTATAACATCAATATAAACACAGAGTGTATAGCATCAATATAAACACACAGTGTTTAACATCAATATAAACACAGAGTGTATAACATCAATATAAACACAGTGTGTATAACATCAATATAAACACACAGTGTATAACATCAATATCAACACAGAGTGTATAACATCAATATAAACACACAGTGTATAACATCAATATAAACACAGAGTGTATAACATCAATATAAACACACAGTGTATAACATCAATATAAACACAGAGTGTATAACATCAATATAAACACACAGTGTATAACATCAATATAAACACAGAGTGTATAACATCAATATAAACACACAGTGTATAACATCAATATAAACACACAGTGTATAACATCAATATAAACACAGAGTGTATAACATCAATATAAACACAGAGTGTATAACATCAATATAAACACACAGTGCATAACATCAATATAAACATACAGTGTATAACATCAACATAAACACAGACTGTATAACATCAATATAAACACAAAGTGTATAACATCAATATAAACACAGAGTGTATAACATCAATATAAACACAGAGTGTATAACATCAATATAAACACAGAGTGTATAACATCAATATAAACACACAGTGCATAACATCAATATAAACATACAGTGTATAACATCAACATAAACACAGACTGTATAACATCAATATAAACACAAAGTGTATAACATCAATATAAACACAGAGTGTATAACATCAATATAAACACAGAGTGTATAACATCAATATAAACACAGAGTGTATAACATCAATATAAAGACAGAGTGTATAACATCAATATAAACACAGAGTGTATAACATCAATATAAACACAGAGTGTATAACATCAATATAAACACAGAATGTATAACATCAATATAAACACAGTGTATAACATCAATATAAACACAGTGTATAACATCAATATAAACACATTGTGTATAACATCAATATAAACACATTGTGTATAACATCAATATAAACACATTGTGTATAACATCAATATAAACACAGAGTGTATAACATCAATATAAACACAGTGTATAACATCATTATAAACATACAGTGTATAACATCAATATAAACACATTGTGTATACCATCAATATAAACACATTGTGTATAACATCAATATAAACACAGAGTGTATAACATCAATATAAACACAGAGTGTATAACATCAATATAAACACAGTGTATAACAACAATATAAACATACAGTGTATAACATCAATATAAACACAGAGTGTATAGCATCAATATAAACAGAGAGTGTATAACATCAATATAAACACAGTGTGTATAGCATCAATATAAACACAGAGTGTATAACATCAATATAAACACAGTGTATAACATCAATTTAAACACAGTGTGTATAGCATCAATATAAACACAGAGTGTATAACATCAATATAAACACAGTGTGTATAACATCAATATAAACACACAGTGTATAGCATCAATGTCAACACAGAGTGCATAACATCAATATAAACACAGTGTATAACAACAATATAAACATACAGTGTATAACATCAATATAAACACAGAGTGTATAGCATCAATATAAACACAGTGTATAACATCAATATAAACACAGTGTGTATAGCATCAATATAAACACAGAGTGTATAACATCAATATAAACACAGTGTGTATAGCATCAATATAAACACAGTGTATAACATCAATATAAACACAGTGTGTATAGCATCAATATAAACACAGAGTGTATAACATCAATATAAACACAGTGTGTATAACATCAATATAAACACACAGTGTATAGCATCAATATAAACACAGAGTGTATAACATCAATATAAACACAGAGTGTATAGCATCAATATAAACACACAGTGTATAACATCAATATAAACACACAGTGTATAACATCAATATAAACACAAAGTGTATAGCATCAATATAAACACAGAGTGTATAACATCAATATAAACACAGAGTGTATAGCATCAATATAAACACAGTGTATAACATCAATATAAACACAGTGTGTATAGCATCAATATAAACACAGAGTGTATAGCATCAATATAAACATACAGTGTATAACATCAATATAAACATACAGTGTATAACATCAATATAAACACAGAGTGTATAGCATCAATATAAACACAGAGTGTATAACATCAATATAAACACAGAGTGTATAACATCAATATAAACACACAGTGTATAACATCAATATAAACACAGAGTGTATAACATCAATATAAACACAGAGTGTATAACATCAATATAAACACAGAGTGTATAACATCAATATAAACACAGAGTGTATAACATCAATATAAACACATTGTGTATAGCATCAATATAAACACAGAGTGTATAACATCAATATAAACACAGTGTGTATAACATCAATATAAACACACAGTGTATAGCATCAATATAAACACAGAGTGTATAACATCAATATAAACACAGAGTGTATAGCATCAATATAAACACACAGTGTATAACATCAATATAAACACACAGTGTATAACATCAATATAAACACAGAGTGTATAGCATCAATATAAACACAGAGTGTATAACATCAATATAAACACAGAGTGTATAGCATCAATATAAACACACAGTGTATAACATCAATATAAACATACAGTGTATAACATCAATATAAACACAGAGTGTATAACATCAATATAAACACAGAGTGTATAGCATCAATATAAACACACAGTGTATAACAGCAATATAAACATACAGTGTATAACATCAATATAAACACAGAGTGTATAACATCAATATAAACACACAGTGTATAACATCAATATAAACACAGAGTGTATAGCATCAATATAAACACAGAGTGTATAACATCAATATAAACACAGAGTGTATAACATCAATATAAACATACAGTGTATAACATCAACATAAACACAGACTGTATAACATCAATATAAACACACAGTGTATAACATCAATATTGACACAGAGTGTATAACATCAATATAAACACACAGTGTATAACATCAATATAAACACACAGTGTATAACATCAATATAAACATACAGTGTATAACATCAACATAAACACAGACTGTATAACATCAATATAAACACACAGTGTATAACATCAATATAAACACAGAGTGTATAGCATCAATATAAACACAGAGTGTATAACATCAAAGTAAACACAGAGTGTATATCATCAATATAAACACAGTGTGTATAACATCAATATAAACACAGTGTATAACATCAATATAAACACAGTGTGTATAGCATCAATATAAACACAGAGTGTATAACATCAATATAAACACAGTGTGTATAGCATCAATATAAACACAGAGTGTATAACATCAATATAAACACACAGTGTATAACAACAATATAAACATACATTGTATAACATCAATATAAACACAGAGTGTATAGCATCAATATAAACACAGTGTGTATAACAACAATATAAACATACAGTGTATAACATCAATATAAACACAGAGTGTATAGCATCAATATAAACAGAGAGTGTATAACATCAATATAAACACAGTGTGTATAGCATCAATATAAACACAGAGTGTATAACATCAATATAAACACAGTGTATAACATCAATTTAAACACAGTGTGTATAGCATCAATATAAACACAGAGTGTATAACATCAATATAAACACAGTGTGTATAACATCAATATAAACACACAGTGTATAGCATCAATGTCAACACAGAGTGCATAACATCAATATAAACACAGTGTATAACAACAATATAAACATACAGTGTATAACATCAATATAAACACAGAGTGTATAGCATCAATATAAACACAGTGTATAACATCAATATAAACACAGTGTGTATAGCATCAATATAAACACAGAGTGTATAACATCAATATAAACACAGTGTGTATAGCATCAATATAAACACAGTGTATAACATCAATATAAACACAGTGTGTATAGCATCAATATAAACACAGAGTGTATAACATCAATATAAACACAGTGTGTATAACATCAATATAAACACACAGTGTATAGCATCAATATAAACACAGAGTGTATAACATCAATATAAACACAGAGTGTATAGCATCAATATAAACACACAGTGTATAACATCAATATAAACACACAGTGTATAACATCAATATAAACACAAAGTGTATAGCATCAATATAAACACAGAGTGTATAACATCAATATAAACACAGAGTGTATAGCATCAATATAAACACAGTGTATAACATCAATATAAACACAGTGTGTATAGCATCAATATAAACACAGAGTGTATAGCATCAATATAAACATACAGTGTATAACATCAATATAAACATACAGTGTATAACATCAATATAAACACAGAGTGTATAGCATCAATATAAACACAGAGTGTATAACATCAATATAAACACAGAGTGTATAACATCAATATAAACACACACTGTATAACATCAATATAAACACAGTGTGTATAGCATCAATATAAACACAGAGTGTATAACATCAATATAAACACAGTGTGTATAACATCAATATAAACACACAGTGTATAGCATCAATATAAACACAGAGTGTATAACATCAATATAAACACAGAGTGTATAGCATCAATATAAACACACAGTGTATAACATCAATATAAACATACAGTGTATAACATCAATATAAACACAGAGTGTATAACATCAATATAAACACAGAGTGTATAGCATCAATATAAACACACAGTGTATAACAGCAATATAAACATACAGTGTATAACATCAATATAAACACAGAGTGTATAACATCAATATAAACACACAGTGTATAACATCAATATAAACACAGAGTGTATAGCATCAATATTGACACAGAGTGTATAACATCAATATAAACACAGAGTGTATAACATCAATATAAACACAGAGTGTATAACATCAATATAAACACACAGTGTATAACATCAATATTGACACAGAGTGTATAACATCAATATAAACACACAGTGTATAACATCAATATAAACAAACAGTGTATAACATCAATATAAACATACAGTGTATAACATCAACATAAACACAGACTGTATAACATCAATATAAACACACAGTGTATAACATCAATATAAACACAGAGTGTATAGCATCAATATAAACACAGAGTGTATAACATCAAAGTAAACACAGAGTGTATATCATCAATATAAACACAGTGTGTATAACATCAATATAAACACAGTGTATAACATCAATATAAACACAGTGTGTATAGCATCAATATAAACACAGAGTGTATAACATCAATATAAACACAGTGTGTATAGCATCAATATAAACACAGAGTGTATAACATCAATATAAACACACAGTGTATAACAACAATATAAACATACATTGTATAACATCAATATAAACACAGAGTGTATAGCATCAATATAAACACAGTGTGTATAACATCAATATAAACACAGAGTGTATAACATCAATATAAACACAGAGTGTATAGCATCAATATAAACACAGAGTGTATAACATCAATATAAACACAGAGTGTATAACATCAATATAAACACAGAGTGTATAACATCAATATAAACATACAGTGTATAACATCAATATAAACAAAGAGTGTATAACATCAATATAAACACAGAGTGTATAACATCAATATAAACACAGAGTGTATAACATCAATATAAACACAGAGTGTATAACATCAATATAAACACAGTGTGTATAGCATCAATATAAACACAGAGTGTATAACATCAATATAAACACACAGTGTATAACATCAATATAAACACAGAGTGTATAACATCAATATAAACACACAGTGTATAACATCAATATAAACACAGAGTGTATAACATCAATATAAACACAGTGTGTATAACATCAATATAAACACAGAGTGTATAACATCAATATAAACACAGTGTGTATAGCATCAATATAAACACAGAGTGTATAACATCAATATAAACACAGTGTGTATAGCATCAATATAAACACAGAGTGTATAACATCAATATAAACACACAGTGTATAACATCAATATAAACACACAGTGTATAACATCAATATAAACACACAGTGTATAACATCAATATAAACACAGAGTGTATAACATCAAAGTAAACACAGAGTGTATATCATCAGTATAAACACAGAGTGTATAACATCAATGTAAACACAAAGTGTATAACATCAATATAAACACATACTGTATTACATCAATATAAACACAGAGTGAATAACATCAATAAATACAAAGTGTATAACATCAATATAATCATACAGTGTATAACATCAATATAAACACAGAGTGTATAACATCAATATAAACACAGAGTGTATAACATCAATATAAACACAGAGTGTATAACATCAATATAAACACACAGTGTATAACATCAATATAAACACACAGTGCATGACTTCAATATAAACACACAGTGTATAACATCAATATAAACACAGAGTGTATAACATCAATATAAACATAGAGTGTATAACATCAATATAAACACAGAGTGTATAACATCAATATAAACACAGAGTGTATAGCATCAATATAAACACACAGTGTATAACATCAATATAAACATACAGTGTATAACATCAATATAAACACAGAGTGTATAACATCAATATAAACACAGAGTGTATAGCATCAATATAAACACACAGTGTATAACAGCAATATAAACATACAGTGTATAACATCAATATAAACACAGAGTGTATAACATCAATATAAACACACAGTGTATAACATCAATATAAACACAGAGTGTATAGCATCAATATTGACACAGAGTGTATAACATCAATATAAACACAGAGTGTATAACATCAATATAAACACAGAGTGTATAACATCAATATAAACACACAGTGTATAACATCAATATTGACACAGAGTGTATAACATCAATATAAACACACAGTGTATAACATCAATATAAACACACAGTGTATAACATCAATATAAACATACAGTGTATAACATCAACATAAACACAGACTGTATAACATCAATATAAACACACAGTGTATAACATCAATATAAACACAGAGTGTATAGCATCAATATAAACACAGAGTGTATAACATCAAAGTAAACACAGAGTGTATATCATCAATATAAACACAGTGTGTATAACATCAATATAAACACAGTGTATAACATCAATATAAACACAGTGTGTATAGCATCAATATAAACACAGAGTGTATAACATCAATATAAACACAGTGTGTATAGCATCAATATAAACACAGAGTGTATAACATCAATATAAACACACAGTGTATAACAACAATATAAACATACATTGTATAACATCAATATAAACACAGAGTGTATAGCATCAATATAAACACAGTGTGTATAACATCAATATAAACACAGAGTGTATAACATCAATATAAACACAGAGTGTATAGCATCAATATAAACACAGAGTGTATAACATCAATATAAACACAGAGTGTATAACATCAATGTAAACACAGAGTGTATAACATCAATATAAACATACAGTGTATAACATCAATATAAACACAGAGTGTATAACATCAATATAAACACAGAGTGTATAACATCAATATAAACACAGAGTGTATAACATCAATATAAACACAGTGTGTATAGCATCAATATAAACACAGAGTGTATAACATCAATATAAACACACAGTGTATAACATCAATATAAACACAGAGTGTATAACATCAATATAAACACACAGTGTATAACATCAATATAAACACAGAGTGTATAACATCAATATAAACACAGTGTGTATAGCATCAATATAAACACAGAGTGTATAACATCAATATAAACACACAGTGTATAACATCAATATAAACACAGAGTGTATAACATCAATATAAACACAGAGTGTATAACATCAATATAAACACAGTGTGTATAGCATCAATATAAACATACAGTGTATAACATCAATATAAACACAGAGTGTATAACATCAATATAAACATACAGTGTATAACATCAATATAAACAAAGAGTGTATAACATCAATATAAACACAGAGTGTATAACATCAATATAAACACAGAGTGTATAACATCAATATAAACACAGAGTGTATAACATCAATATAAACACAGTGTGTATAGCATCAATATAAACACAGAGTGTATAACATCAATATAAACACACAGTGTATAACATCAATATAAACACACAGTGTATAACATCAATATAAACACAGAGTGTATAACATCAATATAAACACAGTGTGTATAACATCAATATAAACACAGAGTGTATAACATCAATATAAACACAGTGTGTATAGCATCAATATAAACACAGAGTGTATAACATCAATATAAACACAGTGTGTATAGCATCAATATAAACACAGAGTGTATAACATCAATATAAACACACAGTGTATAACATCAATATAAACACACAGTGTATAACATCAATATAAACACACAGTGTATAACATCAATATAAACACAGAGTGTATAACATCAAAGTAAACACAGAGTGTATATCATCAGTATAAACACAGAGTGTATAACATCAATGTAAACACAAAGTGTATAACATCAATATAAACACATACTGTATTACATCAATATAAACACAGAGTGAATAACATCAATAAATACAAAGTGTATAACATCAATATAATCATACAGTGTATAACATCAATATAAACACAGAGTGTATAACATCAATATAAACACAGAGTGTATAACATCAATATAAACACAGAGTGTATAACATCAATATAAACACACAGTGTATAACATCAATATAAACACACAGTGCATGACTTCAATATAAACACACAGTGTATAACATCAATATAAACACAGAGTGTATAACATCAATATAAACACAGAGTGTATAACATCAATATAAACACAGAGTGTATAACATCAATATAAACACAGAGTGTATAACATCAATATAAACATACAGTGTATAACATTAATATAAACATACAGTGTATAACATCAATATAAACACAGAGTGTATAACATCAATATAAACACACAGTGTATAACATCAATATAAACACACAGTGTATAACATCAATATAAACATACAGTGTATAACATCAATATAAACACAGAGTGTATAACATCAATATAAACACACAGTGTATAACATCAATATAAACACACAGTGCATGACTTCAATATAAACATACAGTGTATAACATCAATATAAACACAGAGTGTATAACATCAATATAAACACAGAGTGTATAAAATCAATATAAACACAGAGTGTATAAAATCAATGTAAACACACAGGGTATAACATCAATGTAAACACAGAGTGTATAACATCAATATAAACACAGAGTGTATAACATCAATATAAACACAGTGTATAACATCAATATAAACACACAGTGTATAACATCAATATAAACACACAGTGTATAACATCAATATAAACACAGAGTGTATAACATCAATATAAACACAGTGTATAACATCAATATAAACACAGTGTATAACATCAATATAAACACATTGTGTATAACATCAATATAAACACATTGTGTATAACATCAATATAAACACATTGTGTATAACATCAATATAAACACAGAGTGTATAACATCAATATAAACACAGTGTATAACATCATTATAAACATACAGTGTATAACATCAATATAAACACATTGTGTATAACATCAATATAAACACATTGTGTATAACATCAATATAAACACATTGTGTATAACATCAATATAAACACAGAGTGTATAACATCAATATAAACACAGTGTATAACATCATTATAAACATACAGTGTATAACATCAATATAAACACATTGTGTATACCATCAATATAAACACATTGTGTATAACATCAATATAAACACAGAGTGTATAACATCAATATAAACACAGAGTGTATAACATCAATGTCAACACAGAGTGTATAACATCAATATAAACATACAGTGTATAGCATCAACATAAACACAGACTGTATAACATCAATATAAACACACAGTGTATAACATCAATATAAACATACAGTGTATAACATCAATATAAACACAGTGTGTATATCATCAGTATAAACACAGAGTGTATAACATCAATATAAACACACAGTGTATAACAACAATATAAACATACAGTGTATAACATCAATATAAACACAGAGTGTATAACATCAATATAAACACACAGTGTATAACATCAATATAAACACAGAGTTTATAACATCAATATAAACACAGAGTATATAACATCAATATAAACACACAGTGTATAACAACAATATAAACACACAGTGTATAACAACAATATAAACATACAGTGTATAACATCAATATAAACACAGAGTGTATAACATCAATATAAACACAGAGTGTATAACATCAATATAAACACAGAGTGTATAACATCAATATAAACACAGAGTGTATAACATCAATATAAACACAGAGTGTATAACATCAATATAAACACAGAGTGTATAACATCAATATAAACACACAGTGTATAACAACAATATAAACATACAGTGTATAACATCAATATAAACACAGAGTTTATAACATCAATATAAACACACAGTGTATAACATCAATACAAACACAGAGTTTATAACATCAATATAAACACAGAGTATATAACATCAATATATACACAGAGTGTGTAACATCAATATAAACACAGTGTGTATAACATCAATATAAACACACAGTGTATAACATCAATATAAACACACAGTGTATAACATCAATATAAACACAGAGTGTATAACATCAATATAAACACACAGTGTATAACAACAATATAAACATACAGTGTATAACATCAATATAAACACACAGTGTATAACATCAATATAAACACACAGTGTATAACATCAATATAAACACAGAGTTTATAACATCAATATAAACACAGAGTATATAACATCAATATAAACACACAGTGTATAACAACAATATAAACACACAGTGTATAACATCAATATAAACATACAGTGTATAACAACAATATAAACACAGAGTGTATAACATCAATATAAACACACAGTGTATAACAACAATATAAACATACAGTGTATAACATCAATATAAACACAGAGTGTATAACATCACTATAAACACATTGTGTATAACATCAATATAAACACAGAGTGTATAACATCAATATAAACACACAGTGTATAACATCAATATAAACACAAAGTGTATAGCATCAATATAAACACAGAGTGTATAACATCAATATAAACACAGTGTGTATAGCATCAATATAAACACACAGTGTATAACATCAATATAAACACAGAGTGTATAACATCAATATAAACACACAGTGTATAACATCAATATAAACACAGTGTGTATATCATCAATATAAACACACAGTGTATAACATCAATATAAACACAGTGTGTATATCATCAATATAAACACAGAGTGTATAACATCAATATAAACATACAGTGTATAACATCAACATAAACACAGACTGTATAACATCAATATAAACACAGAGTTTATAACATCAATATAAACACAGAGTATATAACATCAATATAAACACACAGTGTATAGCAACAATATAAACACACAGTGTATAACAACAATATAAACATACAGTGTATAACATCAATATAAACACAGAGTGTATAACATCAATATAAACACACAGTGTATAACAACAATATAAACATACAGTGTATCACATCAATATAAACATACAGTGTATAACATCAATATAAACACAGAGTGTATAACATCAATATAAACACACAGTGTATAACATCAATATAAACACAGAGTGTATAACATCAATATAAACACACAGTGTATAACATCAATATAAACACACAGTGTATAACATCAATATAAACACAGTGTGTATAACATCAATATAAACACATTGTGTATAACATCAATATAAACACAGAGTGTATAACATCAATATAAACACACAGTGTATAACATCAATATAAACACAAAGTGTATAGCATCAATATAAACACAGAGTGTATAACATCAATATAAACACAGTGTGTATAGCATCAATATAAACACACAGTGTATAACATCAATATAAACACAGAGTGTATAACATCAATATAAACACACAGTGTATAACATCAATATAAACACAGTGTGTATATCATCAATATAAACACACAGTGTATAACATCAATATAAACACAGTGTGTATATCATCAATATAAACACAGAGTGTATAACATCAATATAAACATACAGTGTATAACATCAACATAAACACAGACTGTATAACATCAATATAAACACAGTGTATAACATCAATATAAACACAGACTGTATAACATCAATATAAACACAGAGTGTATTACATCAATATAAACACAGAGTGTATAACATCAATATAAACACAGAGTGTATAACATCAATATAAACACAGTGTATATCATCAATATAAACACAGAGTGTATAACATCAATATAAACATACAGTGTATAACATCAACATAAACACAGACTGTATAACATCAATATAAACACAGTGTATAACATCAATATAAACACAGACTGTATAACATCAATATAAACACAGAGTGTATTACATCAATATAAACACAGAGTGTATAACATCAATATAAACACAGAGTGTATAACATCAATATAAACATACAGTGTATAACATCAATATAAACACAGTGTATAACATCAATATAAACACAGAGTGTATAACATCAATATAAACACAGTGTATAACATCAATGTAAACACAGAGTGTATAACATCTATATAAACACAGAGTGTATAACATCAATATAAACACAGAGTGTATAACATCAATATAAACACACAGTGTATAACAGCAATATAAACACACAGTGTATAACATCAATATAAACACACAGTGTATAACATCAATGTAAACTCAGAGTGTATAACATCAATATATACACAGAGTGTATAACATCAATATAAACACAGAGTGTATAACATCAATATATACACAGAGTGTATAACATCAATGTAAACACAGAGTGTATAACATCAATATAAACACAGAGTGTATAACATCAATATAAACACACAGTGTATAACATCAATATAAACACAGAGTGTATAACATCAATATAAACACAGAGTGTATAACATCAATATAAACACACAGTGTATAACATCAATATAAACACAGAGTGTATAACATCAATATAAACACAGAGTGTATAACATCAATATAAACACAGAGTGTATAACATCAATATAAACACATTGTGTATAACATCAATATAAACACAGTGTATAACATCAATATAAACACAGAGTGTATAACATCAATATAAACACACAGTGTATAACATCAATATAAACACACAGTGTATAACATCAATATAAACACATTGTGTATAACATCAATATAAACACAGTGTATAACATCAATATAAACACACAATGTATAACATCAATGTAAACACAGAGTGTATAACATCAATATAAACACACAGTGTATGACATCAATATAAACACACAGTGTATATCAACAATATAAACACAGAGTGTATATCATCAATATAAACACAGTGTATAACATCAATATAAACAGATAGTGTATATCATCGATATAAACACACAGTGTATATCATCAATATAAACACAGAGTGTATATCATCAATATAAACACAGTGTATAACATCAATATAAACAGATAGTGTATATCATCAATATAAACACAGAGTGTATAACATCAATATAAACACACCGTGTATAACATCAATATAAACACACCGTGTATAACATCAATATAAACACAGAGTGTATAACATCAATATAAACACAGAGTGTATAACATCAATATAAACACAGAATGTATAACATCAATATAAACACAGTGTATAACATCAATATAAACACAGTGTATAACATCAATATAAACACATTGTGTATAACATCAATATAAACATACAGTGTATAACATCAATATAAACACAGAATGTATAACATCAATATAAACATACAGTGTATAACATCAATATTAACAAACAGTGTATAACATCAATATAAACACACCGTGTATAACATCAATATAAACACACCGTGTATAACATCAATATAAACACACAGTGTATAACATCAATATAAACACAGAGTGTATAACATCAATATAAACACAGAATGTATAACATCAATATAAACACAGTGTATAACATCAATATAAACACAGTGTATAACATCAATATAAACACATTGTGTATAACATCAATATAAACATACAGTGTATAACATCAATATAAACACAGAATGTATAACATCAATATAAACATACAGTGTATAACATCAATATAAACACAGAGTGTATAACATCAATATAAACACAGAATGTATAACATCAATATAAACGCAGTGTATAACATCAATATAAACACAGAGTGTATAACATCAATATAAACACAGAATGTATAACATCAATATAAACGCAGTGTATAACATCAATATAAAGGTAGTATGTATAACATCAATATAAACACATTGTGTATAACATCAATATAAACACAGAGTGTATAACATCAATATAAACACAGTGTATAACATCAATATAAACACAGAGTGTATAACATCAATGTAAACACAGAGTGTATAACATCAATATAAACAGACAGTGTATAACATCAATATAAACACAGAGTGTATAACATCAAAATAAACACAGAGTGTATAACATCAATATAAACACAGTGTATAACATCAATATAAACACAGAGTGTATAACATCAATGTAAACACATTGTGTACAACATCAATATAAACAGACAGTGTATAACATCAATATAAACACAGAATGTATAACATCAATATAAACGCAGTGTATAACATCAATATAAAGGTAGTATGTATAACATCAATATAAACACACAGTGTGTAACATCAATATAAACACAGAGTGTATAACATCAATATAAACACACAGTTTAAAACAGCAATATAAACACAGAGTATATAACATCAATGTAAACACAGTGTGTATAACATCAATGTTAATACAGTGTGTATAACATCAATATAAACACACAGTGTATAACATCAATATAAACACAGTGTGTATATCATCAGTATAAACACAGAGTGTATAACATCAATATAAACACAGAGTGTATAACATCAATATAAACACACAGTGTATAACATCAATATAAACACAGAGTGTATAACATCAATATAAACACAGAGTGTATAACATCAATATAAACACAGAGTGTATAACATCAATATAAACACACAGTGTATAACATCAATATAAACACAGAGTGTACAACATCAATATAAACACACAGTGTATAACATCAATATAAACACAGAGTGTATAACATCAATATAAACACACAGTGTATAACATCAATATAAACACACAGTGTATAACATCAATATAAACACAGAGTGTATAACATTAATATAAACACACAGTGTATAACATCAATATAAACACAGAGTGTATAACATTAATTTAAACACACAGTGTATAACATCAATATAAACACAGAGTGTATAACATCAATATAAACACACAGTGTATAACATCAATATAAACACAGAGTGTATAACATTAATATAAACATACAGTGTATAACATCAATATAAACACAGAGTGTATAACATCAATATAAACACACAGTGTATAACATTAATATAAACACAGAGTGTATAACATCAATATAAACATACAGTGTATAACATCAATATAAACACAGAGTGTATAACATTAATATAAACATACAGTGTATAACATCAATATAAACACAGAGTGTATAACATCAATATAAACACACAGTGTATAACATCAATATAAACACAGTGTGTATAACATCAATATAAACACAGAGTGTATAACATCAATATAAACACAGAGTGTATAACATCAATATAAACACAGTGTGTATAACATCAATATAAACACAGAGTGTATAACATCAATATAAACACAGTGTGTATAACATCAATATAAACACAGTGTGTATAACATCAATATAAACACAGAGTGTATAACATCAATATAAACATACAGTGTATAACATCAATATAAACACAGTGTGTATAACATCAATATAAACACAGAGTGTATAACATCAATATAAACACAGTGTGTATAACATCAATATAAACACAGAGTGTATAACATCAATATAAACACAGTGTGTATAACATCAATATAAACACAGTGTGTATAACATCAATATAAACACAGAGTGTATAACATCAAAGTAAACACAGAGTGTATGACATCAATATAAACACAGTGTGTATAACATCAATATAAACACACAGTGTATAACATCAATATTAACAAACAGTGTATAACATCAATATAAACACACAGTGTATAACATCAATGTAAACACAGAGTGCATAACATCAATATAAACAGAGAGTGTATAACATCAATATAAACATACAGTGTATAACATCAATGTAAACACAGAGTGTATAACATCAATATAAACATACAGTGTATAACATCAATGTAAACACATTGTGTATAACATCAATATAAACACACAGTGTATAACATCAATATAAACACACAGTGTATAACATCAATATAAACACACAGTGTATAACATCAATATAAACACAGAGTGTATAACATCAATATAAACACACAGTGTATAACATCAATATAAACACAGAGTGTATAACATCAATATAAACACAGAGTGTATAACATCAATATAAACACAGAGTGTATAACATCAATATAAACACATTGTGTATAACATCAATATAAACACAGTGTATAACATCAATATAAACACAGAGTGTATAACATCAATATAAACACAGAGTTTATAACATCAATATAAACACAGAGTGTATAACATCAATTTAAACACAGAGTGTATAACATCAATATAAACACAGAGTGTATAACATCAATATAAACACAGAGTTTATAACATCAATATAAACACAGAGTTTATAACATCAATATAAACACAGAGTGTATAACATCAATATAAACACAGAGTGTATAGCATCAATATAAACACACAGTGTATAACATCAATATAAACACACAGTGTATAACATCAATATAAACACATTGTGTATAACATCAATATAAACACAGAGTGTATAACATCAATATAAACACAGAGTTTATAACATCAATATAAACACAGAGTGTATAACATCAATATAAACACAGAGTGTATAACATCAATATAAACACAGAGTGTATAGCATCAATATAAACACACAGTGTATAACATCAATATAAACACACAGTGTATAACATCAATATAAACACATTGTGTATAACATCAATATAAACACAGTGTATAACATCAATATAAACACACAATGTATAACATCAATGTAAACACAGAGTGTATAACATCAATATAAACACACAGTGTATGACATCAATATAAACACACAGTGTATATCAACAATATAAACACAGAGTGTATATCATCAATATAAACACAGTGTATAACATCAATATAAACAGATAGTGTATATCATCGATATAAACACACAGTGTATATCATCAATATAAACACAGAGTGTATATCATCAATATAAACACAGTGTATAACATCAATATAAACAGATAGTGTATATCATCAATATAAACACAGAGTGTATAACATCAATATAAACACACCGTGTATAACATCAATATAAACACACCGTGTATAACATCAATATAAACACAGAGTGTATAACATCAATATAAACACAGAGTGTATAACATCAATATAAACACAGAATGTATAACATCAATATAAACACAGTGTATAACATCAATATAAACACAGTGTATAACATCAATATAAACACATTGTGTATAACATCAATATAAACATACAGTGTATAACATCAATATAAACACAGAATGTATAACATCAATATAAACATACAGTGTATAACATCAATATTAACAAACAGTGTATAACATCAATATAAACACACCGTGTATAACATCAATATAAACACACCGTGTATAACATCAATATAAACACACAGTGTATAACATCAATATAAACACAGAGTGTATAACATCAATATAAACACAGAATGTATAACATCAATATAAACACAGTGTATAACATCAATATAAACACAGTGTATAACATCAATATAAACACATTGTGTATAACATCAATATAAACATACAGTGTATAACATCAATATAAACACAGAATGTATAACATCAATATAAACATACAGTGTATAACATCAATATAAACACAGAGTGTATAACATCAATATAAACACAGAATGTATAACATCAATATAAACGCAGTGTATAACATCAATATAAACACATTGTGTATAACATCAATATAAAGGTAGTATGTATAACATCAATATAAACACATTGTGTATAACATCAATATAAACACAGAGTGTATAACATCAATATAAACACAGTGTATAACATCAATGTCAACACACAGTGTATAACATCAATATAAACACAGAGTGTATAACATCAATGTAAACACATTGTGTACAACATCAATATAAACAGACAGTGTATAACATCAATATAAACACAGAGTGTATAACATCAAAATAAACACACAGTTTAAAACAGCAATATAAACACAGAGTATATAACATCAATATAAACACACAGTTTAAAACAGCAATATAAACACAGAGTATATAACATCAATGTAAACACAGTGTGTATAACATCAATGTTAATACAGTGTGTATAACATCAATATAAACACACAGTGTATAACATCAATATAAACACAGTGTGTATATCATCAGTATAAACACAGAGTGTATAACATCAATATAAACACAGAGTGTATAACATCAATATAAACACAAAGTGTATAACATCAATATAAACACAGTGTGTATAGCATCAATATAAACACACAGTGTATAACATCAATATAAACACAGAGTGTATAACATCAATATAAACACACAGTGTATAACATCAATATAAACACACAGTGTATAACATCAATATAAACACACAGTGCATGACATCAATATAAACATACAGTGTATAACATCAATATAAACACAGAGTGTATAACATCAATATAAACACACAGTGTATAACATCAATATAAACACAGAGTGTATAACATCAATATAAACACACAGTGCATAACATCAATATAAACACAGAGTGTATAACATCAATATAAACACACAGTGCATAACATCAATATAAACACAGAGTGTATAACATCAATATAAACACACAGTGTATAACATCAATATAAACACAGAGTGTATAACATTAATATAAACATACAGTGTATAACATCAATATAAACACAGAGTGTATAACATCAATATAAACACACAGTGTATAACATCAATATAAACACAGAGTGTATAACATCAATATAAACACACAGTGTATAACATCAATATAAACACACAGTGTATAACATCAATATAAACACAGAGTGTATAACATCAATATAAACACACAGTGTATAACATCAATATAAACACAGAGTGTATAACATTAATATAAACATACAGTGTATAACATCAATATAAACACAGAGTGTATAACATCAATATAAACACAGAGTGTATAACATCAATGTAAACACAGAGTGTATAACATCAATATAAACACAGAGTGTATAACATCAATATAAACACACAGTGTATAACATTAATATAAACACAGAGTGTATAACATCAATATAAACATACAGTGTATAACATCAATATAAACACAGAGTGTATAACATTAATATAAACATACAGTGTATAACATCAATATAAACACAGAGTGTATAACATCAATATAAACACACAGTGTATAACATCAATATAAACACAGTGTGTATAACATCAATATAAACACAGAGTGTATAACATCAATATAAACACAGAGTGTATAACATCAATATAAACACAGTGTGTATAACATCAATATAAACACAGAGTGTATAACATCAATATAAACACAGTGTGTATAACATCAATATAAACACAGTGTGTATAACATCAATATAAACACAGAGTGTATAACATCAATATAAACATACAGTGTATAACATCAATATAAACACAGTGTGTATAACATCAATATAAACACAGAGTGTATAACATCAATATAAACACAGTGTGTATAACATCAATATAAACACAGAGTGTATAACATCAATATAAACACAGTGTGTATAACATCAATATAAACACAGTGTGTATAACATCAATATAAACACAGAGTGTATAACATCAAAGTAAACACAGAGTGTATGACATCAATATAAACACAGTGTGTATAACATCAATATAAACACACAGTGTATAACATCAATATTAACAAACAGTGTATAACATCAATATAAACACACAGTGTATAACATCAATGTAAACACAGAGTGCATAACATCAATATAAACACAGAGTGTATAACATCAATATAAACATACAGTGTATAACATCAATGTAAACACAGAGTGTATAACATCAATATAAACATACAGTGTATAACATCAATGTAAACACATTGTGTATAACATCAATATAAACACACAGTGTATAACATCAATATAAACACACAGTGTATAACATCAATGTAAACACATTGTGTATAACATCAATAAAACAGACAGTGTATATCATCAATATAAACACAGAGTGTATAACATTAATGTCAACACAGAGTGTATAACATCAATATAAACACAGAGTGTATAACATCAATATAAACACACAGTGTATAACATCAATGTAAACACATTGTGTATAACATCAATATAAACACAGAGTGTATATCATCAATATAAACACAGAGTGTATAACATCAATGTAAACACAGAGTGTATAACATCAATATAAACACAGAGTGTATAACATCAATATAAACACACAGTGTATAACATCAATATAAACACACAGTGTATAACATCAATGTAAACACATTGTGTATAACATCAATAAAACAGACAGTGTATATCATCAATATAAACACAGAGTGTATAACATCAATGTAAACACAGAGTGTATAACATCAATATAAACACAGAGTGTATAACATCAATATAAACACAGAGTTTATAACATCAATATAAACACAGAGTGTATAACATCAATATAAACACAGAGTGTATAGCATCAATATAAACACACAGTGTATAACATCAATATAAACACACAGTGTATAACATCAATATAAACACACAGTGTATAACATCAATGTCAACACGGAGTGTATAACATCAATGTAAACACAGAGTGTATAACATCAATGTAAACACAGAGTGTATGACATCAATATAAACACAGGGTGTATAACATCAATATAAACACAGAGTGTATAGCATCAATATAAACACAGTGTGTATAACATCAATATAAACACAGAGTGTATAACATCAATATAAACACAGTGTATAACATCAATATTAACAAACAGTGTATAACATCAATATAAACACAAAGTGTATAACATCAATATAAACACAGAGTGTATAACATCAATATAAACACAGAGTGTATAACATCAATATAAACACAGAGTATATAACATCAATGTAAACACAGTGTATAACATCAATATAAACACAGAGTGTATAACATCAATATAAACACAGAGTGTACAACATCAATATAAACACAGTGTGTATATCATCAGTATAAACACAGAGTGTATAACATCAATATAAACACACAGTGTATAACATCAATATAAACACACAGTGTATAACATCAATATAAACACACAGTGTATAACATCAATATAAACACAGAGTTTATAACATCAATATAAACACAGAGTGTATAACATTAATGTCAACACAGAGTGTATAACATCAATATAAACACAGAGTGTATAACATCAATATAAACACAGAGTTTATAACATCAATATAAACACACAGTGTATAACATCAATATAAACACAGAGTGTATAGCATCAATATAAACACAGAGTGTATAACATCAATATAAACACAGAGTGTATAACATCAATATAAACACAGAGTGTATTACATCAATATAAACACAGAGTGTATAACATCAATATAAACATACAGTGTATAACATCAATATAAATACAGTGTATAACATCAATATAAACACACAGTGTATAACATCAATATAAACACAGAGTGTATAACATCAATATAAACACACAGTGTATAACATCAATATAAACACACAGTGTATAACATCAATAGAGAGTATAACATCAATATACAGTATTAACTGTGATGAAATGTAACATAAACATACATATGTACGGCATGATTAGTCTAAATGATGTTTAGCTTTAATTGGTGTTTACCTGCCTGGGGTTTACACAATCCGAGTGTGTTGTTTTGCTAATTGGAATTAATTTATCTGAATTATAAAGTAGTTAACTGGTGGCAATTTAGTATAATACGACGTAAATTGACTGTAAATTGTATGTTGTTAACCTGTTATGTGACGTAAGGTAAATTGTATATTGTTAACCTGTAATGTGACGTAAGGTTATCACTTGGTTCTTGTTGTTAATTTTTTTCTTTGGTAAAAGTTTATTCAAGGCCTCTCGGGTCCATACAATCAAAGGATGTGTTTTGGGGGAAAAATCAGTAGGTCTACGAGGTTATCCTAAGATCCTAATATCCAGACACCATAACTCAATACAGACTGTACCAAATAAATCAGTAGGTCTACGAGGTTATCCTAAGATCCTAATATCCAGACACCATAACTCAATACAGTCTGTACCAAACAAATCAGAAGGTCTACGAGGTTATCCTAAAATCTTAATATCCAGACACCATAACTCAATACAGTCTGTAGCAAACAAATCAGAATGTCTACGAGGTTATCCTAAGATCCTCATATCCAGACACCATAACTCAATACAGACTGTACCAAATAAATCAGTAGGTCTACGAGGTTATCCTAAGATCCTAATATCCAGACACCATAACTCAATACAGACTGTACCAAACAAATCAGTAGATCTACGAGGTTATCCTAAAATCTTAATATCCAGACACCATAACTCAACACAGTCTGTACCAAACAAATCAGAAGGTCTACGAGGTTATCCTAAGATCCTCATATCTAGACACCATAACTCAATACAGACTGTACCAAATAAATCAGTTGGTCTACGAGGTTATCCTAAGATCCTAATATCCAGACACCATAACTCAATAAGTCTGTACCAAACAAATCAGTAGTCAATGTGGTTATCCTAAGATTCTTATAGCCAGACAACATAACTGTTATAGACCTTGATTAAAAAAAATGTGCTGACACATAAATATATATTGTATACAATGTAACAACATGACATACAAACACACACGTGTAATGATAAGGGAGGGCAAGTATTTCAAAAAGAGCTAAGTCTCTACTGCAAAGGGAAAGTCAGTGTTTCACAAAGAACTTGGTCACTACTGCAAAGGGAAGGGTCAGTGTTTCACAAAGAGTTTGTTCTCTATTGCAAAGGGAAGGCCAGTGTTTCAAAAAGAGTTTGGTCTCTACTGCAAAGGGACAGCCAGTTTGTCACAAAGAGCTTGGTCGCTACTGCAAAGCGAAGGCCAGTATTTCACAAAGAGCTCGATCTACTGCAAAGGGAAGGCCAGTGTATCACAAAGAGCTTGGTCGCTACTGCAAGGCGAAGGCCAGTATTTCACAAAGAGCTTGGTCTACTGCAAAGGGAAAGTTAGTGTATCATAAAGAGCTTGGTCTTCTGCAAAGGGGAGGCCAGTGTGTCACAAAGAGCTTGGTCTACTGCAAAGGGAACGCCAGTGTATCACAAAGAGCTTGGTCTTGGTCTATTCTATCTTCTGAACCAATAAAATAACTTACGGGATATGAGCTTGCTGAATTCAGTAGACGTCTATTCTATCTCCTGAACCAATAAAATAGCTTACGGTCATTTAGACAAATAGTCTGTAGCTGAAATCATTCAGCCCAACTTTAGGCTATACTTAAGCGTTTGGTCTACAAACCGCCAAATAAGCCATACGATGCTTACCCACAAAGCAGATTCAGGGGGATTATTATATTTATTTTGCATAGAATACATACATGTGTATACCACAAAAGTTTACTTAGTAATATATCTAGTAAATACAAATGATTTCGTTGCAACTTCTGGCATGGAAATCATTTTTAATGTATTCAAATATAAAGTGTGCAAGTTTTTAGTTTGATTATGAATATACCATTGAAGATATATTCACAATTAAAAATCATTTTTGATCATTCTATACAAAAAGGAATATGTTTAATCTTAACGCAAGTGCCTACCTTTCGGTCCAGAACTGTGTCAAGACGTATTTTACAACAGATCGCCGGCTAGGTAAGATAAGGGCCGAGGTATATAAACTAAATCAGACCGAACGACGCGGTGACGTAGTCACTTAGACTGGGAGTCATCGTGACGTAGTCAACTAGACCGAGAGGTGATCAACTAGGCTAAGATTTTGTGAAAAGGTATATCAGAAAACCTTGTCACCAAAACACCTGTCAAAAATACACCAACACGCTCCGTGCTCCGACTACTGTACACACCAACACGATAGAAAAAAAATTTGTAAAGGACGTTAGTGTTAAAAGTTATTGTTAATATGACAAAAATGTACATTGCATTTGATGTAAAACTTATATAGACTTTAAACACTTAGATAATTTAAAATGAAAAACCGTTTATTTTCAAATTTGTTGCATTTTAAAAAAAATTAGGTTCATTCAATACATTTAAACATTGGAATTATTTATTCTTTTAAAATTATATATTTTTCTGTGATTTATTACTAAGTATACAATAAATTGAATAAAACATACCATGTTCCATATCGGATCCAATACTGGCCCCTCGACCCAAAACTTCGCCCTCGGGCCTTCGGCCCTTGGGACAATATTAGGGTCTCGGGGCCAATATTGGGTCCGATATGGGAAATGGTATGTATTATTCTCTATATATTTACAGGGTTGGACCTATGAACAGATGGGCCCCGCCCTACTGGATCTCCATCCAGTACCATACCGGCGTGTCCTTCACCTTGGCCTCCGTGTATATGATGGCGATCAACATCGCTCACATTGCGGGTTCTCTCGGGGCCAGCGTCCTGTATGGACGGTTGTCCACCACACTCATCCTTGGGGTCAGTATTGTTGGCGTGTCTGTAGCTGTGGCGGTCATTCCCTGGTGTACGGAATTTCTCCCCATGCTAGTGGGACATAGTGTCCAGGGCCTCTTCGGCGGCAGTGTGGACTCCGGTAAGTCGTGTGTACATTGAGGAATAATGGTGCAATGAGAATTTCTGTGTCTTCTGGACAGCGTGATGATAAACGCATGCCATACTTCTCTTTATTGGAAGTAAATGTTCTATGATAATAGAAATAATGTACTTTCTTTTTTTTACGATTATACATGTATTTAAAGATTCATCTTATATCATTGAACAGAGTTGTTTGTATCGTTTTGTTGTTGCTCTCTCACTAAGTCTAAGGTAACGGTGATGATATCTGTTGCAGTGGTCCTGGCAGAAATGCTGTCTTTATGGGGGTCCGACTCGGAATCACCTATGCAAGCCCTCTACTTTTCTTTCGCGTTCGGTACCATATTGTCTCCCCTTGTCGTCACTCCTTTTCTCTTCAACGGAAACGATGGCGCCACTGGAGGCTTAGAATTCCATGGTATCAATCCGTCTGTTACGCTCAACGATACAACTGGAGTCCTGCCAAATGTCTCAACAAACGGAAGTTCCCTTATTTCAACAAACACCACAAGTGTGATCGATAATACATCGATAAACTCTATGCAACAAGCCAAAAAAACATCCTCATACATTAATTTGACATGTATTCAGTATACGAACGTCACATTCCGAGACTGTCACAGCGAGTTGTTGCCCTTTCGGTATTCCTCGGACCTTTACATTCCATACAGTATTTCCTCTGGCCTTTGCCTCCTCGTCTCACTCCCATTTTTTTGTCATGTTTGTGCTATCTCTGATGAAGAAATTACAAATGTCATATATCGACGATGAGACACGCATCACCACGACGTTGTCTGCTAAGCTTAAACTAGTGACGTTGCTGGTAACTGGTATCATTTCCGGTATAGACACGGCGTTGGAGGACGCGTACGGCGACTTTCTTACCGCCTTCTGTGTGTCACAGATGGGGTGGACGAAACAAAACGGTGCTATTGCAGCCTCATTTTCCATGAATCGTTCGCCTTTGGTCGATTTGTAGGCATTTTTCTGGCAATGTGTTTTAAACCTTTACAATTAGTGCTGGCATACAGTTTTCTCCTTATAGGTGTCAACGGTGTTTTCATTGTTAGTTGACTGTACGGGTTTGGGGAAGGGGTGTGGATATGTAGTGTACTGGCAGGTATTGGAATGTCAGTTATTTCTCCCTCTATATTCACACTGACAGAGGAATCGTTTTTCCCGGTAACGGGAAGAATAGCGTCGTACTACCTCATCACCGCATGTTTGGGCTCGGCCTTAAACTCGTTGGTAATAGGGTACCTAATGGACACGTGGTCACACATGTACATGTTGTATGTTCTGACTGCCGAGGGGTTGACCATCTTTTTCATGGCTTTGGTGTGTAAGTTTTTGTTAAGTACATGTTACAAAGAGGCGAGCGAGGTTCCAGCAATTGACAATGTAGAAACAGAAGTTGTGTTGTGATCTCTTAACAAATTTATTTGTCATGGTATTCTATATTTCGAAAAAGAACCTGTAAGTGTAAGTCAAAACCCGGGTTGTTTCACGTCATTGCGCATGTCGGGGAAGTAACAACAAAGAACAATGAATAGTATACAGTTAGTTCATGCCCTTTCAATAGTCAAAACTGTTTAACGAGGTGTTGGAACAAGCCTTCTTAACTGTTTCCTAAAGCCGAAAGCACAGGAAAACTATCTTGACTATTGACTAAAAGGATGCAAACTCACTGTTATGTTACCTTTAGTAATCGGAAGAATTATGTACTGAGATCAACACTCAATTCTAATTCTTACTATCACATAAAGTAATAACATTGTCTTATTTTCTAGGTCTCCGTTACCATGCATCATCGAAAACAGATATAACGAGTTATTTCGGCAGTTACTTAAAAACGAATATGTAGCTGCACTTCCAATGCAGACCGAACATTTCACAATACTTTTATGACAAAACCTTTAGTGTTGTTTTAACTTTCAGTTGAGATTGTTGAAGGGAAAATTTCAATGTTAACTATGCTCGTTGCAATATTGCGATCGGTAATTCAGACAAAATCCTTCAAATACTCATTATATAGAAAATACCTTGTCATTGTTAGAGGAACTGATGTCATACCCTTTACAGAGTCTACATGTTTGGTTGAAGTTCATAATGAACACCAACATCGTTTTGAGATTTGTTGGGTGATGAATATTCTGATCGACTTGAACATTTTAACGGCACAATTCCATCGGTCAGTTCCCTTGACAATCTGTTGTTAATGTAATAGAATATTTATCAACATCATTGTTCATGATTTGAATGGCCGCATTCTTTTTGTTTTATTAAATCAATGTTTCTATCAATTCATGGTAGATATAAACAGAACTGTTATGCAGAACCCATTGGTGTTTTTAATGGACGTAGAAAAGGAAAACTAAACAGGTGCTTCTAATGTCTTGTTGAGTAAGTCAATCCGCCTAAAACTCTTGATCTCATCGAGAAATATTTTGTTTCTTTGTGTGATAAGAAGATGATGGTTTTTGAGTTTGGTTATTAGTGTGTTTACTTGTTGTTATGATAATTATGACTCGGTTCTCATTTTGAGGATTGATTCTTTCTTGCGTGCTGGTCTTTTGCTGTCATTGGATGGCTAAATTTAAAGGAAGGCCACCATCCATTGACAGCGTAAGGCCTCTGCGTGCAGTGACGTCAACCGAATGAATATGTAACACTTTGAGACACGGAAATTTTGCGTGATTTTGGAGGAAATGGAATGTGGAAGGAGGATACTTTTGACTTGCATTAAGGAGGTTTATAAAATAAAAATTATCCATCTTTCCAACGGTACCAAGCGTTTTTTTTGTACCTTAACTAGAAATGTGATTTTTGATGAAAGAAAGGTAGGTGGGGTCAATTTTTCGATCTGGAAAGCTTTCTACCCATTAGCTTTTATAACTATTGCGGGGGCATTTTTATCGAAAATTGATCTTAACCCCCCAAATGTGTAAAATGACTCTAAACATCCTATTTTAGGTCCAAAACTAGCTGTAACAAATTCTCAGGTCCCTGTGGTTACCACAACTATATATGCAAACACTGATGTCAAAATATTCGAAAGCATTAAACTACAAAATGGATAAGATAAGAGACTAGTTGATAAGGCAAGAACGTTCCATTTACTTCTCTAGCTTTTAGTTTACCCACGAATAATCAAAGAAGCCATTTTGCATCCAAAAATCGCAATGATATGAGTGGTAACAGGAAGTCACTTTTGTGCTGTCTGACAGAAGGACCACACTCTCTGGAAATAGACGCCAGTCCTTTGAATAAGGACTTCCACTTTCAACAAAAGACATGATTTCTCTGCGAAGATTTGCCTCAAACATAATATCGTTACCAGAAGGATGGGCCATTATTTCTTGCATTGTTCCAAAAAAAGCGTACCCGTCCCATCCATGAAATGATAACAGAGTGTCCAGGGCGATTCCGAACGGACTGACCGGTGCAGAAGGAACGGAAGTGACGACATAGCGGTACACAGGAGAATTGGTGTTCACGGCAGCGTACAGGGCCAGAAGGTCGTTTCCACAATTAACTCGGACATCAGACACCATGGACGTGAATTGGTGTCTCGCCGTTTCCTTGCCAACCGGATACAGTCTCAGCGCCATCTTTGCAATGTCGGATCCAAATGAGCCAATTTTACGCATCACGTATGCGTCATATGTAGATTTATTAACGATTTCATCGGGAATCCCTTCAAAATCAGTCTCTTGGGCAGTAGTCCCTAAAATTAAACACAAACTTAACGTATATAACTTAGTATACTTATGTGCACTTATGTCCCAAACAAATACAGTAACGCTTTTAACATTTCGCTTGTTTTTTATTTAATGTCCTTGCAACGTCTATTTGGGACAATGTCAATAACTACAAGCTTGAATGTTTGTATGTTTGCTGAGATATGGAATCATTGGTACAGAAAGTTTATAAGTTTATCTTTACTGATTTATTTCCAAATCTACAGACCTGGGGGTCCACTTACAGAATAGATAACAAATACAATATAAAGTATCACAGTCAGTTATGCATGTAATACTGAGGTATATGTACAAAAATAAAGAAGCATATTCTTTAGTCGTACTTTGAACTGAGCAAGAGACAGGTAAAACATATCACTGTCTGGAACAAGATCAAGTTAAAATTACATTAAATCTTGTTTTAAACACTTTACTTTTTAATATTCATGCGACTTCTCTGACAGTAAAACTGAATGGAACGAGATGATCGACCAGGTGCTAACAGTCACATTTGCTAAACTATTAAAGGGCAGTCAAGTACACTGTTTACACATTTGAAAAGAAATCATAGTCTGAAAATACTCGCCCATTATTCTTGACTTGAGCCTTAAACAGTGAGAAACAACTGGTAAAACAATTTGATAAAACAAAATCACTCACAAAAGTTGCCGCATTAGCTTATTGTATTGTGATAGTGATACAATCAACACTAAAACTGATAATTTGATTAATGTTCTCAATCTGATCTCAACTTTATACATACCTACTATTACCGGTACGTCATTACCGTGTCCATTTACCCAGGCATCAAACGGAGCCTCCTGAAGGACGTACCCTGTAACGAAGGTCATCACGTGTATAATGTATAGGAGAAGGGTTGAGAACATGTGTACAGTAATTTGTGAGGGAAACCTGCCCTGCAGGTAGGGCGTTAGAATTGTACCTGCTGCCCCCATTACATGATCGTAAGAGGCGACTAAATTTGTGAACTCTTAACTTCCTAATGTTTCCCTTGCACTGCCCCTTTTGAGGAAGGCTATGGGTTCTGTCCCCAGATCGATATATATCAGAGTTTCTCTAACAATTGTTGTTACTACTCCCTGCTTGACGCTCAGTATTATGGGAGTAAGCGAATGGTTAATCTGTTGTCAGTTTAATGTGATCGGGTGGAATGTTCTGCTGGGGGCCTTCGGCAGTATATTTCAGTGTGATAACACTTTAAATCGGCAAAAGACCCATATTATTGCAAGGAGGCTTACATGACCATAACCACTGCCTCGAAAATACACACGCTTTCAAAACACGCACCCACACCTCCTTCACCAGGAGGCCTTCCGTAAATGAACCTTGCTGTTAAAAGGACGAAAAAAATGAATCTAGGCCAAGCGGAGGGAGACATGCGAATACGTGCACAGTAACCTGAAAGAATGACACATTTAGCTCATGTATATGATAAATATAGCCCCAAAACGCATTGTTGTTATACTTAAAAAAAAATCAGAGAATACCAAAGCGTCAACTAAACCAAAATCCTTACTCAAAATCGATTAAACTAGAGGCAAAATAGGGACAAAGGAATGATTTACATGGAGACTCTCGTAAAAGCACAAGAGAATAAAACCAGGTGTTCCGGAAGAGTTAGCGTGTTCTGCTTCATCAACGACATCCGCCATGTAAATCTTGGTCACATCCAAGTAAGCATCAATCCTCAAAATGAGAACCGATTCATCATTGTCATCACAACAAGTAAGGTCACTAATTAGCAAACTCAACAACGTCCATCTTCATACCTCATAAAGATAATGAATATTTCTCGATGAGATCAAAATGGCAAGCATAAAACTTGCCCATAGTCTTCATCAGCCTGCATCTCTCGAATCCATGTGCCGTAAGTTTGTTCGTCAGCAGTTGACATCTAACACGAAAATCTCGATATTCAGAGCAAACCCTAGAAGAACGATTCAACTGCAACATGTAAACACCATATAGGATGGTGTGAAACAGGGATGTTACTATCAAGAAAGGGAACTTTATATTAGTACTCCCTAGTGTCTATAACACACAATAGGGGAATTTGACTCGATATGTCTCACTCAAAGCGTACATTGATTCTGTTTTGACCTTGAATTTCAAAAAGTATTGCACAATAATCATACACGGAGCTATTAAAACTCCTATGTGATACTGTTAAGACCTAGGAACTAATTGAATTGGTTTTTTTCCAAGAAATCTGGATTTTTTGCTTCAAACTCTGCGGTTATTTTTCTTTTCTAAACCAGTCTTCTTGCTAAGTTCAAAAGTCTTAATAATTCTCTCTAATAATAGTATTTCTGAGGATTGAAAAACCTCCGTATGCTTTATTTGTGTGAAGTTATTCATGCCCGCCATTTTCATTTCAAGGACAAAACAGAAGAAGTATGTACGTTTTGATAGAGTTAGTCCAGTCAAACAATGTCAATATAGTGTGCCATAGACACTTTTAAGGACAGTTCCAACTAAGAATCATGCAAAAGCGGATAAGCATTATTTGGTAAAGTTTTGTTAAAATTCTCCACTATGTCCTTATCCGGAATATTCTATATTGCATGATTCTTATGTGGAGCTGTTCTTAATAGTATAACGACATCGTTGTTTTGTGCAACATAATATGACCTACATGAGCTAATGGTGGAACCTGTTTTGCCAAAATTCACAGACACCTTGGCAAATTACATGTCACATGCAAGATTCTTGGCTGGTCATGTGATACATACCAACACTTGGTCAACTTATCTTTGCCCGAAATGGTAATTAATAAGCTTAGTGTAACGCGGTATGTTATTTAGATGACCCTTTAACTTCTCGTTACGGATAAAATGTTATACTTGTCTAAATACAGACGAAGAAGCTTATCTATTTTATCATGGTTTGAATATCACACTATTAACAAAAAAAAATGCTGATTAAAGTACAAATGTTTCCTATGATGATTTGATACCTGACATATGTCACCGATCACCCAGTATCACTATCTGTGTTACTATTGGATTTACCCTGCCTTCTTCACTTTGATAACTATTGTATATAAACTAATCGGTATTACAACTGGTTCGGCTTGGACTAGTCGTCATTTGTTTAACGCCCTTTTCACAGCTAGGATAACTCAAGGACGGCTTCCCGGTGTATGCGATGTGAGTGAATGTGGTGTGATAAGTGTATGCGGTGTGAGTGTATGTGATGTGATAAGTGTATGTGATGTGAGTGTATGCGATGTGAGTGAATGCGATGTGAATGTATGCCTTGTGTGGGTGTTTTTGAGAGGCCGCGGTATGCTCATTTATGTATGGCCATTTTATGGATAGGTTTGATACCATGATTGTCATCAAAAAAATCTTGCGATAACGTAACGGTAAACTTTTAAGTCAGGTGTTGCTCGCTCTTCCGTAATCTTCAAAGGACGGTTATCTAGCGATTTGTCAGGTTGGATTTTTAACCTCATAGAGGTATGACCTATGGTGTTGTGCAATTGTTTAAAGCACTTGAATAACTAGCTCAATTCTCACCGTCTATAATGGACATTCCTCCATCTAATTGTGCCCTGACTGGTAGATCTATCTGGTCTGTCATGGCCCAGGATGGGTACTCGTCCCAGGGCACCGCTTGTGTGACGTCATTGACAGACATTTGTAAAAGACACGTAATTTTGTGACAGTTGGTGTTTTTGAGGAATGCCACGTTGTCTACGGCAGCTCCAACTTTGGTTTTGGTCAGTAGTGGCGATGCACTAAGCAGCCAGGCTCTGTGGAACAAGCCCCTAGCCAGTGGAGAGGTAAGTAGGACAAACACACTAGTACCACCCGAACTCTGACCAAATAGGGTAACCTTTAACAAGGAGAAAGAGAGACGGACATTATCACATATCTAGAGAAAGCGGTGGCTAACAGCTCGTGTCTGAGTAAAATGTAAATTTATAAAGATTTATTTTTTAACAAAGAAAGGATGAGAGCTCACCTTGTTTGGATCTCCACCAAAATTCCTAATATTTTCCTGAACCCATTTCAGAGCTAGTATCTGGTCCATGTGTCCATAGTTACCGGACGTGTTGGTTTTTGAGTTATGTGACAGTATGTTCAACGCCATGAATCCGAACGCCTGCAGACGGTAGTTCATGCTGACGTAGACGGTGTTGGTATCACGTGCAAGCTGCTCGGTCGGGGCATTTCCCGGCATGTCACCGTTTCCAATCTGTAGTGATCCACCGTGGATAAAAACCATGACAGAAAGGTTAGCCGACGTCATATTTGTCGGGGTCCAGACGTTGAGATGAAGACAATCCTCCGTACCAACTACCTGGGTTAGATCGTGTTCCGCACGTTGTACACACTGGGACTTCAGCACGGAAGCGTCAAACGTACCCGGCCAGCACGTGCCATCTTCGTGACGTAGTGGCTCCGGCGGTTGCCAGCGTCTTGTCCCTACAGGGGGCACGGCGTACGGTAAGCGAAGGCGTTACCATCGAACTTACCTCTCACTGGGCCGCAAGAGGTTTGAACCAAGGCATCACGTGGTCCCGAGGCGCTATGTTGATCTCCGAAGAGGAAGCCGAGCGTGGCGTCTTTGAGTAGAACGACACAACATAAACACCAGAGCTTGTGCATCTGAAAGAAAAATATTAAAATGGCTACACGTTACATCGAATACTGTGAAGGGAAGTGAACATCGTGTAAATGACATGACATGTACCATTTGCACGAGGTTCACTTCCCTTCACCAGCCCATGCAAGCAGAAAAATAGACATTAAATCCTTTAATAAAGTTTCTGGCCCTAACTTGATCGAGACATTTTAAGCGATGTTTGGAATTATTTCGTCTAAAGAAAAAGTCATGTTTAATAATAAAGACGTTGTTGGTATATGACAATGTTGGGATTATCATGTGCAATGCAGTGCCATTATGGTATGAATGTTTTCAATGTGATAGTAATGTAATTACGGCTTGTATGATTTCTACGTAATTATGGTACATGCATATGATTTCAATGTAATTATGGTATGTTTGCTTTCAATGCCATGGTGGTAATTGTGGTTTCAATGTAATTATGCTATGTTGATGTGTTTCAATGTGATTTTGTTTGTTAATTTTGTTTGCATTATTTCATTGCTTTATTTTCGAAAATAGAGAAATCAAAGAGACTATCTGATAACATAACTACAACGTACCTTTTTATCATAACTCGGCCGACCAACAAACCTACGTCACAGGGATTCGAGAGATGCAGGTTGATTAAGACTATGGCAAGTTTTATGGTCGCCACCTTGATCTCATCGAGAAATATTCTGTATCTTTGTGTGATATAAAGATTGACGTGTTTGAGTTTGCTTATTAGTGTGCTTACTTGTTGTGATTGACTATGATGATTCAGTTCTCATTTTAAGGATTGGTGCTTACTAGAATGAGACCAAGATTTGCAGGGGGGGGGGGGGGGGGGGGGGGTCAGGCGATGAAGCAGAAGCAGCTTACTCTTCCGGAACACCTGGTCTCATTCTCTTGTACTTTTACTAGGGTCTCTATGTAAATCTTTCCTTTGTTCCTATTTTGCCTCTAGTTAAATCGATTTTGAGTTCGGGTTATGGTTTTGTTGACGCTTTAGTATTCTCTGATTTTGTTTCTATAATGATTGTGGAGCTGGTTTATCATAACTCTGTAATGTTTGTGGAGCTGGTTTATCAATACCTTTAATGTTTGTTGAGCAGGTTGTATCATAACTATGTCATGTTTGTGGAGCTGGTTTTATCAGAACTATGTCATGTTTGTGGAGCTGGTTTATTTGGAGCAGAGTGTATAACATCAATATAAACACGAGTGTATAACATCAATATAAACACAGAGTGTATAACATCAATATAAACACACAGTGCATGACATCAATATAAACACACAGTGTATAACATCAATATAAACACAGAGTGTATAACATCAATATAAACACAGAGTGTATAACATCAATATAAACACAGTGTATAACATCAATATAAACACAGTGTATAACATCAATATAAACACAGAGTGTATAACATCAATATAAACACAGAGTGTATAACATCAATATAAACACACAGTGTATAACATCAATATAAACACAGAGTGTATAACATCAATATAAACATACAGTGTATAACATCAATATAAACACACAGTGTATAACATCAATGTAAACACAGAGTGTATAACATCAATATATACATACAGTGTATAACATCAATATAAACACAGAGTGTATAACATTAATATAAACATACAGTGTATAACATCAATATAAACACAGAGTGTATAACATCAATATAAACACACAGTGCATGACTTCAATATAAACACAGAGTGTATAACATCAATATAAACACAGAGTGTATAACATCAATATAAACACAGAGTGTATAACATCAATATAAACACACAGTGTATAACATCAATATAAACACACAGTGTATAACATTAATATAAACACACAGTGTATAACATCAATATAAACACAGAGTGTATAACATCAATATAAACACACAGTGCATGACATCAATATAAACATACAGTGTATAACATCAATATAAACACAGAGTGTATAACATCAATATTGACACAGAGTGTATAACATCAATATAAACACACATTGTATAACATCAATATTGACACAGAGTGTATAACATCAATATAAACACAGAGTGTATAACATCAATATAAACACACAGTGCATGACATCAATATAAACACAGAGTGTATAACATCAATATAAACACAGAGTGTATAACATCAATATATACACAGAGTGTATAACATCAATATAAACATACAGTGTATAACATCAATATAAACACACAGTGTATAACATCAATGTAAACACAGAGTGTATAACATCAATATATACATACAGTGTATAACATCAATATAAACACAGAGTGTATAACATTAAGATAAACATACAGTGTATAACATCAATATAAACACAGAGTGTATAACATCAATATAAACACACAGTGCATGACTTCAATATAAACACAGAGTGTATAACATCAATATAAACACAGAGTGTATAACATCAATATAAACACAGAGTGTATAACATTAATATAAACACACAGTGTATAACATCAATATAAACACAGAGTGTATAACATCAATATAAACACACAGTGCATGACATCAATATAAACATACAGTGTATAACATCAATATAAACACAGAGTGTATAACATCAATATTGACACAGAGTGTATAACATCAATATAAACACACATTGTATAACATCAATATTGACACAGAGTGTATAACATCAATATAAACACAGAGTGTATAACATCAATATAAACACACAGTGCATGACATCAATATAAACACAGAGTGTATAACATCAATATAAACACAGAGTGTATAACATCAATATATACACAGAGTGTATAACATCAATATAAACACACAGTGCATAACATCAATATATACACACAGTGTATAACATCAATATAAACACAGAGTGTATAACATCAATATAAACACAGAATTTATAACATCAATATAAACACACAGTGTATAACATTAATATAAACACAGAGTGTATAACATCAATATAAACACAGAGTGTATAACATCAATATAAACACACAGTGTATAACATCAATATAAACACAGAGTGTATAACATCAATATAAACACAGAGTGTATAACATCAATATATACACAGAGTGTATAACATCAATATAAACACACAGTGTATAACATCAATGTAAACACAGAGTGTATAACATCAATATAAACACACAGTGCATGACTTTAATATAAACACACAGTGTATAACATCAATATAAACACAGAATTTATAACATCAATATAAACACACAGTGTATAACAATAATATAAACACAGAGTGTATAACATCAATATAAACACAGAGTGTATAACATCAATATAAACACACAGTGTATAACATCAATATAAACACAGAGTGTATAACATCAATATAAACACAGAGTGTATAACATCAATATAAACACACAGTGTATAACATCAATATAAACACAGAGTGTATAACATCAATATAAACACACAGTGTATAACATCAATATAAACACAGAGTGTATAACATCAATATAAACACAGAGTGTATAACATCAATATAAACACACAGTGCATGACTTCAATATAAACACACAGTGTATAACATCAATGTAAACACAGAGTTTATAACATCAATGTAAACACAGAGTTTATAACATCTATATTGACACAGAATGTATAACATCAATATAAACACAGACTGTATAACATCAATATAAACACAGAGTGTATTACATCAATATAAACACAGAGTGAATAACATCAATAAATACACAGAGTGTATAACATCAATATAAACACCGAGTGTATAACATCAATGTCAACACACAGTGTATAACATCAATGTCAACACACAGTGCATAACATCAATATAAACACAGTGTGTATAACATCAATATAAACACAGAGTGTATAACATCAATATAAACACAGAGTGTATAACATCAATATAAACACACAGTGTATAACATCAATATAAACACAGAGTGTATAGCATCAATATATACACAGAGTGTATAACATCAATATAAACACACAGTGTATAACATCAATATAAACACACAGTGTATAACATCAATATAAACACAGAGTGTATAACATCAATATAAACACACAGTGTATAACATCAATATAAACACAGAGTGTATTACATCAATATAAACACACAGTGTATTACATTAATATAAACACAGAGTGTATAACAACAATATAAACACAGAGTGTATTACATCAATATAAACACACAGTGTATAACATCAATATAAACACACAGTGTATAACATCAATATAAACACAGAGTGTATAACATCAATATAAACACAGAGTGTATAACATCAATATAAACACAGAGTGTATTACATCAATATAAACACACAGTGTATTACATCAATATAAACACACAGTGTATAACATCAATATAAACACACAGTGTATAACATCAATATAAACACACAGTGTATAACATCAATATAAACACAGAGTGTATAACATCAATATAAACACAGAGTGTATAACATCAATATAAACAAAGAGTGTATTACATCAATATAAACACACAGTGTATTACATCAATATAAACACAGAGTGTATAACAACAATATAAACACACATTGTATAACATCAATATAAACACAGAGTTTATAACATCAATATAAACACACAGTGTATAACATCAATATAAACACAGTGTATAACATCAATATAAACATACAGTGTATAACATCAATATAAACACACAGTGTATAACATCAATATAAACACAGAGTGTATAACATCAAAGTAAACACAGAGTGTATAACATTAAGATAAACATACAGTGCATAACATCAATATAAACACAGAGTGTATAACATCAATATAAACACACAGTGTATAACATCAATATAAACACAGAGTGTATAACATCAAAGTAAACACAGAGTGTATAACATTAAGATAAACACACAGTGTATAACATCAATATAAACACAGTGTGTATAACATCAATATAAACACACAGTGTATAACATCAATATAAACACAGAGTGTATAACATCAATATAAACACACAGTGTATAACATCAATATAAACACAGAGTGTATAACATCAATATAAACACACAGTGCATGACTTCAATATAAACACACAGTGTATAACATCAATATAAACACAGTGTATAACATCAATATAAACATACAGTGTATAACATCAATATAAACACACAGTGTATAACATCAATATAAACACAGAGTGTATAACATCAATATAAACACAGAGTGTATAACATTAAGATAAACATACAGTGTATAACATCAATATAAACACAGAGTGTATAACATCAATATAAACACACAGTGCATGACTTCAATATAAACACACAGTGTATAACATCAATGTAAACACAGAGTTTATAACATCAATGTAAACACAGAGTTTATAACATCAATATTGACACAGAATGTATAACATCAATATAAACACAGACTGTATAACATCAATATAAACACAGAGTGTATTACATCAATATAAACACAGAGTGAATAACATCAATAAATACACAGAGTGTATAACATCAATGTCAACACACAGTGTATAACATCAATGTCAACACACAGTGCATAACATCAATATAAACACAGTGTGTATAACATCAATATAAACACAGAGTGTATAACATCAATATAAACACACAGTGTATAACATCAATATAAACACACAGTGTATAACATCAATATAAACACAGAGTGTATAGCATCAATATATACACAGAGTGTATAACATCAATATAAACACACAGTGTATAACATCAATATAAACACACAGTGTATAACATCAATATAAACACAGAGTGTATAACATCAATATAAACACACAGTGTATAACATCAATATAAACACAGAGTGTATTACATCAATATAAACACACAGTGTATTACATCAATATAAACACAGAGTGTATAACAACAATATAAACACAGAGTGTATTACATCAATATAAACACACAGTGTATAACATCAATATAAACACACAGTGTATAACATCAATATAAACACAGAGTGTATAACATCAATATAAACACAGAGTGAATAACATCAATATAAACACAGAGTGTATTACATCAATATAAACACACAGTGTATTACATCAATATAAACACACAGTGTATAACATCAATATAAACACACAGTGTATAACATCAATATAAACACACAGTGTATAACATCAATATAAACACAGAGTGTATAACATCAATATAAACACAGAGTGTATAACATCAATATAAACAAAGAGTGTATTACATCTATATAAACACACAGTGTATTACATCAATATAAACACAGAGTGTATAACAACAATATAAACACACAGTGTATAACATCAATATAAACACAGAGTTTATAACATCAATATAAACACACAGTGTATAACATCAATATAAACACAGTGTATAACATCGATATAAACATACAGTGTATAACATCAATATAAACACAGAATTTATAACATCAATGTAAACATACAGTGTATAACATCAATATATACATACAGTGTATAACATCAATATAAACACAGAGTGTATAACATCAATATAAACACAGAGTGTATAACATCAATGTAAACACACAGTGTATAACATCAATATAAACATACAGTGCATGACTTCAATATAAACATACAGTGCATGACATCAATATAAACACAGAGTGTATAACATCAATATAAACACAGAGTGTATAACATCAATATAAACACACAGTGCATGACATCAATATAAACACAGAGTGTATAACATCAATATAAACACAGAGTGTATAACATCAATGTAAACACAGAGTGTATAACATCAATATAAACACAGAGTGTATAACATCAATATAAACACACAGTGCATGACATCAATATAAACACAGAGTGTATAACATCAATATAAACATACAGTGTATAACATCAATATAAACACAGAGTGTATAACATCAATATAAACACACAGTGCATGACTTCAATATAAACATACAGTGTATAACATCAATATAAACACAGAGTGTATAACATCAATATAAACATACAGTGTATAACATCAATATAAACACAGAGTGTATAACATCAATATAAACACAGAGTGTATAACATTAATATAAACACACAGTGCATGACTTCAATATAAACACACAGTGCATGACTTCAATATAAACACAGAGTGTATAACATCAATATAAACACAGAGTGTATTACATCAATATAAACACAGAGTGTATAACATCAATATAAACACAGAGTGTATAACATCAATATAAACACAGAGTGTATAACATCAATATAAACATACAGTGTATAACATCAATATAAACACACAGTGCATGACTTCAATATAAACACACAGTGTATAACATCAATATAAACACAGAGTGTATAACATCAATAAAAACACAGAGTGTATAACATCAATATAAACATACAGTGTATAACATCAATATAAACAAAGAGTGTATAACATCAATATAAACACACAGTGTATAACATCAATATAAACATACAGTGTATAACATCAATATAAACACAGAGTGTATAACATCAATATAAACACACAGTGTATAACATCAATATAAACACAGAGTGTATAACATCATTATAAACATACAGTGTATAACATCAATATAAACACAGAGTGTATAACATCAATATAAACATACAGTGTATAACATCAATATAAACACAGAGTGTATAACATCAATATAAACATACAGTGTATAACATCATTATAAACATACAGTGTATAACATCAATATAAACACAGAGTTTATAACATCAATATAAACATACAGTGTATAACATCAATATAAACACACAGTGCATGACTTCAATATAAACACAGAGTGTATAACATCAATATAAACACAGAGTGTATTACATCAATATAAACACACAGTGTATAACATCAATATAAACATACAGTGTATAACATCAATATAAACACACAGTGCATGACTTCAATATAAACACACAGTGTATAACATCAATATAAACACAGAGTGTATAACATCAATAAAAACACAGAGTGTATAACATCAATATAAACACACAGTGTATAGCAACAATATAAACATACAGTGTATAACATCAATATAAACACAGAGTGTATAACATCAATATAAACACACAGTGTATAACATCAATATAAACATACAGTGTATAACATCAATATAAACACAGAGTGTATAACATCAATATAAACACACAGTGTATGACATCAATATAAACACAGAGTGTATAACATCATTATAAACATACAGTGTATAACATCAATATAAACACAGAGTGTATAACATCAATATAAACATACAGTGTATAACATCAATATAAACACAGAGTGTATAACATCAATATAAACATACAGTGTATAACATCATTATAAACATACAGTGTATAACATCAATATAAACACAGAGTTTATAACATCAATATAAACATACAGTGTATAACATCAATATAAACACACAGTGCATGACTTCAATATAAACACAGAGTGTATAACATCAATATAAACACAGAGTGTATTACATCAATATAAACACAGAGTGTATAACATCAATATAAACACAGTGTATAACATCAATATAAACACAGAGTGTATAACATCAATATAAACACAGAGTGTATAACATCAATATAAACACAGAGTGCATGACTTCAATATAAACACACAGTGTATAACATCAATATTGACACAGAATGTATAACATCAATATAAACACAGACTGTATAACATCAATATAAACACAGAGTGTATTACATCAATATAAACACAGAGTGAATAACATCAATAAATACACAGAGTGTATAACATCAATATAAACACCGAGTGTATAACATCAATATAAACACAGAGTGAATAACATCAATAAATACACAGAGTGTATAACATCAATATAAACACCGAGTGTATAACATCAATGTCAACACAGAGTGAATAACATCAATAAATACACAGAGTGTATAACATCAATATAAACACAGAGTGTATAACATCAATATAAACACCGAGTGTATAACATCAATGTCAACACAGAGTGAATAACATCAATAAATACACAGAGTGTATAACATCAATATAAACACCGAGTGTATAACATCAATATAAACACAGAGTGAATAACATCAATAAATACACAGAGTGTATAACATCAATATAAACACAGAGTGTATAACATCAATATAAACACAGAGTGTATTACATCAATATAAACACAGAGTGAATAACATCAATAAATACACAGAGTGTATAACATCAATATAAACACCGAGTGTATAACATCAATGTCAACACACAGTGTATAACATCAATATAAACACACAGTGTATAACATCAATATAAACACACAGTGTATAACATCAATATAAACACAGTGTATAACATCAATATAAACACAGAGTGTATAACATCAATATAAACACAGAGTGTATAACATCAATATAAACACAGAGTGTATAACATCAATATAAACACAGAGTTTATAACATCAATATAAACACAGAGTGTATAACATCAATATAAACACAGAGTGTATAACATCAATATAAACACACAGTGTATAACATCAATATAAACACAGAGTGTATAACATCAATATAAACACAGAGTGTATAACATCAATATAAACACAGTGTATAACATCAATATAAACACAGAGTGTATAACATCAATATAAACATACAGTGTATAACATCAATATAAACACAGAGTGTATAACATCAATGTAAACACAGAGTGTATAACATCAATATAAACACAGAGTGTATAACATCAATATAAACACAGAGTGTATTACATCAATATAAACACACAGTGTATTACATCAATATAAACACAGAGTGTATAACATCAATATAAACACAGAGTGTATTACATCAATATAAACACACAGTGTATAACATCAATATAAACACAGAGTGTATAACAACAATATAAACACACAGTGTATAACATCAATATAAACACAGAGTTTATAACATCAATATAAACACACAGTGTATAACATCAATATAAACACAGTGTATAACATCAATATAAACATACAGTGTATAACATCAATATAAACACACAGTGTATAACATCAATGTAAACATACAGTGTATAACATCAATATATACATACAGTGTATAACATCAATATAAACACAGAGTGTATAACATCAATATAAACACAGAGTGTATAACATCAATGTAAACACACAGTGTATAACATCAATATAAACACACAGTGTATAACATCAATGTAAACACAGAGTGTATAACATCAATATAAACACAGAGTGTATAACATCAATATAAACACACAGTGCATGACATCAATATAAACACAGAGTGTATAACATCAATATAAACATACAGTGTATAACATCAATATAAACACAGAGTGTATAACATCAATATAAACACACAGTGCATGACTTCAATATAAACATACAGTGTATAACATCAATATAAACACAGAGTGTATAACATCAATATAAACATACAGTGTATAACATCAATATAAACACACAGTGTATAACATCAATATAAACACACAGTGTATAACATCAATATAAACACAGAGTGTATAACATCAATATAAACACAGAGTGTATAACATCAATATAAACACACAGTGCATGACTTCAATATAAACACACAGTGTATAACATCAATATAAACACAGAGTGTATAACATCAATAAAAACACAGAGTGTATAACATCAATATAAACATACAGTGTATAACATCAATATAAACACACAGTGCATGACTTCAATATAAACACACAGTGTATAACATCAATATAAACACAGAGTGTATAACATCAATAAAAACACAGAGTGTATAACATCAATATAAACACACAGTGTATAGCAACAATATAAACATACAGTGTATAACATCAATATAAACACAGAGTGTATAACATCAATATAAACACACAGTGTATAACATCAATATAAACATACAGTGTATAACATCAATATAAACACAGAGTGTATAACATCAATATAAACACACAGTGTATAACATCAATATAAACACAGAGTGTATAACATCATTATAAACATACAGTGTATAACATCAATATAAACACAGAGTGTATAACATCAATATAAACATACAGTGTATAACATCAATATAAACACAGAGTGTATAACATCAATATAAACATACAGTGTATAACATCATTATAAACATACAGTGTATAACATCAATATAAACACAGAGTTTATAACATCAATATAAACATACAGTGTATAACATCAATATAAACACACAGTGCATGACTTCAATATAAACACAGAGTGTATAACATCAATATAAACACAGAGTGTATTACATCAATATAAACACAGAGTGTATAACATCAATATAAACACAGAGTGTATAACATCAATATAAACACAGAGTGTATAACATCAATATAAACACACAGGGTATAACATCAATATAAACACAGAGTGTATAACAACAATATAAACACAGAGTATATAACAACAATATAAACACACAGTGCATGACTTCAATATAAACACAGAGTGTATAACATCAATATAAACACAGAGTGTATAACATCAATATAAACATACAGTGTATAACATCAATATAAACACAGAGTGTATAACATCAATATATAAACACAGAGTGTATAACATCAATATAAACACACAGTGCATGACTTCAATATAAACACACAGTGTATAACATCAATATTGACACAGAATGTATAACATCAATATAAACACAGACTGTATAACATCAATATAAACACAGAGTGTATTACATCAATATAAACACAGAGTAAATAACATCAATAAATACACAGAGTGTATAACATCAATATAAACACCGAGTGTATAACATCAATGTCAACACACAGTGTATAACATCAATATAAACACACAGTGTATAACATCAATATAAACACACAGTGCATGACATCAATATAAACATACAGTGTATAACATCAATATAAACACAGAGTGTATAACATCAATATTGACACAGAGTGTATAACATCAATATAAACACACATTGTATAACATCAATATTGACACAGAGTGTATAACATCAATATAAACACAGAGTGTATAACATCAATATAAACACACAGTGTATAACATCAATATAAACACAGTGTATAACATCAATATAAACACAGAGTGTATAACATCAATATAAACACAGAGTGTATAACATCAATATAAACACAGAGTGTATTACATCAATATAAACACAGAGTTTATAACATCAATATAAACACAGAGTGTATAACATCAATATAAACACAGAGTGTATAACATCAATATAAACACACAGTGTATAACATCAATATAAACACAGAGTGTATAACATCAATATAAACACACAGTGTATAACATCAATATAAACACAGTGTATAACATCAATATAAACATACAGTGTATAACATCAATATAAACACACAGTGTATAACATCAATGTAAACATACAGTGTATAACATCAATATATACATACAGTGTATAACATCAATATAAACACAGAGTGTATAACATCAATATAAACACAGAGTGTATAACATCAATGTAAACACACAGTGTATAACATCAATATAAACACACAGTGTATAACATCAATGTAAACACAGAGTGTATAACATCAATATAAACACAGAGTGTATAACATCAATATAAACACACAGTGCATGACATCAATATAAACACAGAGTGTATAACATCAATATAAACACACAGTGCATGACTTCAATATAAACATACAGTGTATAACATCAATATAAACACAGAGTGTATAACATCAATATAAACATACAGTGTATAACATCAATATAAACACACAGTGTATAACATCAATATAAACACACAGTGTATAACATCAATATAAACACAGAGTGTATAACATCAATATAAACACAGAGTGTATAACATCAATATAAACACACAGTGCATGACTTCAATATAAACACACAGTGTATAACATCAATATAAACACAGAGTATATAACATCAATATAAACACAGAGTGTATAACATCAATATAAACACACAGTGTATAACATCAATATAAACACACAGTGTATAACATCAATATAAACATACAGTGTATAACATCAATATAAACACACAGTGCATGACTTCAATATAAACACACAGTGTATAACATCAATATAAACACAGAGTGTATAACATCAATAAAAACACAGAGTGTATAACATCAATATAAACACACAGTGTATAGCAACAATATAAACATACAGTGTATAACATCAATATAAACACAGAGTGTATAACATCAATATAAACACACAGTGTATAACATCAATATAAACATACAGTGTATAACATCAATATAAACACAGAGTGTATAACATCAATATAAACACACAGTGTATAACATCAATATAAACACAGAGTGTATAACATTATTATAAACATACAGTGTATAACATCAATATAAACATACAGTGTATAACATCAATATAAACATACAGTGTATAACATCAATATAAACATACAGTGTATAACATCAATATAAACACAGAGTGTATAACATCAATATAAACACAGAGTGTATAACATCAATATAAACACAGAGTGTATAACATCAATATAAACATACAGTGTATAACATCAATATAAACACAGAGTGTATAACATCAATATAAACATACAGTGTATAACATCATTATAAACATACAGTGTATAACATCAATATAAACACAGAGTTTATAACATCAATATAAACATACAGTGTATAACATCAATATAAACACACAGTGCATGACTTCAATATAAACACAGAGTGTATAACATCAATATAAACACAGAGTGTATTACATCAATATAAACACAGAGTGTATAACATCAATATAAACACAGAGTGTATAACATCAATATAAACACAGAGTGTATAACATCAATATAAACACAGAGTGTATAACATCAATATAAACACACAGTGCATGACTTCAATATAAACACACAGTGTATAACATCAATATTGACACAGAATGTATAACATCAATATAAACACAGACTGTATAACATCAATATAAACACAGAGTGTATTACATCAATATAAACACAGAGTGAATAACATCAATAAATACACAGAGTGTATAACATCAATATAAACACCGAGTGTATAACATCAATGTCAACACACAGTGTATAACATCAATATAAACACACAGTGTATAACATCAATATAAACACAGAGTGTATAACATCAATATAAACACACAGTGTATAACATCAATATAAACACAGAGTTTATAACATCAATATAAACACACAGTGTATAACATCAATATAAACACACAGTGCATAACATCAATATAAACACACAGTGTATAACATCAATATAAACACAGAGTGTATAACATCAATATAAACACACAGGGTATAACATCAATATAAACATACAGTGTATAACATCAATATAAACACACAGTGTATAACATCAATATAAACACACAGGGTATAACATCAATATAAACACAGAGTTTATAACATCAATATAAACACACAGTGTATAACATCAATATAAACACAGTGTATAACATCAATATAAACATACAGTGTATAACATCAATATAAACACACAGTGTATAACATCAATGTAAACATACAGTGTATAACATCAATATATACATACAGTGTATAACATCAATATAAACACAGAGTGTATAACATCAATATAAACACAGAGTGTATAACATCAATATAAACATACAGTGTATAACATCAATATAAACACAGAGTGTATAACATCAATATAAACATACAGTGTATAACATCATTATAAACATACAGTGTATAACATCAATATAAACACAGAGTTTATAACATCAATATAAACATACAGTGTATAACATCAATATAAACACACAGTGCATGACTTCAATATAAACACAGAGTGTATAACATCAATATAAACACAGAGTGTATAACATCAATATAAACACAGAGTGTATAACATCAATATAAACACAGAGTGTATAACATCAATATAAACACAGAGTGTATAACATCAATATAAACATAGAGTGTATAACATCAATATAAACACAGAGTGTATAACATCAATATAAACACAGAGTGTATAACATCAATATAAACACACAGTGCATGACTTCAATATAAACACACAGTGTATAACATCAATATTGACACAGAATGTATAACATCAATATAAACACAGACTGTATAACATCAATATAAACACAGAGTGTATTACATCAATATAAACACAGAGTGAATAACATCAATAAATACACAGAGTGTATAACATCAATATAAACACCGAGTGTATAACATCAATGTCAACACACAGTGTATAACATCAATATAAACACACAGTGTATAACATCAATATAAACACACAGTGTATAACATCAATATAAACACAGTGTATAACATCAATATAAACACAGAGTGTATAACATCAATATAAACACAGAGTGTATAACATCAATATAAACACACAGTGCATGACATCAATATAAACACAGAGTGTATAACATCAATATAAACACACAGTGCATGACTTCAATATAAACATACAGTGTATAACATCAATATAAACACAGAGTGTATAACATCAATATAAACATACAGTGTATAACATCAATATAAACACACAGTGTATAACATCAATATAAACACACAGTGTATAACATCAATATAAACACAGAGTGTATAACATCAATATAAACACAGAGTGTATAACATCAATATAAACACACAGTGCATGACTTCAATATAAACACACAGTGTATAACATAAATATAAACACACAGTGCATGACTTCAATATAAACACACAGTGTATAACATCAATATAAACACACAGTGTATAACATCAATATAAACACAGAGTGTATAACATCAATATAAACACACAGTGTATAACATAAATATAAACACACAGTGCATGACTTCAATATAAACACAGAGTGTATAACATCAATATAAACACAGAGTATATAACATCAATATAAACACAGAGTGTATAACATCAATATAAACACAGAGTGTATAACATCAATATAAACATACAGTGTATAACATCAATATAAACACACAGTGCATGACTTCAATATAAACACACAGTGTATAACATCAATATAAACACAGAGTGTATAACATCAATAAAAACACAGAGTGTATAACATCAATATAAACACACAGTGTATAGCAACAATATAAACATACAGTGTATAACATCAATATAAACACAGAGTGTATAACATCAATATAAACACACAGTGTATAACATCAATATAAACATACAGTGTATAACATCAATATAAACACAGAGTGTATAACATCAATATAAACATACAGTGTATAACATCAATATAAACACACAGTGTATAACATCAATATAAACACAGAGTGTATAACATTATTATAAACATACAGTGTATAACATCAATATAAACATACAGTGTATAACATCAATATAAACATACAGTGTATAACATCAATATAAACATACAGTGTATAACATCAATATAAACATACAGTGTATAACATCAATATAAACATACAGTGTATAACATCAATATAAACACAGAGTGTATAACATCAATATAAACACAGAGTGTATAACATCAATATAAACACAGAGTGTATAACATCAATATAAACATACAGTGTATAACATCAATATAAACACAGAGTGTATAACATCAATATAAACACACAGTGTATAACATCAATATAAACACAGAGTGTATAACATCAATATAAACATACAGTGTATAACATCAATATAAACACAGAGTGTATAACATCAATATAAACATACAGTGTATAACATCATTATAAACATACAGTGTATAACATCAATATAAACACAGAGTTTATAACATCAATATAAACATACAGTGTATAACATCAATATAAACACACAGTGCATGACTTCAATATAAACACAGAGTGTATAACATCAATATAAACACAGAGTGTATTACATCAATATAAACACAGAGTGTATAACATCAATATAAACACAGAGTGTATAACATCAATATAAACACAGAGTGTATAACATCAATATAAACACACAGTGTATAACATCAATATAAACACACAGTGCATGACTTCAATATAAACACACAGTGTATAACATCAATATTGACACAGAATGTATAACATCAATATAAACACACAGTGTATAACATCAATATTGACACAGAATGTATAACATCAATATAAACACACAGTGTATAACATCAATATTGACACAGAGTGTATAACATCAATATAAACACAGAGTGTATAACATCAATATAAACACACAGTGCATGACTTCAATATAAACACACAGTGTATAACATCAATATTGACACAGAATGTATAACATCAATATAAACACAGACTGTATAACATCAATATAAACACAGAGTGTATTACATCAATATAAACACAGAGTGAATAACATCAATAAATACACAGAGTGTATAACATCAATATAAACACCGAGTGTATAACATCAATGTCAACACACAGTGTATAACATCAATATAAACACACAGTGTATAACATCAATATAAACACAGAGTGTATAACATCAATATAAACACACAGTGTATAACATCAATATAAACACAGAGTTTATAACATCAATATAAACACACAGTGTATAACATCAATATAAACACACAGTGCATAACATCAATATAAACACACAGTGTATAACATCAATATAAACACAGAGTGTATAACATCAATATAAACACACAGGGTATAACATCAATATAAACATACAGTGTATAACATCAATATAAACACACAGTGTATAACATCAATATAAACACACAGGGTATAACATCAATATAAACACAGAGTTTATAACATCAATATAAACACACAGTGTATAACATCAATATAAACACAGTGTATAACATCAATATAAACATACAGTGTATAACATCAATATAAACACACAGTGTATAACATCAATATAAACATACAGTGTATAACATCAATATATACATACAGTGTATAACATCAATATAAACACAGAGTGTATAACATCAATATAAACACAGAGTGTATAACATCAATATAAACATACAGTGTATAACATCAATATAAACACAGAGTGTATAACATCAATATAAACATACAGTGTATAACATCATTATAAACATACAGTGTATAACATCAATATAAACACAGAGTTTATAACATCAATATAAACATACAGTGTATAACATCAATATAAACACACAGTGCATGACTTCAATATAAACACAGAGTGTATAACATCAATATAAACACAGAGTGTATAACATCAATATAAACACAGAGTGTATAACATCAATATAAACACAGAGTGTATAACATCAATATAAACACAGAGTGTATAACATCAATATAAACACACAGTGCATGACTTCAATATAAACACACAGTGTATAACATCAATATTGACACAGAATGTATAACATCAATATAAACACAGACTGTATAACATCAATATAAACACAGAGTGTATTACATCAATATAAACACAGAGTGAATAACATCAATAAATACACAGAGTGTATAACATCAATATAAACACCGAGTGTATAACATCAATGTCAACACACAGTGTATAACATCAATATAAACACACAGTGTATAACATCAATATAAACACACAGTGTATAACATCAATATAAACACAGTGTATAACATCAATATAAACACAGAGTGTATAACATCAATATAAACACAGAGTGTATAACATCAATATAAACACAGAGTGTATAACATCAATATAAACACACAGTGCATGACTTCAATATAAACATACAGTGTATAACATCAATATAAACACAGAGTGTATAACATCAATATAAACATACAGTGTATAACATCAATATAAACACACAGTGTATAACATCAATATAAACACACAGTGTATAACATCAATATAAACACAGAGTGTATAACATCAATATAAACACAGAGTGTATAACATCAATATAAACACACAGTGCATGACTTCAATATAAACACACAGTGTATAACATCAATATAAACACAGAGTATATAACATCAATATAAACACAGAGTGTATAACATCAATATAAACACAGAGTGTATAACATCAATATAAACATACAGTGTATAACATCAATATAAACACACAGTGCATGACTTCAATATAAACACACAGTGTATAACATCAATATAAACACACAGTGTATAACATCAATATAAACACAGAGTGTATAACATCAATATAAACACAGAGTGTATAACATCAATAAAAACACAGAGTGTATAACATCAATATAAACACACAGTGTATAGCAACAATATAAACACACAGTGTATAACATCAATATAAACACACAGTGCATGACATCAATATAAACACACAGTGTATAACATCAATATAAACACAGAGTGTATAACATCAATAAAAACACAGAGTGTATAACATCAATATAAACACACAGTGTATAGCAACAATATAAACATACAGTGTATAACATCAATATAAACACAGAGTGTATAACATCAATATAAACACACAGTGTATAACATCAATATAAACATACAGTGTATAACATCAATATAAACACAGAGTGTATAACATCAATATAAACACACAGTGTATAACATCAATATAAACACAGAGTGTATAACATTATTATAAACATACAGTGTATAACATCAATATAAACATACAGTGTATAACATCAATATAAACATACAGTGTATAACATCAATATAAACATACAGTGTATAACATCAATATAAACACAGAGTGTATAACATCAATATAAACACAGAGTGTATAACATCAATATAAACACAGAGTGTATAACATCAATATAAACACAGAGTGTATAACATCAATATAAACATACAGTGTATAACATCAATATAAACACAGAGTGTATAACATCAATATAAACACAGAGTGTATAACATCAATATAAACACAGAGTGTATAACATCAATATAAACACAGAGTGTATAACATCAATATAAACATACAGTGTATAACATCAATATAAACACAGAGTGTATAACATCAATATAAACATACAGTGTATAACATCATTATAAACATACAGTGTATAACATCAATATAAACACAGAGTTTATAACATCAATATAAACATACAGTGTATAACATCAATATAAACACACAGTGCATGACTTCAATATAAACACAGAGTGTATAACATCAATATAAACACAGAGTGTATTACATCAATATAAACACAGAGTGTATAACATCAATATAAACATACAGTGTGTATAACATCAATATAAACACACAGTGTATAACATCAATATAAACACACAGTGTATAACATCAATATAAACACAGAGTGTATAACATTAAGATAAACACACAGTGTATAACATCAATATAAACACAGAGTGTATAACATCAATATAAACACAGAGTGTATAACATCAATATAAACACACAGTGTATAACATCAATATAAACACACAGTGCATGACTTCAATATAAACACACAGTGCATGACTTCAATATAAACACACAGTGTATAACATCAATATTGACACAGAATGTATAACATCAATATAAACACAGACTGTATAACATCAATATAAACACAGAGTGTATTACATCAATATAAACACCGAGTGAATAACATCAATAAATACACAGAGTGTATAACATCAATATAAACACCGAGTGTATAACATCAATGTCAACACACAGTGTATAACATCAATATAAACACACAGTGTATAACATCAATATAAACACACAGTGTATAACATCAATATAAACACAGAGTGTATAACATCAATATAAACACACAGTGTATAACATCAATATAAACACAGAGTTTATAACATCAATATAAACACACAGTGTATAACATCAATATAAACACACAGTGCATAACATCAATATAAACACACAGTGTATAACATCAATATAAACACAGAGTGTATAACATCAATATAAACACACAGGGTATAACATCAATATAAACATACAGTGTATAACATCAATATAAACACACAGTGTATAACATCAATATAAACACACAGGGTATAACATCAATATAAACACAGAGTTTATAACATCAATATAAACACACAGTGTATAACATCAATATAAACACAGTGTATAACATCAATATAAACATACAGTGTATAACATCAATATAAACACACAGTGTATAACATCAATGTAAACATACAGTGTATAACATCAATATATACATACAGTGTATAACATCAATATAAACACAGAGTGTATAACATCAATATAAACACAGAGTGTATAACATCAATGTCAACACACAGTGTATAACATCAATATAAACACACAGTGTATAACATCAATATAAACACAGAGTGTATAACATCAATATAAACACACAGTGTATAACATCAATATAAACACAGAGTTTATAACATCAATATAAACACACAGTGTATAACATCAATATAAACACACAGTGCATAACATCAATATAAACACACAGTGTATAACATCAATATAAACACAGAGTGTATAACATCAATATAAACACACAGGGTATAACATCAATATAAACATACAGTGTATAACATCAATATAAACACACAGTGTATAACATCAATATAAACACACAGGGTATAACATCAATATAAACACAGAGTTTATAACATCAATATAAACACACAGTGTATAACATCAATATAAACACAGTGTATAACATCAATATAAACATACAGTGTATAACATCAATATAAACACACAGTGTATAACATCAATGTAAACATACAGTGTATAACATCAATATATACATACAGTGTATAACATCAATATAAACACAGAGTGTATAACATCAATATAAACACAGAGTGTATAACATCAATATAAACATACAGTGTATAACATCAATATAAACACAGAGTGTATAACATCAATATAAACATACAGTGTATAACATCATTATAAACATACAGTGTATAACATCAATATAAACACAGAGTTTATAACATCAATATAAACATACAGTGTATAACATCAATATAAACACACAGTGCATGACTTCAATATAAACACAGAGTGTATAACATCAATATAAACACAGAGTGTATTACATCAATATAAACACAGAGTGTATAACATCAATATAAACACAGAGTGTATAACATCAATATAAACACAGAGTGTATAACATCAATATAAACATACAGTGTATAACATCAATATAAACATACAGTGTATAACATCAATATAAACATACAGTGTATAACATCAATATAAACACAGAGTGTATAACATCAATATAAACACACAGTGTATAACATCAATATAAACACAGAGTGTATAACATCAATATAAACACAGAGTGTATAACATCAATATAAACACACAGTGTATAACATCAATATAAACACCGAGTGTATAACATCAATATAAACACACAGTGTATAACATCAATATAAACACAGAGTGTATAACATCAATATAAACACAGAGTGTATAACATCAATATAAACACACAGTGCATGACTTCAATATAAACACACAGTGTATAACATCAATATTGACACAGAATGTATAACATCAATATAAACACAGACTGTATAACATCAATATAAACACAGAGTGTATTACATCAATATAAACACAGAGTGAATAACATCAATAAATACACAGAGTGTATAACATCAATATAAACACCGAGTGTATAACATCAATGTCAACACACAGTGTATAACATCAATATAAACACACAGTGTATAACATCAATATAAACACACAGTGTATAACATCAATATAAACACAGTGTATAACATCAATATAAACACAGAGTGTATAACATCAATATAAACACAGAGTGTATAACATCAATATAAACACAGAGTGTATTACATCAATATAAACACACAGTGTATTACATCAATATAAACACAGAGTGTATAACATCAATATAAACACAGAGTGTATAACATCAATATAAACACACAGTGTATAACATCAATATAAACACAGAGTGTATAACATCAATATAAACACACAGTGTATAACATCAATATAAACACAGTGTATAACATCAATATAAACACAGAGTGTATAACATCAATATAAACACAGAGTGTATAACATCAATATAAACACAGAGTGTATTACATCAATATAAACACACAGTGTATTACATCAATATAAACACAGAGTGTATTACATCAATATAAACACACAGTGTATTAAATCAATATAAACACAGAGTGTATAACAACAATATAAACACACAGTGTATAACATCAATATAAACACAGAGTTTATAACATCAATATAAACACACAGTGTATAACATCAATATAAACACAGTGTATAACATCAATATAAACATACAGTGTATAACATCAATATAAACACACAGTGTATAACATCAATGTAAACATACAGTGTATAACATCAATATATACATACAGTGTATAACATCAATATAAACACAGAGTGTATAACATCAATATAAACACAGAGTGTATAACATCAATGTAAACACACAGTGTATAACATCAATATAAACACACAGTGTATAACATCAATGTAAACACAGAGTGTATAACATCAATATAAACACAGAGTGTATAACATCAATATAAACACACAGTGCATGACATCAATATAAACACAGAGTGTATAACATCACTATAAACACACAGTGCATGACTTCAATATAAACATACAGTGTATAACATCAATATAAACACAGAGTGTATAACATCAATATAAACACAGAGTGTATAACATCAATATAAACACAGAGTGTATAACATCAATATAAACACAGAGTGTATAACATCAATATAAACACACAGTGTATAACATCAATATAAACACACAGTGTATAACATCAATATAAACACAGAGTGTATAACATCAATATAAACACAGAGTGTATAACATCAATATAAACACACAGTGCATGACTTCAATATAAACACACAGTGTATAACATCAATATAAACACAGAGTATATAACATCAATATAAACACAGAGTGTATAACATCAATATAAACACAGAGTGTATAACATCAATATAAACATACAGTGTATAACATCAATATAAACACACAGTGCATGACTTCAATATAAACACACAGTGTATAACATCAATATAAACACAGAGTGTATAACATCAATAAAAACACAGAGTGTATAACATCAATATAAACACACAGTGTATAGCAACAATATAAACACAGAGTGTATAACATCAATATAAACACAGAGTGTATAACATCAATATAAACACACAGTGTATAACATCAATATAAACATACAGTGTATAACATCAATATAAACACAGAGTGTATAACATCAATATAAACACAGAGTGTATAACATCAATATAAAGACAGAGTGTATTACATCAATATAAACACAGAGTGTATAACAACAATATAAACACACAGTGTATAACATCAATATAAACACACAATGTATAACATCAATATAAACACAGTGTATAACATCAATATAAACATATAGTGTATAACATCAATATAAACACACAGTGTATAACATCAATGTAAACATACAGTGTATAACATCAATATATACATACAGTGTATAACATCAATATAAACACAGAGTGTATAACATCAATATAAACACAGAGTGTATAACATCAATGTAAACACACAGTGTATAACATCAATATAAACACACAGTGTATAACATCAATGTAAACACAGAGTGTATAACATCAATATAAACACAGAGTGTATAACATCAATATAAACACACAGTGCATGACATCAATATAAACACAGAGTGTATAACATCAATATAAACACACAGTGCATGACTTCAATATAAATATACAGTGTATAACATCAATATAAACACAGAGTGTATAACATCAATATAAACATACAGTGTATAACATCAATATAAACACACAGTGTATAACATCAATATAAACACACAGTGTATAACATCAATATAAACACAGAGTGTATAACATCAATATAAACACAGAGTGTATAACATCAATATAAACACACAGTGCATGACTTCAATATAAACACACAGTGTATAACATCAATATAAACACAGAGTATATAATATCAATATAAACACAGAGTGTATAACATCAATATAAACACAGAGTGTATAACATCAATGTAAACATACAGTGTATAACATCAATATAAACACACAGTGCATGACTTCAATATAAACACACAGTGTATAACATCAATATAAACACAGAGTGTATAACATCAATAAAAACACAGAGTGTATAACATCAATATAAACACACAGTGTATAGCAACAATATAAACATACAGTGTATAACATCAATATAAACACAGAGTGTATAACATCAATATAAACACACAGTGTATAACATCAATATAAACATACAGTGTATAACATCAATATAAACACAGAGTGTATAACATCAATATAAACACACAGTGTATAACATCAATATAAACACAGAGTGTATAACATCATTATAAACATACAGTGTATAACATCAATATAAACACAGAGTGTATAACATCAATATAAACATACAGTGTATAACATCATTATAAACATACAGTGTATAACATCAATATAAACACAGAGTTTATAACATCAATATAAACATACAGTGTATAACATCAATATAAACACACAGTGCATGACTTCAATATAAACACAGAGTGTATAACATCAATATAAACACAGAGTGTATTACATCAATATAAACACAGAGTGTATAACATCAATATAAACACAGAGTGTATTACATCAATATAAACACAGAGTGTATTACATCAATATAAACACAGAGTGTATAACATCAATATAAACACACAGTGTATAACATCAATATAAACATACAGTGTATAACATCAATATAAACACAGAGTGTATAACATCAATATAAACACACAGTGTATAACATCAATATAAACACAGAGTGTATAACATCAATATAAACATACAGTGTATAACATCAATATAAACACAGAGTGTATAACATCAATATAAACATACAGTGTATAACATCATTATAAACATACAGTGTATAACATCAATATAAACACAGAGTTTATAACATCAATATAAACATACAGTGTATAACATCAATATAAACACACAGTGCATGACTTCAATATAAACACAGAGTGTATAACATCAATATAAACACAGAGTGTATTACATCAATATAAACACAGAGTGTATAACATCAATATAAACACAGAGTGTATAACATCAATATAAACACAGAGTGTATAACATCAATATAAACACAGAGTGTATAACATCAATATAAACACAGAGTGTATAACATCAATATAAACACAGAGTGTATAACATCAATATAAACACACAGTGCATGACTTCAATATAAACACACAGTGTATAACATCAATATTGACACAGAATGTATAACATCAATATAAACACAGACTGTATAACATCAATATAAACACAGAGTGTATTACATCAATATAAACACAGAGTGAATAACATCAATAAATACACAGAGTGTATAACATCAATATAAACACCGAGTGTATAACATCAATGTCAACACACAGTGTATAACATCAATATAAACACACAGTGTATAACATCAATATAAACACACAGTGTATAACATCAATATAAACACAGAGTGTATAACATCAATATAAACACAGAGTGTATAACATCAATATAAACACAGAGTGTATTACATCAATATAAACACACAGTGTATTACATCAATATAAACACAGAGTGTATAACAACAATATAAACACACAGTGTATAACATCAATATAAACACAGAGTTTATAACATCAATATAAACACAGAGTGTATAACATCAATATAAACACACAGTGCATAACATCAATATAAACACACAGTGTATAACATCAATATAAACACAGAGTGTATAACATCAATATAAACACACAGTGTATAACATCAATATAAACACACAGTGTATAACATCAATATAAACACAGAGTTTATAACATCAATATAAACACACAGTGTATAACATCAATATAAACACAGTGTATAACATCAATATAAACATACAGTGTATAACATCAATATAAACACACAGTGTATAACATCAATGTAAACATACAGTGTATAACATCAATATATACATACAGTGTATAACATCAATATAAACACAGAGTGTATAACATCAATATAAACACAGAGTGTATAACATCAATGTAAACACACAGTGTATAACATCAATATAAACACACAGTGTATAACATCAATGTAAACACAGAGTGTATAACATCAATATAAACACAGAGTGTATAACATCAATATAAACACACAGTGCATGACATCAATATAAACACAGAGTGTATAACATCAATATAAACACACAGTGTATAACAACAATATAAACACAGTGTGTATAACATCAATATAAACACACAGTGCATGACTTCAATATAAACATACAGTGTATAACATCAATGTAAACACAGAGTGTATAACATCAATATAAACATACAGTGTATAACATCAATATAAACACAGAGTGTATAACATCAATATAAACACACAGTGCATGACTTCAATATAAACATACAGTGTATAACATCAATATAAACACAGAGTGTATAACATCAATATAAACATACAGTGTATAACATCAATATAAACACACAGTGTATAACATCAATATAAACACACAGTGTATAACATCAATATAAACACAGAGTGTATAACATCAATATAAACACAGAGTGTATAACATAAATATAAACACAGAGTGTATAACATCAATATAAACACACATTGTATAACATCAATATAAACACACAGTGTATAACATCAATATAAACACACAGTGCATGACTTCAATATAAACACACAGTGTATAACATCAATATAAACACAGAGTATATAACATCAATATAAACACAGAGTGTATAACATCAATATAAACACAGAGTGTATAACATCAATATAAACATACAGTGTATAACATCAATATAAACACACAGTGCATGACTTCAATATAAACACACAGTGTATAACATCAATATAAACACAGAGTGTATAACATCAATAAAAACACAGAGTGTATAACATCAATATAAACACACAGTGTATAGCAACAATATAAACATACAGTGTATAACATCAATATAAACACAGAGTGTATAACATCAATATAAACACACAGTGTATAACATCAATATAAACATACAGTGTATAACATCAATATAAACACAGAGTGTATAACATCAATATAAACACACAGTGTATAACATCAATATAAACACAGAGTGTATAACATCATTATAAACATACAGTGTATAACATCAATATAAACACAGAGTGTATAACATCAATATAAACATACAGTGTATAACATCAATATAAACACAGAGTGTATAACATCAATATAAACATACAGTGTATAACATCATTATAAACATACAGTGTATAACATCAATATAAACACAGAGTTTATAACATCAATATAAACATACAGTGTATAACATCAATATAAACACACAGTGCATGACTTCAATATAAACACAGAGTGTATAACATCAATATAAACACAGAGTGTATAACATCAATATAAACATACAGTGTATAACATCAATATAAACACAGAGTGTATAACATCAATATAAACACAGAGTGTATAACATCAATATAAACACAGAGTGTATAACATCAATATAAACACACAGTGTATAACATCAATATAAACACACAGTGCATGACTTCAATATAAACACACAGTGTATAACATCAATATTGACACAGAATGTATAACATCAATATAAACACAGACTGTATAACATCAATATAAACACAGAGTGTATTACATCAATATAAACACAGAGTGTATAACATCAATATAAACACCGAGTGTATAACATCAATGTCAACACACAGTGTATAACATCAATATAAACACACAGTGTATAACATCAATATAAACACACAGTGTATAACATCAATATAAACACAGAGTGTATAACATCAATATAAACACAGAGTGTATAACATCAATATAAACACAGAGTGTATTACATCAATATAAACACACAGTGTATTACATCAATATAAACACAGAGTGTATAACAACAATATAAACACAGAGTGTATAACATCAATATAAACACAGAGTTTATAACATCAATATAAACACACAGTGTATAACATCAATATTGACACAGAATGTATAACATCAATATAAACACAGACTGTATAACATCAATATAAACACAGAGTGTATTACATCAATATAAACACAGAGTGAATAACATCAATAAATACACAGAGTGTATAACATCAATATAAACACCGAGTGTATAACATCAATGTCAACACACAGTGTATAACATCAATATAAACACACAGTGTATAACATCAATAAAAACACACAGTGTATAACATCAATATAAACACAGAGTGTATAACATCAATATAAACATACAGTGTATAACATCAATAAAAACACACAGTGTATAACATCAATATAAACACAGAGTGTATAACATCAATATAAACACACAGTGTATAACATCAATAAAAACACACAGTGTATAACATCAATATAAACACAGAGTGTATAACATCAATATAAACACAGAGTGTATTACATCAATATAAACACACAGGGTATAACATCAATATAAACACACAGGGTATAACATCAATATAAACACAGAGTTTATAACATCAATATAAACACAGAGTGTATAACATCAATATAAACACACAGTGCATAACATCAATATAAACACACAGTGTATAACATCAATATAAACACAGAGTGTATTACATCAATATAAACACACAGTGTATTACATCAATATAAACACAGAGTGTATAACAACAATATAAACACACAGTGTATAACATCAATATAAACACACAGGGTATAACATCAATATAAACACAGAGTGTATAAAATCAATGTAAACACACAGGGTATAACATCAATATAAACACACAGTGTATAACATCAATAGAGAATATAACATCAATATACAGTATTAACTGTGATGAAATGTAACATAAACATACATCTGTACGGCATGATTAGTCTAAATGATGTTTAGCTTTAATTGGTGTTTACCTGTCTGGGGTTTTCACAATCTGAGTGTGTTGTTTTTCTAATTGGAATTATTATCTGAATTATAAAGTAGTTAACTGGTGGCAATTTAGTATAATACGACGTAAATTGACTGTAAATTGTATGTTGTTAACCTGTTATGTGACGTAAGGTAAATTGTATGTTGTTAACCTGTTATGTGACGTAAGGTAAATTGTATATTGTTAACCTGTAATGTGACGTAAGGTTATCACTTGGTTCTTGTTGTTAATTTTTTTCTTTGGTAAAAGTTTATTCAAGGCCTCTCGGGTCCATACAATCAAAGGATGTTTTTTGGGGGGAAAATCAGTAGGTCTACGAGGTTATCCTAAGATCCTAATATCCAGACACCATAACTCAATACAGTCTGTACCAAACAAATCAGAAGGTCTACGAGGTTATCCTAAGATCCTAATATCCAGACACCATAACTCAATACAGACTGCACCAAACAAATCAGTAGATCTACGAGGTTATCCTAAAATCTTAATATCCAGACACCATAGCTCAATACAGTCTGTACCAAACAAATCAGAAGGTCTACGAGGTTATCCTAAGATCCTCATATCTAGACACCATAACTCAATACAGACTGTACCAAACAAATCAGTAGGTGTACGAGGTTATCCTAAGATCCTCATATCTAGACACCATAACTCAATACAGACTGTACCAAATAAATCAGTTGGTCTACGAGGTTATCCTAAGATCCTAATATCCAGACACCATAACTCAATACAGTCTGTACCAAATAAACGTTCGATAGACCTTGATTAAAAAAAATGTGCTGACACATAAATATATATTGTATACAATGTAACAACATGACATACAAACACACACGTGTAATGATAAGGGAGGGCAAGTGTTTCAAAAAGAGCTAAGTCTCTACTGCAAAGGGAAAGTCAGTGTTTCACAAAGAACTTGGTCACTACTGCAAAGGGAAGGCCAGTATTTCACAAAGAGCTTGGTCGCAACTGCAAAGCGAAGGCCAGTATTTCACAAAGAGCTCGATCTACCGCAAAGGGAAGGCCAGTGTATCACAAAGAGCTTGGTCGCTACTGCAAGGCGAAGGCCAGTATTTCAAAAAGAGCTTGGTCTACTGCAAAGGGAAAGTTAGTGTATCATAAAGAGCTTGGTCTACTGCAAAGGGGAGGCCAGTGTGTCACAAAGAGCTTGGTCTGCTGCAAAGAGAAAACCAGTGTATCACAAAGAGCTTGGTCTTGGTCTATTCTATCTTCTGAACCAATAAAATAACTTACGGGATATGAGCTTGCTGAATTTAGTAGACGTCTATTCTATCTCCTGAACCAATAAAATAACTTACGGTCATTTAGACAAATAGTCTGTAGCTGAAATCATTCAGCCCAACTTTAGGCTATACTTAAGCGTTTGGTCTACAAACTGCCAAATAAGCCATACGATGCTTACCCACAAAGCAGATTCAGGGGGATTATTATAATTATTTTGCATAGAATACATACATGTGTATACCACAAAAGTTTACTTAGTAATATATCTTGTAAATACAAATAATTTCGTTGCAACTTCTGGCATGGAAATCATTTTTAATGTATTCAAATATTAAGTGTGCAAGTTTTTAGTTTGATTATGAATATACCATTGAAGATATATTCACAATTAAAAATCATTTTTGATCATTCTATACAAAAAGGAATATGTTTAATCTTAACGCAAGTGCCTACCTTTCGGTCCAGAACTGTGTCAAGACGTATTTTACAACAGATCGACGGCTAGGTAAGATAAGGGCCGAGGTATATAAACTAAATCAGACCGAACGACGCGGTGACGTAGTCACTTAGACTGGGAGTCATCGTGACGTAGTCAACTAGACCGAGAGGTGATCAAATAGGCTAAGATTTTGTGAAAAGGTATATCAGAAAACTTTGTCACCAAAACACCTGTCAAAAATACACCAACACGCTCCGTGCTCCGACTACTGTACACACCAACACGATAGAAAAAAAATTGTAAAGGACGTTAGTGTTAAAAGTTATTGTTAATATGACAAAAATGTACATTGCATTTGATGTAAAACTTATATAGACTTTAAACACTTAGATAATTTAAAATGAAAAACCGTTTATTTTCAAATTTGTTGCATTTTAAAAAAATTAGGTTCATTCAATACATTAAAACATTGGAATTATTTATTCTTTTAAAATTATATATTTTTCTGTGATTTATTACTAAGTATACAATAAATTGAATAAAACATACCATGTTCCATATCGGATCCAATATTGGCCCCTCGACCCAAAACTTCGCCCTCGGGCCAATATTAGGGTCTCGGGGCCAATATTGGGTCCGATATGGGAAATGGTATGTATTATTCTCTATATATTTACAGGGTTGGACCTATGAACAGATGGGCCCCGCCCTACTGGATCTCCATCCAGTACCATACCGGCGTGTCCTTCACCTTGGCTTCGTGTATATGATGGCGATCAACATCGCTCACATTGCGGGTTCTCTCGGGGCCAGCGTCCTGTATGGACGGTTGTCCACCACACTCATCCTTGGGGTCAGTATTGTTGTCGTGTCTGTAGCTGTGGCGGTCATTCCCTGGTGTACGGAATTTCTCCCCATGCTAGTGGGACATAGTGTCCAGGGCCTCTTCCGCAGCAGTGTGGACTCCGGTAAGTTGTGTGTACATTGAGGAATAATGGTGCAACGAGAATTTCAGTGTCTTCTGGACAGAGTGATGATAAACGCATGCCATACTTCTCTTTATTGGAAGTAAATGTTCTATGATAATAGAAATAATGAACTTTCTTTTTTTTTACGATTATACATGTATTTAAAGATTCATCTTATATCATTGAACAGAGTTGTTTTTATCGTTTTGTTGTTGCTCTCTCACTAAGTCTAAGGTAACGGTGATGATCTCTGTTGCAGTGGTCCTGGCAGAAATGCTGTCTTTATGGGGGTCCGACTCGGAATCACCTATGCAAGCCCTCTACTTTTCTTTCGCGGTCGGTGCCATATTGTCTCCCCTTGTCGTCACTCCTTTTCTCTTCAACGGAAACGATGGCGCCACTGGAGGCTTAGAATTCCATGGTATCAATCCGTCTGTTACGCTCAACGATACAACTGGAGTCCTGCCAAATGTCTCAACAAACGGAAGTTCCCTTATTTCAACAAACACCACAAGTGTGATCGATAATACATCGATAAACTCTATGCAACAAGCCAAAAAAACATCCTCATACATTAATTTGACATGTATTCATTATACGAACGTCACATTCCGAGACTGTCACAGCGAGTTGTTGCCCTTTCGGTATTCCTCGGACCTTTACATTCCATACAGTATTTTCTCTGGCCTTTGCCTCCTCGTCTCACTCCCATTTTTTTGTCTTGTTTGTGCTATCTCTGATGAAGAAATTACAAATGTCATATATCGACGATGAGACACGCATCACTACGACGTTGTCTGCTAAGCTTAAACTAGTGACGTTGCTGGTAACTGGTATCATTTCCGGTATAGACACGTCGATGGAGGACGCGTACGGCGACTTTCTTACCGCCTTCTGTGTGTCACAGATGGGGTGGACGAAACAAAACGGTGCTATTGCAACCTCATTTTCCACGGATTGTTCGCCTTTGGTCGATTTGTAGGCATTTTTCTGGCAATGTGTTTTAAACCTTTACAATTAGTGCTGGCATACAGTTTTCTACTTATAGGTGTCAATGGTGTTTTCATTGTTAGTGGACTGTACGGGTTTGGGGAAGGGGTGTGGATATGTAGTGTACTGGCAGGTATTGGAATGTCAGTTATTTCTCCCTCTATATTCACACTGACAGAGGAATCGTTTTTCCCAGTAACGGGGAGAATAGCGTCTTACTACGTCATCACCGCATGTTTGGGCTCGGCCTTCAACTCGTTGGTGATTGGGTACCTAATGGACACGTGGTCACACATGTACATGTTGTATGTTCTGACTGCCGAGGGGTTGACCATCTTTTTCATGGCTTTGGTGTGTAAGTTTTTGTTAAGTACATGTTACAAAGAGGCGAGCGAAGTTCCAGCAATTGACAATGTAGAAACAGAAGTTGTGTTGTGATCTCTTAACAAATTTATTTGTCATGGTATTCTATATTTCGAAAAAGAACCTGTAAGTGTAAGTCAAAACCCCGGTTGTTTCACGTCATTGCGCATGTCGGGGAAGTAACAACAAAGAACAATGAATAGTATACAGTTAGTTCATGCCCTTTCAATAGTCAAAACTGTTTAACGAGGTGTTGGAACAAGCCTTCTTAACTGTTTCCTAAAGCCGAAAGCACAGGAAAACTATCTTGACTATTGACTGAAAGGATGCAAACTCACTGTTATGTTACCTTTAGTAATCGGAAGAGTTATGTACTGAGATCAACACTCAATTCTAATTCTTACTATCACATAAAGTAATAACATTGTCTTATTTTCTAGGTCTCCGTTACCATGCATCATCGAAAACAGATATAACGAGTTATTTCGGCAGTTACTTAAAAACGAATATGTAGCTGCACTTCCAATGCAGACCGAACATTTCACAATACTTTTATGACAAAACCTTTAGTGTTGTTTTAACTTTCAGTTGAGATTGTTGAAGGGAAAATTTCAATGTTAACTATGCTCGTTCCAATATTGCGATCGGTAATTCAGACAAAATCCTTCAAATACTCATTATATAGAAAATACCTTGTCATTGTTAGAGGAACTGATGTCATACCCTTTACAGAGTTTACATGTTTTGTTGAAGTTCATAATGAACACCAACATCGTTTTGAGATTTGTTGGGTGATGAATATTCTGATCGACTTGAACATTTTAACGGCACAATTCCATCTGTCAGTTCCCTTGACAATCTGTTGGTAATGTAATAGAATATTTATCAACATCATTGTTCATGATTTGAATGGCCGCATTCTATTTGTTTTATTAAATCAATGTTTCTATCAATTCATGGTGATATAAACAGAACTGTTATGCAGAACCCATTGGTGTTTTTAATGAACGTAGAAAAGGAAAACTAAACAGGTGCTTCTAATGTCTTGTTGAGTAAGTCAATCCGCCTAAAACTCTTGATCTCATCGAGAAATATTTTGTTTCTTTGTGTGATAAGAAGATGATGGTTTTTGAGTTTGGTTATTAGTGTGTTTACTTGTTGTTATGACAATTATGACTCGGTTCTCTTTTTGAGGATTGATTCTTTCTTGCGTGCTGGTCTTTTGCTGTCATTGGATGGCTAAATTTAAAGGAAGACCACCATCCATTGACAGCGTAAGGCCTCTGCGTGCAGTGACGTCAACCGAATGAATATGTAACGAAATGGCCTGCAAGCCGCCGAACACTTTGAGACACGGAAATTTTGCGTGATTTTGGAGGAAATGGAATGTGGAAGGAGGATACTTTTGACTTGCATTAAGGAGGTTTATAAAATAGAAATTATCCATCTTTCCAACGGTACCAAGCGTTTTTTTGTACCTCAACTAGAAATGTGATTTTTGATGAAAGAAAGGTAGGTGGGGTCAATTTTTCGATCTGGAAAGCTTTCTACCCTTTAGCTTTTATAACTATTGCGGGGGCATTTTTATCGAAAATTGATCTTAACCCCCAAAATGTGTAAAATTACTCTAAACATCCTATTTTAGGTCCAAAACTAGCTGTAACAAATTCTCAGGTCCCTGTGGTTACCACAACTATATATGCAAACACTGATGTCAAAATATTCGAAAGCATTAAACTACAAAATGGATAAGATAAGAGACTAGTTGATAAGGCAAGAACGTTCCATTTACTTCTCTAGCTTTTAGTTTACCCACGAATAATCAAAGAAGCCATTTTGCATCCAAAAATCGCAATGATATGAGTGGTAACCGGAAGTCACTTTTGTGCTGTCTGACAGAAGGACCACACTCTCTGGAAATGGACGCCAGTCCTTTGAATAAGGACTTCCACTTTCAACAAAAGACATGATTTCTCTGCGAAGATTTGCCTCAAACATAATATCGTTACCAGAAGGATGGGCCATTATTTCTTGCATTGTTCCAAAAAAAGCGTACCCGTCCCATCCATGAAATGATAACAGAGTGTCCAGGGCGATTCCGAACGGACTGACCGGTGCAGAAGGAACGGAAGTGACGACATAGCGGTACACAGGAGAATTGGTGTTCACGGCAGCGTACAGGGCCAGAAGGTCGTTTCCACAATTAACTCGGACATCAGACACCATGGACGTGAATTGGTGTCTCACCGTTTCCTTGCCAACCGGATACAGTCTCAGCGCCATCTTTGCAATGTCGGATCCAAATGAGCCAATTTTACGCATCACGTATGCATCATATGTAGATTTATTAACGATTTCATCGGGAACCCCTTCAAAATCAGTCTCTTGGGCAGTAGTCCCTAAAATTAAACACAAACTTAACGTATATAACTTAGTATACTTATGTGCACTTATGTCCAAAACAAATACAGTAACGCATTTAACATTTCGCTTGTTTTTATTTAATGTCCTTGCAACGTCTATTTGGGACAATGTCAATAACTACAAGCTTGAATGTTTGTATGTTTGCTGATATATGGAATCATTGGTACAGAAAGTTTATAAGTTTATCTTTACTGATTTATTTCCAAATCTACAGACCTGGGGGTCCACTTACAGAATAGATAACAAATACAATATAAAGTATCACAGTCAGTTATGCATGTAATACTGAGGTATATGTACAAAAATAAAGAAGCATATTCTTTAGTCGTACTTTGAACTAAGCAAGAGACAGGTAAAACATATCACTGTCTGGAACAAGATCAAGTTAAAATTACATTAAATCTTGTTTTAAACACTTTACTTTTTAATATTCATGCGACTTCTCTGACAGTAAAACTGAATGGAACGAGATGATCGACCAGGTGCTAACAGTCACATTTGCTAAACTAAATAAGGACAGTCAAGTACACTGTTTACACATTTGAAAAGAAATCATAGTCTGAAAATACTCGCACACGTTTCTTGACTTGAGCCTTAAACAGTGAGAAACAACTGGTAAAACAATTTGATAAAACAAAATCACTCACAAAAGTTGCTGCATTAGCTTATTGTATTGTGATAGTGATACAATCAACACTAAAACTGATAATTTGATTAATGTTCTCAATCTGATCTCAACTTTATACATACCTACAATTACCGGTACGTCATTACCGTGTCCATTTACCCAGGCATCAAACGGGGCCTCCTGAAGGACATACCCTGTAACGAAGGTCATCACGTGTATAATGTATAGGAGAAGGGTTGAGAACATGTGTACAGTAATTTGTGAGGGAGACCTGCCCTGCAGGTTGGGCGTTAGAATTGTACCTGCTGCCCCAATTACATGATCGTAAGAGGCGACTAAATTTGTGAACTCTTAACTTCCTAATGTTTCCCTTGCACTGCCCCTTTTGAGGAAGGCTATGGGTTCTGTCCCCAGATCGATATATATCAGAGTTTCTCTAACAATTGTTGTTACTACTCCCTGCTTGACGCTCAGTATTATGGGAGTAAGCGAATGGTTAATCTGTTGTCAGTTTAATGTGATCGGGTGGAATGTTCTGCTGGGGGCCTTCGGCAGTATATTTCAGTGTGATAACACTTTAAATCGGCAAAAGACCCATACTATTGCAAGGAGGCTTACATGACCATAACCACTGCCTCGAAAATACACACGCTTTCAAAACACGCACCCACACCTCCTTCACCAGGAGGCCTTCCGTAAATGAACCTTGCTGTTAAAAGGACGAAAAAAATGAATCTAGGCCAAGCGGAGGGAGACATGCGAATACGTGCACAGTAACCTGAAAGGATGACACATTAATTATGTATATGATAAATATAGCCCCAAAACGCATTGTTGTTATACTAAAACAAAATCAGAGAATACCAAAGCGTCAACAAAACCAAAATCCTTTCTCAAAATCGATTAAACTAGAGGCAAAATAGGGACAAAGGAATGATTTACATGGAGACTCTCGTAAAAGCACAAGAGAATAAAACCAGGTGTTCCGGAAGAGTAAGTGTGTTCTGCTTCATCAACGACATCCGCCATGTAAATCTTGGTCACATCCAAGTAAGCATCAATCCTCAAAATGAGAACCGAGTCATCATTGTCATCACAACAAGTAAGGTCACTAATTAGCAAACTCAAAAACGTCCATCTTCATACCACATAAAGATAATGAATATTTCTCGATGACATCAAAATGGCGACCATAAAACCTGCCCATAGTCTTCATCAGCCTGCATCTCTCGAATCCATGTGCCGTAAGTTTGTTCGTCAGCAGTTGACATCTAACACGAAAATCTCGATATTCAGAGCAAACCCTAGAAGAACGAATCAACTGCAACATGTAAACACCATATAGGATGGTGTGAAACAGGGATGTTACTATCAAGAAAGGGATTACTTTATATTAGTACTCCCTAGTGTCTATAACACACAATAGGGGAATTTGACTGGATATGTCTCACTCAAAGCGTACATTGATTCTGTTTTGACCTTGAATTTCAAAAAGTATTGCACAATAATCATACACGGAGCTATTAAAACTCCTATGTGATACTGTTAAGACTTAGGAACTAATTGAATTGGGTTTTTTTTAAGAAATCTGGATTTTTTGCTTCAAACTCTGCGGTTATTTTTCTTTTCTAAACCAGTCTTCTTGCTAAGTTCAAAAGTCTTAATTCTCTCTAATAATAGTATTTCTGAGGATTGAAAACCCTCCGTATGCTTTATTTGTGTGAAGTTATTCATGCCCGCCATTTTCATTTCAAGGACAAAACAGAAGTAGTATGTTGCTTTGATAGAGTTAGTTCAGTCAAACAATGTCAATATAGTGTGCCATAGACACTTTTAAGTACAGTTCAACCTAAGAATCATGTAAAAGCGGATAAGCATTATTTGGTAAAGTTTTGTTAAAATTCTCCACTATGTCCTTATCCGGAATATTCTATATTGCATGATTCTTATGTGGAGCTGTACTTAATAGTATAACGACATCGTTGTTTTGTGCAACATAATATGACCTACATGAGCTAATGGTGGAACCTGTTTTGCCAAAATTCACAGACACCTTGGCAAATTACATGTCACATGCAAGATTCTTGGCTAGTCATGTGATACATACCAACACTTGGTCAACTTATCTTTGCCCGAAATGGTAATTAATAAGCTTAGTATAACGCGGTATGTTATTTAGATGACCCTTTAACTTCTCGTTACGGATAAAATGTTATACTTGTCTAAATACAGACGAAGAAGCTTATCTATTTTATCATGGTTTGAATATCACACTATTAACAAAAAAAAATGCTGATTAAAGTACAAATGTTTCCTATGATGATTTGATACCTGACATATGTCACCGATCACCCAGTATCACTGTCTGTGTTACTATTGGATTTACCCTGCCTTCTTCACTTTTATAACTATTGTATATAAACTAATCGGTATTACAACTGGTTCGGCTTGGACTAGTCGTCATTTGTTTAACGCCCTTTTCACAGCTAGGATAACTCAAGGACGGCTTCCCGGTGTATGCGATGTGAGTGAATGTGGTGTGATAAGTGTATGCGGTGTGAGTGTATGTGGTGTGATAAGTGTATGTGATGTGAGTGTATGCGATGTGAGTGTATGCGATGTGAATGTATGCCTTGTGTGGGTGTTTTTGAGAGGCCGCGGTATGCTCATTTATGTATGGCCATTTTATGGATAGGTTTGATACCATGATTGTCATCAAAAAATTCTTGCGATAACGTAACGGTAAACTTTTAAGTCAGGTGTTGCTCGCTCTTCCGTAATCTTCAAAGGACGGTTATCTGGCGATTTGTCAGGTTGGATTTTTAACCTCATAGAGGTATGACCTATGGTGTTGTGCAATTGTTTAAAACACTTGAATAACTAGTTCAATTCTCACCGTCTATAATGGACATTCCTCCATCTAATTGTGCCCTGACTGGTAGATCTATCTGGTCTGTCATGGCCCAGGATGGGTACTCGTCCCAGGGCACCGCTTGTGTGACGTCATTGACAGACATTTGTAAAAGACACGTAATGTTGTGACAGTTGGTGTTTTTAAGGAATGCCACGTTGTCTACGGCAGCTCCAACTTTGGTTTTGGTCAGTAGTGGCGATGCACTAAGCAGCCAGGCTCTGTGGAACAAGCCTCTAGCCAGTGGAGAGGTAAGTAGGACAAACACACTAGTACCACCCGAACTCTGACCAAACAGGGTAACCTTTAACAAGGAGAAAGAGAGACGGACATTATCACATATCTAGAGAAAGCGGTGGCTAACAGCTCGTGTCTGAGTAAAATATAAATTTATAAAGATTTATTTTTTAACAAAGAAAGGATGAGAGCTCACCTTGTTTGGATCTCCACCAAAATTCCTAATATTTTCCTGAACCCATTTCAGAGCTAGTATCTGGTCCATGTGTCCATAGTTACCGGACGTGTTGGTTTTGGAGTTATGTGACAGTATGTTCAACGCCATGAATCCGAACGCCTGCAGACGGTAGTTCATGCTGACGTAGACGGTGTTGGTATCACGTGCAAGCTGCTCGGTCGGGGCATATCCCGGCATGTCACCGTTTCCAATCTGTAGTGATCCACCGTGGATAAAAACCATGACAGAAAGGTTAGCCGACGTCATATTTGTCGGGGTCCAGACGTTGAGATGAAGACAATCCTCCGTACCAACTACCTGAGTTAGATCGTGTTCCGCACGTTGTACACACTGGGACTTCAGCACGGAAGCGTCAAACGTACCCGGCCAGCACGTGCCATCCTCGTGACGTAGTGGCTCCGGCGGTTGCCAGCGTCTTGTCCCTACAGGGGGCACGGCGTACGGTATACCTCGGTAAGCGAAGGCGTTACCATCGAACTTACCTCTCACTGGGCCGCAAGAGGTTTGAACCAAGGCATCACGTGGTCCCGAGGCGCTATGTTGATCTCCGAAGAGGAAGCCGAGCGTGGCGTCTTTGAGTAGAACGACACAACATAAACACCAGAGCTTGTGCATCTGAAAGAAAAATATTAAAATGGCTACACGTTACATCGAATACTGTGAAGGGAAGTGAACATCGTGTAAATGACATGACATGTACCATTTGCACGAGGTTCACTTCCCTTCACCAGCCCATGCAAGCAGAAAAATAGACATTAAATCCTTTAATAAAGTTTCTGGCCCTAACTTGATCGAGACATTTTAAGCGATGTTTGGAATTATTTCGTCTAAAGAAAAAGTCATGTTTAATAATAAAGACGTTGTTGGTATATGACAATGTTGGGATTATCATGTGCAATGCAGTGCCATTATGGTATGAATGTTTTCAATGTGATAGTAATGTAATTACGGCTTGTATGATTTCTACGTAATTATGGTACATGCATATGATTTCAATGTAATTATGGTATGTTTGCTTTCAATGCCATGGTGGTAATTGTGGTTTCAATGTAATTATGCTATGTTGATGTGTTTCAATGTGATTTTATTTGTTAATTTTGTTTGCATTATTTCATTGCTTTATTTTCGAAAATAGAGAAATCAAAGAGACTATCTGATAACATAACTACAACGTACCTTTTTATCATAACTCTGCCGACCAACAAACCTACGGCACAGGGATTCGAGAGATGCAGGTTGATGAAGACTATGGCAAGCTTTATGGTCGCCATCTTGGTCTTATTGAGAAATATTCTGTATCTTTGTGTGATATGGAGATGGGCGTTTTTGAGTTTGCTTATTAGTGTGCTTACTTGTTGTGATTGACTATGATGATTCAGTTCTCATTTTAAGGATTGGTGCTTACTAGAATGAGACCAAGATTTGCAGGGGGGGGGGGGGGGGTCAGTCGATGAAGCAGAAGCAGCTTACTCTTCCGAAATACCTGGTCTTATTCTCTTGTACTTTTACTAGGGTCTCTATGTAAATCTTTCCTTTGTTCCTATTTTGCCTCTAGTTTAATCGATTTTGAGTTCGGGTTATGGTTTTGTTGACGCTTTAGTATTCTCTGATTTTGTTTCGATAATGATTGTGGAGCTGGTTTATCATAACTCTGTAATGTTTGTGGAGCTGGTTTATCAATACCTTTAATGTTTGTTGAGCAGGTTGTATCATAACTATGTCATGTTTGTGGAGCTGGTGTTATCAGAACTATGTCATGTTTGTGGAGCTGGTTTATTTGGAGCAGGGTGTATAACATCAATATAAACACACAGTGTATATCATCAATATAAACACAGAGTGTATAACATCAATATAAACACAGAGTGTATAACATCAATGTAAACACAGAGTGTATAACATCAATATAAACACAGAGTGTATAACATCAATATAAACACACAGTGTATAACATCAATATAAACACAGAGTGTATAACATCAATATAAACACAGAGTGTATAACATCAATATAAACACACAGTGTATAACATCAATGTAAACACAGAGTGTATAACATCAATATAAACACAGAGTGTATAACATCAATATAAACACACAGTGTATAACATCAATGTAAACACACAGTGTATAACATCAATGTAAACACAGAGTGTATAACATCAATATAAACACAGAGTGTATAACATCAATGTAAACACAGAGTGTATAACATCAATATAAACACACAGTGTATAACATCAATATAAACACAGTGTGTATAACATCAATATAAACACACAGTGTATAACATCAATATAAACACAGAGTGTATAACATCAATATAAACACAGAGTGTATAACATCAATATAAACACAGAGTGTATAACATCAATATAAACACAGAGTGTATAACATCAATATAAACACAGAGTGTATAACATCAATATAAACACAGAGTGTATAACATCAATATAAACACAGTGTGTATAACATCAATGTAAACACAGAGTGTATAACATCAATATAAACACAGAGTGTATAACATCAATATAAACACACAGTGTATAACATCAATATAAACACAGTGTATAACATCAATATAAACACACAGTGTATAACATCAATATAAACACACAGTGTATAACATCAATATAAACACACAGTGTATAACATCAATGTAAACACACAGTGTATATCATCAATATAAACATACAGTGTATAACATCAATATAAACACAGAGTGTATAACATCAATATTAACACAGAGTGTATAACATCAATATAAACACAGAGTGTATAACATCAATATAAACACAGAGTGTATAACATTAATATAAACACACAGTGTATAACATCAATATAAACACACAGTGTATAACATCAATGTAAACACACAGTGTATAACATTAATATAAACATACAGTGTATAACATCAATATAAACACACAGTGTATAACATCAATATAAACACACAGTGTATAACATCAATATAAACACACAGTGTATAACATCAATATAAACACACAGTGTATAACATCAATGTAAACACACAGTGTATATCATCAATATAAACATACAGTGTATAACATCAATATAAACACAGAGTGTATAACATCAATATTAACACAGAGTGTATAACATCAATATAAACACAGAGTGTATAACATCAATATAAACACAGAGTGTATAACATCAATATAAACACACAGTGTATAACATCAATATAAACACACAGTGTATAACATCAATATAAACACAGAGTGTATAACATCAATATAAACACACAGTGTATAACATCAATATAAACACACAGTGTATAACATCAATATAAACACAGAGTGTATAACATCAATATAAACACACAGTGTATAACATCAATATAAACACACAGTGTATTACATCAATATAAACACACAGTGTATAACATCAATATAAACACACAGTGTGTATAACATCAATATAAACACACAGTGTATAACATCAATATAAACACACAGTGTATAACATCAATGTAAACGCAGAGTGTATAACATTAATATAAACACACAGTGTATAACATCAATATAAACACAGTGTGTATAACATCAATATAAACACACAGTGTATAACATCAATATAAACACAGAGTGTATAACATCAATGTAAACGCAGAGTGTATAACATCAATATAAACACACAGTGTATAACATCAATATAAACACAGAGTGTATAACATCAATATAAACACAGATTGTATAACATCAATATAAACACAGAGTGTATAAAATCAATATAAACACACAGTGTATAACATCAATATAAACACACAGTGTATAACATCAATAGAGAGTATAACATCAATATAAACACACAGTGTATAACATCAATATAAACACAGAGTGTATAACATCAATATAAACACACAGTGTATAACATCAATATAAACACACAGTGTATAACATCAATAGAGAGTATAACATCAATATAAACACACAGTGTATAACATCAATATAAACACAGAGTGTATATCATCAATATAAACACAGAGTGTATAACATCAATATAAACACAGAGTGTATAACATCAATATAAACACACAGTGTATAACATCAATATAAACACACAGTGTATAACATCAATGTAAACACACAGTGTATAACATCAATATAAACACACAGTGTATAACATCAATATAAACACAGAGTGTATAACATCAATATAAACACACAGTGTATAACATCAATATAAACACAGAGTGTATAACATCAATATAAACACACAGTGTATAACATCAATATAAACACAGAGTGTATAACATCAATATAAACACAGAGTGTATAACATCAATATAAACACAGAGTGTATAACATCAATATAAACACAGAGTGTATAACATCAATATAAACACAGAGTGTATAACATCAATATAAACACAGAGTGTATAACATCAATATAAACACAGAGTGTATAACATCAATATAAACACAGAGTGTATAACATCAATATAAACACAGAGTGTATAACATCAATATAAACACAGAGTGTATAACATCAATATAAACACAGAGTGTATAACATCAATATAAACACAGAGTGTATAACATCAATATAAACACAGTGTATAACATCAATATAAACACACAGTGTATAACATCAATATAAACACACAGTGTATAACATCAATGTAAACACACAGTGTATAACATCAATATAAACACAGAGTGTATAACATCAATATAAACACACAGTGTATAACATCAATATAAACACACAGTGTATAACATCAATATAAACACAGAGTGTATAACATCAATATAAACACAGAGTGTATAACATCAATGTAAACACACAGTGTATAACATCAATGTAAACACACAGTGTATAACATCAATATAAACACACAGTGTATAACATCAATATAAACACACAGTGTATAACATCAATATAAACACACAGTGTATAACATCAATATAAACACACAGTGTATAACATCAATATAAACACACAGTGTATAACATCAATATAAACACACAGTGTATAACATCAATATAAACACACAGTGTATAAAATCAATATAAACACACAGTGTATAACATCAATGTAAACACACAGTGTATAACATCAATATAAACACAGAGTGTATAACATCAATATAAACACAGAGTGTATAACATCAATATAAACACACAGTGTATAACATCAATATAAACACAGAGTGTATAACATCAATATAAACACAGAGTGTATAACATCAATGTAAACACACAGTGTATAACATCAATGTAAACACAGAGTGTATAACATCAATGTAAGCACACAGTGTATAACATCAATATAAACACACAGTGTATAACATCAATATAAACACAGAGTGTATAACATCAATATAAACACAGAGTGTATAACATCAATATAAACACACAGTGTATAACATCAATATAAACACAGAGTGTATAACATCAAAATAAACACATTGTGTATAACATCAATATAAACACAGAGTGTATAACATCAATATAAACACACAGTGTATAACATCAATATAAACACAGAGTGTATAACATCAATATAAACACACAGTGTATAACATCAATATAAACACAGAGTGTATAACATCAATATAAACACACAGTGTATAACATCAATGTAAGCACACAGTGTATAACATCAATGTAAGCACACAGTGTATAACATCAATATAAACACACAGTGTATAACATCAATATAAACACACAGTGTATAACATCAATATAAACACAGAGTGTATAACATCAATATAAACACACAGTGTATAACATCAATATAAACACAGAGTGTATATCATCAATATAAACACAGAGTGTATAACATCAATATAAACATACAGTGTATAACATCAATATAAACACAGAGTGTATAACATCAATATAAACACAGAGTGTATAACATCAATATAAACACAGAGTGTATAACATCAATATAAACACAGAGTGTATAACATCAATATAAACACACAGTGTATAACATCAATATAAACACACAGTGTATAACATCAATATAAACACAGAGTGTATAACATCAATATAAACACAGAGTGTATAACATCAATATAAACACACAGTGTATAACATCAATATAAACACACAGTGTATAACATCAATATAAACACACAGTGTATAACATCAATATAAACACAGAGTGTATAACATCAATATAAACACAGAGTGTATAACATCAATGTAAACACACAGTGTATAACATCAATGTAAACACAGAGTGTATAACATCAATGTAAGCACACAGTGTATAACATCAATATAAACACACAGTGTATAACATCAATATAAACACACAGTGTATAACATCAATATAAACACACAGTGTATAACATCAATATAAACACACAGTGTATAACATCAATATAAACACACAGTGTATAACATCAATGTAAACACACAGTGTATAACATCAATATAAACACACAGTGTATAACATCAATATAAACACACAGTGTATAACATCAATGTAAACACACAGTGTATAACATCAATATAAACACAGAGTGTATAACATCAATATAAACACAGAGTGTATATCATCAATATAAACATACAGTGTATATCATCAATATAAACACACAGTGTATAACATCAATATAAACACATTGTGTATAACATCAATGTAAGCACAGAGTGTATAACATCAATATAAACACAGAGTGTATAACATCAATATAAACACAGAATGTATATCATCAATATAAACATACAGTGTATATCATCAATATAAACACAGAGTGTATATCATCAATATAAACATACAGTGTATATCATCAATATAAACACAGAGTGTATATCATCAATATAAACATACAGTGTATATCATCAATATAAACACACAGTGTATAACATCAATATAAACACAGAGTGTATAACATCAATATAAACACAGAGTGTATAACATCAATATAAACACAGTGTGTATAACATCAATATAAACACAGTGTATAACATCAATATAAACACAGAGTGTATAACATTAATATAAACACACAGTGTATAACATCAATATAAACATACAGTGTATAACATCAATATAAACACACAGTGTATAACATCAATGTAAACACAGAGTGTATAACATTAATATAAACACACAGTGTATAACATCAATATAAACATACAGTGTATAACATCAATATAAACACACAGTGTATAACATCAATGTAAACACAGAGTGTATAACATCGATATAAACATACAGTGTATAACATCAATATAAACACACAGTGTATAACATCAATGTAAACACAGAGTGTATAACATCGATATAAACACACAGTGTATAACATCAATGTAAACACACAGTGTATAACATCAATATAAACATACAGTGTATAACATCAATATAAACACACAGTGTATAACATCAATGTAAACACAGAGTGTATAACATCGATATAAACACACAGTGTATAACATCGATATAAACACACAGTGTATAACATCAATATAAACACAGAGTGTATAACATCAATATAAACACACAGTGTATAACATCGATATAAACACAGAGTGTATAACATCAATATAAACACACAGTGTATAACATCAATATAAACACAGTGTATAACATCGATATAAACACACAGTGTATAACATCAATGTAAACACAGAGTGTATAACATTAATATAAACACACAGTGTATAACATCAATATAAACACACAGTGTATAACATCAATATAAACACACAGTGTATAACATCAATATAAACACAGAGTGTATAACATCAATGTAAACACACAGTGTATAACATCGATATAAACACACAGTGTATAACATCAATATAAACACAGAGTGTATAACATCAATATAAACACACAGTGTGTATAACATCAATATAAACACAGAGTGTATAACATCAATATAAACACACAGTGTGTATAACATCAATATAAACACACAGTGTATAACATCAATATAAACACACAGTGTATAACATCAATATAAACACACAGTGTATAACATCAATATAAACACAGAGTTTATAACATCTATATAAACACACAGTGTATAACATCAATATAAACACACAGTGTATAGCATCAATATAAACACACAGTGTATAACATCAATATAAACACAGAGTGTATAAAATCAATGTAAGCACACAGTGTATAACATCAATATAAACACACAGTGTATAACATCAATATAAACAAACAGTGTATAACATTAATATAAACATACAGTGTATAACATCAATATAAACACAGAGTGTATAACATCAATATAAACACAGAGTGTATAACATCAATATAAACACAGAGTGTATAACATCAATATAAACACACAGTGTATAACATCAATATAAACACAGAGTGTATAACATCAATATAAACACAGAGTGTATAACATCAATATAAACACAGAGTGTATAACATCAATATAAACACAGAGTGTATAACATCAATGTAAACACACAGTGTATAACATCAATGTAAACACAGAGTGTATAACATCAATATAAACACACAGTGTATAACATCAATGTAAACACAGAGTGTATAACATTAATATAAACACAGAGTGTATAACATCAATGTAAACACACAGTGTATAACATCAATATAAACACAGAGTGTATAACATCAATGTAAACACACAGTGTATAACATCAATATAAACACAGAGTGTATAACATCAATATAAACACACAGTGTATAACATCAATGTAAACACAGAGTGTATAACATTAATATAAACACAGAGTGTATAACATCAATATAAACACACAGTGTATAACATCAATATAAACACACAGTGTATAACATCAATATAAACACAGAGTGTATAACATCAATATAAACACACAGTGTATAACATCAATATAAACACATTGTGTATAACATCAATATAAACACAGAGTGTATAACATCAATATAAACACACAGTGTATAACATCAATATAAACACACAGTGTATAACATCAATATAAACACAGTGTATAACATCAATATAAACACAGAGTGTATAACATCAATATAAACACACAGTGTATAACATCAATATAAACACACAGTGTATAACATCAATATAAACACAGAGTGTATAACATCAATATAAACACAGAGTGTATAACATCAATATAAACACACAGTGTATAACATCAATATAAACACACAGTGTATAACATCAATATAAACACAGTGTATAACATCAATATAAACACAGAGTGTATAACATCAATATAAACACACAGTGTATAACATCAATATAAACACGAGTGTATAACATCAATATAAACACAGAGTGTATAACATCAATGTATACATACAGTGTATAACATCAATATAAACACAGTGTATAACATCAATATAAACACAGTGTCTAACATCAATGTAAACACACAGTGTATAACATCAATGTAAACACAGAGTGTATAACATCAATGTAAACACAGAGTTTATATCATCAATGTAAACACAGAGTGTATAACATCAATATAAACACACAGTGTATAACATCAATATAAACACACAGTGTATAACATCAATATAAACACAGAGTGTATAACATCAATATAAACACACAGTGTATAACATCAATATAAACACACAGTGTATAACATCAATGTAAACACACAGTGTATAACATCAATATAAACACAGAGTTTATAACATCTATATAAACACACAGTGTATAACATCAATATAAACACGAGTGTATAACATCAATATAAACACACAGTGTATAACATCAATATAAACACACAGTGTATAACATCAATATAAACACAGAGTGTATAACATCAATATAAACACGAGTGTATAACATCAATATAAACACACAGTGTATAAAATCAATATAAACACAGAGTGTATAACATCAATATAAACACACAGTGTATAACATCAATATAAACACAGAGTGTATAAAATCAATGTAAGCACACAGTGTATAACATCAATATAAACACACAGTGTATAACATCAATATAAACACAGAGTGTATAACATCAATATAAACACACAGTGTATAACATCAATATAAACACACAGTGTATAACATCAATATAAACACGAGTGTATAACATCAATATAAACACACAGTGTATAACATCAATATAAACACAGAGTGTATAACATCAATATAAACACAGAGTGTATAACATCAATATAAACACACAGTGTATAACATCAATATAAACACCGAGTGTATAACATCAATATAAACACACAGTGCATATCATCAATATAAACACAGAGTGTATAACATCAATATAAACACACAGTGTATTACATCAATATAAACACAGAGTGTATAACATCAATATAAACACAGAGTGTATAACATCAATATAAACACACAGTGTATAACATCAATATAAACACACAGTGTATAACATCAATATAAACACACAGTGTATAACATCAATATAAACACAGAGTGTATAACATCAATATAAACACAGAGTGTACAACATCAATATAAACACACAGTGTATAACATCAATATAAACACAGAGTGTATAACATCAATATAAACACACAGTGTATAACATCAATATTAACACAGAGTGTATAACATCAATATAAACACACAGTGTATAACATCAATATAAACACACAGTGTATAACATCAATATAAACACAGAGTGTATAACATCAATATAAACACAGAGTGTATAACATCAATATAAACACAGAGTGTACAACATCAATATAAACACAGTGTATAACATCGATATAAACACACAGTGTATATCATCAATATAAACACAGAGTGTATAACATCAATATAAACACACAGTGTATAACATCAATATAAACACAGAGTGTATAACATCAATATAAACACAGAGTGTATAACATCAATATAAACACACAGTGTATAACATCAATATAAACACACAGTGTATATCATCAATATAAACATACAGTGTATAACATCAATATAAACACAGAGTGTATAACATCAATATAAACACAGAGTGTATAACATCAATATAAACACAGAGTGTATAACATCAATATAAACACAGAGTGTATAACATCAATATAAACACACAGTGTATAACATCAATATAAACACACAGTGTATAACATCAATATAAACACACAGTGTATAACATCAATATAAACACACAGTGTATAACATCAATATAAACACAGTGTATAACATCAATATAAACACAGTGTATAACATCAATATAAACACAGAGTGTATAACATCAATATAAACACAGAGTGTATAACATCAATATAAACACAGAGTGTATAACATCAATATAAACACAGAGTGTATAACATCAATATAAACACACAGTGTATAACATCAATATAAACACAGAGTGTATAACATCAATATAAACACACAGTGTATAACATCAATATAAACACACAGTGTATAACATCAATATAAACACACAGTGTATAACATCAATATAAACACAGTGTATAACATCAATATAAACACAGAGTGTATAAAATCAATGTAAACACAGAGTGTATAACATCAATATTAACACAGAGTGTATAACATCAATATAAACACAGAGTGTATAACATCAATGTAAACACAGAGTGTATAACATCAATATTAACACAGAGTGTATAACATCAATATAAACAAACAGTGTATAACATCAATATAAACACACAGTGTATAACATCAATAGAGAGTATAACATCAATATACAGTATTAACTGTGATGAAATGTAACATATACATACATCTGTACGGTATGATTAGTCTAAATGATGTTTAGTTTTAATTGGTGTTTACCTGTCTGGGGTTTATATAATCTGAGTGTGTTGTTTTGCTTATTTGAATTAATCTATCTGAATTATATAGTAGTTAACTGGTGGCAATTTAGTATAATACGACGTAAATTGACTGTAAATTGTATGTTGTTAACCTGTTAAACATCTCTCTTAAACATTTTATGACTTAAGGTTATCTATTTCTTCTTGTTGCTATTTTTTTCTTTGGTAAAAGTTTATTCAAGGCCTCTCGGGACCATACAATCAAAGGATGTTTTTTTGGGGAAAAACAGTAGGTCTACGGGGTTATCCTAAAATCTTAATAACCAGACAATATAACTCAATACAGTCTGTAACAAATAAATCAGTAGGTCTACGGGGTTATCCTAAAATCTTAATAGCCAGACAATATAACTCAATACAGTCTGTACCAAACAAATCAGTAGGTCTAAGAGGTTATCCTAAAATCTTAATATCCAGACCCCATAACTCAATAAAGTCTGTACCAAACAAATCAGTAGGTCTACGAAGTTATCCTAAAATCTTAATAGCTAGACACAATAACTCAATAAAGTCTGTACCAAACAAATCAGTAGGTCTACGAGGTTATCCTAAAATCTTAATAGCTAGACACAAAACTCAATACAGTCTGTACCAAACAAATCAGTAGGTCTACGAGGTTATCCTAAAATCTTAATATCCAGACCCAATAACTCAAAACAGTCTGTACCAAATAAATCAGTAGGTCTACGAGGTTATCCTAAAATCTTAATATCCAGACCCCATAACTCAATAAAGTCTGTACCAAACAAATCAGTAGGTCTACGAGGTTATCCTAAAATCTTAATATCCAGACCCAATAACTCAAAACAGTCTGTACCAAATAAATCAGTAGGTCTACGAGGTTATCCTAAAATCTTAATATCCAGACCCCATAACTCAATAAAGTCTGTACCAAACAAATCAGTAGGTCTACGGGGTTATCCTAAAATCGTAATAGCAGACAATATAACTCAATACAGTCTGTAACAAATAAATCAGTAGGTCTACGAGGTTATCCTAAAATCTTAATAGCCAGACCCAATAACTCAATAAAGTCTGTACCAAACAAATCAGTAGGTCTACGGGGTTATCCTAAAATCTTAATAGCAGACAATATAACTCAATACAGTCTGTACCAAACAAATCAGTAGGTCTACGAGGTTATCCTAAAATCTTAATAGCCAGACAATATAACTCAATACAGTCTGTACCAAACAAATCATTAGGTCTACGAGGTTATCCTAAAATCTTAATATCCAGACCCCATAACTCAATAAAGTCTGTACCAAACAAACGTTGGACACATAAATATATATTGTATACAATGTAACAATATGACATACAAACACCCACGGATAATGGTAAGGGAAGGCGAGTGTTTCACAAAGAGCTTAGTCTTTACTGCCAAGGGAAAGTCAGTGTTTCACAAATAGCTTGGACTTTATTGCAAAGGGAAGGCCAGTGTATCACAAAGAGCTTGGTCGCTACTGCAAGGGAAAGCCAGTGTTTCACAAAGAACTTGGTCTACTGCAAAGGGAAAGCCAGTGTTTCACAAAGAGCTTGGTCTCTACTGCAAAGGGAAAGCCAGTGTTTCACAAAGAGCCTCATCTCTACTGCAAAGCGGAGGCCAGAATTTCACTGAGAGCTTGGGCTCTATTGCAAAGGGAATGCCAGTGTGTCACAAAGAGCTTGGTCTACTGCAAAGGGAAAGCCAGTGTATCACAGAGAGCGTGGTCTACTGCAAATGGAAGGCAAGTATTTCACAAAGAGCTTGGTCTACTGCAAAGGGAAAGTCGGTGTATTACAAAGAGCTTGATTTCTTCTGCAAAGCGAAGGCCAGAATTTCACAAAGAGCTTGGTCTACTGCAAAGGGAAAGCCAGTGTTTCACAAAAAGCGTGGTCTCTACTGCAAAGCGGAGGCCAGTATTTCACTGAGAGCTTGGGCTCTATTGCAAAGGGAAGGCCAATGTTTCACAAAGATGTTGGTCTCTACTGCAAAGAAAAGGCAAGTGTTTCACAAAGAGCTTGGTCTACTGCAAAGGGAAAGCCAGTGTATCACAAAGAGCTTGGTCTACTGCAAAGGGAAAGCCAGTGTATCACAAAGAGCTTGGTCGCTACTGCAAAGGGAAAGCCAGTGTTTCACAAAGAGCTTGGTCTCTACTGCAGACTTATTGAGTTATACACATGAATAGGAATAACTTCATACTTATATAACGTGTTTAATTCCAAATGACCCGTGATGTCTTACTCGTGCTGCGAACAGACGATAACACGAAATGTCATATGGCACTAGACATGGACCCCTGATGAATGAATGTCGTATATAAGCCACAATACATTGACCCCTTAAAAATGTAAACATCTTTCTGACCTCACAATTTGGCTTTCCAACTCTTTGCATTTTGTAAAAGATAAGAGCTTGCTGAATTCAGTAGACGTCTATTCTGTTTTCTGAACCAATAAGATAACTTACGTCATTTAGACAAATAGTTTGTAGCTGAAATCATTCAGCCCAACTGTATACTATACTAAAGCGTTTGGTCTACAAAGTGCCGATTAAGCCATACGATGCTTACCCACAAAGCAGATTTAGGGGTGAATATTATATTTAGTTTGAATAAAATACATACATATGTATACCACAAACGTTTACTTAATAATGAATCTAGTAAATACAAATAATTTTGTTGCAACTTCTGGCATGGACATTTTTTTCTATGTATTCAAATATAAAGTGTACGAGTTTATATTTTGATTATGAATATTTCCTTGAAGATATATTCACAATTAAAAATCATTTTTGATCAGTCTATACAAAAAGGAATATGTTTAACCTTAACCCAGGTGCCTACCTTTCGGTCCAGAACTGTGTCCAGACGTATTGTACAACAGATCGACGGCTAGGTAAGATAAGGGCCGAGGTAAACGAACTAAATCAGACCGAACGACTCGGTGACGTAGTCACTTAGACTGGGAGTCATCGTGACGTAGTCAACTAGACCGAGAGGTGATCAACTAGGCTAAGATTTTGTGAAAAGGTATATCAGAAAACCTTGTCACCAAACACACCTGTCAGAAATACACTCCGAGCTTAGACTACTGCACACGTGTTAGTACATGTACACACCAACACACTCCGTGCTCTGACTTCTGTACACGTGTTGGTAAATGTACACACCGACACGCTCTGTGCTCTGACTACTGTACACGTGTTAGTACATGTACACACCAACACACTCAGTGCTCTGATTACTGTACACGTGTTAGTACATGTACACACCAACACACTCTGTTCTCTGACTACTATACACGTGTTATTACATGTACACACCAACACACTCCGTTCTCTGACTACTATACACGTGTTAGTACATATATACACATACACTCCGTGCTCTGACTACTGTACACGTGTTAGTACATGTGCACACCAACACGCTCCGTTATCTACTATACACGTTTTAGTACATGTACACACCAACACACTCCCTGCTCTGACTACTGTACACATGTTAGTACATGTACACACCAACACGCTCCGTTCTCCGACTACTGTACACGTGTTAGTACATGTACACACCAACACACTCCGTTCTCTGACTACTATACACGTGTAAGTACATGTACACACCAACACACTCCGTTCTCTGACTACTGTACACGTCTTAGTACATGTACACACCAACACACTCCGTGCTCTAACTACTGTACACGTGTTAGTACATGTACACACCAACACGCTCCGTTCTCTGACTACTGTACAAGTGTTAGTACATGAACACATTAACACGCTCCGTGCTCTGACTACTGTACACGTGTTAGTACATGTACACACCAACACCCTCCGTTCTCTGACTACTGTACACGTGTTAGTACATGTACACACCAACACACTCCGTTCTCTGACTACTGTACACGTGTTAGTACTGTACATGTACACACCAACACCCTCCGTTCTCTGACTACTGTACACGTGTTATTAAATGTACACACCAACACGCTCCGTGCTCTGACTACTGTACACGTGTTAATACATGTACACACCAACACGCTCCGTGCTCTGACTACTGTACACGTGTTAGTACATGTACACACCAACACACTCCGTTCTCTGACTACTATACACGTGTTGGTACATGTACACACCAACACACTCCGTTCTCTGACTACTGTACACGTGTTAGTATATGTACACACCAACACACTCCGTGCTCTGACTACTTTACACGTGTTAGTACATGTACACACCAACACACTCCGTTCTCTGACTACTGTACACGTGTTAGTACATGAACACATCAACACACTCCGTTCTCTGACTACTGTACACGTGTTAGTACATGAACACATCAACACACTCCGTTCTCTGACTACTGTACACGTGTTAGTTCATGTACACACCAACACTCCGTTCTCTGACTACTGTACACGTGTTAGTACATGTACACACCAACACACTCCGTTCTCTGACTACTGTACACGTGTTAGTACATGTACACACCAACACACTCCGTTCTCTGACTACTGTACACGTGTTAGTACATGTACACACAAACACGCTCCGTGCTCTGACTACTGTACACGTGTAAGTACATGTATACACCAACACACTCCGTGCTCTGACTACTATACACGTGTTAGTACATGAACACATCAACACAGTCCGTTCTCTGACTACTATATACGTGTAAGTACATGTACACACCAACACACTCCGTTCTCTGACTACTGTACACGTGTTAGTATATGTACACACCAACACTCCGTGCTCTGACTACTATACACGTGTTAGTACATGTACACACCAACACACTCCGTTCTCTGACTACTATACACGTGTTAGTACATGTACACACCAACACACTCCGTGCTCTGACTACTGTACACGTGTTAGTACATGTGTACACCAACACGCTACGTGCTCTGACTACTGTACACGTGTTAGTACATGAACACATCAACACACTCCGTTCTCTGATTACTGTACACGTGTTAGTACATGTACACACCAACACACTCCGTTCTCTGACTTCTGTACACGTGTTAGTACATGTACACACCAACACACTCCGTTCTCTGACTACTGTACACGTGTTAGTACTGTACATGAACACATCAACACACTCCGTGCTATGACTACTGTACACGTGTTAGTACATGTACACACCAACACACTCCGTTCTCTGACTACTATATACGTGTTAGTACATGTACACACCAACACAATCCGTTCTCTGACGACTGTACACGTGTTAGTACATGTTTACACCAACACGCTCCGTGCTCTGACTACTGTACACGTGTTAGTACATGTACACACCAACACACTCCGTTCTCTGACTAGTGTACACGTGTTATTACATGAACACATCAACACACTCCGTTCTCTGACTACTGTACACGTGTTAGTACATGAACACATCAACACACTCTGTTCCTTGACTACTGTACACGTGTTAGTACATGTACACACCAACACACTCCGTTCTCTGACTACTGTACACGTGTTAGTACATGAACACACCAACACACTCCGTGCTCTGACTACTGTACACGTGTTAGTACATGAACACATCAACACACTCCGTTCTCTGACTACTGTACACGTGTTAGTACATGTACACACCAACACACTCCGTTCTCTGACTACTGTACACGTGTTAGTACATGTACACACCAACACACTCCGTTCTCTGACTACTGTACACGTGTTAGTACATGTACACACCAACACACTCCGTGCTCTGACTACTGTACACGTGTTAGTACATGTACACACAAACACGCTCCGTGCTCCGACTACGGTACACGTGTAAGTACATGTATACACCAACACGCTCCGTGATCTGACTACTGTACACGTGTTAGTACATGTACACACCAACACACTCCGTGCTCTGACTACTGTACACGTGTTAGTACATGTACACACAAACACGCTCCGTGCTCTGACTACGGTACACGTGTAAGTACAGGTAAACACAAACGCGCTCCGTGCTCTGACTACGGTACACGTGTTAGTACATGTATCCACAAACGCGCTCCGTGGTCTGACTACTGTACACGTGTTAGTACATGTACACATCAACACACTCCGTGCTCTGACTACTGTACACGTGTTAGTACATGTACACACCAACACACTCCGTTCTCTGACTACTATATACGTGTTAGTACATGTACACACCAACACACTCCGTTCTCTGACTAGTGTACACGTGTTAGTACATGAACACATCAACACACTCCGTTCTCTGACTACTGTACACGTGTTAGTACATGAACACACCAACACACTCCGTTCTCTGACTACTGTACAGGTGTTAGTACATGTACACACCAACACACTCCGTTCTCTGACTACTGTACACGTGTTAGTACAGGTATACACCAACACGCTCCGTTCTCTGACTACTGTACACGTGTTAGTACATCTACACACCAACACACTCCGTTCTCTGACTACTGTACACGTGTAAGTACATGTACACACCAACACCCTCCGTTCTCTGACTACTATACACGTGTTAGTACAGGTATACACCAACACGCTCCGTTCTCTGGCTACTGTACACGTGTTAGTATATGTACACACCAACACACTCCGTGCTCCGACTACTGTGCACGTGTTAGTACATGTACACACCAACAAACTCCGTGCTCTGACTACTATACACGTGTTAGTACTTGTACACACCAACACACCCCGTTCTCTGGCTACTGTACACGTGTTAGTAAAGGTACACACCAACACACTCCGTTCTCTGGCTACTGTACACGTGTTAGTACTTGTACACACCAACACACTCCGTTCTCTGACTACTGTACACGTGTTAGTACATGTACACACCAACACGCTCCGTGCTCTGACTACTGTACACGTGTTAGTACAGGTACACACCAACACACTCCGTGCTCTGACTACTGTACACGTGTTAGTACATGTACACACCAACACGCTCCGTGCTCTGACTACTGTACACGTGTTAGTACAGGTATACACCAACACACTCCGTTCTCTGACTACTGTACACGTGTTAGTACTTGTACACACCAACACACTCCGTACTCTGACTACTGTACACGTGTTAGTACTTGTACACACCAACACACTCCGTTCTCTGACTACGGTACACGTGTTAGTACATGTATCCACAAACACCCTCCGTTCTCTGGCTACTGTACACCTGTTAGTACTTGTACACACCAACACGACGCTCCGTTCTCTGACTACTGTACACGTGTTAGTATATGTACACACCAACACGCTCCGTGCTCTGATTACTTTACACGTGTTAGTACATGTACACACCAACACACTCCGTTCTCTGACTACTATATATGTGTTAGTACATGTACACACCAACACACTCCGTTCTCTGACTACTGTGCACGTGTTAGTACATGTACACACCAACACACTCCGTTCTCTGACTACTGTGCACGTGTTAGTACATGTACACACCAACACACTCCGTTCTCTGACTAATGTACACGTGTTAGTACATGTAGACACCAACACACTACTGTACACGTGTTAGTACATGTACACACCAACACACTCCGTTCTCTGATTACTATACACGTGTTAGTACATGTACACACACCAACACACTCCGTTCTCTGACAACTAAACACGAGTAAGTACATGAACACACCAACACCCTCCGTTATCTGACTACTGTACACGTGTTCGTACATGTACACACCAACACACTCCGTTCTCTGACTACTATACACGTGTTAGTACATGTACACACCAACACACTCCGTTCTCTGACTACTGTACACGTGTTAGTACATGTACACACCAACACGCTCCGTGCTCTGGCTACTGTACACGTGTTAGTACTTGTACACACCAACACACTCCGTTTTCTGACTCCTGTACACGTGTTAGTACATGTACACACCAACACACTCCGTGCTCTGACTACTGTACACGTGTTAGTACATGTATACACCAACACGCTCCGTGCTCCGACTGCTGTACACGTGTTAGTACATGTACACACCAACACACTCCGTGCTCTGACTACTATACACGTGTAAGTATATGAACACACCAACACCCTCCGTTCTCTGACTACTATACACGTGTTAGTAAATGTACACACCAACACACTCCGTTCTCTGACTACTATACACGTGTTAGTACATGTACACACTAACACACTCCGTTCTCTGACTACTATACACGTGTTAGTACATGTACACACCAACACACTCCGTGCTCTGACTACTGTACACGTGTTAGTACATTTACACACCAACACACTCCGTTCTCTGACTATTATTCACGTGTTAGTACATGTACACACCAACACACTCCGTTCTCTGATTACTATACACGTGTTAGTACATGTACACACCAACACACTCCGTTCTCTGACTACTATACACGTGTTAGTACATGTACACACCAACACACTCCGTTCTCTGACTACTATACACGTGTTAGTACATGTACACACCAGCACACTCCGTTCTCTGACTACTATACACGTGTTAGTACATGTACACACCAACACACTCCGTGCTCTGACTACTGTACACGTGTTAGTACATGTTTACACCAACACGCTCCGTGCTCTGACTACTGTACACGTGTTAGTACATGTACACACCAACACACTCCGTTCTCTGACTACTGTACACGTGTTAGTACATGTACACACCAACACACTCCGTTCTCTGTCTACTGTACACGTGTTAGTACATGTACACACCAACACACTCCGTTCTCTGACTACTGTACACGTGTTAGTACATGTACACACCAACACACTCCGTGCTCTGGCTACTGTACACGTGTTAGTACTTGTACACACCAACACGCTCTGTGCTCCGACTACTGTACACGTGTTAGTACATGTATACACATACACTCCGTGCTCTGACTACGGTACACGTGTTAGTACATGTATACACATACACTCCGTGCTCCGACTACTGTGCACGTGTTGGTACATGTACACACCAACACACTCCGTGCTCCGACTACTGTACACGTGTTAGTACATGTACACACCAACACACTCCGTTCTCTGACTACTATACACGTGTTAGTACATGTACACACCAACACACTCCGTTCTCTGACTACTGTACACGTGTTAGTACATGTACACACCAACACACTCCGTTCTCTGTCTACTGTACACGTGTTAGTACATGTACACACCAACACACTCCGTTCTCTGACTACTGTACACGTGTTAGTACATGTACACACCAACACGCTCCGTTCTCTGACTACTATACACGTGTTAGTACATGTACACACCAACACACTCCGTGCTCTGACTACTGTACACGTGTTAGTACATTTACACACCAACACACTCCGTTCTCTGACTATTATTCACGTGTTAGTACATGTACACACCAACACACTCCGTTCTCTGACTACTACACACGTGTTAGTACATGTACACACCAACACACTCCGTTCTCTGACTACTGTACACGTGTTAGTACATGTACACACCAACACACTCCGTTCTCTGTCTACTGTACACGTGTTAGTACATGTACACACCAACACACTCCGTTCTCTGTCTACTGTACACGTGTTAGTACATGTACACACCAACACACTCCGTTCTCTGACTACTGTACACGTGTTAGTACATGTACACACCAACACGCTCCGTGCTCTGACTACTGTACACGTGTTAGTACATGTACACACTAACATACTCCGTTCTTTGACTACTGTACACGTGTTAGTACATGTACACACCAACACGCTCCGTGTTCTGACTACTGTACACGTGTTAGTACATGTATACACCAACACTCCGTGCTCTGACTACGGTACACGTGTTAGTACATGTATACACATACACTCCGTGCTCCGACTACTGTGCACGTGTTGGTACATGTACACACCAACACACTCCGTGCTCCGACTACTGTACACGTGTTAGTACATGTACACACCAACACACTCCGTTCTCTGACTACTATACACGTGTTAGTACATGTACACACCAACACGCTCCGTGCTCTGACTACTGTACACGTGTTAGTACATGTACACACCAACATACTCCGTTCTTTGACTACTGTACACGTGTTAGTACATGTACACACCAACACGCTCCGTGCTCTGGCTACTGTACACGTGTTAGTACTTGTACACACCAACACGCTCCGTGCTCTGACTACTGTACACGTGTTAGTACATGTATACACCAACACTCCGTGCTCTGACTACGGTACACGTGTTAGTACATGTATACACATACACTCGGTGCTCCGACTACTGTGCACGTGTTGGTACATGTACACACCAACACACTCCGTGCTCCGACTACTGTACACGTGTTAGTACATGTACACACCAACACACTCCGTTCTCTGACTACTATACACGTGTTAGTACATGTACACACCAACACACTCCGTTCTCTGTCTACTTTACACGTGTTAGTACATGTACACACCAACACACTCCGTTCTCTGACTACTGTACACGTGTTAGTACATGTACACACCAACACACTCCGTTCTCTGACTACTGTACACGTGTTAGTACATGTACACACCAACACACTCCGTGCTCTGACTACTATACACGTGTTAGTACATGTACACACCAACACACTCCGTGCTCTGACTACTATACACGTGTTAGTACATGTACACACCAACACACTCCGTGCTCTGACTACTGTACACGTGTTAGTACATTTACACACCAACACACTCCGTTCTCTGACTATTATTCACGTGTTAGTACATGTACACACCAACACACTCCGTTCTCTGACTACTATACACGTGTTAGTACATGTACACACCAACACACTCCGTTCTCTGACTACTATACACGTGTTAGTACATGTACACACCAACACACTCCGTTCTCTGACTACTATACACGTGTTAGTACATGTACACACCAACACACTCCGTTCTCTGACTACTATACACGTGTTAGTACATGTACACACCAACACACTCCGTGCTCTGACTACTGTACACGTGTTAGTACATGTTTACACCAACACGCTCCGTGCTCTGACTACTGTACACGTGTTAGTACATGTACACACCAACACACTCCGTTCTCTGACTACTGTACACGTGTTAGTACATGTACACACCAACACACTCCGTTCTCTGTCTACTGTACACGTGTTAGTACATGTACACACCAACACACTCCGTTCTCTGAATACTGTACACGTGTTAGTACATGTACACACCAACACACTCCGTGCTCTGGCTACTGTACACGTGTTAGTACATGTACACACCAACAAGCTCCGTACTCTGACTACTGTACACGTGTTAGTACATGTACACACCAACACGCTCCGTGCTCTGACTACTGTACACGTGTTAGTACATGTATACACCAACACTCCGTGCTCTGACTACTGTACACGTGTTAGTACATGTATACACATACACTCCGTGCTCCGACTACTGTGCACGTGTTGGTACATGTACACACCAACACACTCCGTGCTCCGACTACTGTACACGTGTTAGTACATGTACACACACCAACACGCTCCGTTCTCTGACTTATGTACACGTGTTAGTACATGTGCACACCAACACGCTCGGTACTCGGACTACTGTACACATGTAAGTACATGTACACACCAACACACTCCGTTCTCTGACTACTGTACACGTGTTAGTACATGTACACACCAACACGCTCCGTTCTCTGACTCATGTACACGTGTTAGTACATGTACAAACCAACACGCTCGGTACTCGGACTACTGTACACATGCTAGTACATGTAGACACCAACACACTCCGTTCTCTGACTACTGTACACATGTTAGTACATGTACACACCAACACACTCCGTGCTCCGACTACTGTACACGTGTTGGTACATGTACACACCAACACACTCCGTGCTCTGACTACTGTACACGTGTTGGTACATGTACACAGCAACACACTCCGTTCTCTGACTACTGTACACGTGCTAGTATATGTACACACCAACACGCTCCGTGCTCTGACTACTGTACACGTGTTAGTACATGTACACACCAACATACTTCGTTCTTTGACTACTGTACACGTGTTAGTACATGTACACACCAACACGCTCCGTGCTCTGGCTACTGTACACGTGTTAGTACTTGTACACACCAACACGCTCCGTGCTCCGACTACTGTACACGTGTTAGTACATGTATACACATACACTCCGTGCTCTGACTACGGTACACGTGTTAGTACATGTATACACATACACTCCGTGCTCCGACTACTGTGCACGTGTTGGTACATGTACACACCAACACACTCCGTGCTCCGACTACTGTACACGTGTTAGTACATGTACACACCAACACACTCCGTTCTCTGACTACTATACACGTGTTAGTACATGTACACACCAACACACTCCGTTCTCTGACTACTGTACACGTGTTAGTACATGTACACACCAACACACTCCGTTCTCTGTCTACTGTACACGTGTTAGTACATGTACACACCAACACACTCCGTTCTCTGACTACTGTACACGTGTTAGTACATGTACACACCAACACGCTCCGTGCTCTGACTACTGTACACGTGTTAGTACATGTACACACCAACATACTCCGTTCTTTGACTACTGTACACGTGTTAGTACATGTACACACCAACACGCTCCGTGTTCTGACTACTGTACACGTGTTAGTACATGTATACACCAACACTCCGTGCTCTGACTACGGTACACGTGTTAGTACATGTATACACATACACTCCGTGCTCCGACTACTGTGCACGTGTTGGTACATGTACACACCAACACACTCCGTGCTCCGACTACTGTACACGTGTTAGTACATGTACACACCAACACACTCCGTTCTCTGACTACTCTACACGTGTTAGTACATGTACACACCAACACGCTCCGTGCTCTGACTACTGTACACGTGTTAGTACATGTATACACCAACACTCCGTGCTCTGACTACGGTACACGTGTTAGTACATGTATACACATACACTCCGTGCTCCGACTACTGTGCACGTGTTGGTACATGTACACACCAACACACTCCGTGCTCCGACTACTGTACACGTGTTAGTACATGTACACACCAACACACTCCGTTCTCTGACTACTATACACGTGTAAGTACATGTACACACCAACACACTCCGTTCTCTGTCTACTGTACACGTGTTAGTACATGTACACACCAACACACTCCGTTCTCTGACTACTGTACACGTGTTAGTACATGTACACACCAACACACTCCGTTCTCTGACTACTATACACGTGTTAGTACATGTACACACCAACACACTCCGTGCTCTGACTACTATACACGTGTTAGTACATGTACACACCAACACACTCCGTTCTCTGACTACTATACACGTGTTAGTACATGTACACACCAACACACTCCGTGCTCTGACTACTGTACACGTGTTAGTACATTTACACACCAACACACTCCGTTCTCTGCCTATTATTCACGTGTTAGTACATGTACACACCAACACACTCCGTTCTCTGACTACTATACACGTGTTAGTACATGTACACACCAACACACTCCGTTCTCTGACTACTATACACGTGTTAGTACATGTACACACCAACACACTCCGTTCTCTGACTACTATACACGTGTTAGTACATGTACACACCAACACACTCCGTTCTCTGACTACTATACACGTGTTAGTACATGAACACACCAACACACTCCGTGCTCTGACTACTGTACACGTGTTAGTACATGTTTACACCAACACGCTCCGTGCTCTGACTACTGTACACGTGTTAGTACATGTACACACCAACACACTCTGTTCTCTGACTACTGTACACGTGTTAGTACATGTACACACCAACACACTCCGTTCTCTGTCTACTGTACACGTGTTAGTACATGTACACACCAACACACTCCGTTCTCTGAATACTGTACACGTGTTAGTACATGTACACACCAACACACTCCGTGCTCTGGCTACTGTACACGTGTTAGTACATGTACACACCAACAAGCTCCGTACTCTGACTACTGTACACGTGTTAGTACATGTACACACCAACACGCTCCTTGCTCTGACTACTGTACACGTGTTAGTACATGTACACACCAACATACTCCGTTCTTTGACTACTGTTCACGTGTTAGTACATGTACACACCAACACGCTCCGTGCTCTGGCTACTGTACACGTGTTAGTACTTGTACACACCAACACGCTCCGTGCTCTGACTACTGTACACGTGTTAGTACATGTATACACCAACACTCCGTGCTCTGACTACTGTGCACGTGTTGGTACATGTACACACCAACACACTCCGTGCTCCGACTACTGTACACGTGTTAGTACATGTACACACACCAACACGCTCCGTTCTCTGACTTATGTACACGTGTTAGTACATGTGCACACCAACACGCTCGGTACTCAGACTACTGTACACATGTAAGTACATGTACACACCAACACACTCCGTTCTCTGACTACTGTACACATGCTAGTACATGTACACACCAACACACTCCGTTCTCTGACTACTGTACACATGTTAGTACATGTACACACCAACACACTCCGTGCTCCGACTACTGTACACGTGTTGGTACATGTACACACCAACACACTCCGTGCTCTGACTACTGTACACGTGTTGGTACATGTACACAGCAACACACTCCGTTCTCTGACTACTGTACACGTGCTAGTATATGTACACACCAACACACTCCGTTCTCTGACTACTGTACACGTGTTAGTACATGTACACACCAACACACTCCGTTCTCTGACTACTGTACACGTGTTAGTATATGTTCACACCAACACGCTCCGTGCTCCGACTACTGTACACGTGTTGGTACATGTGCACACCAACACACTCCGTGCTTCGACTACTGTACACGTGTTAGTACATGTACACACCAACACGCTCCGTACTCGGACTACTGTACACGTGTTGGTACATGTACACACCAACACGCTCCGTGCTCTGGCTTCTGTACACGTGTTAGTACATGTATACACCAACACCCTCCGTTCTCTGAATACGGTACACGTTTAAGTACATGTACACACCAACACGCTCCGTGCTCTGACTACTGTACACGTGTTAGTACATGTTCACACCAACACGCTCCGTACTCAGAATACTGTGCACGTGTTGGTACATGTACACACCAACACGCTCCGTGCTCTGACTACTGTACACGTGTTAGTACATGTTCACACCAACACGCTCCGTACTCAGAATACTGTGCACGTGTTGGTACATGTACACACCAACACACTCCGTACTCAGAATACTGTGCACGTGTTAGTACATGTACACACCAACACACTCCGTGCTCCGACTACTGTACACGTGTTGGTACATGTACACACCAACACACTCCGTTCTCTGACTACTGTACACGTGTTGGTACATGTACACACCAACACGCTCCGTGCTCTGACTACTGTTCACGTGTAAGTACATGTATACACCAACAAACTCCGTGCTCTGACTACTGTACACGTGTTGGTACATGTACAAACCAACACGCTCCGTACTCGTACTACTGTACAAGTGTTGGTACATGTACACACCAACACACTCCGTGCTCCGACTACTGTACACGTGTTAGTACATGTATACGCCAACACTTTGGTTTTGGTCAGTAGTGGCGATGCACTAAGCAGCCAGGCTCTGTGGAACAAGCCTCTAGCCAGTGGAGATGTAAGCAGGACAAACACACTAGTACCACCCGAACTCTGACCAAACAGGGTAACCTTAAACAAGGTAAGAAGGACAAACACACTAGTACCACCCGAACTCTGACCAAACAGCGTAACCTTAAACAAGGAGAGGTAAGCAGGACAAACACACTAGTACCACCCGAACTCTGACTAAACAGGGTAACCTTAAACAAGGTAAGAAGGACAAACACACTAGTACCACCCGAACTCTGACCAAACAGCGTAACCTTAAACAAGGTAAGAAGGACAAACACACTAGTACCACCCGAACTCTGACCAAACAGGGTAACCTTAAACAAGGTAAGAAGGACAAACACACTAGTACCACCCGAACTCTGACCAAACAGGGTAACCTTAAACAAGGAGAGGTAAGCAGGACAAACACACTAGTACCACCCGAACTCTGACCAAACAGGGTAACCTTAAACAAGGTAAGAAGGACAAACACACTAGTACCACCCGAACTCTGACCAAACAGGGTAACCTTAAACAAGGCAAGCAGGACAAACACACTAATACCACCCGAACTCTGACTAAACAGCGTAACCTTAAACAAGGAGAGGTAAGTAGGACAAACACACTAGTACCACCCGAACTCTGACCAAACAGGGTAACCTTAAACAAGGCAAGCAGGACAAACACACTAATACCACCCGAACTCTGACTAAACAGCGTAACCTTAAACAAGGAGAGGTAAGCAGGACAAACACACTAGTACCACCCGAACTCTGAACAAACAGCGTAACCTTAAACAAGGAGAGGTAAGCAGGACAAACACACTAGTACCACCCGAACTCTGACCAAACAGGGTAACCTTAAACAAGGAGAGGTAAGCAGGACAAACACACTTGTACCACCCGCACTCTGACCAAACTCTCCACCAAAGGAGAGGTAAGCAGGACAAACACACTAGTACCACCCGAACTCTGACCAAACAGGGTAACCTTAAACAAGGAGAGGTAAGCAGGACAAACACACTTGTACCACCCGAACTCTGACCAAACTCTCCACCAAAGGAGAGGTAAGCAGGACAAACACACTAGTACCACCCGAACTCTGACCAAACAGGGTAACCTTAAACAAGGAGAGGTAAGCAGGACAAACACACTAGTACCACCCGAACTCTGACCAAACAGGGTAACCTTAAACAAGGAGAGGTAAGCAGGACAAACACACTAGTACCACCCGAACTCTGACCAAACAGGGTAACCTTAAACAAGGAGAGGTAAGCAGGACAAACACACTAGTACCACCCGAACTCTGACCAAACAGCGTAACCTTAAACAAGGAGAGGTAAGCAGGACAAACACACTTGTACCACCCGAACTCTGACCAAACTCTCCACCAAAGGAGAGGTAAGTAGGACAAACACACTAGTACCACCCGAACTCTGACCAAACAGGGTAACCTTAAACAAGGAGAGGTAAGCAGGACAAACACACTAGTACCACCCGAACTCTGACCAAACAGGGTAACCTTAAACAAGGAGAGGTAAGCAGGACAAACACACTTGTACCACCCGAACTCTGACCAAACAGGGTAACCTTAAACAAGGAGAGGTAAGCAGGACAAACACACTAGTACCACCCGAACTCTGACCAAACAGGGTAACCTTAAACAAGGAGAGGTAAGCAGGACAAACACACTTGTACCACCCGAACTCTGACCAAACTCTCCACCAAAGGAGAGGTAAGTAGGACAAACACACTAGTACCACCCGAACTCTGACCAAACTCTCCACCAAAGGAGAGGTAAACAGGACAAACACACTAGTACCACCCGAACTCTGACCAAACAGCGTAACCTTAAACAAGGAGAGGTAAGCAGGACAAACACACTAGTACCACCCGAACTCTGACCAAACAGCGTAACCTTAAACAAGGTGAGGTAAGCAGGACAAACACACTAGTACCACCCGAACTCTGACCAAACAGGGTAACCTTAAACAAGGAGAGGTAAGCAGGACAAACACACTAGTACCACCCGAACTCTGACCAAACAGGGTAACCTTAAACAAGGAGAGGTAAGCAGGACAAACACACTAGTACCACCCGAACTCTGACCAAACAGCGTAACCTTAAACAAGGAGAGGTAAGCAGGACAAACACACTAGTACCACCCGAACTCTGACCAAACAGGGTAACCTTAAACAAGGTGAGGTAAGCAGGACAAACACACTAGTACCACCCGAACTCTGACCAAACAGGGTAACCTTAAACAAGGTAGGAAGGACAAACACACTAGTACCACCCGAACTCTGACCAAACAGGGTAACCTTAAACAAGGAGAGGTAAGGGTAAGCAGGACAAACACACTAGTAACACCCGAACACTGACCAAACAGGGTAACCTTAAACAAGGTAAGAAGGACAAACACACTAGTACCACCCGAACGCTGACCAAACAGGGTAACCTTAAACAAGGTAAGCAGGACAAACACACTAGTACCACCCGAACTCTGACCAAACAGCGTAACCTTAAACAAGGAGAGGTAAGCAGGACAAACACACTAGTACCACCCGAACTCTGAACAAACAGGGTAACCTTAAACAAGGTAAGAAGGACAAACACACTAGTACCACCCGAACTCTGAACAAACAGGGTAACCTTAAACAAGGTAAGAAGGACAAACACACTAGTACCACCCGAACTCTGAACAAACAGGGTAACCTTAAACAAGGTAAGAAGGACAAACACACTAGTACCACCCGAACTCTGAACAAACAGGGTAACCTTAAACAAGGTAAGCAGGACAAACACACTAGTACCACCCGAACTCTGAACAAACAGGGTAACCTTAAACAAGGCAAGCAGGACAAACACACTAGTACCACCCGAACTCTGAACAAACAGGGTAACCTTAAACAAGGTAAGAAGGACAAACACACTAGTACCACCCGAACTCTGAACAAACAGGGTAACCTTAAACAAGGTAAGAAGGACAAACACACTAGTACCACCCGAACTCTGACCAAACACGGTAACCTTAAACAAGGAGAGGTAAGCAGGACAAACACACTAGTACCACCCGAACTCTGACCAAACACGGTAACCTTAAACAAGGAGAGGTAAGCAGGACAAACACACTTGTACCACCCGAACTCTGACCAAACAGGGTAACCTTAAACAAGGTAAGAAGGACAAACACACTAGTACCACCCGAACTCTGACCAAACAGCGTAACCTTAAACAAGGAGAGGTAAGCAGGAAAAACACACTAGTACCACCCGAACACTGACCAAACAGGGTAACATTAAACAAGGAGAGGTAAGTAGGACAAACACACTAGTACCACCCGAGCTCTGACCAAACAGGGTAACCTTAAACAAGGATTGATAAATAGGACAAACACACTAGTACCAACCGAACTCTGAACAAACAGGGTAACCTTAAACAAGGAGAGATAAGTAGGTCAAACACTCTAGTACCACCCGAGCTCTGACCAAACAGGGTAACCTTAAACAAGGATTGATAAATAGGACAAGCACACTAGTACCACCCGAACTCTGAACAAACAGGGTAACCTTAAACAAGGAGAGGTAAGCAGGACAAACACACTAGTACCACCCGAACTCTGAACAAACAGAGTAACCTTAAACAAGGAGAGGTAAGTAGGACAAACACACTAGTACCACCCGAACTCTGAACAAACAGCGTAACCTTAAACAAGGTAAGCAGGACAAACACACTAGTACCACCCGAACTCCGAACAAACAGCGTAACCTTAAACAAGGAGAGGTAATTTCTATTGAATGCAAACACCAAGTGCATAAATGTTTTTCGAACGTTGCCTTCGTCATCATTCTTTATTTAGCCCGATATGGTAATTTTTTAATCAGGTATAAACTTACACAGAATTAACAAAGCTTTTTACCAAAGAGCATTATAAGCTACTATCGCAGTTCGAACGTTGTCTGGTCCAGTTTAAAAATACACGCCCCGTGCTCGGTCTACTGTTATATGGTCCAGTTTGATAAAAACACGCTCCGTGCTCGGACTACTGTTATCTGGTCCAGTTTGATAAAGACACGCTCCGTGCTTGGACTACTGTTATCTGGTCCAGTTTGATAAAGACACCAGATAACAGTAGGCCGATCACGGAGCGTGGCTTTATCAAACTGGACAAGATAACAGTAGGCCGATCACGGAGCGTGTCTTTATCAAACTAGACCAGATAACAGTAGTCCAAGTACGGAGCTTGTCTTTATCAAACTGGACCAGACAACAGTAGTCCGAGCACGGAGCGTGTCTTAATCACACTGGAATAGATAACAGTAGTCCAAGCACGGAGCGTGTCTTCATCAAACTGGGCAATATAATAGTAGTCCCAGCACGGAGTGTGTCTTTATCGAACTGGACAAGACAACAGTAGTCCAACACGGAGCGTGTCTTTATCAAACTGGACCAGACAACAGTAGTTCGAGAACGGAGCGTGTCTTTATCAAACTGGACCATATAACAGTAGTCCGAGCACGGAGCATGTCTTTATCACACTGGACCAGACAACAGTAGTCCGACACGGAGCGTGTCTTTATCAAACTGGACCATATAACAGTAGTCCGATCACGGAGCGTGTCTTTATCAAACTGGACCAGACTACAGTAGTCCGATCACGGAGCGTGTATTTATCAAACTGGACCATATAACAGTAGTCCGATCACGGAGCGTTTCTTTATCAAACTGGACCAGACAACAGTAGTCCGACACGGAGCGTGTCTTTATCAAACTGGACCAGACAACAGTAGTCCGAGCACGGAGCGTGTCTTTATCAAACTGGACCATATAACAGTAGTCCGAGCATAGAGCGTGTCTTTATTAAACTGGACCAGATAACAGTAGTCCAAGCACGGAGCGTGTCTTTATCATGAAGACACGCTCCGTGCTTGGACTACTGTTATCTATTCCAGTGTGATTAAGACACGCTCCGTGCTCGGACTGCCGTTATATGGTCCAGTTTGATTAAGACACGCTCCGTGATCGGAATACTGTTATATTGTCGAGTTTGATAAATACACGCTCCGTGCTCGGACTACTTGTGTCTGGTCCAGTTTGATAAAGACACGCTCCGTGCTTGAACTTCTGTTATCTGGTCCAGTTTGGTTAAGACACGCTCCGTGCTTGGACTACTGTTATCTGGTCCACTTTGATAAAGACACGCTCCGTGCTTGGACTACTGTTATATGGTCCAGTTTGATAAAGACACGCTCCGTGCTCGGACTACTGTTATCTGGTAAAGTGTGATAAAGACATGCTCCGTGCTCGGACTACTGTTATATGGTCCAGTTTGATAAAGACACGCTCCGTGATCGGACTACTGTTGTCTGGTCCAGTGTGATAAAGACACGCTCCGTGCTCGGACTTTTGTTGTTTGGTCCAGTTCGATAAAGACACGCTCCGTGATCGGACTACTGTTGTCTGGTCCAGTTTGATAAAGACACGCTCCGTGATCGAACTACTGTTATATTGTCGAGTTTGATAAATACACGCTCCGTGCTCGGACTACTTGTGTCTGGTCCAGTTTGATAAAAACACGCTCCGTGCTTGAACTTCTGTTATCTGGTCCAGTTTGATAAAGACACGCTCCGTGCTTGGACTACTGTTGTCTGGTCCAGTTCGATAAAGACACGCTCCGTGCTCGGACTTTTGTTGTTTGGTCCAGTTCGATAAAGACACGCTACGTGTTGGACTACTGTTGTCTGGTCCAGTTCGATAAAGACACACTCCGTGCTGGGACTACTATTATATTGCCCAGTGTGATAAAGACACGCTCCGTGCTCGGACTACTGTTGTCTGGTCCAGTTTGATTAAGACACGCTCCGTACTTGGACTACTGTTATCTGGTCTAGTTTGATAAAGACACGCTCCGTGATCGGCCTACTGTTATCTTGTTCACTTTGATAAAGACACGCTCCGTGATCGGCCTACTGTTATATGGTCCAGTTTGATAAAGACACGCTCCGTGATCGGCCTACTGTTATCTTGTCCACTTTGATAAAGCCACGCTCCGTGATCGGCCTACTGTTATCTGGTCCAGTTTGATAAAGACACGCTCCGTGATCGGAATACTGTTATATTGTCGAGTTTGATAAATACACGCTCCGTGCTCGGACTACTTGTGTCTGGTCCAGTTTGATAAAGACACGCTCCGTGCTTGAACTTCTGTTATCTGGTCCAGTTTGGTTAAGACACGCTCCGTGCTTGGACTACTGTTATCTGGTCCACTTTGATAAAGACACGCTCCGTGCTTGGACTACTGTTATATGGTCCAGTTTGATAAAGACACGCTCCGTGCTCGGACTACTGTTATCTGGTAAAGTGTGATAAAGACATGCTCCGTGCTCGGACTACTGTTATATGGTCCAGTTTGATAAAGACACGCTCCGTGATCGGACTACTGTTGTCTGGTCCAGTGTGATAAAGACACGCTCCGTGCTCGGACTTTTGTTGTTTGGTCCAGTTCGATAACGACACGCTCCGTGATCGGACTACTGTTGTCTGGTCCAGTTTGATAAAGACACGCTCCGTGATCGAACTACTGTTATATTGTCGAGTTTGATAAATACACGCTCCGTGCTCGGACTACTTGTGTCTGGTCCAGTTTGATAAAAACACGCTCCGTGCTTGAACTTCTGTTATCTGGTCCAGTTTGATAAAGACACGCTCCGTGCTTGGACTACTGTTATCTGGTCCAGTTTGATACAGACACGCTCCGTGCTTGGACTACTCTTATATGGTCAAGTGTGATAAAGACACGCTCCGTGCTCGGACTACTGTTATCTGGTCCAGTTTGATAAAGACACGCTCCGTACTCGGACTACTGTTATCTGGTCAAGTGTGATAAAGACACGCTCCGTGCTCGGACTACTGTTATATGGTCCAGTTCGATAAAGACACGCTCCGTGCTCGGACTACTGTTATATGGTCCAGTTCGATAAAGACACGCTCCGTGTTCGGACTACTGTTGTCTGGTCCAGTTCGATAAAGACACGCTCCGTGCTCGGACTTTTGTTGTTTGGTCCAGTTCGATAAAGACACGCTCCGTGTTGGACTACTGTTGTCTGGTCCAGTTCGATAAAGACACACTCCGTGCTGGGACTACTATTATATTGCCCAGTTTGATGAAGACACGCTCCGTGCTTGGACTACTGTTATCTATTCCAGTGTGATTAAGACACGCTCCGTGCTCGAACTACTGTTATCTGGTCCAGTTTGATAAAGACACGCTCCGTGCTCGGACTACTGTTATCTGGTCAAGTGTGATAAAGACATGCTCCGTGCTCGGACTACTGTTATATGGTCCAGTTTGATAAAGACACGCTCCGTGATCGGACTACTGTTGTCTGGTCCAGTGTGATAAAGACACGCTCCGTGCTCGGACTTTTGTTGTTTGGTCCAGTTCGATAAAGACACGCTCCGTGATCGGACTACTGTTGTCTGGTCCAGTTTGATAAAGACACACTCCGTGATCGAACTACTGTTATATTGTCGAGTTTGATAAATACACGCTCCGTGCTCGGACTACTTGTGTCTGGTCCAGTTTGATAAAAACACGCTCCGTGCTTGAACTTCTGTTATCTGGTCCAGTTTGATAAAGACACGCTCCGTGCTTGGACTACTGTTATATTGTCGAGTTTGATAAATACACGCTCCGTGCTCGGACTACTTGTGTCTGGTCCAGTTTGATAAAAACACGCTCCGTGCTTGAACTTCTGTTATCTGGTCCAGTTTGATAAAAACACGCTCCGTGCTTGAACTTCTGTTATCTGGTCCAGTTTGATACAGACACGCTCCGTGCTTGGACTACTCTTATATGGTCAAGTGTGATAAAGACACGCTCCGTGCTCGGACTACTGTTATCTGGTCCAGTTTGATAAAGACACGCTCCGTGCTCGGACTACTGTTATCTGGTCAAGTGTGATAAAGACACGCTCCGTGCTCGGACTACTGTTATATGGTCCAGTTCGATAAAGACACGCTCCGTGCTCGGACTACTGTTATATGGTCCAGTTCGATAAAGACACGCTCCGTGTTCGGACTACTGTTGTCTGGTCCAGTTCGATAAAGACACGCTCCGTGCTCGGACTTTTGTTGTTTGGTCCAGTTCGATAAAGACACGCTCCGTGTTGGACTACTGTTGTCTGGTCCAGTTCGATAAAGACACACTCCGTGCTGGGACTACTATTATATTGCCCAGTTTGATGAAGACACGCTCCGTGCTTGGACTACTGTTATCTATTCCAGTGTGATTAAGACACGCTCCGTGCTCGAACTACAGTTATCTGGTCCAGTTTGATAAAGACACGCTCCGTGCTCGGACTACTGTTATTTATTCCAGTGTGATAAAGACACGCTCCGTGCTCGGACTACTGTTGTCTGGTCCAGTTTGATTAAGACACGCTCCGTACTTGGACTACTGTTATCTGGTCTAGTTTGATAAAGACACGCTCCGTGATCGGCCTACTGTTATCTTGTTCACTTTGATAAAGCCATGCTCCGTGATCGGCCTACTGTTATCTGGTCCAGTTTGATAAAGACACGCTCCGTGATCGGCCTACTGTTATATGGTCCAGTGTGATAAAGACACGCTCCGTGATCGGGCTACTGTTATATGATCCAGTTTGATAAAGACACGCTCCGTGATCGGCCTACTGTTATCTTGTCCACTTTGATAAAGCCACGCTCCGTGATCGGCCTACTGTTATCTGGTCCAGTTTGATAAAGACACGCTCCGTGATCGGACTATTGTTATATGGTCCAGTGTGATAAAGACACGCTCCGTGATCGGACTACTGTTGTCTGGTCCAGTTTGATAAAGACACGCTCCGTGATCGGACTAATGTTGTCTGGTCCAGTTTGATTAAGATTTAAGTAATTTAATTCAATTCAATTTTATTGCATTTCAAATCCAAATAATATTATGTGTATCGAATAATGTAACCAAACCTCTACAACCATATACAATGCTTGTGTGTATATTATGGGATGAACTTAACGACTGTTTAATGAAGATGTCAATGATGCGCAAACGTTGCTGTTAATAAATACAACACGATCAATATATTTATAGCAAAATGAATCAAATTATCCAACTTATATTAATCACTCCTGTTGACGCGGATGTTTATAATATGCAACGTTTTTTTACTCATGCAAATCAACGGAAAGCTAGTCACAGGAGGTCGTTAACTTACTGTCGCCACCCGTTTAAAAAGAAAACAGATTCCTTACACTTTGTAAAAGGTAAACACGATTATGTAACAACACGTTGAAGCGGGAACAGACTGCCCCGACTACCAGGTGGTATATACCTTGTTCGCTGGTATACTGTATAATCGATAATGCTATTCATTGTAGCCCGTGTATGTCTGTCGTCTGCTGTCTAAAAATGTGATTTACAACACGCTGAGAATCGTTATACGATTACATTGCTGCGTTGCCATGGAGACCTCGAAATACAATTATCAAATAGCGTCTGGTACTTCCCGCCAGCCGTGAGGCGGAGTATTCTGGCAGGCTGATAACAGTTCGACGCCATACTTCTCACAAAAGCGTGCAATAGATTGTTATTTTGTGGTAAAACACAATGTTCGAATTACCACAGGTCTTCACCTGAGGTGAGTATATATCAGAAGCTAAATGTAGTAGTGTGTTTTGTAATATATTGGAAGGATATCAGCTGCTTTCATGTTAGGCATCTGAAATATGCTAGTGCTATTGTATATTAAGTTTGAACCCATTAGCCTCTTACGTCATACACTGTGTAACTGACGTCTTTGTATGTGTATCCATTTTAAACTAAAGTTCTGTAACATGTTATTGGTTAGTCAGGATGTAGCCTGCGGCGTAACTCATGACCTCCAGATTTACAGACAGATCGCATATAATAAGTCTGATCAGAGAGGGTACATTGTAAGTCCGTGTTAATCAAGAAAGATACAAGGAAACGTCAGTGTTAAAAAAACCCACTTATTCGTTAGAGAATGTGAGGAGTGTCACACTCTCTTCAGACTTCAATGTGACCTTAACATATCTCCTGAAACTATAGCCCTTACGGTTTCACTTGGGGACTAAATCTACCGGACATAGCGTCGACGAATTAGAAACTGATCTTTCGAATAACTAGCTAAAATTATCCAATATTAAAATTGATGATTTTTATAACTTTTGACAGATTGTGAGATCCAATATTTCCATGCCAGATGATAGAAGACATGTCTGATCCTGGAGGTGATATAAGTATGGACGACGGGACGAGTCGTCCTCATGTGTTCCCTGTCAACATGTATGCCGCTCAGAGTCTACACGGATCTCCGTCATTACGTTTGATAAAAAACAAAAGCACCGGAAGTCACCTTAAAGATGGTCACATGATTGACACAGTAAACAATACAAGATTTCTACACGCCGTTCACGTGATTGGTCATCAGGGGAAGAGGAAACGTGGGCCAAAGGAAAAAGACACGTTTCAGCGATTTGTCTATTGTCTTCCTGAAAAATATGAAAAACTGCCGAAGTTTACATCATTCGACCAGACTGAAAAAGCTGTTATAAAGACACACCAAAAGGCTGGATATGGTAAGTATCAAATGACTTACGCAACAGGAAATCAAAGTTTTAGTTAAAACTAGATTTATAAAAAAGCAGGGGCTATTTCTGGAGCTGAACCATGGGTTGCAGAAATGTCACCGGGGATAAGATACAAAAATGTAGCATCCTATCCAGACCACCATGCACAGTACCGTCTTCTTTCTTTACTAACAGAGCATTGTTCCGTTGGTTTCCTCCTCGCATGTAAAGTTGATGTTCTTAGTAGCATCTATAGTGTTGATGTGTTGGTCAATTCTTTCTGTGACCCCTTCTTGATTATCTCGAGTATATCGCAACATATCGTTTCTATAGACTCGGTCTGCATTCTATTTGGGCAGTGGCTATTGCCTTTTGCCCCAGATGTTCCAAGAACAAATTGGCCACAATCGGGGACACTGAACTACCCAATGCAATACCGAACTTTTGCTGATAGACGTTGTCTCGAAAACAAAAATATTCTGTTGTCAGAACAAATTGGCCACGATGGGGGACACTGGACTACCCATAGCAGTACCGAATCGTTGCTGGTAGACGTTGTCTCGGAAACAAAAATATTCTGTAGTCAGAACAAAATGGCCACGATGGGGGACACTGGACTACCCATAGCAGTACCGAATCGTTGCTGGTAGATGTTGTCTCGGAAACTGAAATGTATTGTTGTTAGTACAAATTTCAGCAGATCCATAATGTCCTGAATCTGGAAGTTTGTGTTCAGGATCGGTCTAATTCTAAGCGTTTCTGAATTATTCTGAGTGCATCATCAATGGGTGTGTTGGTAAAGAGAGAGACCACATCATGTGAAATGAATTCCTAATCTTTTTGTATCACAACTGTAGACATAGATTCAACTAGATGCTTGGAACTCTTCACGTGGTGTTCTGATTTACCCACTAGCGGTCCAAGAACGTCTGCTAATGATCTTGAAACATTGTAGGCAATCGGTCCAGTGTAGTCCACCACAGGCCTCATGGGGTCCCCCTGTTTGTGGATTTGTGGTGCATAGTGCATTCTAGGAGTGTTATCTGCTGTGGGTTACATATATCTGTATTGTCTTTCAGTAGCCTTGCTCTCTTGTTCTAGTTTTGTGAGGACGGCTATGAGACGACGTTTATACTTTTGTGTTGGATTGGTCTGCAGTTGTTCGTATGTCTTGTTGTCCTGACTGTTGCCATTCCCTTGTCTACCGGTAGAATTGTAATAGATTTATCATCGCCTAACTTTTGGTGTGCGACACGTTCTTTTCGGAATATTTCTCATAGCTACTTTAGTCGCCTTTAAGACAATAGTCACCTCAGTTTTCTTACATGCTTAGATTATGTTTCGTGAATGTGGACATTGGTTGTACTATATAAATAACCCACATGTAGTCAGAGATAAAAGGGTTTCCGTACCATTTAAATGCAGTAGTCAGGGATCAGAGGATTATCATCTTCAAAACTGCTGGAACTCTTTGTGTATATCGACACATGTATGCATTCATTTGAACATTACAGACAGGTGAACATCAATGGATGATATAGTGCACACACTAATTCATTAAGGGAAGAACCCAAGTGTTGTTGTTGGTGCAGAATTAACCGACTCGAGGCGTTACATGCCATTCTAACCAAACACTCCTGAATATAGATAATTGGTAGAAAAAATAATGGTTTGTCATAGCCATACAATTGTGGACATTTTACCACGTCGAGGACAAACAACATACGGATGTATCATAAGCCTTATATGACGATGACACAATGCATTGGCAGCGAGTGAAACTTTCGGCATACTATTTGAATACTCTAGTTAGAGATAAGAGGATTATTAAATGTCCAGTTTATTGCCACCAAAAGAGAGAGCGCTAAACATTTCCCAAGCTATTGAACACACTAATCAGATATAAGAGGTATCGACTCAATGATCGTCACAAAAGTCACAGGAAACCAAACTAAACCTACACTATAATGTTGGGTGACCCGGCGATATACATGTACCCTATCAGGAGAGAGAACAGCAAGTAAATGCACGAAACTGTGTTGAGATTAGTATTAGTCCTTTATAATAATGGGGTTATTTACTATTTATATTATCATGTAAGTCGTGCCCCAAGTTATTTGTGATAGTCTGATAATGTAGATGACGTATTTTGTATTCAACACAAAGGCTAGGTCAAAATGCTCCCTTTTAAACTCCAGAAGGAATGGATGCCGGTTCTTCGTCTCTTATCGTAGGCATGTGCAGTCGGCCTGTCTTTTAGTATCGAGTGTCCGTAGCATGTCCAACAGAGTCCTGTTAAACCTCTCGCAAAAGCAGCATGGTATTCAGTTGTCTTGATTTTGCATTATTCCTCTGATAGGATCGCCCCCCCCCCCCTCCTAATCGCTATGGATACGCTGAGGCATGCTATAAGGTATTAATAAAGGCACGGGAGATCGTTTACCGTCATGGTTGTGGTACGAATAGTCTGTGCATATCTGCGTATATTCGCACCCGCTAAATATTTGGACGGCAGGCGGGTGCGAGAGTCAGAATGCGTCTCTAGCTAAATAGTGGAAATTTTACCGACCCATGCACGGGTCGCTGTTTAAGCTGTGTTTTATAATATGAAACATTTTCGGTCTTATGTAAATTAAGTACCAATGGCAAGAACAGATATTTTTCTACTAACCTACACATTTAATCAAGTCACAGGAGGCCGTTAACTAACTTGTCACCACCCATTTCTAAGAAATAACCATTTTCCTGACATCTGTTTGAAAATTTGACCAATCAAGACACTGTTTACAAAAGACGATGGGGAAAATGAAATGCTGCCCGGTTAGGTTTGGCTATAAAAAATGTTATAAATACAGGATCTTACACAAGTGTCGATGTATTATGGAATTTATTTATTGAGTTTAATAAATCCATTTTACATTGACACGAGTGTAAGATTCTATTTATCACATAAATTATATTTATGAGAAAATATACAAAAAACTCTCAAATTAATTCTCAATAAGAAAGGCTAATTCCTTTTGTGACTACGAATTTCACTACCGAGGCAATCATATGACGTCATAAAAAGAAGACGTCATTTGTTTATGACGTCACAATAGTGTTATTAAAAGTGTGTAATACCATTTTTTATGACAGGGACGTATGACATGACTATGTGATAAACAAAATATCGAACTTACAGGTTTTGCAGTAATATCAAACATTTTTCACTCAGGAGGCAAATATTTTGATATTTCTCAATCGTGCTGAGCACTCGAAGAATAACAAAATATTAGCCCCATCCTTAAATTATATTTGGTATAACAGAAGACACTGTTTGATACCGTCTATATGATTAATATACTGAAGGATTTGATATTGATGAACAGTTTGACTTTATTTACAATACGGCAGATTAATCATGTCCACTGATATTGTCCCTATTGTTTTGATCTAGGCTATCCATCCCTTGACTACATCGGCGGGGTTGCTCAAAAAACACATATCTGCCTATCGTACAATGCTGACCAATTCAGAGATTTCATTCGGACACTTTTTCCAAAACTTGTGAACAGGAAATGGGACATATATAAAATAGATAAGCAGCGACGGCTACTGCGCGTGGAGCAGGACACACCTAGAGGGATAAAGGACATGAAGTACCAAGGGTACCTTCTCATCATTCCATATGTAAGATTACGTCATTCCTTCTCATTCTTTATATAAGATAACGTAATTCCTTCTCATAATATCATATGTGAGATTACGTCATCCCATCTCATCATTCCATATGTGATAGTACGTCACACCTCCTCATCATTCCATATGCAACATTACGTCATCCCTTCTCATTCCATATATAAAATAACGTCATACCTTCTCATCATGTCGTATGTAAGATTTCGCCATACCTTCTCATCATTACATATGTAGGTTAAGTTTACGTTATTCTTTCTTACCATTCCATATGTAACAAAACGTTATTCCTCCTCCTCATTTCATATGTAAGATTACGTCATACCTCCTCATCATTCCATATGTAAGATTACGTCATACCTCCTCATCATTCCATATGTGAGATTACGTCATACCTCCTCATCATTCCATATGTAAGATTACGTCACACCTCCTCATCATTCCATATGTAAGATTACGTCATACCTCCTCATCATTCCATATGTGAGATTACGTCATACCTCCTCATCATTCCATATGTAAGATTACGTCACACCTCCTCATCATTCCATATGAAAGATTACGTCATACCTCCTCATCATTCCATATGCGAGATTATAAGACTCTTTCATGACCAGAGGTGTAAGATAGGGAAATTCCACCCGAGGGGTTTTCAATTTTGGTAAAACCCGAGGCTTTGCCGAGGGTTTTGCCAAATTTGAAAATCCCGAGGGTGGAATTTCCCTATCTTACACCTCTGGTCATGAAAGAGTATTTTTCTCTCATTTCAACTACCTGAATAAGCTCAAAAACCATGAAAATACTCTCATTTCAACTACCTGAATAAGCTCAAAAACCATGAAAATACTGGCCACCATTTTGAAAATATCAATTTTTTTCTTGAATTTTTTTGACGAAAACAAATGATACAGCGAGATCGAGCATACCCCATATTTGCAAACATAGTTTGTGCAGAAAAAATAATCTCAGCTTTCTAATGTACACTGATGCCATACCTTCTCATCATGTCGTATGTAAGATTTCGTCATACCTTCTCATCATGTCGTATGTAAGATTTCGTCATACCTTCTCATCATGTCGTATGTAAGATTTCGCCATACCTTCTCATCATTACATATGTAAGTTAAGATTACGTTATTCTTTCTTACCATTCCATATGTAAGATTATGTCATTCCTCCTCATCATTCCATATGTAAGATTTCGTCATACCTTCTCGTCGTTCAATATGTAAGATTTCGTCATACCTTCTCATCATTCCATATGTAACATTACGTCATCCCCGCTCATCATTCCATATGTGAGATTACGTCGTATCTCCCATCATATCTTCTCACAAAACAAAAAGTAAATTTAGCACAACAGAGCTATCATTACGTAAATTAGCAATAAGATGAAATAAAAATATATAGCAAAACTTATGACAAATGCATACAGAGGCAATATGTCTTTACTACAACTTCACGATGTGGTAAAAAGTGAATTTCACATGACCAAGGTGAAAGATGGCGTAACATACACATGCTGCACCTTTGAAATTTAGTAATAATGTCATTTTTCATTTCAGTCATGTTTCCTAATGCTTATTTTTATTATATGGATTTCAAATGTATTCAACATGAATTTATTATTTAGTCTATTTTCACATGCAGATTTGTTCCTTATTAATTTCACGTTAATTTCATTTGGATTTAACGTGAAAAAAATCCATTTGAATTTCAAAAGAAGGTATTTTCACGAAACAAAAATAAAAGGAATGGACATCATACCTTTCGCGATAATGCAACACTATACATTTGTGAACGAAAACGAAATTATTTACTGTTTTATTTATTACCAAATAACTCAAATAGAATTTATCATGATATTAGAATTGTTTTCCATTAAATGAAATGTCTCCCATTCATACCCAGGATAATGACAATGACCGACCACAGTCCATAATATTTAGGACCGGTGAGGACCACGTCATACAGGCCTCAACAAGCCATACCGATCACTCGACGTTTGGCGAGACCGATACGGAATGTACGTCTCCCGTTGACTGTTATAGTTCAGAACAACAAGTCGTCGATCAGTCCTACTCAGATGTTAGTCCTTCTCCAGTGGCCTCCCCTTCGAGACTGACGTCACAGATGTCCTCTGCGATGATGTCAACCTGTTCCCAATATACAGTACAACTGCCCAGCGTGCCATCTTGTTATCCAATAAAACATGAGGTAATTATATGGGAAATAATGTAAGATTTTATCATTTGGAAATATATTGAATAACCGTTTGAGTTTACAGAATGAACCATTTCTTCTGTAGACAGTCATATTGCATCTTGGTAATTATACATTGTCGTTCTCACGTGGGTAGTTAAACAAGGACCTGATAATTTGTTACAGCTAGTTTTTGACCGACACAAAAGTGTTAAGAGACAAAAAAACAAAAACAAAAAAAAACCGAGTATTTTCGAAGCTTCAGCAAAACCATAATCCGAACTCAAAATCAATTGAACTACGGGCAAAATACAAAAGAAGGAAAATCTACATGGAGACCCTTGTAAAATTACAAAAAATAAGACCATGTGTTCCGGAAGAGTAAGCGTCTTCTACGACGACACCCGCCATGTAAATTTTGGTCACATCCATGTAAACATCACGTCATCGATATGAGAAATAAGTCATTGTCAATCACAAAAAGTAAACATACGAATGAGCATACTCAAAAAGTCTATCTTCAAATCACTCAAAGATACAGAATCCTTTCAATTGGACAAAGATGGCGACAATAAACCTTGCCAATACTTCTGATCAACCTCCTTCTCAAGAATCCCAGTGTTGTTAGTTTGTTTGTCAGAAGTCGACATCTATTATGAATTTCACGAGATCTAGAGCAAGCCCTAGAATAACGAATCAACTGCGACATGTAAGCACCATAGGTTAGGATGGTATTATCAAGAAACGGCATTTCACGATCGGAAAACTGAAATCGTCACGTTTATTGTATAGCTAAGTAGTAAGCTGTCCATGTTAGCCATAGTTTAAGTAGGGATCGAGGTAAGCAGCTGATGTAGAAGAGTTTGTTGTGTCCTTTATTTCAAGTTCAAAAAGATAGATACGATCGACGTGGTCAGCAAATTTCTTGTTGTTTATAGACAACACATCGTCGATATATCTGAAAGTGAAATTGAAAAACTTGGCAAGGTTTTTGTTACCTGTCCTGATTAGCTCTTCAACAAAATCAGCCTCGTATGAAAACTAAAACAAGTCAGCAAAGAGTGGGGCACAGTTTGTACTAATGGGAATGCCAATAGTCTGCTGAAAAATCTTTCCTCCGATCTCAACAAAAATATTGTCGAGCAGGAATTCAATAATCATTTCTATATCTTCTTTAGTATATTTCGTCTTAGTTTTTGTCGTATCTTTCACAAAGTAAGCTCCAATATAGTTACTACCATATATTGTATCATCGTCCGCCTTATTTGGGGGAAAGAAAGCTCTCATAACGAGAAATCTTAGACGTTCGTTCAGTTTTGTATGAGGTACCGTAGTGTACAGAATGGAAAAATAAAATGTTTTGATCAAAAAATATTTTAGGAGGGGGTCCTCAAGATTGATCGGAAGATCTTTCAAAATCCATATCCCATTAATTTCAATCTTAGAGTAAACGCAAGGATCCTTGTGTAGTTTAGGTACCCAATAAAGACGAGGTAGGTCAACGTCTTGCTCATTAATCGGTATTTAGCATAATTTTACACTTGTTTGGGGTTTAGATCAATTTCGATAAAAATGCCCCCTCAATGGTCATAAAGCCAAATGGTTAGACAGCTGTCGAGGTCGCAAAATCAACCCCACCTACCTTTTTTGCATTAAAAATCACATTTCTAGTTGAGGTACGAAAAAAACTATTGGTAAACCGTTGGACAAATGGATACTTTTCATTTTAAAACCTCCTACATGCACGTCAAATGTATCCTCCCTCCGCAGAAATAATCTCCATTTCCTCAAAAAAAACGCAAAGTTTCCGTGTTTCAAAGTTCTGGTCAGCTATCCTGTCACTTTTTGCATAGAAATGAGTTTGACGTCACCTCTAGTGCTGGCCTTTTGCTGTCATTGGATAATAAATAAGAGAATACCGAAGTGTTAACAAATCATAATCCAAACTCAAAATCGATTAAATCAGGGGCAAAATATGAACAAATGAAAGATTTACATGGAGACTCTTGTAAAAGTACAAGAAAATAAGACCAGGTGTTCCGGTGGAGTAAGCGTCTTCTGCTTCATCGACGCCACCCGCCTTGCAAATTTTTGTCACACCCAGGTAAACATCAAGTTCTCAAAATGAGAGATGGCGGTCTCTAAATATCGGTTTTTTTTCCTTGGTATGAACAGAAAGTAAGCTTTTTTGACCGTTTTGTAACATGGTCGAAGTATTTTCTGCCATTGACGTATCAAGCTGAAATTTGGCTATTATTTCAATTAGGGTTTTAGAAAATTTAACATAAAAATAATAAAACTTGAAACTTTTCTTATTATATCTCAACTGTAGAACATGTTACACACCATCGCGCTGTAATATAGTAACTCAGCACTGAAATGCATCATAGTTACATATTTTGCTGGTATCATCTACACAGAAGGATTGTGATGTTGTCGTGAAGACAGAACAACGAGAACTTGTCCCTATGATGCCTGAAGTATCCCATCATGCCCGGCAGCCTCAAGAGATGAGTCCTGCCAGTCCAGTTGTTCAGTTCAATAGCAACATCTCTACTGCGTTAACCGGTAGGTATTATCAAACTTCTATCACTTAAACTATTACGAATGCTAATTATTACACTCTCTTCATTTTCCCAATATGCTATAAAATACATCAGATGAATTATTTTGGCCCATTTTGATCCGATTAACACTTGACATTTCTATGTCCTTCCAGTAAAGTCTAAACTGGCCAGTATCGCTGAAACGTACAGAGGTCTGCTTCAAAGTCCAGTGAGCGTAACCATCCGTAAAGACCACTTAGTTGGTGATGTCATAAGGCTATACAGAGGGAACCCTAACATTGGAAACCATTACATACGGGTATTTATGATTTGTGCAGAATATCCGTCTAATCAAAGTACTGCAATCCCACCAGGTACATTGTTTGTCATGTTTTGGCTGGAAGTTTTGCATCGATTCTTTCAGGGAAACCGTGAATATGTCCCAATGGTTGACCTCAACCTGGATGAAGACTTTTACGTGACTCTGGGAAAGATTCTTTATCATGGACTGGTGCTGTTCGACTACTGGCCAGTCGGACTGGCACAGGCTTGTACAGCGGTGATCCTGACGGAGAAGTGTTCGGACAGTCAGCTAACGACGTCGTTCTACAATGTTCTGTCCGAATCGGAGAAAAACGTAGTGAGTGAAGCTAAAAAGGAGATCAGATCAAATAACACAGCGTTTTCACTTCCAGTGTTGAGAAACCTATGTAGAATATTGCGTTTCTATGGAAACACGGTAAAACCGCAGCCGCGTACATTTGACGATCTCATTCTCCGACTGTCCAGGTACTACCTAGTGAGGCATTCATACTGGGCTCTATCTGGGATCAGCGCCGGCTTCATATCGAGTTTCTCCGGAAATATTCCAGTCATTACCGAACAGGACGTGTTCAAGTTATATGCCCGACTGTCACCGAATGCTTTAACGTTATTCGAGAAAGTACACTTCATCTTCAGCCCCACGGAGCATAACATGTATATAGAGATGGAGGAGAAGCGAACTAAAATGTATCTGGAAGTGGCCATCATGAAGATGACCACCGAGCAGATGACCCGGATGTTGACGAAGTGGTGCCATTTTGACTGTCTCTGTGTTAACCAGCTGTACACGCGGTTCCACGCAGAGTCAGTATCAGAGTCGCCGAGGTTTGACCCGGACATGCGTACGATATACTTGTCGTCTGTATACAGCTCTCAGGAGGAGCTCACCGCCTTAATTATGTCACTATTGGATGAATCACAGCTGACGTAATCATCGTCTAATGTTTCTGCTGTAATTAACACTAAAGCAATCAGGAATCACGTCTATTGTCATTTTCAGAACGTCACTGAAAAAATGTAGCAATGATCCTATTGATAGCAGGACCATTAAAGTCACGACATGGTTTTTGTCTGGAGCTAATTCATTAATCCAAAAAGAGGTACAATATGTGTGCATAGCAGTTGGGGTACAAATGTAACCAACAATAAAGACATCTCTTTAAATATGTTACGTTGCAAAGATTTTCAATATGAAACTTTTTTCTCTGCGATGATAGATATTCTATTAAAAAGTACTCTTTTCAGAAAAGAATAAGCAGTTTGCAATACAAAATGAAAACTAAACACAAGTCAATATTTCTTACGAACAACATAAGTATTTGGTTGTGTTTGCAGACAAGACATCTAATAACACGATCGTGGTTTGTCGCATGTGTGTATGTTACGTCATCTTTAATGATAGGGGTGGTAGACTCTGCTGGTGTATTTTTTAGTCCCAGAGGTTTGCTGGAGCCTCCATAGCCACAGTTAATATCATTTGAGTAGTGGATTAGTACATAATATACACCTTTTCGTAATACAAGATTTGTAATTATACAGAACTAGTTTAATTTTACTTCTAAATTTATAAATTAGAGGGGTTTTACGTACCTGACTATTTTGCTTCTATATTAGCTTAGAAATTTTGGATTACCACCTTTTGACCCCTAGCATCACTGAGGAGTCCTAGGAGGAGGAAACCGCTGTGTACTGTATCTTTTGCTAATGTTAAAGGTGCAGCATATGTGTGTGTTACGTCATCTTTGCAAACACTTTTACATTAATTGTTTGCAAAAGGAACTGGACCTGCTTGATAACCAAGGTAACCCTACTTTCGCATTGGCCAGTTTCCGAAGATGGTATACTTTCTAACAATATATCTGTGTTACAATCTTTCAGGATGACCGGTAGTGATAAAGAAACGTATATACCTCGTCTGTATGGGATACCTAAACTACATAAAGATCCTTACAAGCAAGGTTTTATCGCTTGGTCGTCTCATTGCTCAACCAAGCCATTATCAAAACTTCTTACTACCATTCTTAGTACCGTTAAATCAGACTTCAGTCTTATTGTGACACTGCATACTCCAAGAGTGTCTCTTTGAAAAACTCAAAAGATCTTCGGATCAGTCTTCAAAAATGTTTCGTCTAGCAAAACATTTGATTTTTCCATCCTCTACACTACCATACCACATACCAAACTGCAATAACGTCTTAGGTCTCTCATTATGAAAACTTTCTTTTCAAAGAAAGGGGTGGACGACTATACAAAAAACATGGTTGTGAGCTAACTTGGAACATAGTTTACGAAAAAAAACTAGGATAGAATACCGAGGAAGATTTAGTACGAATGGTCGAATTCCTGGTTGACAATATCTTTGTTGAGTTCGGAGGAAATATTTTCCAACAGACTGTTGGCATTCCAATGCGAACTAACTGTGCCCCCACTTTTTGCTCACTTGTTTTTTTTTTTTCATACGAGGCTGAATCTTTCAATTTCACTTTCAGGTATATCGATGATAGGTTGTCTATAAGCAAGACGTGTGCTGACCTAATCGATCGTATATACCCTACTGAACTTGATATTAAGGATACAACAGACTCTCCTACATCAACTTCTTACCTCGATCTTTACTTGAACTATGACCAACACGAGCAGCTTACAACTAAGCTTTATGAAAAACGTGGCGATTTCGATTTTCCGATCGTGAACTTTCCCTTTCTTGATAGTTATTAACATACCTGCTTCTCGATCCTATGGTGTTTGCATGTCACAGTTGATTCGTTATTCTAGGGTTTGTTCAGTATATCGTGATTTTCGTGATCGCTGTCGACTGCTGACAAACGAGATAACAACACAGGGATTCGAGAGATGCAGGTTGATGAAGACTATGGGCAAGTTTTATGGTCGCCATCTTGGTCTTATTGAGAAATATTCTGTATCTTCGTGTGATATGAAGATGGACGTTTATGAGTTTGCTTATAAGTGTGCTTACTTGTTGTGATTGACAATGATGACTCGGCTCTCATTTTTAGGATTGATGCTTACTTGGATGTGACAAAGATTGCCATAGCAGAAGACGCTTACTCATCCGGAACACCTGGTCTTATCATATTGTACTTTTAAGAGGGTCTCACTGTAAATCTTTTCTTTGTTCCTATTTTGCCTCTAGTTTAATCGATTTTGAGTTCAGATTATGGTTAAATTGACGCTTTGGTATTCTCTGTTCCGCTAACCAAAGGAACTCGAGAAGGGTTTCATTATAATACCGGTTTATCTCCTTACGGGCTTCTTCTCATTGAGATTAGTGTCAAAAGTGGGATTCAGACATGTGTTTGTTTACTAAAAGGCGGCGCCACCGTGTGGCAAGATTGACGACCAGTGACGGAAACATCCGAGACCAAGACTTGCGTGATAAATTTGACCGCGGCCTAATCAGAGGAACGCAATATTGGTGTTAATTACAGTTCCTTAAAGGTAGCTGGGGCTATCACAAGTGATCGTAAATGTTCAAGTATGCACATTTTACGATTTTTTTTTTTATTTTTGCGATTTTATAGGGTCGCTACATTCGCAAAATATTTGTATCAGTAACATCCTAGACAAATTTGGATAATATCCTGTCATTTCGTTAGAATATTTACATTTCTCATATCAAGTTGCGACCCTCAGGGCCCATGAGGTGTAAGACCAACCGGTTATACAATTTTTATTATGGAGGCGTTAGTAACGTCGTGCAAATAGCGATTTGTTAAAAACCGGTGACAATTTTTACGGTATCTGATGCTTCGTTCAGAATACTGTGGGACATTTGACTAAATACGGACAAGCGGGACATGAATCTTACATAAACTTAACATATAATTAAATCTAACTTCGTTAAACGTTTATGAACGAACATTATAGAATCATGCAAAATGACCATATGAGGAAGACTTTTTCACCATTACGACTTCTGGTGAGAGAAAAATCCATCTAATATGGCTGACGTATAAACGTTCGATCCCAACCACAGACTTTGAAATATAAATAGGACAGCGATAGTGATTGTTGAAACCTCACATCTGATTAAAACCATTTGGCCTCTAATCGTGACCAAAGTCGTATTGATAAAAATGGCCCTTACTGTTGATAGCAACCAAATTGTAATTTTCAATCGATAGTCTGAAAGTAAACTCTCCCACCTGTGCCTATATTTGTATCTATAACCGAAGGTAGAATACTTTTGATTGGTTCTGATGTCAAACGCTGAGACAGTCGAAGTGAGGTGAAACTTTCCTTCCCTAACGTCAATTCCGATAGAAATAAAGAGTTTGCATTTTGCAAATTAATTGATAATCGATTAGATGTATCGTTATCAGCAAAACATTAATTAGTTCTTTTATATTGGCTAAAGCAGGAATTATCGGGCGAACACTCAGACACATGTGACAAATGGCGGCTCGTTTATCGGTACCAAGCAATGAATTTACCGATTTTCCAATTCGATTCTCAAAAAGGATATTTCTTATAATATTTATCTGTGATGAAACGTTAATCATATCCTGACACAGAATAAGTTAACTTACTGAAAGCGGTAAGATGAATGAAAGACTGAAAAACAGTTACCTTATCATGTTTCACTTGAGAATCGCCTGAAATATTAAATTTTAGAAAATAGAAATACATGAATAGAAAGTTTCTCTATTATAATGTACAGTTTTGAAAAATGTCATTTTTATTATGTTAACGAGAAAATACTACGTTTAATCAAATTTATTACCAAAATATTACCTTTTAGGTGAAAGTTTACTTCAGATGGTCAAACCAAAAAAATCTATTATATCTTCAACTTTAATCTTTAAAATTTGAAATTTTGTTTTTGTTTTCAGTAATTGCATTACTTTGATTTTGTTATATCAGTGGCGGGCAAATACTGGCAAAACACAGTCTGTTATTAAAGCAATAGAGTTTCTTATCTTATTATTCGTTGCTCTGCGTTCACCTTACGCCAGGTACGGACATTTTGATTTCCGGTAACGATGTTCGACAACTAAGCCACAGTCATACTTTACTTATCTTCAAAAATACCAAATCCATATAATGTATTTAGTGCACTTGACGTTATTATTATTTTTATGCATTATTTCCTTTTGATCTAAATTGTAAAAACTGGCCAATCAGAGTGGAGGCGCAAAGTTTGACACAGTGACGCAGGGACCTTAAAATTTGTTACAGCCAGTTTGCACTTTTAAAAAATGCACCTTTCACATTTCATTCTTTTACCATGTCCAAACATCCGAGTAACGCTTCCTTCAGTACTTTCAGTTCTTTTGATTGCACTTCAGGCAAGGGTGCTTCAAACCAAATCAGAAAAATGTCCTGTTATTCCTTAAGAAGAAAAAGGATTTTAAAGAACTTAGTATATTTTTCCTATTGGGCCTTATTCCTCTGGTCCCCGGGGGCTGTGCTCCAGCATTTATACAAAATTGATTTCTCTTCATCCATGGAAGTTTCAAACCAATTATAAAACAAATGCTTGTATTCCTGCGAAAGAGGAAGAATTTTACTGGCCCCCTGGGGATCAGACCTAAACTTTATGAAAAAAGATTTCCCTGCACCAAATCATCTTTCAGACCAAATATGGAACAACACATTTCATTGCTACGGAGGAAGAAGAATTTGAAAGGAGAATTTGTCTCATTTCATTTATTTTATCCCGCCCCTCAAGCCCATTTGGCGTCATATCTACCATTTATGCAAAAGTGAAACCCTCCTCACCAAAAATGGTTCAAACCGAATATGAAACAAATTCTTCCACTTAAGAAAAAAATAGGATTTTAAAGAAACTGTCTATTTTCCCTAGTGAACCCAACCCCTCGGGCCGCTGGGGCCAAACCCACCGTTTATTCAAAATCAGTTTCCTTTCATCCAATGATGATTCCGATTTAATTTGGTCAAAATTAGCTACCTGGTATGTTGTTGATGACTAATAGGGATTTATAAGAAAAGACGGACGGACGCCATAAGCCCGTGATCACTTGCCATTCGGGTAGGTGAGCTAAAATCAAAGCACAAGTTTAAGATCTTGTCAGTAGAAAAGTTGAAAAGTGAATCAATATAGATATTTTGCACGTTTAGGTAAGTTAGTCAAGTATTAAAGGTTAGAGGAACGTTCAATTTATGTCTACAGTGAAAATATTGTACAACAAATACAGGGATTTATAATGTTACATGTTTATGATTTCTGCCTACATCAGGCAATTATACCTGAAATAATATTTTGTTGAAACGTGTTAAAATTAACTACAGCTTCAATCAAGGCTACGGATAACCTCCAGTGATGATCGCACCACAGGGATCCTATTGAAAAACAGAAAATACCATTGAAGCGTTAATAAAACCATAATCATAACTCAAAATTGATAAAACTATTAACGAAGTAAAGGTTTACACAAATACCCACGGAAAAGTACAAGATAATCAGACAATGTGTTCTGGCAGAATAAGAGTCTTTTGCTTCATCGGCCACACCCCAATGTATACGTAAATCTTGCTTATATCAGAGTACAAACTTCAGCCTCAAAGTGAAAACTGAGGCAGTATACTAAATCGCAACAAACAGACATACTAATGAGCACATTCAAAAGAGCCCACCTTAAGTTCGTATCTTACAAGTATACACAATATTTATATCTGATATTTCTTAATTTGGCGACAATAAAAAGTTGTGTCAACATTGAGTAAACCGTGGTTTTCAGAACTATGTTAAGTTAAGTTTAAAAATTATAAAACTGCGCTCTCAGTGTTTAATAGGAATAAGACTCATGACAATCATCAACGTCTGATCGATAAGAAAAGGGTATACAAAAAGCTAGAATTGAAATTGAAGAGAGAATATAGGCCCAGAAGGGAAATATGATGAATTATATGAGAAAGTATAATCCTAAACGATTTTATAGAAGTTTTAAAAGAAAGACGAATGTTAGATAATGCGATTTAAACAGAGAAGACTTTCTACAACATTTGAAAAAATTGGCGTCTACTGTCTCTAATCGTAATGAAGAAGTCACTGAATTTATGAATGCATATGACGATTCTTAAAATTATTCGAACTCTTAATCTGAATTAGACGAAGAAATAACTGTGAGTGAAGTTTTTTACATGCAATATCAAATTTAAAACAAAACAAGGCTTGTGGTATTGATGGTTTGTTAATGAAGTGTTTGTTACATGTAAAGATATATTAGTACCACGTCTAACATTGCTTTTTAATGGAATATTAATGCGGGAATTTTCCCAGATAATTGGAACATTGGAACAATTATTCCACTGTTTGAGAAAGGGGATGTGAATGTTACAGATAATTATAGAGGTATCACATTAGTAAGTTGCCTTGGCAAAATTTTCACTTCCATTTTAAATGAATAATTAGTAAATGTTGATAAAATACATAATATTATCACAGATGTACAATTTGGATTTAGAAAAAAAACTTTCCACTATAGATGCTATTTTCGTATTACAATCACTAATTAACAGAACGCTCAGAAAACGAAAAAGACTTAACTGCTGTTTCATAGATTATAAGAAAGCTTTTAATTTTGTTAGTCGCCAAAATGATTAAGGAAGGGATAAAAGTGAAACTTTTAAAAATGATAAGAAGTCTCTATGACAACGTAAGATGCTCTGTCAATTTCAAAGGTATTACTGACTTTTTCAAATGCGATTGCGATTTGTTCCAAGGGGAAATATTATCTCCCTTGTGGTTTACATTGTTTGTTAACAATATATGGATTTTTTAGAAAATCATTGTACAACACAAGAAATTCAAACAATAAACATATTTTTACTAATGTATGCAGATGATATGGTTATTATCTCTGAAACCCCAGGTAATTTACAAAAACTATTAGATTCATTATCAAATTATTATAAATAATGGAGCTTAACTTAAAACATTGATGAAACAAAAATTGTTATTTTTAGAAATGTTGGCTTGATAAGAGAAAGTGAAAAATGGTTTTATAATAACAATGTAATTGAAGTAGTTTATGAGTTTAATTATCTTGGTCTCACTTTAAACTATAATGGAAAATTTACAAAGTTACCAAAAAAAAACCTTGCAGAACAAGGTAGGAAATCACTATTTGCCATAAATAATGTATGTAAGAAGAACTATTCTAATATAGAATCTCGTCTTGCTGTTTTTGACACTTTTGTTAATAGTATTTTAATGTATGGTTCTGAAATTTGGGGCTTTCATAAAGCACCAGAAAGAGAAAAATTACATATTGGATTCTTAAAATCATTATTAGGATTAAGGAAATCTACAAACTCTGCATTTCTTTATGTTGAATTTGGAAGATCTCATTTACAGTTGTTGAGAAAAGTTAAAACCTTCAAATATTGGGTAAAATTACAACTTACAGATAACTGTGTACTGAAAGCATTTTATGATGATATGGTGCAGATGAGGTGGCACTCTAAAAGATGCCGTTGGAAACACGGTCCCACTACAAACAACACATTTCATCTCCAGCACACACACATACATACACACACATATAGAGATATTAGCCAGGTGGTATAGGACAAGTAGTTAGCGCCTGATAAGGCAGCTCCTGCGAACTCTTCAGAATTGTATAAGATAGAACTATATGTGTTAATTGTATTGATTGTACATGTATAAGAATTGTATATCTATGTACTATAAAGCGTTTAAGAGTTGCTTATGTTAGCTAGATAGGGCGCTATATCAGATGTTGTATATTCTTATTATTATTAATAAAGACCCGTGGATACTCTTTCAAGAGTCGGTCTTTGATTGATGTGTAATAATTCTATCTAGTGGAAAATATTCATTTGCAACCGTATCTACATAAAACAATTAATTTGAATTACCTTAAACATATTTCTGTCATTTTTTCTGTCATAATCAATGTATATGCATATTTTTCGTCTTTCTTGTTTTCAAAGTCGCTTGGGAATTTTCTCCATTGACCCTTTATCAAGTATAACTCGCTTACTAAAGTATTATCCTGACTAATACAATAAGTATTTACATCCTTGTTGGAAAATCTTTCCTTGTCGGTTCAGGTGACTAAGTGTTAAATCTAGGGCTTGTGCAAGTCTTGGCTATTTTTAGATATATCGTGTATAATATAAATGGATGCCAACGGCTGACGCTTTTGTTTACAAACATAATGAACGGTTTGTATGTAGAAATTAACATTAATATCCTGTTCATGCAAATCATAATAATGTGTAGATCACTCTGTATATACATCGTGTGGTAATCTTATACTGATGCATCCATTTTAAAACTCTAAACAGATAGTTTTTATTTCCGTAATGAAAATAAGCTTCATATTTTGAAAATGCTAGCCATGCTCCGATCAGGGAACTGCAAACAGTAACACGGAATAATGATATTTGTTTATATTAAGAAACAACATATATGGACATTTCAAATAGAATCGTCATTTTAGCTCACATTTAATATGATAGTAAATATAAACAGAAATGTCTGGCATGACCTGACTCTAATATATATATACAATGTATATACCCGACCAATGGCTTATAGACGTGTTCATACATGTATATAAATCAAATGTATTTACTTGCTTGAAATATGTTATGTCTTCAGACGATACTTTTAAACCAACAGTGCATTGCTTAATTCACTGCGTTTTAAATACGCTCGTGAGAAATTTATCATACACTATAGATGCGTATTTAAAACTATGTCTAGTAATTGATTTAAACTTCCGTGTTGATATCACAGCGCAAAGTAATATATCAATTTTCAAACAGTACAGCGGAAACAGTTTAAGTCCGTTTGAAACACCACAAAAGCTCTTAAAATGTACTCTAGGTTCATAGTATTAGAAATGGGGAAACCTTTCAGGTACGTTTCAGTTTTAAGTAATAATGATTTTGCGTACGTTGTTCATATTTTAATTTGCCTCTAGTTTAATAAATTTTAGTTCGAATTATGGTTTTGTTGACGCTTCGGCATTTTTCAGTCCATACTCGTTTCATACAATTAATTATTTACTATTATAATTTCCCTGCCTCGTTTCTAATTGTCTGGTCAATATTTAATATATGTCACTCCGGTATTCGTCAATATTGATATGCATTAATTATTATTTACATAAGCATCAAAACTAGTGACAAAACATTGTGTGCCAGCCTCATTGTGTTCATAATTAAAACACAATACTTGTCCATACTAGTAAACACATGCAAATCCATCCACTGTTTCAGATAGACGCAAATTGTTTTATTCTAGTAGCTTTTATTAGAAAAGTAAATATTTATGACGTGCAACAACCAGAAATAAAAGATAAACACTTAATGCAATGTATGATTATATTAAAGGAACCGTAAAAATGTATGCTACTGTTTTGTTATTGTTAAAGATCTTCGGAAATATGAAAAGAGAGAAAAAAAAATCAAACATGAATTCCCAAGTTTTGTAAAACAAACACTGTTAATATTTATTAGATATATAAAGTAGACGATCAAACTTTTTAGATTACACGGTGTAGTGAGAGTCATGGGTCGAAAAATGTATCGAAATGGTATTTTAACCAGATGCAATTGTAAGTTGTGCTTAACAGGAAATAGATAAATGCGTGATGCCCTAACCTTTAATTGATGTGATCGGGGGAAGACTATGTACACGTTACGTCATGATCAGAATAACGGAATCGATTATCGATTATTTACTGTAATATAGTGAAGGAAACTATGAAGATATATAATAGTATGACTTTTATAATAATGTTTTATCATAACATTCTTTCACTGGCGTCTCATAGGCCCAATTTGGCCGGATGTTTTACAATTGCTAATATAGAGCATATCTGTATAATTTGACATTCTTGTAAACATTTGACACGTAAATCAAATATTATTATTATTATTATCTGTCTACGAGCCAAAGATTGTGACAATATCTCATTGGGATTACAAATTTAGTATTAATGGATAGGTACTTTACTACCTTAACACACTGTGTTATTTCACTCTCAGACAATTGTATAAACGTGCTGACTGTTGGAGAAATATGTGTTATAATATACTACTAATGGTATATGACCTTCCGGAAATTTGATTGGTTGGGAAGTTGAACTTTGACCGGAAATCACATGGTTCAATGCCACGTGCGGATTGTTGAGGTCGTTATCGTCACAACTTGGCGGGAATATATATACGAGATGATGTGTTTTCGTGCAAATAGTCCGCAGTTCACTCCAGAATATGATACTGCCACTGCAAAATATTAATCATTTTCATATTTTTCATCATGATATAGTAACATTGGACGGCGGATGTGGCTAGTGCTTACTAGAATAACATTTGTGCCACTCCAATAAGTATAAATGTAACTGTCATAATTATCCCACATATAAACATATTTCCATCGTTTTAGTTCTCAAAGAGGTACCAACAAGCTTCAGTACCAAGAATACCGAAGAGTATACAGCCGCGACAGGGTATTAGATCTACACCCAATAATAGTTTGGAATCCTTGGCGATAGGTGAGTATAGTTAAAGGTACTTTGTATTTATATATATATCCAATTTATGAATAGAGTAACAATTACTGAAAGCGGATGAATTAAGAAAAATATTTTGTTTCACCAAAAAAGATGTGCAAAATTTTAAAATCTGAATATTGCAGAAGATTTACTATAAGAATATTGAATTCATATGATCCTTTACACAAACCTGCCAAAAAGTTGCATAAAATGTATAAGTTAGAAGAAATTCAACAACCAAAATTCTTTTTTTAAAGATAGTCAAATTGCAAAGCATTGGAATTTACCAAAGGTGCCCAATAATGTCAGCTCATGCACAAGTATACGAATCGACACATTCTGTGAATAAAGAGTGGTACTAGAACAGATAATGTTCGTGATCTATTCTTCTAACCAATGATCATTGTTCTGTCCAGTAGCAATGTTCATTTTGTATAGACAATGCCAAATGTAGTATGTTGTACCGACTTTGAGTAATGATATCAAAATATATATACACATTTTAATTTGTTTTTAATGCATGTTTTTTTTTATACAGAAAGTATATAACAGTCATTCTGATGGTGAAATCTTACTATAAAGAGCCGGTGTACGGAATCCTGAAAACTTATCAAAGTAAGTAAATTCGTAAACAAATCTAAACGATATGTTAATTATCAGTTAGTTAATTATACATTATAGTCATACTATTCATTTCGCAAGTACGGGCACTCGATTTTTACAATTCAGCGAATAAAAAAAAAAATTAAAAAAATAGTAAATTGTATAAAATCAACTTTAGCTTGAACCCCAAATAGACAAAAACTAGGGGGAAATCCGTAAATGAACGATTTGAATGGAACCCCTTCCGAAGAAGCTGGGAGAATAAGACGAGGCATTCCAGAAATTTACTGTTTTCGGAAACATTCGCCTCCTCTGGAGTCATATACAAATAATGTTATATCTTTCACGTGAGCATGCGGAATTGGATTCCCTTTCAGAGAGGGTGAAATCTACCAGGTCCTCTATCCAGAAAATAATAAGCGGTGTGCGATACAAAATGAACAAATAGACAAAACCGAAGCGTCAACAAAACCATAATCCGAAATCAAAATCGATTAAAGTAGAGACAAAATATGAGCAAAGGGGAGAGATTAACATGGAGACCCTTGTAAAAGAAAAAAACAAGACCATGTGTTTCGGAAGAGTAAGCGTCTACTTCATCGACGAGACCTGCCATATAAATCTTCGTCACATCCAAGTAAACATCAAGTCCTCAAAATAACCATGCTCATAAACGTCCATCTCCATTGCACACAAAAAAAACTAAACACAAGTCGATATTTCCGACCCCGATGTTAGAAAAACACTCAACGCCCTACATTATAAGTATGTGACTGTGTCCGCAGACAAGGCATCTAATAACTTGATCCTAGTTTGCAAACGGTATAACATTTATTGTTTGCAACCAAAATTGGGCCTACGTGATAATCAAGGTGACCCTACTTTCACACTGACCAGTTTTTCGAAATACTAACCATATATAGCAATCGTTTAATGTACCCGTCAATGGGAATAACGTTGACCTACCTCGTCTATGCTGGATACCTTAGCTGCACAAGGATCCTATACGCAACGTTTTTTCGCAGCTTAATCAAACCGTTATCAAAACTTCTTACTGCCATTCTTAGTACCGTTAAATCAGTTGTGGCATTATTGGAATTTTGATTTTGAAAAACCCGAAAGATCTTCTGATCAGTCTTGAGCACCACCTCCTCAAAAATATTTCGTCTATCAAAGCATTTGATTTTCCTGACTGTACACTACCCTAGCACATGCCATACACATACTTCCGTCTCTTCTCACGAGGGCTTTCTTTTCCGAGAAAGGTGAAAAACGATACAAATGCATAGTTGTGAGCTACCATGAAGAATACTTAGTGAAAAACACAACAACATCTAGAATTAAATTTACTGAGAAAATATCGTTCGAATGATTGAATTTCTTGTTGACAATATCTTTGTTGAGTTTGGAGGAAAGCTTTTCCAACAGACTGTTGGCATTCCAGTGGAAACAAACTGTGTCACACTCCTGGCTGGCTAGTTTTTGTTTTCATACGAATCTGCATTTGTCGAGGGGCCTATCAAGATGGGTAACAAAAACAATTGCAAAATAATTTAATTTCACTTTCAGGTTTATCGACGATGTATTGTCAATAAATAAGAAGTTTGCTGACCTCGATCGTATATACTATTCTGAACTTGAAATCAATGACACAACAGACTTTTCTACATCACCTTCTTACCTATATATTTGATTAAACTATGACACACACGGACAGCTTATCACCTTTTACAAACGGTTTCCATGTAAATATTTCCTTTGTTCATATTTCGCCTCTTGTTTAATCGATTTTGAGTTCGGATTAGGTTTTGATGACCCTATGTATTCTCTGATTTTTTAATTATTATTTTATTTACATAAAAAAACTCAGTGAGTGACAACAAAAACACAAGATATTCAAATCAGCGTAATCACCCCTCCATATCACACGTAAGAGAAACATTTACTATACAAAGTCCTGACTGCAACAATGAATCTTCTTCATAATCTCTATCAACCTGCGACTAGGGAAAGCATGTCTTGTTTGTTTGTTCCAAAGCAATCATCATCCGTCAGGGTAGTCATGGTATTTGGAGCATGTTCCGGAGTACCGAAACATATACGACATGTTAACACCGAAGGAAGTTGAAAATCGAAATTGTCACAACCATTGTAGGCTTTCTTATTGGTCATGGTGTATGCAGAAATTAAGGAATATGGCTGGAACCAAAAAAATGCCAGGAGTGCTCTTGATTTTATGTTCTGGAGTATACATACAATCATTGTTATCTGTGAATGTCTTGTTATTCAAAGAAAACTCTTCGTTAATCTATCTGAATGTGACTTTGAGGGGCTGGGCTAGGTTTTAGGTCCTCGCAAGTTCATCAATAAACAAAACAAACCGTATATTATATGGAACAATTTGTTCATATATCAATGTTTACGGTCTTTCGGGAAATAATGTCATTGAGTTAAAAAAAAACAACAACAAAAATGTCAACCAGAATCCCAACCAGTGTAAGCGGTAGAAAAGTCAAAAGGGTTGACAGAAGAAAAACGTTTCTGGGAGTCGGTGTTTAGGGTTGGTCAAGAAATCTTTTGAGTTCTTATAAATCTAAATACATTTTTTCCACTCAGTTTCACACACTACATCTGCAATCCTGATTTAACGGAATGTTCCAATCGGTTGCGTAGCTTCAAGGTCCTAAAAAGTCGGACAAACAATCTGACAGACGTTCAATGGTTATATTTACAATTGAGATATTTGTTTTACATAATCATATCCATTTTGCCACTTTATCAAGGTTTTAGTCCTTGTATTTATTGTCGATATGCATGCTATCTGGGTGCAACATATGTAGAATGACGTCCACTTTCATATCGACAATAAATACAATCTGACAGACGTTCAATGGTTAAATATAGTCCGACAATCTGACAGACGTTCAATGGTTAAATATAGTCCGACAATCTGACAGACGTTCAATGGTTAAATATAGTCCGACAATCTGACAGACGTTCAATGGTTAAATATAGTCCGACAATCTGACAGACGTTCAATGGTTAAATATAGTCCGACAATCTGACAGACGTTCAATGGTTAAATATAGTCCGACAATCTGACAGACGTTCAATGGTTAAATATAGTCCGACAATCTGACAGACGTTCAATGGTTAAATATAGTCCGACCTTTTAGGATATAAACTATCCAAATATACAGTGTGGGGTTGGGATTATTACCCATTGTCTAGAAAAACAAATTCAAAGGCGCCACCACAAAAGCTTTAAAATTGACTTGAGATGAAATAATTATGTTGCGTCGCGATAATGACATTGTTTGAGTTCAGCATACACAGGGAAATTTAGGATGAAGTCATACAAATGGAATGTCTTGGAGTACTCCTCATTAAAATGTAAACGTAGACATGGGCATTACAATAGTCCAACGTTACAACGACTCCATGAAAACTCTTGAGAAATCATTGAGTGTTCACGATGCTCGAACCATACTGTATTCCGCTGTCTGTCAGGTAAAGGAGAGTTATCATGCAGCACCATTTGATCTGAAAACAGTTTTACCTGTTCCATGTTCACAGTAAGTCAGGTCTATAGCAAAAGAAGGCTGGCTTGCTGCAATGTTTCAGTGTATTCTTTAGCAGATTGAAAAGCTTCCCGTTATCTTTTTGGAAAGAATGCGAGGGTAAAAAGGGATCCAATGAGATTGTAACGTGTTTGCTGTTGTATTTGAAGTCTCTCTCCTTTGCCCGACATGTTTGATTTTTTTCTGATTCGTAAAAAGGGCAAAACAGAAATAGATTTTTTCACTGCACATTACATGTCGTGGCCATTTTGCCGAAAATTGACGTAATCGACCAAAACTATTTGAAAACGGGACATACACAGACGGAGTGTGTATTCAATGCATGCAGCAATAGAAAAGGCAACGAGGATTGCTTCGTGTTTGACATTGTGGTGTAAGTGAACTTAACTCGTTTGTGCATAAACTGATTCGTTCTATAATAGATTAAAATGTGCATGTGGGACCTAAGTGAACTTACACCATCTTTATTTTTCTACCATTTACACAATACTATATGCCATAACAATATGCGATTGTATTAACAGTTCTATTGTGCATTCGCAAGCCTTTAAACTCGATTTTCTCAAAAGTAACAAAACTGCATTTAGTACCTTTAGGTGCTATACCCTCGATATAGCATTAGTGCGTTCTACCATCGAATACGCCCCAATGACCTGGGATGGACGTGGACAAACTAGAACTTGTCCAAAGAAAGGCAGTCCGATTCATAGCAAGGGGTGATACTAGTAAGCACCCAGGATGTATGACAGACATGCTCAAATAATTGGACCTACCATCCCTCCAACTACTCAGGAATCTCACAAGACTAACTTAACTATTCAAAATAGCCAACGGTTGGGTTAATTGTACGACCATTGATCCATCATTATACTTGATACCAGAGAAACAAGGCAGACGACGAGTTATACCAAGGCTACAGAATACGTTATAATACTACGTTTCATCTGATATTTTGAGAACATCAGTAAACACAATTCTATGTGTTTTGAAACGACAACGTGCAAAAACAACCAAACTCATTTTTCATGAGAATAGTAACTGATTGGAACAACCTTGACGATTCGCTTGTACATGGACAATACAGAAGAGTTTTTGCCAGCCCTCCTGGAGTTGCTGTATATGTATATATGTTGCGATACGTATATACGTACAACGAAAAGTAGTACAAGGGAAATAACTCCTACAGCAAATTAAACATTTGAACACTCAGCCCATATAGCTACTGGACTGGTTCGAGTGACGACTAGTGTCCGTCTTGATTTTGGAGGGTCCCAGGTTCGAAGACTGGTATGGTGTTGCATTTTTCTGTTCCTTGATACACACAAATGTATTGATGCAAATAAAACATCATGAAACATATAATAAAAATACGCATAAGCTCTACAGTACATTTCCAGATAAAATACGAAAATTACAAATCTTCACAATTTAATTTTCAGTACGTATGCTGGGTCCGTCGATTTACCCAATACAACCCAATACTACCCAATACAAACGTCGATTTACCCAATACAACCCAATACTACCCAATACAAACGTCGATTTATCCAATACAACCCAATACTACCCAATACAAACGTCGATTTACCCAATACAACCAAATACAAAAAGTAAACACTCAATTCAACTGATATATCAAATGATATATATTCTCCGTAAAATGTGTCAACGATGTCTGTTCTGTTACGATGTTTTGTTATTCCTGAATTACTGAAAATACATATTGGTTAAAAAACAAAACAACAAGTAAATATATTTATAAATTTGTGCTTTATTTCAGAAATCATGAATATTGTTGATAAGTATACATAACAATATAAAATACAACATAAATACAAAATAACAACAATAGAGTGTCCACAATCTTGAATTATTTTTTGAAAATATGATAAATATGGCATTCATTCTATTTTGCAAAAAAAAGGCATTTTAACATCGATTTACCCAATACAACCCAATACTACCCAATACTAGTAGTTTCTAAAAAAAAATTCTAAAAGTTATATATCCATAGTGTAGATAAGGAAAAACATGTTGGACAACGTGGTATTATGTCATTACTGCGGTACATTACGATGCTTTAATACATATCATTCCACGTTGTGGAAAAAATACTGTTAATCACTATGTGATATAGTTAATTGCGTACCTGCACAATTTAGCAGACTTTGATGCAGTCAATGCTGTCCTAGGAATCAATTAATATTATTCAAGTTTTATTACATTTTTACCAGTGAAATATCAGAAAATATCACTAGTGATGATATAAGTTTCGGTCCAATATCATTACGCACCATTTGTGACCTATTTTTTCGTTAATCTAGAATCAAATTAAAGGAAATTAAAATCCTTTATAGTATTTTGGAAATTAATAGATATCTAATGAATTTTATCAATATGTTTTTGCATTTTAAATATATTTTGAACAAAAAATAGGACTTTATTATGTGGCAAATTTATATTCTATAAGCCTTAGACACTCGATCAGTTGTAACCGTAAATTTTATAATAAATCAGACTTTTTGGAATTTCGAAAATGTAATAAAAAGAAAATTCAATGATTTCCCAATAAATATCAAATATTTTTCACTCGTATGACAGATTTTAAATATACTTTCACTCGTCCCGTTTCTATTATCAAATGAATAAAAACGATCGCTTTATGCATGTCCCGTTATATTTATAAAATGAACAAAACCGATCGTTTTATATATGCCCCGTTATACTTATCAAATGAATAAAAACATTTATAAACGATCGTTTTATATATGCCCCGTTATATTTATAAAATGAATAAAAACGATCGCTTTATACATTTCCCGTTATACTTATCAAATGAATAAAAACGATCGTTTGATACATGTCCCGTTATATTTATAAAATGAATAAAACCGATCGTTTTATATATGCCCCGTTATACTTATCAAATGAATAAAAACATTTATAAACGATCGTTTTATATATGCTCCGTTATATTTATAAAATGAATAAAAACGATCGCTTTATACATTTCCCGTTTCTATTATCAAAAGAATAAAAACGATCGTTTTATACATGTCCTGTTTTTATTATCAAATGAATAAAAACCATCGTTTTATACATGCCCCGTTTCTATTATCAAATGAATAAAAACCATTGTTTTATACATGTCCCGTTTCTATTATCAAATGAACAAAAACGATCGCTTTATGCATGTCCCGTTATACTTATCAAAGGAATTATTATATAGAACGATTATTTTATGCATGTCACGTTATACCTATCAATCGAATTAAACTGAATATTGGGCAAGATTTGGGTAGATTTGGGCACAGACTTAGATTAGATTGCTATCTAAGTCCGTGATTTGGGTAAGACTTAGGTAAGGGTTAAGTAGGTTTGGGTGATCTGATGTATATATAACGTCTATTGATTATTGCATTTCTATAGTCTTGATCTATATTATTTAACAAATCGATATTATAATAGGCCTAAAGCACTTCTTTGCCATGCGTGATACAGGGGAGATAAACCTTACTCATGTTCGGTTTACTAAAACCTGGAGAAAACACGTCGCCCCTAAAAAATTTGCGTATAATTAATTAATATTGCTATTGGTTTTCTTATAATTGTGGTGTTCTTGTACGATTTGGGTAAGATTTCGGTAGATTTGGGTAATTCGTCATGCCGACATGAAGATATATGACAGACTGGGTGTTTCATATATGGTTGGTTCGTTTACTGTTCCATTACTGTTACAAGTAACATAGCTTGAATTAAGTAATTCAAATAAACGATTACTCGTTTAAAAAAAACAAAATCGGTTCCACAGTTGTATTGGGTAAATCGACGTTTGTATTGGGTAGTATTGGGTTGTATTGGGTAAATCGACGTTTGTATTGGGTAGTATTGGGTTGTATTGGGTAAATCGACGTTTGTATTGGGTAGTATTGGGTTGTATTGGGTAAATCGACGCGCCGCGTATGCTTAGATAAAAAAATATACAATTAAACCTTTTCATTACTTATTCCGATAGATATTTTCCAATAATAAATATACTATGATACAATCATGTATAATGAAATTTTAGAATGTATTCAGAAGGATTCTCCAGGCTATGGTGTTTGTAAGTCGCAGTTTATTTTGTTATTCTAGCATTCATATATATGTGCACGGACTGCAGCAAGACATGCACTTTCAACGCCAATAGTTGTTTTGTACCTAAATCATAGTATTACCATGTTTTCGAACACTTCAACACAGTTTTGCAAATTGCTTGGTGTTTGGAAAAGTGTGCACAAAAAAGGCATTTTCTTTTTTTAAAAACGCAGTTTTCTATACATAACTTGTTGCAGTTTTAATTTTCTTCAATATGTTTGTGATGTGGACATAACAATAAAGCACGCATATATGCACACCGTTATTATTGACAACCACTACCTAGAGAATACAGTATTTGCCCACTTTTAAATGACATCTTTTTGGCATTATATTGGCGAATTCTACATTTTACCACGGACTGGTAGATAGCAATCTAAGTCCATGATTTCACGTGGTGTCCATGCATCAGTACAGTGATCATGAGGATCTGGATTGTTCATGAGGATTCAACGGCATTGTAACAGATCTGACTATCAAACTTAAACTTGCTTAGACAGAAATCGTATACGTCCCTAATAACAAAAGAGTACAACAAAAATGTTTTAAAAGAAACGAACTGCATCTTGGAATGTACATTCGGAACATTTCTTTTGAGTGAGATATGCAGATCGATTTATCCGAAAAGTTCCGAATGCATTGACCCAGCTCAGGAGCAGAGCAGTTTTGCATATTTTTGAAGTTGCCTACCGTACAGTAGGCCTACAGTAAACTGCATTTTGTGAGTGATGTGGATAAGATATTGCCGAGGTAAATAATTTTTGATGCTTAATGATATTTTACTGATAAACATATTGTAAAGGTCCTTTTCGTAATCAAACCCCACAAACCACCCCTTTTGTTGTTTATCCTAATTACAGTAGTTCTACTAGGTACTAGGCCTACAGAAACCTTGCTCGATCTATGCAAAGTGAATTCATTGTGGCTGTATGTTTTAGGTCTACTGAATGCCATATTCACAAGTGTATGGAGAATAGTAAGAGCAAACCAAAACACTTCTATTTTTGAAAATATGCGACGTTTTGAAAAGAAAATGCATATGGCGACAAGCGTTTCTATTTATAGCTATAATGCAATATATGCCTGTTTCTATATTTATAATTATCTATCACGAATAATATCTGCAATATTACGTTTGAATACAAAAAAAGAAAGAAAAGTTATTAAGTTTGATTATCCAATTTTGAATTATAGAAACATCGTCATGATCAATGAAAACATGACTATATAGACTTATACTAACAGGGGCGTTTATGTGATATCTAGACCACATACAAAATCCAGTGACGCCTGATAGCTGTTAAGCGAGTACGATGTATATGTAAGTATCTTAGTCCGCTGGTTAGTTCTCTGATCATAAATTAAATATTGGGATGACTGGCGTCTGAAAGCCGCTTGTCGTCCGAATAATTAGCAGTTCAGAGAGTCGACTCTTCTAACAAAGAAGAACTAAATGAACTCAAGGGTATCACTAAGAGTGAGACTGGGAAAAGCAAGGAAGAACAAATCTTTTACCACTCATATTACTCCAAATAGCAAGCAGGAAAGCAATGGAACAAACTACCTGAACAAATGGACATGTAAAGTGCAACAACTTTAGAAGACTATCCTTGAGTACCATCTTCTGGTCCTGTGCATAGCAGATATATACCAGTTCGATTGTCGGCGACCAGATACAAAAATGTAGCTCAATTGGTTGAGCATCCGTCTAGAGTTGGAAGGTCACAGGTTCGAACCCCGGTCTGGCCATGCATTTACCCTCTCCTCTTACATGTACATATGGAGCCCTTAGAAATATACCCAAGGGAGGTGGTATAAGGGTTATCGGAATCATGTGTATCTTCAGGGTCAAAGAATTTGTTAAATGAGGGATCAAGAAATGTAGTGGATCTGGACCAGGTCATTCGTCTGAGACTAGATAGCTCAATGAGGTATCTGGTCTTGCCTAGAGTTAGGAAGGACCGAGTTCAAACCCTGTTCTGACCATGCATTTTTCCTCTCCGGGGATCCTGTTACAGTCCCATTCCAATTCACACTGACTAAAATTAGCAGTATTAATCTAGTGAACATAATATGAACTTTCAGAATTATAAACCTCATTTCCCTCATATTGTCTTTAGTTGGGTCACATCATCCAATATTATATCATGGATACAGTACATCTGTTAGTGTAATAATCAGCTAGATCCATTGATCATCTGCAGAGCTTTTTCTCATCGATTTGGGATAGGGCCTGTTTGTCTTATTTTGAGAAGAAAAATGGTGAATTGGGAATTATTTTTTCATGAGTATAAACTGCAAATTTTGGGAATTTGGCTTAAATATGAAACAATTTCAATTGGGAATGGGGCCCATTAACAGCCCCCAAAACACCCTCAGGAAAAGCCCTGGCCCCAGGACCATGAAACGGACTTAAGTCTAAAATATGTCTCAAGGGTCGACTTAGCCAATCAAAAATAACGTCACTAAAAGTAACGTCATACCTGATTGGCTAAGCACAAACTTAAGTCTAAGATTGTTTCATGATCTCGGGCCCTGATCTGTGACTACTATTGAAAACTTAAGCTTCTAGCTTGCCTTGTGTTACTGCTGGAAATTCATATATAAGAACATTCATTGGAGATATAATTGGTCAACTGTGTATATACTTACTAATTATATAATTAGCTATTAAAAACACTGCAAGTCTAGACATGCACACAATATTTGTTATTACACTGCAAGTCAAGGCATGATCAACTGCATGTACACAATATTTGTTATACCATGATGGCGAGTCTAGACATGTAAAGACTATATAGTATTACCTGGTGAGTGTATAGATCTACAAATCCCATAGTATTTACTCTTCCTAAACCATTTACAAAAAAACAACTTTTGAAAAGCATTGCAAGTATTATGGAAGCACATTATTTATATTTAACATGTGATCTTCCTAATGAATATTTCTGTTGATAATTAAGGGGAATTCCCTGTTATTGACCATGATATCATCAAAGATAAAGTTTATCTAACTGGTAGTTGTACCCTAGCTTTTATTACGTACCTACCTTTAAACCTTAGATAGCGATATTTATATGCAATGCATCATGTGACAGCAACGTACTGATCAGGGAAATCGAAATAAGATATGGTATTGGGTAAGATTTGATCACAATTTTGTATTTTGCTGTATCACCATAGATAGGTATTTTATTCAGTTTTGGTCAGGGACCATTAAAATTTGTGCAAAGGGACTCAATTATCCTTGAACCAAGGGTATTCCATGTAATGTTATATTTATAAATTACCTAGTTTGAATCAAATCTCCAGGGGGTAGAGTGGCAGACCCAAAATGGGGGATACCGTAGGAGCAAATTAAAAAGTATATTATATCTGCCATATAGGGATAAAAATTTATCCTTATTTAGTCTAAAGCATCCTGCGGCCTACAATATTGCATAGGATACTATTTATGTAAACGAGTGGCTATAAAGGCTCCATTTAGTACTCAGACATACATTAATATGCAGGGCGCAAAAGGGCGATTTGAAATTAAAATATTTTTATGATCCTTATCCGGTGCTAAAAAAAGGAATTTTGATGGGCTGGATCAAAATGGGAATTGAAGTTTTGTTATTTAGCCTTCAAAACCCTTCTCATCCTCTGAACCATTGGGTTGATCGTATCCAAATTTGAATTGATGCATCTTTGAGCAAATGGGGCTAAATTGGTTTGAAAGGAAGCCAGTATGGTATGGCCTTGTCTTGTTGGAGATTATCAGAGTTGTGCCAAATATGGGATTTTAGGTTTGCCACCTTCTAAAAAGTCAGGAAGACCTATAGCCATCTTGCTAAATGTCCACTGCCGTCCGCTGTGCGTCATGCATAATCATTTTCTTCGTACCTGGTACTACTTCTCAATAACTGAAAGTCCCAGGCTTCTGATATTATACATGTAGTATTCTAGGATGAAGGGCTGTTAAGTTTATTAAAATGGATGACCTTGACCTTATTTCAAGGTCACAGGGATCAAATGTCTGATAATCTTCAAGCAACTTCTCCTCACTATAACCAAAACCCAGGGGAGTGATATTTGGCCTGTAGCATCCTTTGATAAAGGGCTACTAGATTTGTTTACTTAAATTACATTGACCCACTTTCAAGGTCACAGGGGTCAAATGTCCTAAAATATTCAAGCAATTCCTTCTCAATAGCCAAAAGGCCTTGGGTACTGATATTTAATTGGCCTTTAGCATGCAGTGATCAAGTGCTACCAAATTTGTTAAATTGAATTACCTTGACTTACTTTCAAGGTCACAGGGGTACGATCAAATCCAAGGTCACAGGGGTCAAATCTGTTAAAAAATCAAACAACTTTTCTCAAAAACCAGAATCCCCTATGGTACTGATTTTGGGCCTGTTATAATAAGTAGGCTGAAATGAAGGGCTTCCAAGTTTGTTCAAATAAATGACCTTGTTTATTTACTTTCAAGGTCACAGGGTTCAACTGTCATAAAATCTTAAAGCAATTGCTTCCCAAGGACAGAAAGGCACAGGATATCAATATTGAAACTGTAGCTTGCATGGATAGAGGGTTACCAATTTTGTTCAAATGAATGACCTTTCCCCTCTTACAAGTTCACAAGGGTCAATTCTGTTAAACTGTATAATAATTCCAAAAAAAAAAATTCTCATTAACCAAAAGGCACAGCTAGGGCATTGCTATTTGGCATGTGGTATGCGGAGTGAAGATTATTAATTTTTTTTTCATGTGAATAACTTTGGTCTTTTTAGCTCATCTGGTCTGAAGGACCAAGGTGAGCTTATATTATGCCATACCTTAGCATCCGTCGTCCGTCTGTCCGCCCGTCAACAATCGACTTCTTCTTCATAACCACTAAACAGAATTTGACCAAATTTTGTCAGATCTCGAGGCATCCCTATGGGATGGGGACTCAAAATTGTACAAATAGTGGGGCTGATCCCCCGGGGCCTGAGAGGTGGGGCCAAAAGGGGTATTTGGCTATATTCATATAAACAACTTCTTATCTGAAACCAAGCAATGTATATATATATATATATCTCATATTTTCCTGGTAGCATCACTATGGGGCGGGGATTCAAAATTGTACAAATGGTGGGGCTGACCCCCCAGGGGCCTGAGGGGAGGGGCCAAAAGGGGTCCATTTGGCAATATTGATAAAACTTTTCAACGGTTAAGATCCCAAAACCCAAAACTACATATGCAATTGCTTAGCATTAAGAGAACATCACAAATATGATTTTAGATTTGACCCAAAGGTCTGCCACGCCCTTACAGACTTGACTCTTATGTCATAATTTTTAAACTGTTGAGATCCCCACCCCAAAACTATGAATACGATATCTGAGCACAAAGAGATGATAACAAACATGATTTTAGATTTGACCTCAGGGTCTGCCACGCCCTTGCAGACTTGACTCTAGAGTGATAACTGTTAAATGGTTGAGATCCCCACCCAAAAACTATATACAAAATGTATACAATTGCTAAGCATGAAAAGACAATCACAAATATAATTTTAGATTTGACCCCAGGGTCTGCCACAGCCTTCCAGACATCCCACCCCAAAACTATACAGAAACAAACACAATCATGATATTATTATTGATGCAAGGGTCTAGTCCAGCCATTGGGACCTTGGTTCTCAGTTGAGCTTGAAAACAGTAAGTTGAGTTACCCAACCATAAACCTATCTTAATTTATACAGATATACTTAAAGGATAATTCTTTGGTTCTGTCCCTGCCCATAGCATCTTTTAAAAAAATATTTTACCATGATTACCTTGATACCAATTTATCCAGGTGAGCGATATAGGCTCTCTTGGCCTCTTGTATTTCAGTGGTTGCATACTTAGGTGGCTGGGATTCAAATTTATACAAACAATGGGCCCTGATTGGCGGGGCCAAAAGGCATTCGTTTTGCAATATTGATATGACTATTGAGTCATAACTTTTAAATGGTTGAGATCCCCACCCCAAAACTATGTATACAACGGCTGAGCATTGAAAGAGACAATCAAGAATATGATTTTAGATTTGGCACCAGGGTCTGGCACGCCCTTGCAGGCTTAACTATTGAGTCATAACTTTTAAACGGTTGAGATCCCCACACCAAAACTATATATATCAATTGCTGAGCATAAAAAACGATCACAATTATGATTGTAGATTTGACACCAAGATCTGCCACGCCCTTGCAGGCTTCACTCTTTGAGTCATAACTTTTAAATTGCTGAGATCCCCACCCCAAAACTATGTATACAATTGCTTGGCATTAAGAGATGATCACAAGCATGATTTTAGATTTGACCTCAGGGTCTGCCACTTGCCTTGCAGTCTTGACTCCTGATCCATAACACTTAAACAGTTGCGATCCCCATCCCAAAACTATATATATACAATTGTTTAGCGTAAAGAGACAATCACAAACATGATTTCAGATTTTGATCCTAGTGATTGCCACAGCCTTGAAGACTTCCCAACACAAAACACTACAATTGCTGGGCAATAAGATGGCATAATATCTAATATGAACCAATTTCAAATAAATTTCCTCTAAATGCTCTTTTGAATCAGAAAGCTAAGAGTTCATTAAAGGCAATACTGTGGCAGATCCCATACTGGAAAAGTTAATGTTATTTAACATACACATAACTTTTTGTAGCATTTACTGAAAGCCAGGTGATCAATACAGGCCCTCTGGGCCTCTTGTTTCAAGGTTACCGGGGGTAAATGTCTGAAAATCTTTGAACCACACAGTAGCCAAAAAACTCTGAATACTGATATTGGTTCTAATGTAGTATATGCCAAAAATGACTAACAAGTTTGTTAACTTTCAAGGTCACAGGTATGATAAGTTTTACAACCTTTCAATGTATTTGTATTGCAGCTGTAGTTCACTTACAAATGTAAGATTAAAAGAGCTAGATATTAGGTGAGTAATTCAGGCCCATTGAGCCTCTTGTTACTTTTAGACATGATAATGTACATTTTGTTTTACACATCATATATTTGAATATGATTTTAAGGTTTTATTACACATTTTTCAGGTATTACTCCAGGAGATAAAGCATTTGAGTTATAGTCAGCGACATCTAGATAACGATGGCTGTACCAGTTGGTCCCTATAACGATGAGACATCAGCTGTTATCTACCCCGCACCTGTACATGTAAGTCCTGTTTTACTTTGAAAATATTTTATTGAGTCAAAACGTAAGAGATCTATACTTTTTTTTTCAATTATACAAGCCTTGGGCTACCAATAGTACACTAGTCTGGATATCATTCTCTGTTGATGAGGATCACTGTCCGCTGAAAATTTGTGTTAGTAACCTCCCCTTAAACAGTAGAAAATAAGTATAAGGTATATTAAGCCAGGGTAAGGAAGCTGAGGTGATTAGAGTAATGATATAAATATCTAAGGTTAGAATCTTAGTTGATCTATAGACATGCTGAAAATTTACACTCATCATGCAGACTACTGATGTTGATCATGTTCTTTTTATTACATCTTTATTATTTACCATAATTTGGCATAAAGGTCCCATGTAGTGTTGATTTTTTTTCAGGAATTATTTTTTTAGTATAAAGATTTAAGCAGTGGTACAGGATCTTTAACATTATAATCATTAGTTTGATTTCTGGGATTTCATCATTTAACCTATAGTACTGTAGTATTGTTGTGAACATGCATTTCTAGAGAGGTCGAGCCACGTTACCTTCTTTGTATGCTTGTGGAGCAGGGCAAATCACCCTGAAGGTGAGAAGCAATTGTACATGACGGTATTGGGTGTATAAGTCTACACTTGGTCAAGCTGCTATACGGACGAGTTTACATACTGTTGGTCTGACTAGATTACACTTGCCCCTGCAGGCAGAATGCATAATTATATATTACATATCTTGTAGCTTCTCACTACAATATTAAAAGCCCTCCATGTAGTATGATTGGAAGGATAATAAACAAATTTTGTGTATGGATCATCCCTGGGCAAAACAAGACTCAATATTGTATAAGGTGACAGTACCCAAATCGGATCAGTACCCAAATCCGATCACTTTTTTCAAAAATACTTCTAAATCAACAACAGTGTCAACAGATTAATTATAACCAGGGTTCTCATTAAAAGCTGGTTGCCATCAAAAGTAGCCTGTTATTCACCAGCTTTGAACCAGCTATTTTTAGCTCACCTGGACCGAAGGTCCGGTGAGCTTATGCCATGGCGCAGCGTCCGTCGTCCGTCCGTCGTCTGTCAACATTTTCTTCAAATCGCTACTAGTCAAAAAGTCCTGATTGGATTTTAACCAAATTTGGTCAGAAACATCCTTGGGCGAAGGGGAACATATTTTGCATAAATGGTGACTCTGACCCCCAAAGGGCCAGAGGGGCGGGGCCCAATAGGGAAAATAGAGGTAATTCTTTAAATCTCTTCTTGTCAAAAAGTCCTGATTGGATTTTGGCCAAATTTAGTCAGAAACATTGTTGGGGGAAGGGGAACATATTTTGCATAAATGGTGACTCTGACCCCTAAGGGACCAGAGGGGTGGGGCCCAATAGGGGCAATAGAGGTAATTCCTTTAAATCTCTTCTTGTCAAAAAGTTATGAATGGATTTTGCCCAAATTCGGTCAGAAACATCCTTAAGGGAAGGGGAACAAATTTTGCATAAATGGTGACTCTGACCCCTAAGGGGCCAGAGGGGCGTGGCCCAATAGGGGAAATAGAGGTAATTCCTTTAAATTTCTTCTTGTCATAAAGTTATGAATGGATTTTGTCCAAATTTGGTCAGAAACATCGTTTGGGGGGAGGGGAACAGATTTTGCATAAATGGTGACTCTGACACCCAAGGGGCCAGAGGGGCGGAGCCCAATAGGGTAAATAGAGGTAATTCCTTTAAATCTCTTCTTGTCAAAAAGTTCTGATTGGATTTTGACCAAATATGGTCAGAAACATCCTTTCGTGAAGAGGAACAGATTTTGCATAAATGGTGACTCGGACCCCAAAGGGGCCAGAGGGACAGGGCCCAAAAGGGGAAATAGAGGTAATTCCTTTAAATTTTTTCTTGTCATAAAGTTATGATTGGATTTTGTCCAAATTTGGTCATAAACATCTTTGGGGGAAGGGGAACAAATTTTGCATAAATGGTGACTCTGACCCCTAAGGGGCCAGAGGGGCGTGGCCCAATAGGGAAATAGAGGTAATTCCTTTAAATTTCTTCTTATCATAAAGTTATGAATAGATTTTGTCCAAATTTGGTCAGAAACATTGTTGGGGGAAGGGGAACAGATTTTGCATAAATGGTGACACTGACACCCAAGGGAGCAGAGGGGCGGGGCCCAATAGGGAAAATAGAGGTAATTTCTTTAAATCTCTTCTTGTCAAAAAGTCCTGATTGGATTTTGACCAAATATGGTCAGAAACATCCTTTGGTGAAGAGGAACAGATTTTGCATAAATGGTGACTCGGACCCCAAAGGGGCCAGAGGGGCGGGGCCCAATAGGGGAAATAGAGGTAATTCCTTTAAATTTCTTCTTGTCATAAAGTTATGAATGGATTTTGTCCAAATTTGGTCAGAAACATCGTTGGGGGAAGGGAAACAGATTTTGCATAAATGGTGACACTGACACCCAAAGGGGCCAGAGGGACAGGGCCCAAAGGGGGAAATAGAGGTAATTCCTTTAAATTTTTTCTTGTCATAAAGTTATGAATGGATTTTGTCCAAATTTGGTCATAAACATCTTTGGGAGAAGGGGAACAAATTTTGCATAAATGGTGACTCGGACCCCAAAGGGGCCAGAGGGGCGAGGCCCAATAGGGGAAATATAAGTAATTCCTTTAAATTTCTTCTTGTCATAAAGTTATGAATAGATTTTGTCCAAATTTGGTCAGAAACATTGTTGGGGGAAGGGGAACAGATTTTGCATAAATGGTGACACTGACACCCAAGGGGCCAGAAGGGCAGGGCCCAATATGCAAAATAGAGGTAATTCGTTTAAATCTCTTCTTGTCCAAAAGTTATGATTGGATTTTGATAAAATTTTGTCATAAACATTGTTGGGGGAAGAGGAACAGATTTTGCATAAATGGTGACTCGGACCCCAAAGGGGCCAGAGGGGCGGGGCCCAATAGGGGAAATAGAGGTAATTAGTCCCCCACCGGAATCCGGGGGGACTATAGGTTTGCGTTGTGTCCGTCCGTCCGTCCGTCCGTCTGTCCGTCCGTCCGCACTGGTGGAGACATACTTGTGAGGAGATTCACCCGTACATGTACGAGTTGTGAGGAAAACTCGACTTGTGCGTTGCACCTCATATAATAACTGCTTAAAACGGTTCGGCGGACAAATTCTGGATAAAATAACACATGTTTAAAAACTGCACCCCACAGAAAACGGACCACGGACGGCCAATCAGATTTTCGGACAAGACCATGAATCGACTCTGATTTGTTTACATTTTGAACGTGTTTTCGGAATGTCTTTTTTTTTCGTGTGCCCTCGGGAGCTTTCATTACGGAACACTGTAAAGGGGAATAACTCTAAACATGCACATTGATCGGAGGCAAATCAAACAGCTGACTGATCATGATTTGTGGCAGCTTGGCGCCTGGGTTGCGTTGCTAGTTGTTATCGTAAGTATCTATTAATTATTGCTTAGGTGATCGATCACACCTGTGTAATTTCCCAATTATACAACATTGGTGAGATGTATTCCGCATTTATTTTAACGAGCTCCCAGAATGAGATGTCCGATACAAACTTTGTGGGTTGCACCTCACATTTCTTTAACGGAGGCCTAGGTCGGTAGGATAACCATGGCCAACTCACATGTGTCCAATAAGGTATACATTTGGTTCCAAACATAAATGTTGTGGATTACACGTCCAAAATTCATTAAACGACCTTCCAGTTGTCAGATTATGTTCTACAAAATTCCAATAATTGTACAAATTTTGTGAGTTGCACCTCACATTTCTTTAACCATCTCCCAGATGTAATAGTCTGTTCTACATTGATTCCCAATACTTGTTTAAACTTTGTGGGGTGCACCTCACTGTGTTTACATTTCTTTATAACCATCTTCTAGATGTCGGAGTATGTTCTACATTGATTCCCAATACTTGTTTAAACTTTGTGGGGTGCACCTCACTGTGTTTACATTTCTTTATAACTATCTTCTAGATGTCGGAGTATGTTCTACATTGATTCCAAATAATTGTTTAAACATTATGGGTTGCACCTCACTGTGCCCACATTTCTTAAAAACCATCCCCTAGATGTCAGAGTCTGTTTGTTCTACGTACATATATTTGTTTTTAATTATGCAAACTTTATAGGTTGTACAATTATCTCACATTTATTTAAATTATTAAACCAAGGTTTCAGATTAAGTTCTTCATTCTACAAATTTTTTTTGTTGCACATGCAACAGACACCTAACATTAATTAAACAATTGCCAGATATCAGATATTGTGATCGAGTTCTTCAACAATTCCAATTGTGCAAGGAGTTTGGGTTGTATCTCACATTTATTAAACCAGATGCACTTCCAATTGCACAATGGTTCTGCATATCTTGTAATTTGTGTGATATTTTCTTGTAGATTGAACAAAAAAGAAGTTAGTTAAATTGCCCTATATTGCCAAACCTGGAATCAGTTAGGGCCAATATATAATAATAAACAAGTACATTCACTTCTGGGGTGCACCCCAAGTTTTAAACTTTTTAAGCATGTAAACTATAGGTCATGTGACAACTTTTTCCAAAATGGATGACTGTGTGTGCAGCTGCAACCATATAGATTCAGTTAATCTGCTTCTGTGTTTAATTCTGATAACACAACTATTGACAACAGTTGTTGGTGTAATTCTAATTGGATTTGTAGCAATTTACTTCAGGCGTTGGACAAGGTTATTTGTTCTGTGGAACCAAAGACTAGAACAATGATGTAATGTAGTTTACTTTGTCCTGAATAAGGGCTGCAACTCACATATCCTAATTTTGTTATGGCTTTGACACCTTATTCAATATTATCAATATCATTGTTCTGACATGCAAAAAACATTGATTTAAATCAAAGTCAATAACTCTTGTGTTTAATAGTATGCAAGATTTTAAATGAACATGCAGAAAATTAAGGCTTTGTGCTTATTCAGAAATATTACAGACTGGCATTATATACGTAGTGTTCTCGAGGTTTTCAACATGAAGAAATGGGTAGCATTTACTCATACATGTAACGGTTCAATCCATTTGTATTTTCTTGATGAATTGGAATATGTAATATTCATTGGCTTTGTCTCCAACTTGGAATATTGTCATACATTGCTATAAATTACCAACCCAACAATGGAGATGGAAACGCACAAAAAAGTGTTCATTTAAAGTGAGTTTAATTAAGAGGGTGCATTGTGATAGTAGGGAGATTTAATTGTCTCATCGTGAAAAAAACCCTGATATATGGTATATCTGCTTTTGACAGTGTTATTGTTTTTGATTAAACTGAAACTTGGTCGCATTATCCAAACTATAATACTGAAAACTGTGTTGACCTTTTGACCTTAATTTAAAGGGAAATTGGTGTTTACTGGTTCTAGTATTTTTGGGTAAAAACATTTGAACTTGGAGGATTTGCTGTTTGTACAGTGTTGACGTTATTTACAAAGCTAGAAAGACGAGACATATAATTAGATGTAATTCTTGTGGATCCCAATACTTACTCCTAATAAATGAAGGTCAAAGTTATATTTTTTTTTTTTGCAACTTCTGATTTGTTGATAATTACCAAAAGTCTATTAGTGTCTGTGTATGTATTTCAAGACAGTATTTTGCTTGTCATATTCAAGTACTTTGTTTCATGTCAAGGTCTGATAATTTTTGTCTAGATCATTATTTTTCACTTAACTAAGGGTAATGGTAACTAAGATTAAGATTCTTTGTTCATGGCCTTTAGGCTTAATGGCAATCTTAGAACCAAACAACCTAAACCATGCAATTGATATAAATTTCTCATCCAACACTGTAACTAGTGCTTAATTGCAAATATTTGAAACTTCAGTAATTCTCAAACATATATTAATAGTGGTTGCTTCCATATCACAAAAGCATTACTGAAGGATTCAATTAAAGTACAATCAGTCAAAAATACATGCAATGCTAATACATGTATAACAAAAGGGAAAAAAATGGAAATATTATTCTTTAAGTCCATAAGGAATTATTTAGCACACTTCTTAAAAGATTAAGATACTTTTATAATTTTGCACAGGTAAATTATTCCAAATGTAAAGATCTTGGTATGTAAATGATCTTTTAAACATACTAAATTTACAAGTCTGCATATAAAAAACTTTTTGAGTAGTTTTTCAAGTTTTGCACTTTGGTTTTGTGAGGTCTTTCCCCAAACATTTGAACAATAACCAAAAGTGAGCAATACCTCGGTTAAAAAAGGTTATATAATGCCTTACTTTTATTTCAGGTCCTGGATTTAAACCAAATGAGATGGAATGGGTGATAAACCATATGGGCCACTCACTTGACATCCATAAGATACATTATAGGTAAGTTGGTAGTCTTGGATAAATCATGTGTAACCTACCAGTATGGTCCTGACAGTGGTTAAGATGTGAGACTATGTATACAAGAAAAACAAGAATTGCTGTGAAAGCTGTATTTGCCATCTGAAATTTTGAAAGAAACCCCGGAAAGACCATTTTTGTCCATTCTCATGTTGGAATATGAACATGATTATACCCAAGTGACAAATAGACTTTGTTCATTTAGAAATACAATGTATCCAAGTCAAATATCGTTATTATACATTGCTTTTGTGGTGCTCTTCCATAAATGACCATAGCTGTTGATCAGAAGAAATACCCTATTTAATTATTCATTTCTATGATTCTTGCAGAACTACATACAGAGGATACTGGTGTTAAATTTCTTGTTGAAATTAATGTCAAACAATGCTTAAATATTCTATAAACACCCATTCTCTATACAAATCATGTCCTACAATTCTATAACTTTGACATTAAAAAGTGCTGCGTTAACTTTTGTAGGGATTATATTTCTTTTATGTATATTATTTTTATTAACATGCGAAATTCTCTTATCAGATAATTTGCATGCTTCAGGTGCACCAGTGATGCCTTGGAAAAAACTCAAATCGCTAAGATACTGCTACTACAAGACAATGACCATGTGGAGGAGTTTAGGGGCAGATCCCTTCAAGACATCCAAATAGAAGGTTTGTTTCCTTTAAATTGTCTTTATAATTATTTCAATCAGGATCATTGTGCTTCAGTTCAATTATATCTAAACCATGTATAGAATTTATTTCATGTTTAAACCATAAGTAAGGGGGAAAATCAAATTTTCACTAAATGCTATTGTGAAACGGAGATACACTATTGTTTTTGATCACCTTTTACAATGCAGACCATTGGTGAACCTTTTCTAATTGTCACTGGAGGACAAATTCCTTTTCTGACCATATATCATTTCCTTTTCACCATTTTGACATCATGCAACTTTTTTCTTTTCATATATATAAATATTCACTTTGTAATTTATATATTTGCTTGCTATAAGACAAGTATAAACTTGAAAGGATTATTCAGACAGTTTTGGTTTAAACCAGCTATGTGGAAATATTCTGATTGAGCTGGCTGTTTATGAATTAATACATATTCCTTACAGACCTCATCGTCCAGGAGTCATCATCATCTCTCATGGAAACAGAGGATAATGGCATTGGTGAAAACGAACCTCTGGATGACGAGTACGAGCAAAACAAAACCCAAAAGAGGAAAAAGGCCTCGGCCCTAAGCCGCAAAAAGTGGACCACAGAAAAAGAAGAAAACATAAAAAAACATTTTAGAATTGTGGACAACCTGAAATCTGCAAACAATTGATGTCTTTTTCAAAAAAAGTATATGCCATGGTGCAGCCAGCATCTGTCATCGCTTTTCGTCTAGCTACTTTAAATAATTTCTCTGCATTAGTCTAAAGGCCCAGTTTAGTTTTTTGGCGAATAGGTACCTGGAACAGCAAGCTATACAGTTTTTTAAAATAAATTACCTTGGCCAACTTTACGGTCACAGGGTTCAAGTTTGAAAAGTGAACTTTAAGTTTTTTCCCTTATAACCAGAATGCCAAGAATACTTGTACTTGGTTAGAAGGTACCTGGTATTATTAATTATAATTTTTTTTCTCTAATAAATTACATTTAACAACTTTAAGGTCAAGGAGACCAACATGTTCAAAACTTTGCAAATCTTCTGAAACCAGGAGGCCCTGGATGATCACCCAGATACATGTATGTTGCCAGTAGTATGTTTGGATAGAGAAGTATACAGTTTCATGAACACTTGATCTTTCCTATGCCAAGAAAACTCAATATATTTTATGCAAAGAACCTGTATGACGGAAGTTTCCCCATGAATGTAAAAATATAGGCTGTTGGACCACCTGTTGTTATAAGGGTAAAACAGTTTGTGAATCAGTTTTATTTAGAAACTTACAAAAACTCTTTAGAGTTATGGATAAGGTGAATGTGGGAAAACAAACCTACAGCCATTTGATGCTATTTTCATTTTGTTCATTGTTAATGAAGCAGTTTTAGGATAAGTGATATGTCTTGTTTTATATGAACTTTGCCACCTTTTTCATTGTTACTTTCCAATGGTGTTAATATTGCATGTGTTTTGGTTTTTTTTAAGTGAAAAATTGTGGACCAGGGATAGACTTTGATCTTTAGTATGCCACACCACTCTTTCTACTTTTTGCCATTCACAATTGGTAGGTGATGAATGATACTCTGATTTAATTAATAATAATTAATGAATTCTATAGAGTATCTCGTAGAGTTGCAGCATTTTAAAATATAATTTGAGAGGTAATCAAATTGTTGCACACCTATTGTTAAATAATACATCTACTGTATCCATATTATTTTTTATATTTCTAACCTCATGTTTACAAATTATCCGTTAACATAGTGATGATAGTATGCTACACAGTACTACTGCGTCTTCATAATTTTTTTTCCAAACTACAGGAAACTTTTCATCAATTTACACTGCTTTGCATGATGTCTGATTTAGTTGTAATTAAGTCTACTGATATGAACAACTGTTTTTTGGATAAAGCACTGCATGAAAATCCTTTACACATAAACACGATTTGGCAAGCTTTTAACAGAACCTTTAGTTGTAAAATGCAGCACACCACAGATGGTAAACTCCCAAGAGTGTTTCTTTGTAAACACTTTCAACAGTATATAGTTAATCTTTCTTGAAATGTTTTTGTTTGCCTAAGTTCAACATGCTAAATATGTTTCTTTAACAATCTTTATAATTTATTTTAATTAAATGAAGCATACAATAAATATTGTAATTGGTTTGACTTCAAAATCATTTTTTATCATGTAAGAAATTATGTACTCTTATAGATTGTTTAACGTTAAAGAAATTGTGTAAATGTTATTCACATTTTTTGTCTTCTCGGAAATAAATCACTGGACCAATTCCAATCAATATGACAATTTTCTCATGCGTTATTGAAAGTATTATACACAATAAATTTGCTGGGAATTACACAAATGTTTCTATACACTATCTACATTGCAAGGTCATGTTTAAGGTCAAGGTCACAGACACATTAATGCTGGTTATGTTTAGAACATTAAGAAGTTCTGTCAACAAACTGATTATTTGTGCATTGTTTTGATAGTGATTGCATTGTCATGTATCATGTATTGTAAGCCTACGGCTGCTAACTAAACCTTCAATGCATACTTTATTGCTAGTTATAAGATTTTTTCAAAATGCATTTACCATACGAGTGGTTATTCAAAAAAGATAGTTTGATAACATAGATGATACTCGTACAATGTTTTGTTAACCAAATAGAAATATCCATAATAATATTGCTATGTTGATTGTCTTGACTTTTTAGATCTATACTATATCTTCTAATCCCGAGATATTTTGAACTTGTGTTGTGACAATGTCATATTAACACTGAATACCAAATCAAATAAAAGTGATTTACAGTACAAAACAGCAATGAGTTTGAGTAATAATGTCCATAAGTGATTTGTACAGGGTCAAAGCCCATCAGAAAACTTGTGTTTCCAATTTAAGCTCATTATTATTGTACCCCTGAGGTGGACGGCATCCGTGAAGTTTTAGATAACTTGTCCATAATTGTGGGCTTCAACTATTGTTGTATCAATAAAGTGGACGGCCAGCAATATCTGAGGTGACTTGTCCGCCAGGCATTTTCTGAGGTGTCTCATCCGTGAAGTCTGGGATGACCTGTCCATAATTGTGGGCTTCTACTATTGTTGTATCAATAAAGTGGACGGCCTGCAATATCGGAGGTTACTTGTCCGCCAGGCATTTTCTGAGGTGATTCATCCGTGAAGTCTGGGATGACCTGTCCATAATTGTGGGCTTCAACTATTGTTGTATCCATTATTTTGACGGCCAGCAATATCTGAGGTGATTTGTCCGCCAGGCATTTTCTGAGGTGATTCATCCGTGAAGTCTGGGATGACCTGTCCATAACGGTGGGCTTCAACTATTGTTGTATGCTTTAAGTGGAAGGCCAGTAATATCTGAGGTGATTTGTCCGCCAGGCATTTTCTGAGGTGATTCATCCGTGAATTCTGGGATGACGTGTCCATAACTTTGCGCTTCTACTATTGTTATATCGATAAAGTGGACGGCCAGCAATTTCTGAGGTTATTTGTCCGCTAGGCATTTTCTGAGGTGATACATCCGTGAAGTTTGGGATGACCTGTCCATGATTGTGGGCTTCAACTATTGTTGTATCAATAAAGTGGACGGCCAGCAATATCTGAGGTTATTTGTCCGCCAGGCATTATCTGAGGTGATTCATTCGTACAGTCTGGGATGACCTGTCCATAATTGTGGGCTTCAACTATTGTTGTATCCTTTAAGTGGACGGCCAGCAATATTTGAGGTTATTTGTCCGCCAGGCATTTTCTGAGGTGATTCATCCGTGAAGTCTGGGATGACTTGTCCATAATTGTGGGCTTCAACTATTGTTGTATCAATAAAGTGGACGGCCAGCAATGTCTGGGGTTATTTGTCCGCCAGGCATTTTCTGAGGTGATTCATCCGTGAAGTCTGGGATGACCTGTCCATAATTGTGGGCTTCAACTATTGTTGTATCCTTTAAGTGGACGGCCAGCAATGTCTGGGGTTATTTGTCCACCAGGCATTTTCTGAGGTGATTCATCCGTGAAGTCTGAGATGACGTGTCCATAATTGTGGGCTTCAACTATTGTTGTATCCTTTAAGTGGACGGCCAGCAATATCTGAGGTTATTTGTCCGCCAGGCATTTTCTGAGGCGATTCATCCGAGAAGTCTGAGATGACGTGTCCATAACTGTGGGCTTCAACTATTGTTATATCCATTATTTTGACGGCCAGCAATATCTGAGGTTATTTGTCCGCTAGGCATTTTCTGAGGTGATTCATCCGAAAAGTCTGAGATGACCTGTCCATAACGGTGGGCTTCAACTATTGTTGTATGCTTTAAGTGGAAGGCCAGTAATATCTGAGGTGATTTGTCCGCTAGGTATTTTCTGAGGTGATTCATCCGTGAATTCTGGGATGACGTGTCCATAACTTTGCGCTTCTACTATTGTTATATCGATAAAGTGGACGGCCAGCAATATCTGAGGTTATTTGTCCGCCAGGCATTATCTGAGGTGATTCATTCGTACAGTCTGGGATGACCTGTCCATAATTGTGGGCTTCAACTATTGTTGTATCCTTTAAGTGGACGGCCAGCTATATTTGAGGTTATTTGTCCGCCAGGCATTTTCTGAGGTGATTCATCCGTGAAGTCTGGGATGACCTGTCCATAACTTTGGGCTTCAACTATTGTTATATCGATAAAGTGGACGGCCAGCAATGTCTGAGGTTATTTGTCCGCTAGGCATTTTCTGAGGTGATACATCCGTGAAGTTTGGGATGACCTGTCCATGATTGTGGGCTTCAACTATTGTTGTATCAATAAAGTGGACGGCCAGCAATATCTGAGGTTATTTGTCCGCCAGGCATTTTCTGAGGTGATTCATTCGTACAGTCTGGGATGACCTGTCCATAATTGTGGGCTTCAACTATTGTTGTATCCTTTAAGTGGACGGCCAGCAATATTTGAGGTTATTTGTCCGCCAGGCATTTTCTGAGGTGATTCATCCGTGAAGTCTGGGATGACCTGTCCATAATTGTGGGCTTCTACTATTTTTGTATCAATAAAGTGGACGGCCAGCAATGTCTGAGGTTATTTGTCCGCCAGGCATTTTCTGAGGTGATTCATCCGTGAAGTCTGGGATGAACTCTCCATAATTGTGGGCTTCAACTATTGTTGTATCAATAAAGTGGACGGCCAGCAATGTCTGGGGTTATTTGTCCGCCAGGCATTTTCTGAGGTGATTCATCCGTGAAGTCTGGGATGACGTGTCCATAATTGTGGGCTTCAACTATTGTTGTATCCTTTAAGTGGACGGCCAGCAATATCTGAGGTTATTTGTCCGCCAGGCATTTTCTGAGGCGATTCATCCGAGAAGTCTGAGATGACGTGTCCATAACTGTGGGCTTCAACTATTGTTATATCCATTATTTTGACGGCCAGCAATATCTGAGGTGATTTGTCCGCTAGGCATTTTCTGAGGTGATTCATCCGAAAAGTCTGAGATGACCTGTCCATAACGGTGGGCTTCAACTATTGTTGTATGCTTTAAGTGGAAGGCCAGTAATATCTGAGGTGATTTTTCCGCTAGGCATTTTCTGAGGTGATTCATCCGTGAATTCTGGGATGACGTGTCCATAACTTTGGGCTTCAACTATTGTTATATCGATAAAGTGGACGGCCAGCAATTTCTGAGGTTATTTGTCCGCTAGGCATTTTCTGAGGTGATACATCCGTGAAGTTTGGGATGACCTGTCCATGATTGTGGGCTTCAACTATTGTTACATCAATTAAGTGGACGGCCAGCAATATCTGAGGTTATTTGTTAGGTAGGCATTTTCTGAGGTGATTCATCCGTGAAGTCTGGGATGACCTGTCCATAATTGTGGGCTTCACTTGTTATATCAATTAAGTGAACGGTCATCAACTTAGGCTTTAACATTTTATTATTCTACAAAATAACTTATATGTTTTATATAATTGTATAATGCGGATTAGGACGATCAGGGTGAATGAGATACGGTGTTGGCAAACATACGAGATGACAGTATAATAGATCCATTCAAATTTCCCGCGTTACTGCAATTATTTTAAACATACGTTATCTTGAATGAAATATCGGTTTCTCGTTTGCAGTTACTGTAGCACATGTAATCTTTTAAACTACACCAACTTTCATCCATTTTGCTTATGGGATGCACCTCTTATACATATTCGGATTAAAGTCCTCACACATACGGTTAAAAAAGGTGCACCACAGAAGTACTTTTTGTACTTTTTGCAGCTCACAAGTCGAAATAAGCACAACTACCTCCACAACAGTCTGTCCGTCCGTCCGTCCGTCCGTCCTTCCGCACACTATTTGTCCGGGCTCTATCTCCCATACTATAAGACACTGAAACTTCATACTAAGTGTGTGGGTTTCCTGTGGGAAGGCGGTGTGTCGCATGCAAAAACAGGGTCATTGTGACCTATATTTTGACCTCTGACCTACATTAAAGAAAAAGCTTGTCCGGGCTCTATCTCCTACACTATAAAGCACTAGAACTTAATACTTAGTAGTATTGTTCCTTGTGGGAAGGCGATGTGTCGCGTACAAAAACCGGGTCACAGTGACCTATATTTTGACCTCTGACCTACATTAAAGAAAAAGCTTGTCCAGGCTCTATCTCCTACACTATAAAGCACTAGAACTTAATACTTGGTAGTATGGTTCCTTGTGGGAAGGCGGTGTGTCGCGTATAAAAACCGGGTCACAGTGACCTATATTGTGACCTCTGACCTACATTAAAGAAAAAGCTTGTCCGGGCTCTATCTCCTACACTATAAAGCACTAGAACTTAATACTTAGTAGTATTGGTCTCTGTGGGAAGGCAGTGTGTCGCGTACAAAAACCGGGTCAATGTGACCTTTATTTTGCTATATTTTGACCTCTGACCTACATTAAAGTAAAAGTTTGCCGGGCTCTATCTCCTACACTATAAAGGACTAGAACTTAATACTTGGTAGTATGGTTCCTTTTGGGAAGGCGGTGTGTCGCGTACAAAAACCGGGTCACTGTGACCTATATTTTGACCTCTGACCTACATTAAAGAAAGAAAAATTTGTCCAGGTTCTATCTTCTACACTATTAAGGATTAGAACTTTATACTTGGTAGTATAGTTCTCTGTGGGAAGGCGGTGTGTCGCGTACCAAAACTGGGTCACTGTGACCTTTATTTTGCTATATTTTGACCTCTGACCTACATTAAAGTAAAAGTTTGTCCGGGCTCTATCTCCTACACTATTAAGGATTATAACTTTGTACTTGGTAGTATAGTTCCCTATGGGAAGGCGGTGTGTCGCGTAACAAAACCGGGTCACAGTGACCTATATTTTGACCTCTGACCTACGTTACACAAATACCTTGTCCGGGCTCTATCTCCTACACTATAAAGCACTAGAACTTAATGCTTGGTAGTATGGTTCCCCGTGGGAAGATGGTGTGTCGTGTACCAAAACTGGGTCACTGTGACATTTATTTCGACAGTTATTCAAGCTATGCACAACACAAGCAAAGTTACATAAGTGTACAAACATTCTTGTTGTTGGAGATTTCAACATGGACTTCGCAAAGATGGACAGCCTTCAAAAATCTTGTAAACTTCACCAACAACTGACCACGCCTACCCATTGCCTTGGAGGAATTCTTGACTTGGTCTTCTCATCCAAATTATTCCCAGTGACAAACAAACCTGTGTTCTTCCAGATCACCATTTAATCAATATACAGTACTGTTGAATTCAATGTAAGCATAACAAACAACATCTTGTTATTATTATTACAATTTCATGTCTATTGCAGTAAAACCTGTCTATAAAGGATACCCAATAGAAAAACTAAAGGTGTCCTTCATAGACTTGTGTCCTTTATATAGAGATCATTTATAGAGTATACCTACAGTGTACATGTATTTAGTGAGAATTGGATGGTTCCTGTATAGAAGCGGGTCTCTGTAAACTACATCTTCACCTTTCAATACATTGAAGAAAATACATGACCTTATTGCATCTCGAGATTCACACTCATTGCTATTGGATCTCGAGATAACAACCCGGTGGGGGACTGTAATTCGTTGAATTATCTTGTTCCTTTAAATTTCTTCTTGTCATAAAGTTATGAATAAATTTTGTCCAAATTTGGTCAGAAACATCGTTGGGGGAAGGGAAACAGATTTTGCATAAATGGTGACACTGACACCCAAGGGGCCAGAAGGGCAGGGCCCAATATGGAAAATAGAGGTAATTCCTTTAAATCTCTTCTTGTCCAAAAGTTATGATTGGATTTTGATAAAATTTTGTCATAACCATTGTTGGGGGAAGAGGAACAGATTTTGCATAAATGGTGACTCGGACCCGAAAGGGGCCAGAGGGGCGGGCCCAATAGGGGAAATAGAGGTAATTCCTTTAAATCTCTTCTTGTCATAAAGTTATGAATAGATTTTGTCCAAATTTGGTCAGAAACATCGTTGGGGGGGGGGGGGACAAATTTTGCATAAATGGTGACACTGACCCCTAAGGGGCGGGGCCCAATAGGGGAAATAGAGGTAATTCCTTTAAATCTCTTCTTGTCCAAAAGTTATGATTGGATTTTGATAAAATTTTGTCATAAACATTGTTGGGGGAAGAGGAACAGATTTTGCATAAATGGTGACTCGGACCCCAAAGGGGCCAGAGGGGCGGGGCCCAATAGGGGAAATATAAGTAATTCCTTTAAATCTCTTCTCGTCATAAAGTTATGAATAGATTTTGTCCAAATTTGGTCAGAAACATCGTATGGGGGGGGGGGTTTGGGAGGGGAACAAATTTTGCATAAATGGTGACACTGACCCCTAAGGGGCGGGGCCCAATAGGGGGAAATAGAGGTAATTCCTTTTAATCTCTTCTTGTCATAAAGTTATGAATAGATTTTGTCCAAATTTGGTCAGAAACATTGTAGGAGGGAAGGGAACAGATTTTGCATAAATGGTGACTCTGACACCCAAGGGAGCAGAGGGGCGTGGCCCAATAGGGAAAATAGAGGTAATTCCTTTAAATCTCTTCTTGTCAAAAAGTCCTGATTGGATTTTGACCAAATATGGTCAGAAACATCCTTTGGTGAAGAGGAACAGATTTTGCACAAATGGTGACTCGGACCCCAAAGGGGCCAGAGGGGCGGGGCCCAATAGGGGAAATAGAGGTAATTAGTCCCCCACCGGAATCCGGGGGGACTATAGGTTTGCGTTGTGTCCGTCCGTCCGTCCGTCCGTCCGTCCGTCCGTCCGTCCGTCCTTCCGCACACTATTTGTCCGGGCTCTATCTCCCATACTATAAGACACTGAAACTTCATACTAAGTGTGTGGGTTCCCTGTGGGAAGGCGGTGTGTCGCATACAAAAACCGGGTCACTGTGACCTATATTTTGACCTCTGACCTACATTAAAGAAAAAGCTTGTCCGGGCTCTATCTCCTACACTATAAAGCACTAGAACTTAATACTTAGTAGTATTGTTCCCCGTGGGAAGGTGGTGTGTCGCGTACCAAAACCGGGTCACTGTGACCTATATTTTGACCTCTGACCTACATTAAAGAAAAAGCTTGTCCAGGCTCTATCTCCTACACTATAAAGCACTAGAACTTAATTCTTGGTAGTATGGTTCCTTGTGGGAAGGCGGTGTGTCGCGTATAAAAACCGGGTCACAGTGACCTATATTTTGACCTCTGACCTACATTAAAGAAAAAGCTTGTCCGGGCTCTATCTCCTACACTATAAAGCACTAGAACTTAATACTTAGTAGTATTGGTCTCTGTGGGAAGGCAGTGTGTCGCGTACAAAAACCGGGTCAATGTGACCTTTATTTTGCTATATTTTGACCTCTGACCTACATTAAAGTAAAAGTTTGTCCGGGCTCTATCTCCTACACTATAAAGGACTAGAACTTAATACTTGGTAGTATGGTTCCTTTTGGGAAGGCGGTGTGTCGCGTACAAAAACCGGGTCACTGTGACCTATATTTTGACCTCTGACCTACATTAAAGAAAGAAAAATTTGTCCAGGTTCTATCTTCTACACTATTAAGGATTAGAACTTTATACTTGGTAGTATAGTTCTCTGTGGGAAGGCGGTGTGTCGCGTACCAAAACCGGGTCACTGTGACCTTTATTTTGCTATATTTTGACCTCTGACCTACATTAAAGTAAAAGTTTGTCCGGGCTCTATCTCCTACACTATTAAGGATTATAACTTTGTACTTGGTAGTATAGTTCCCTATGGGAAGGCGGTGTGTCGCGTAACAAAACCGGGTCACAGTGACCTATATTTTGACCTCTGACCTACGTTACACAAATACCTTGTCCGGGCTCTATCTCCTACACTATAAAGCACTAAAACTTAATGCTTGGTAGTATGGTTCCCCGTGGGAAGATGGTGTGTCGTGTACCAAAACTGGGTCACTGTGACATTTATTTCGACAGTTATTCAAGCTATGCACAACACAAGCAAAGTTACATAAGTGTACAAACATTCTTGTTGTTGGAGATTTCAACATGGACTTCGCAAAGATGGACAGCCTTCAAAAATCTTGTAAACTTCACCAACAACTGACCACGCCTACCCATTGCCTTGGAGGAATTCTTGACTTGGTCTTCTCATCCAAATTATTCCCAGTGACAAACAAACCTGTGTTCTTCTCAGATCACCATTTAATCAATATACAGTACTGTTGAATTCAATGTAAGCATAACAAACAACATCTTGTTATTATTATTACAATTTCATGTCTATTGCAGTAAAACCTGTCTATAAAGGATACCCAATAGAAAAACTAAAGGTGTCCTTCATAGACTTGTGTCCTTTATATAGAGATCATTTATAGAGTATACCTACAGTGTACATGTATTTAGTGAGAATTGGATGGTTCCTGTATAGAAGCGGGTCTCTGTAAACTACATCTTCACCTTTCAATACATTGAAGAAAATACATGACCTTATTGCATCTCGAGATTCACACTCATTGCTATTAGATCTCGAGATAACAACCCGGTGGGGGACTGTAATTCGTTGAATTATCTTGTTCCTTTAAATTTCTTCTTGTCATAAAGTTATGAATAAATTTTGTCCAAATTTGGTCAGAAACATCGTTGGGGGAAGGGAAACAGATTTTGCATAAATGGTGACACTGACACCCAAGAGGCCAGAAGGGCAGGGCCCAATATGGAAAATAGAGGTAATTCCTTTAAATCTCTTCTTGTCCAAAAGTTATGATTGGATTTTGATAAATCTTGTTATTATTATTACAATTTCATGTCTATTGCAGTAAAACCTGTCTATAAAGGATACCCAATAGAAAAACTAAAGGTGTCCTTCATAGACTTGTGTCCTTTATATAGAGATCATTTATAGAGTATACCTACAGTGTACATGTATTTAGTGAGAATTGGATGGTCCCTGTATAGAAGCGGGTCTCTGTAAACTACATCTTCACCTTTCAATACATTGAAGAAAATACATGACCTTATTGCATCTCGAGATTCACACTCATTGCTATTGGATCTCGAGATAACAACCCGGTGGGGGACTGTAATTCGTTGAATTATCTTGTTCCTTTAAATTTCTTCTTGTCATAAAGTTATGAATAAATTTTGTCCAAATTTGGTCAGAAACATCGTTGGGGGAAGGGAAACAGATTTTGCATAAATGGTGACACTGACACCCAAGGGGCCAGAAGGGCAGGGCCCAATATGGAAAATAGAGGTAATTCCTTTAAATCTCTTCTTGTCCAAAAGTTATGATTGGATTTTGATAAAATTTTGTCATAAACATTGTTGGGGGAAGAGGAACAGATTTTGCATAAATGGTGACTCGGACCCGAAAGGGGCCAGAGGGGCGGGCCCAATAGGGGAAATAGAGGTAATTCCTTTAAATCTCTTCTTGTCATAAAGTTATGAATAGATTTTGTCCAAATTTGGTCAGAAACATCGTTGGGGGGGGGGGGGGGAACAAATTTTGCATAAATGGTGACACTGACCCCTAAGGGGCGGGGCCCAATAGGGGAAATAGAGGTAATTCCTTTAAATCTCTTCTTGTCCAAAAGTTATGATTGGATTTTGATAAAATTTTGTCATAAACATTGTTGGGGGAAGAGGAACAGATTTTGCATAAATGGTGACTCGGACCCCAAAGGGGCCAGAGGGGCGGGGCCCAATAGGGGAAATATAAGTAATTCCTTTAAATCTCTTCTCGTCATAAAGTTATGAATAGATTTTGTCCAAATTTGGTCAGAAACATCGTATGGGGGGGGGGGGGGGGGGGTTGGGAGGGGAACAAATTTTGCATAAATGGTGACACTGACCCCTAAGGGGCGGGGCCCAATAGGGGGAAATAGAGGTAATTCCTTTTAATCTCTTCTTGTCATAAAGTTATGAATAGATTTTGTCCAAATTTGGTCAGAAACATTGTAGGAGGAAAGGGAACAGATTTTGCATAAATGGTGACTCTGACACCCAAGGGAGCAGAGGGGCGTGGCCCAATAGGGAAAATAGAGGTAATTCCTTTAAATCTCTTCTTGTCAAAAAGTCCTGATTGGATTTTGACCAAATATGGTCAGAAACATCCTTTGGTGAAGAGGAACAGATTTTGCATAAATGGTGACTCGGACCCCAAAGGGGCCAGAGGGGCGGGGCCCAATAGGGGAAATAGAGGTAATTAGTCCCCCACCGGAATCCGGGGGGGACTATAGGTTTGCGTTGTGTCCGTCCGTCCGTCCGTCCGTCCGTCCTTCCGCACACTATTTGTCCGGGCTCTATCTCCCATACTATAAGACACTGAAACTTCATACTAAGTGTGTGGGTTTCCTGTGGGAAGGCGGTGTGTCGCATGCAAAAACAGGGTCATTGTGACCTATATTTTGACCTCTGACCTACATTAAAGAAAAAGCTTGTCCGGGCTCTATCTCCTACACTATAAAGCACTAGAACTTAATACTTAGTAGTAATGTTCCTTGTGGGAAGGCGGTGTGTCGCGTACAAAAACCGGGTCACAGTGACCTATATTTTGACCTCTGACCTACATTAAAGAAAAAGCTTGTCCAGGCTCTATCTCCTACACTATAAAGCACTAGAACTTAATACTTGGTAGTATGGTTCCTTGTGGGAAGGCGGTGTGTCGCGTATAAAAACCGGGTCACAGTGACCTATATTTTGACCTCTGACCTACATTAAAGAAAAAGCTTGTCCGGGCTCTATCTCCTACACTATAAAGCACTAGAACTTAATACTTAGTAGTATTGGTCTCTGTGGGAAGGCAGTGTGTCGCGTACAAAAACCGGGTCAATGTGACCTTTATTTTGCTATATTTTGACCTCTGACCTACATTAAAGTAAAAGTTTGTCCGGGCTCTATCTCCTACACTATAAAGGACTAGAACTTAATACTTGGTAGTATGGTTCCTTTTGGGAAGGCGGTGTGTCGCGTACAAAAACCGGGTCACTGTGACCTATATTTTGACCTCTGACCTACATTAAAGAAAAAGCTTGTCCGGGCTCTATCTCCTACACTATAAAGCACTAGAACTTAATACTTGGTAGTATGGTTCCCCGTGGGAAGGTGGTGTGTCGCGTACCAAAACCGGGTCACTGTGACCTATATTTTGACCTCTGACCTACATTAAAGAAAGAAAAATTTGTCCAGGTTCTATCTCCTACACTATAAAGGATTAGAACTTTATACTTGGTAGTATAGTTCTTTGTGGGAAGGCGGTGTGTCGCGTACCAAAACTGGGTCACTGTGACCTTTATTTTGCTATATTTTGACCTCTGACCTACATTAAAGTAAAAGTTTGTCCGGGCTCTATCTCCTACACTATTAAGGATTATAACTTTGTACTTGGTAGTATAGTTCCCTATGAGAAGGCGGTGTGTCGCGTAACAAAACCGGGTCACAGTGACCTATATTTTGACCTCTGACCTACGTTACACAAATACCTTGTCCGGGCTCTATCTCCTACACTATAAAGCACTAGAACTTAATACTTGGTAGTATGGTTCCCCTGGGAAGATGGTGTGTCATGTACCAAAACTGGGTCACTGTGACATTTATTTCGACAGTTATTCAAGCTATGCACAACACAAGCAAAGTTACATAAGTGTACAAACATTCTTGTTGTTGGAGATTTCAACATGGACTTCGCAAAGATGGACAGCCTTCAAAAATCTTGTAAACTTCACCAACAACTGACCACGCCTACCCATTGCCTTGGAGGAATTCTTGACTTGGTCTTCTCATCCAAATTATTCCCAGTGACAAACAAACCTGTGTTCTTCTCAGATCACCATTTAATCAATATACAGTACTGTTGAATTCAATGTAAGCATAACAAACAACATCTTGTTATTATTATTACAATTTCATGTCTATTGCAGTAAAACCTGTCTATAAAG